>CM061063.1:117612309-118812309 GCA_030762895.1 Sophora flavescens
CCATCTAAGTTTGAGAACCACATCTTTGTTGATAAGTGTCGATTGAAGACAGACCCCATCCTAGCCGGGGGATCAAGCGATTTTCCAAGCCACGGAACAATTTTCCTCGTGTCAACATCCTTTGACCACACAAAGTTTCTAATCCATCCATCCACTATTTTTAACAAGGTCGGCCCATTGATGAGACATGGAAGCCATGGGGATAACATACCGTGATGCTGAGTTGACTAGTTGTACCGCCTATAATAGAGAGGAGAGAACCCTTCCACGAAGATAACTTTGCTCTTATCTTATCTCGCATAGGCTTGTTGCGCCATTCTTGGCTTACCCTTAAAGATGGGATCCCAAGATAGATGAAAGGAAAAGACCTGGGGCCAAAACCAAGATTTCGAGATTGCGCTGGTCTACTAGGTGTCAATGTACTATTGTAGAATTTACATTTGTCTAACCCAAGCAATTGACCGAGATATGTCCCCATACTCCTTGAAGAAGCCCATGAGACTTCTAAGATTCCTTTTGGTTCCCCTTGCGAAGACAAGGATATCATGCATAATATTAAAATAAAAACACTCTCTTCTACTTTTAAATTATTAAAATATTGTTATTTTTCACTATAATCCATTTTTCACCAAACCAATAATTAGTAATCATATATTACTATTTTCCACATTTTCCACTAATTAAAAACTCATTATTACGCTAAAAAGCATTTTAACGTTTTTAACCTCATTATTAATTGAGCATCGACCCTTTATCGAAGGCTTTACAATCCACAAACAACATCAATAACAATCATGCCAATAGTATAGCAAATAGCACAATTAATGACATACAATAAAACATAATAACAATTAAATGCATATAATTAAATCATTAAAATCAGATAAATCTAACTACGTAAAAATAACAATTACACGCAAATCAATCATACAGACCACAAACAAATTACATACGGTCTATAAAAATCCCACAGTGCTCCACTTACCTCTTGAAGATTTTTCTTTTCGAATTGAAATTCCGTCAAGCGTTCGGTCTCTGCAAAACACGTACATGACTCACACAACAATTTATCCTTCAATCAAAACACAACAAATAATTAACAATCAAACAACTAAATACACCTATACTTAACATGATAGGTTCGGCCATGAGGTGTGTGGATGAATAAAAAATTTTCTAAAATTCCTAAGCTTATGGATTAGTGATCTTTAATCACTTGAAACCCTAAAACAAAGATTAAAATACAAAGATTGAAATAAAATATTCCAACCTTTCAAGAACCCTAATTCGGCCATGTCACTTAACATAGACTAGAGATTTCAAAAATTTACATACTCTTAGATCCATGACCTTAGAGTAGTGTAGAGTTATGATAAACTATCATAAGTTGAAAAATGAAACAAAATCTTTCAACTTCTCAAGAAAATAATTTCGGCCATGAGAAATAAAATGGCTTAGCGGTTTCTTTGTTATTTAATAATCCTGGATTCAATATATATATGAATTATAAGATTGAATCAAGCATGACTAGTTGAAAAAAAATGAACAAAGTCCCCCCCCCCCCCCCCCCAACCAACAATAACTAGGGTTCGGCCTCAACAAGATCAATAGGCACGAAATTTTGGTTTGATGTATCCTCTTGGATCTTGAATATAGAGAGGATAATAAGATCATAGAAATTGGTTTCACTTTAAAAGGATTTTTCGATGAATTTCTATGAATTCTCAAAGTTCTAGATCTAAGAATTGAAAAATATGATCAAGACTTCAAATCACAAAAATTATTGAAGAATATGATGATGATTGAGTGAGAGGAGTATGGTATACCTCTTGGAATTGAAAAATAAGCAAGGAATCAAGTAGTTGCTTCACAAAAATGGCTTATGTATCTTAAGGTTTTTGGAGAGAAAATGGAAGAAAGCTTAAGGAAGATGATGAAATTAGAGAAAAATGAATGAAATGGCCTAATTTAGGTGTGTTAGCCGTGGGAATTAAGTGGCTTAAGGGTCCAAATTATTTTTCATTTAAGGAGAAAAGTGTAATTTCACTTAGGGCAATTTTGTGATTAAGTTAGGACTTCAGGACATTTTGGTAGTTTCATGCCTAAAGTAATCATGAAAATTATGTGGTTGAGGTTGAAGGAGAGGTGGCTGAATTGTGTCCACTTGTGGGTCAAACTTGTCATTTCAATGAAAGTTCAAGGGTAAAATGGTCCAAGGGCAAAATGGTCTTTACACTAATTTAAAGAAATATCTAGATTTTTTGTTAAAAGCAATCATGACATGGGTGACTCATCCATATGACTCACCACCCTAGGTGGCACCATATCACAACATCCGATGTCGGGTTTTGTCTCTGCACGTCCGTTATCGACTCCGTCGATTACCCGATTTAGGGTTTTACGCCCGAATCAAGTATAATAACCTATTTATTTTGAAAATTTTCAAAATAACCTATATCGTTGGAAATGAGATATAAAATCTATTCGTTTCGTTCTCGGGTCAAAATTAGGTTTTTTGATCAGTAAAACCTCATCATCAAGAAAAAACGCAGACTGGGTTCCGTCTGAATTTTCAACCAAAAATTTCACCGTATACTTATAAAAATAAGTATGATATGAATATGAATTTGGTTTTCCCAAAATCATTTTCTATGTTTCAGATAAAAATATAAATGTTTATTTATATTTATACCGATCTTAGAAAGCGGAAAAAAATCGAGGTGTTACATACCGTCTCTCCGAAGCAGTTCAACAAGATGCAGGACACCATCACCCAGTTGAACGCAAAGCTTAAGGAGAAGAGGAAGAGGGAGCAGGTGACGGCGGAGCATATTATACATTTGACGCAGGCACACCAGCAGCTGATGCAGACAACCATGGAGCAGGGCCAAACACTGCGGTTGGTGTTGGAGCAGATGAGGATCCAGCCTCCAGTTGCTCTGGGTGATGCTTCTACAGTTGTGTCGCCTGCTGCTCCTCCAATCCCGCCGCCTCCTGCTACTGATGATGATGCTCCAGAGGACGAGGACATTGTAGATGTCGGCGCCACGAACGGTGAGGACGGTTGGTCGCCTCCGCCTCCGCATCATCATTGACGTTCATTTGTATTTATACATTTTCTGGAGTTTACAGATTTTTTTTTTTGTATGACATATTTACATTTATTTATATGAGTATTGTCTTTAATAAAGGATTTACAAACGACAATTTGAAAATAACAATAGTCCGACAAAATTTCAGACTGAATCACTTTCACCAAAAGTAAAAGTGACTAGGCTAAGTCTCATCTAGAAACTTCTTTTATTAAGAAAGTGTCTATCCCGAACAACAACAAGGACATCTCACAAAAATTTCCACAATAAACCATACAACATTTGAAATTTGAAAACAAATCTACTATCAAAGAATTGATCTGATCTCAAAAATCTATTCTGATCACATCAATCAAGAGAAAAAGGACTGGAATAAATTTCCGTTCAAGAAACCTTTATTTTCATAATGTCGTAGATATTATACATCAATGACGTCAACTAAAACGACTAATAACATAAAAGGCTTTAGAGAGACAAATACTCAAGAGTACCTACATATGATTCTACTTAGATCACATTACAAACTTAACATGTACTAGTCATTAAAGCACGCATCTTATATATAATATTCCAATGCGTAACTGCATCTTGGGTTCATGATCCAGTGGCTCTAGGTTGTGAAGTTTTCAACACTAATCCTGACGTAGACTCTTCCCTTTGTCATTGGTTCTTGTGTTGTTGGCAACTTTTACAAATCTCAGTGCATTACAATTCCTGGATAAGTGACCCACTTGATTACAATTGAAACATTTAAATCTTCTTAATGAGTAAGTATTAGCCATATGGATTGGGTCTCCACACTTGTAACATCTTCTGACTTGGCCTTGGCTTTGATTCTTTTGGCCTCCACTTCCTGATGCAGTGACGTGATAAAGCTGTTGATTCTGATATTTCCTGGGGTTCTGAAATAAGGTTTCCTCTGGTTTGCTTCTCCTTCTTATTCTGCTTGCGGAATTAAAATCGAGATGGTCCACCGGTAGTACCCCAATAGTCTTTATCTTTCCCTTTCTGCTCCACATTCCCGCACTCTTCTACTAAAGCTTGAAAGTTGCGAATTCCCAGTGGTAGCACAGACTCTTTGATTCCGTATCGTAGGCCTCCTTCGAATCTCTTACATCCCCATCCTTCATCAGATTGAGTTTGGAAGAAACAGACATACTTAACTAGAAATTCAAACTTTGCGGTATATTCATCCACATATAGTTCGTTCTGTTGTAATCGTAAGAACTCGTGTCCCTTCTCAACTCTGGCGCTCTGAGTAAAATACTTATCCAAGAAAACAGTGTGGAAAGCACTCCAAGTATATTCCTGGTTAACCGCTTCCAGTATGTGTCTAATCTCCGCCCACCAGCATCCTGCCACTCCTAAAAGCAGAGAAAGAGCATATATAACCTTTGATTCTTCAGGGCTGTTGATAAGCTCAAAAATCCTTTCCAGTTCGTGTATCCATAAGTCAGTCTTCTCAGAGTTGTAATTTCTAGAAAATCGTTGAGGATTCTGATTCCTGAAGTTTGCAAGATTTTTCGCCTCGACTACAAGCTCATTCCGAACCTAGTCCAGCTCATTCTGGGCAACTACGATAGCAGCAACACTAGTCATAGCCTGAACGGCCTGGTTCATATGTTCAATCACATCCTTGTTGCTGACATAATCACGACCACCATCACGAACACATTCAAGTCCTTGTCCAATTCCTAGTTCCATAACTGATCTACAAGACAACTCAGTCAGTCCGCAATCAAAAACTTAAATAAATACTTATGTGACTAAAATGCATTACTTCTAAGAAGTAATTCGGTCAATATACCATCTACTGTTCATAAATTCTTACAAGGTCTCGACTACCTCAAAACTTATCGGAATCACACATTGTTTCGACAAAGAAACAATTCGAGCAAGGTCCAACCAGAGATCACACAACAAAAACCTAACAAACCTATTCCCCAAGGTTCCCAAAAGACTCGACCAGCTCTGATACCACTCTGTAACACCCCCCCCCCCCTTGGGCATTACTATACGAACACAAGCGAAAATAAATTACAGAGAATTTTGCTGGTTGCTTTCGAAAAATTATTTTATTTGAAGTCATAAAATCTGGGTGTAAAACAATTTCTTCTGAATACTTTGAGTATAACGTGCATAACACAATAATAATAACCATTTAATTCACAATCAAATTTCCAAACATATAAAGGTTTTCAAAATACCTATACAGACTTTCTCAAAACATACCACCCAACAAAATTTAAAATATCCCAAGTTGGTCGCTCTACAAGACACTCACTAATAAGACCTCGTTATCATCCCTATGATCACACATCTCTTTCCACAATCCGGACTTAAGTCTCCAAGTGACTTAAGGAACTATTCTGCAACATTTGCACTCGTGTACCAAGGTACAACAGCAAGACAGAAGAACATGTATATGCAAGGGTGAGTTCCAATATATGGATTTTAAAATGATAACCATATGCATGACTCTCAAATACCATTTAACATGAATATTCAAAGATAAACAATATATTCATCAAAGGGTTTCATACCCGACAATCATCGTTGCTTTAAAAACCATGACACTTCAATATTCCTCCACTAACTTTGATACCTAATCTTCGGAGCTCCAACCAACAAGTAAATGAGCTGGTCAGGCACTCTTTGCCAAATAAGGCAGAATCAATGCCAGATAAGGCAAAGTTCAAATAACCATTCCACAGTCCAAAACGAGGCAAAGTGGTGACTACGAATAGCACATGGTTTTCATGGTCATATATCCATCAAGCTACAGTGATGCAAACTGCATGAATACTTGTCATCAAGCATTCAAGTCCTATGCAAAGGCATGTCTGCCCAAAATGCATGTAAAACGTTTTGTTCACGTAATTTTATTTGTGTTCATTCTTTCCTTGTCGAGGCTCAAGGGCTCACGACCAACCAAGGTTTAAACATTTAACATTAATACCCATAAAAAAGGACTCCAAGTCCAAACCAATCAAACAGACTCCAAGTCAAAAATGTGCAAATCACGAAATCTAGACCCGTGCACCAGATTTAAATTCGTAGATTTTTGGCACACAAAAATCAATATAGATTTTTATAGGACATCTAGTCCATAACTTCACCTTTCGTACCCAGGGTCCATATCATAGAACACTAGACACCGACATCTCGGCAGCTAGGTTCGTCTATTAATTTAACAACATTTTCGCTCTGTGAAACACAAATCCAAAAACAAAATTTTCTTAACTTATCCAAGTTGTCGGAAATAACCCATTGTATAAATCCACTTTACCGAAAATCCTTTTACGTTGGAAATTCATTTTATAAAATCATCAAACTCTCTTAAAATTCATTTTATTTCAAAGTTCAATATTTTGAACCTGAAAATATTGCTTTGAGACAAATTCTATGTTTTAACTAATATTACCGTTTTTAATAATACTACCGTAAATATTGTCGGGATTGTCCGACGTTTGACATTTTAAAAACGTTACAATTCAAAAAATGACTTTTCTAGTAAAGTAATTTTTCCAATACCATAATAAAATTATTTTTGAAACTTATTTTCTTAAAATAACATTTTCTAATATTTAGAAATTTCTTACGTTAAAATTAGCAGTGCAAAAATATTTTCACGGTTACGTCCTCACTATGACTAATAAAACACTCTTATGTTGTTAAATTATTAAAATAATATTATTTTTCACTATAATCCATTTTTCACCAAACCAATAATTAGTAATAATATATTACTATTTTCCACATTTTCCACTAATTAAAAACTCATTATTCCGTAAAAAGCTTTTTTACACTTTTAAACTTATTATTAATTGAGCACTGACCACTGTCAGGCTTTACAATCCACAAACAACATCAATAACAATCATGCCAATAATATAGCAAATAGCAAAATTAATGACATACAATAAAATATAACAACAATTAAATGCAGATAATTAAATCATTAAAATCAGATAAATCTTACTACGTAAAACAACAATTACACCCAAATAAATCATACAGACCATAAACAAATTATATACAGCTATCGGAAAAATCCCTCAGGTACTCCCCTTACCTCTTGAAGATTTTTCTTATCGAATTGAAATTCTGTCAAACGTTGGTCTCCTCAAAACACGTACACGACTCACACAACAATTTATCCTTCAATCAAAACACAACAAATAATTAACAATCAAACAACTAAATACACCTATACTTAATATGATAGGTTCGGCCATGAGATGTTTGGATGAATAAAAAATTTTCTAAAATTCCTAAGCTTTTGGATTAGCGATCTTTAATCACTTGAAACCCTAAAACAAAGATTAGAATACAAAGATTGAAATAAAATATTCCAACCTTTCAAGAACCCTAATTCAGCCATGACACTTAACATAGACTAGAGATTTCAAAAATTTACATACTCTTAGATCCATGACCTTCGTGTAGTGTAGAGTTAAGATAAACTATCATAAATTGAAAAATGAAACAAAATCTTTCAACTTCTCAAGAAAATAATTTCGGCCATGAGAAATAAAATGGCTTAGAGGTTTCTTTTTGATTTAATAATCATGGATTCAATATATATATGGATTATTAGATTGAATCAAGCAAGACTAGTTTAAAAAAATGAACAAAGTCCTGCCCCCACAATAACTAGGGTTCGGCCTCAACAAGATCAATAGGCACGGAATTTTTGTTTGATGTATCCTCTTGGATCTTGAATATAGAGAGGATAATAAGATCATAGAAATTAGTTTCACTTTAAAAGAATTTTTCTATGAATTTCTATGAATTTTCAAAGTTCTAGATCTAAGAATGGAAAAATATGATCAACACTTCAAATCACAAAAATGAATGAATAACATGATGATGATTGAGTGAGAGGAGTATAGTATTCCTCTTGGAATTGAAAAATAAGCAAGGAATCAAGTAGTTGCTTCACAAAAATGGCTTATGTATCTTAAGGATTTTGGAGACAAAATGGAAGAAAGCTTAAGGAAGATGATGAAGTTAGAGAGAAATGAGTGAAATGGCCTAATTTAGATGTGTTGGCCGTGGGAATTAAGGGGCTTAAGGGTCCAAATTATTTTTCATTTAAGGACAAAAGTGTAATTTCACTTAGGACAATTTTGTGATTAAGTTAGGACTTAAGGGCATTTTGGTAATTTCATGCGTAAAGTAATCATGAACATTATGTGGTTGAGGTTGAAGGAGAGGTGACTGATTTGTGTCCACAAATTTTGGGGCAAACTTGTCATTTCAATGAAAGTTCAAGGGTAAAATGGTCCAAGGGCAAAATGGTCTTTACTCTAATTTAAAGAAATATATAGATTTTTTGTTAAAAGCAATCATGACATGGGTGAATCATCCATATGACTCACCACCCTAGGTGGCACAATATCTCAGCATCCGATGCCGGGTTTTGTCTCTACACGTCCGCTTTCGACTCGCCGACACCGATTTATGGTTTTACGTCCGAATCGAGTATAATAACCTATTTATTTTGGAAATTTTCAAAATAACCTATAACGTTTGAAATGAAATATAAAATATATTCATTTCGTTCTCGGCTCTAAATTAGGTTTTCCAATCCGTAAAACCTTACTATCAGCAAAAACACAAACTAGGTTCCGTCTGAATTTTCAACCAAAAATTTCACCGTATACTTATTTTTTTAAAAAAAAAAAAAGACAAAACGGGCCTCATTAAAACCTTAAGGTGCAAAACCCTCCTTAGGGAAAAAACACCAGAAGGAAAAAGAATGCCCAATTTATTGAAAAGAAAGAAAATAGTACAAAAGAGACTTGGGGGGGGCATATACCAAACCCAAGACGAGTTGATGAAACCTAAAATTAGGTAGACCATATTTGTTTCTAAAAAAGTCCTCCCTGATAAAATAAGGAAGGGCATCCCACCAAACTAAACCTGTAATACCTAAACCAAAAAAAGCCAACTTGTCAGCACAGTGGTTTCCTTCTCTGTAGATATGAGAGACTGCAAAATGCATTTGCTTAGTGAGCAAGACACAGTTGATCCATCTATTTCTGAGGTTCCAGGGGACGAGATTGTGGTTCGCAAAAGCAACCACAACAAGTTTACAATCGCTTTCCAACCAGAGATTATTCCAGCCTTTCTTGAAAGCAATCTCAATGGCCATCAAGGCACCATGCAATTCTGCATGGAGAGAATATTGAGAGCCAAGATTAATAGAAAAACCACCAATAAAGTCAGAGAGGCTATCACTGAATAAACCACCGCAAGCAGCTGATCCAGGACAACCAAGAGCACTACCGTCAGTGTTGCATTTCACCATGTTAGTGATGGGAGGCTACCAACAAATTTCTCTAATTATTCTTGCAGCAGGCGGGCGACATTGGACATTAAAGGCCTTGACAATGGTGAAGTCCATAATGGAATTAGACATAGTACCAGTACCGAGCATACCGGCCAGGGCCACATTGGAGGAGATCAAAGCAATTGCTGAGTTGATGGAGACCAGCTTATTATTGAACCGAAGTTGATTCCTGCAACGCCAAACAGTATACAAAATGTTAAGAATACCAGCGGTGAGAATAACATTAGCTTGACTAAACCAGCCACGGGAGCAGACAGCAAGCATAGAAGTAAAGGTAGAGCAGTCAATGAAGAGGTTTATACGACTCGTGAACCAGTGCCAAATTGTCCTTGTAAAACTACAATCCAGGAAAAGGTGCTGAGTGTCCTCATATGCATTACCACAAAGACTGAACATAGAGACCATGGTACAGCCCCTGCTTTGTAAGTTGTCATCTGTGGGCATCTTGTTATTAATAATACGCTACAGGATGAAATACTTGGAAGGAGGAACATTGCGACTCCAGATAATCTCAGTCCATGGCACCACAGGACTCGGAGGAGAGTAGAAGGAGTAGGCCTCCTTGAAGCTAAGAGATCCAGACACAGAATTAGACCAAACCATTTGGTCCACACAAGGAAACATAGGGATGGTAATCTTATCAATTTCAGCTTTGAGGCTAGGGCAGTGAGTCCGAAGAGCATTAGGAATGCACCAATTGGCTCCAATGATGAAGTCTGTAACCTTGGCTGAGAGGGTGGACAAATCACACCGCAGATTAGCCTCAGCGTTCAAAATATCTAAAACAGTTGTGGATAGCCATTTATCATTCCAAAAGTTGATGCTCAAGCCATTGCCAAGATTCCAAGAGACATTCTCCAGAATATCTGGTAAACAGTCTTTGATGCCAGGCCAAATGGAGGAGGATATGTGGTGAGTAATAGGTTTGCCATTCCTAATGACTCTGGCTCTAAGCAAGACAGCCCAATGATTGTGTGAAGATGCGAATTCCCAACCAAGCTTAAGAAGACCAGCTTTGTTGATAGATTTAATTGATCAGATGCCAAGACCACCCTCATGAAGAGGTTTGCACACCTTGTTCCAAGAGATAGTGACGGATTTCCTAGTGCCGACGTCTACACTCCACACAAAGTTCCTAAGCCACTTATCAATAGAATTTAGTAAGTTAACAGGCCAAGCATAAATATGAAAGCTGTAGACCAGCATCCCAAGAGCAACAGAGCGAACCAATTGCACTCTCCCCAGAATAGAGAGCAGAGATCCTTTCCAAGAAGCGAGCCTGGCTTTAATTCTGTCCGCAATGGGTAGCAGGTGGATCCTCTTGGGTTTCCCTTTGAAAAGAGGGACGCCTAAATAATTAAAGGGGAGAGATCCATGATGGAAACCGAGGATATTTGAGAGAGCAGTTTTCCGAGCACCCGAAATGTTACCAGTGTAGAACTTGGATTTTTCAATACTAATCACATGCCCAGAGATCTGCTCATAATCTTTAAATAAAGACAGAAGATTCATTAGAGTAGATTTGGATGCTCTGCAAAAGACTACAATGTCATCTGCATAGAGGATGTGACTAGGCATTTTGCAGTTTCTAGGACCCGCCATCAATTGCAATTTTCCTTCTTCCACCAGCATATTGATACCTCTACTAAGAACTTCTTCAGCAATGCAGAATAAGAGGGGAGATAATGGGTCTCCTTGACGGACACCCCTCAAACAGTTGAAGAAACCAATTGCATTACCATTAACAGATATAGACAACTTGGCTGACATCAGAATAGTTTCAATCCAGGAGCAAAACTTCCTATTAAAACCAAAAGAATTGAGGACATTTAAGATAAAGCTCCACTCAATAGTATCAAAAGATTTCTTCATATCAATCTTCATAGCTATTTGACCCCCAAAAGACCGTCTGTCCAGCTGGTTTATGCACTCAGAAGCGACACCAATGCAGTCAGAAATTTGTCTTCCCTTGATAAATCCTCTTTGGTTGTCAGAAATAATTTTAGGAGCTATAGTTGCCAACCTGTCTGCTAAGATTTTAGTAATAATCTTCAACTTAAAATTAGCCAGAGCAACTGGCCTGTATTGTTCAATTTTGGCAGCGTGAGGGACTTTAGGAATAAGAGTGATGATACTGGAGTTGTAATTAGGGAGGATCCAACCATCCTTAAAAAAATGGTGAACAGCATGATACACATCAAGATGAAGGACGCCCCAATAAGCCTGAAAAAAGTGACCTCCAAAACCATCTGGCCCGGGAGCCCCGCTAGCATTCATTGAGAACACGGCATTTTTGACTTCCTCCATGGTAGGTAAAGCAGTTAATAAATCATTGTCCTGCTCAGTAACAATAGAAGGGTTGACTTTGTCAATAAGGTTATTGGCCTGACAACTGTTCACACTGGCAAAGAGAGTTTGATAGAAGTCAAGAACATGATTTTCTATGTCTGCCGGGTTATTGAGGAGATGATCTGCATGGTGAAGCATAGATATCTTACTAGTAACACCTTTGATTTTTGCCAGTCGATGGAAAAAAGCTGTGTTCCGATCCCCCTCAAGATGCCACTTAACTCTGGCCTTTTCCTTCCAGAATTGTTCTTCATAACCGAGGGCATACTGAAGTAATAACTGGGCCTCCTTCTCCTCTTCCAAAAGATCAACAGAACTGCCAACATTATTTATCCGAAGCTGAATTTGATCTAGATTAGACAAAGCAGCGCTGACATTATCATGAACATTACCAAAAGTAGACTTGTTCCAATCCTTTAGCTTCTGTTTCAGATTCTTCAATTTTTGAGTTAGGACGAACATAGGACAGCCAGCTATAGGATCTTGCCAAGAGTCAGCAATTAATTTTTTACAACCTGAGTGGCTAGACCACATTTTATGGAATTTAAACATAGAGCCATGCCGTCTCACATCTTTGGTCATAGCTAGAAGAAGAGGAAAGTGATCAGACTTGGCTCTTGGTAAAGTGCAGCAGGAGACACTACTCCACATATCAAGCAAGGCATTGTTACAGAAGGATCTATCCAACCTTCTCTCAGTGTAATGGCTACCAACTCTTCCATTGGACCAAGTGAAGGCCGAACCTTTTGTGTCAATATGAACCAAGTCCGAAGAGTCTATCCAAGACCGGAAGTCCTCACAAGAAATCTTAGATGGGAGGCCGCAACCTCTATGCTCGTGAGAGCCAAGAACACAATTAAAATCCCCAACATAGCTCCAAGGAACATTGTGAATGAGATGCAACTCATAAAGATCAGACCAAAGCTGTCTGCACTTGAGATAATTGGCGGAGGCATACACAACAGTAACAAACATGTGTTCACCATCAACGTTCAAAGAGCAAGTGATTTGCTGATCTGAATTGGAAATAATAGTGGGGCAAATAGAATTGGAGCAAAGGCACCACAAATTAGGCAGATTATTAGCTCTATCGTTAGCAATGAAAAAATTCATACCTATCTCTTTCAAAAAGCAAGCAGGAAGCTGACTTTGAGAGATCCAAGGTTCAGCAATGAAGACCATATCCGGCTTATGCAAAGAGCAAAGCTTTTTCAGAACCAATCTTGTTTCAAGATTAGCAATTCCTCTAACATTCCAATTGAGGATAATCATTAGGCGAAGTTACATGGACCACCCCGAGCACGGGTATTACCTGCCTGCGCTTTCTGAATATGAAGTTGTTTCTTTCGCAGCTTTTTCTTCTGGGATTTTGACATAACAACAAAAAAAGTACCCACATTAGTTTTCTGCAGATACTTAGTTGCCTTGGGATCAAAAGAGGGAGGAGACTCCTCAGCATCCTCTTCCTCGTCTACACTAGTGCTCCACAGTTTGCCAGCAACAATGTTCATATCCTTCACCACAACCGGGTTGTTATTGGTGTTGCAATGCACAGTAGTATGCATGGAGGCATTACCTGATCCGAGGGCTGAGTTTGGAAACCAAGACTGCTCATCACTGTTAACAGCGGGGGAGGCCCCGGAGTCTTGGGGAATCAAATTGGATGGAGAGTAGAGATTGGAGAAAACATTATACAGTGCTTCCTCGGTGTTTAAAATGCTGGCTAAATCTGAGTCAGAAGAGCCGTTACCAACTGCCATCACAGGTTCCTGCAACAATGTTTCCTGAACATTTAAATGATCATTATGGCCGGTGTTAACACACAAATCTGGATCAAAAATCTGTTCCAACTGCATCATATAAAAATTGAGATGTGTCCTTCCTCAAAATAAGGCCGTCCACAATTGCTTCTTCTACAACAGCGACCGCCTTGCCTTTGTCCACCACAGTGTTATTTGTGACAGCAGCAACAACAACCGGACCTTGGGGGTTATCAATGGTAACAATAGTTTCATTACGATCCGTATTCTGGTTATCTGCCGAAGGAAAGCAGCCTTTCTTTGGAAGACAAACTTTAGGGGACAGTTGAAGGACCCTTCCTAACGGGAGGGTTAGAGGTCCTTTTGGAGGTTTGAAAGTCACCTATCTTGCCACAAGAGGTTGAGGAGTGCCCAATGCTTTGACAGAGGTTACAGTAAAGGGGAAGTTTTTCATATTCCACATTCACAACGAAGGTAAATTTTTCCCGCTCAACCATATGAATTTGGTGTTCCCAAAATCATTTTCTAAGTTTCAGATAAAAATATAAACGTTTATTTATATTTATACCGATCTTAGAAAGCGTAAAAAAATCTGAGCAGTTCAATAAGATGCAGGACACCATCACCCATCTAAACACAAAGCTTAGGGAGAAGAGGAAGAGGAAGCAGTTGACGGTGGAGCAGATTGCAAATTTGACGCAGGCACACCAGCAGCCGATGCAGACGACCATGGAGCAGGGCCAGACACTGCGGTTGGTGTTGGGGCAGATGAAGATCCAGCCTCCAGTTGCTCAGGGTGATGCTTCTACAGTTGTGTTTTCTGCTTTGCTCCTCCGGTCCCCCACCTCCGCTCGATGATGATGCTCCAGAGGACGAGGACGTTGTAGACGTCGGCACCATGGACAGTGAGGACAGTTGGTTGCCTCCACCTCCGCATCATCATTGACGTTCATTTGTATTCATACATTTTCTAGAGTTTCCAGATTTTTTTTTTGTATGACATATTTACATTTATTTATATGAGTATTGTCATTAATATTATATCTAGTTTTTTAATTGTAATTTATAATAATAAATTGGAAAAAGTTATCTTAAAGTAAAAAATATATATTAATAAGTTATAATCAGTTTAACAAACAAATTAGCAGTTAACAAATCGGTCGCTAGGTGTAAATCAAAATTCAATTTAAATAAATTATTAAATTTAATATCATTTAGCGACCGAATTTTTGGTCGCTAATTTGGTTAATATAGCCAAATGTAGCGACTGAAGTAGCAACCAAATATCAATCACCATTTTTGGTTAACCAGAGCAGGCGACCAACCCACCTTGCAACCAATTTATTTAATTCAGTGACCGGAAAATAATCTCTAATTTGGATCGGAAAGTAAATTCGGCCGCTAGGGTTTCTGCTACACCCAACTTTCGGTCGCTAAACTACATAGTGACCGAATTTTAATGTTTAGTAAATATCTTTTTTTTGTAGTGTTAATGAAGGTTTCTAACGGATCATTTTAAATTACTGATGGATTTTTCGTCAGTAATTAAAAAAATATGATTACCGATGTAACGGTCCCTCGGTAACGATAACAAGATTTTCGACGGAATTTCCGTCTGTAAGTGTAGTTAAGGGTTACCGACGGACCTATCCGTCGGTAAGCTCTCACGCCAATTTTTTTCCCTTCCCACCACTAATTCCGAGGGAGTTACCGATGGAATAGCCCTTAGTAACTTTACCCACGGGCTTTCCGTCGAAAACCTTTGAAACTTTTGGTATTCAAACTTAACGACGGTCATCTCTAAAAAACTGTCAGTAAGACCCTCTTTTCTTGTAGTGGTTGTTGTTAGCACCTGACATGCTTTCAGAATTACTACTATCAGATTGACTTTTCGGCATAGCTGGCAAGTGTGTGCTACTTCTTAGTTGCATGGACATTACATCACTGACGATGAGTCAATAAGTACGTTAGCAATACCCGAGCAAGTTACTCCGAAGGAGTCCCACTGGGGGTGCCAATTTATTGATGTGGAAAGAGAGTTAAGGGAAAAAGAATATGAAATTTGAAATAAATTAAAGTTGTTGGAAATTAATTATGGGAAGACAACTTGATGTAACTCTGTTTAATCCAGTTATGCGTGTGAGGATGTGTGGGAGTGTGGTCAAGGTATCTGGCCGTTTGTACATCAGCATTTGCACTATTTACAAAGAAAAGAAATAACTTTGTAAATCCTAATCTACCATCATCTGTCCTATTGACACATGTGTTTATTTTTCTACGACTAAGATCTAATGCGCACTACTTCCATTATCAGAATCATGGCCTTGAGCTGCTACAAAATGTAACCGTCAACTCCCCCATGTTCCCACATTTTCGCATGGGTAGTCCCACCTTAACGTTAGTGGCCCAGAGTGACGTACTTCTCCAATGTTGTGATCCTTCGACATTCTGGCTTCCATCGAATTACTCCTTTTTTTTCGACAACATCCTTCTTTGCTGATTTTGGATCTCTCTTTCAAGGTATCTGTTCGTCGAAGAAACAACTTGCCTTCATAGAAACTTCTTAGCTTCCACTTACTTTTATTCTGACATCAGTTATTTTGACATTGTGCCTTATCAAGTCATTGTTGGAATGCCATTTTCAGTACTGAGGCAATTTTTATTCATTCCTTTCGACAACACACTATGCGGATGTCAGAAATCCCTTATTCGACCAAAATCCCATTTTTGGTCCCAACAATAGCATAAAAAATAAATGTATGAATTCTTAACACTTTATTTTTTTATCGTACTATAATTTTTTTTGACAAAAAAGCATAAAAAATAAATGCTCTAAATAACATACTTTATGTAATAATTTTAATTAAACATCTATGTATTAATTTTTTTTTAATAAACATATACAATAAAAGTTTAGGTCTGAAAAATAAATATAAGAAATATTTTAAATATTCTAAATAAGTATTTACAAATGAAGTTTTTTAAAATATTGCTTACGCATATTTTAATAGTTTTATCTAAATAATTTTCTCTTCTTTAATAAATGTAATAGTATTTTACTAATATTTATTAAAATTTAATATTATTTTAAATAGAGAGAATGTGAGTGTTTTTAGCATCCCAAAGTTATTAATTTCCGTATACACTTCTATATAATTTTAGATTATGAGGAAAACCGGTCATAAGAGGATCCTTATGAGAGAAATACTTACGTAGGCACAAACACAACAACTCATTCTCCCTCCTACCTAAAAGAGTTATGTTATTTGTAAACCAAAATCTAACACTAACACCATATATCCCCCCCCCACCACCAAACTTCACATTTAAACTCTCTCCTGACTACTCAATCTCAACCCACCAAACTAAACCCTAAATAACTAAACTCTAAATTAAACTAAATGATTAAAGTCAAAGAATAGGGAGAATTATAAACATCGAGTCTCTGCCACACACCTCTTCATATCAAATCTGCCAATCATATAATATAATACATCATAAAGTTATATTTTATGGAAATAAAAACACCAACATGTTGCTGATGGCAAAGTTTAGAGGATAGAGTGGGTGGATGGTGGTGGGTGGGGTGTGGGAGAAATGTGACACCCTCTACCCCGCATATATATATATATATATATATATATATATATATATATATATATATATATATATATATATATATATATATATATCTAAATCATTATTAAACATTAACAAAGGTAGCGAGAACCAGATGAACAAAAACATAACATCGGTGGAAAAAATAAAACATCAACATAACCGAAAAACCCTGATGTCACATATCAGAGCCGGTAACCAAATCCGGAAATACACCGAAAAAACAACTACATAAAGGTAAAGTCCTAAACTACGAGCGAGTGAGCTCCTCGGAGTCACTCCTCAACAAGTTGCCCAACATCACCTGCATAAAAAAAGGTACATGCAAAGAAATAACAAATGATGGGGAGTAAGAAATAGTTGTATAAACATAATGGCATATGGATAGTTAGAAAGATGATCATAAAACATATATATATATAGCATATCACATACACATACCATTTAACATATTAATTACATCATTTCATGTCAAACAACTTATGCTATGCGATGCAGTTCTACTTCACTACTCCATTATGCATGTGGATCCATAACTATCTCAGGAAGAAAACTTCGAAGTTATATATCCACATTGGCCAATAAGCACCAACACCGGTAGTTCACCAAACCATGGGCAAACCCCTTGGATAGCCGATGCACCTTACTCTCGGATGCACCACCACGGGGGCTACGATCAACCTAACTCTCGGATGAATCACCGCGGACGACCAGTTCACCTTACTCTCGGACGAACTCCCCTATGTCGTAACATCCCCCACTAACAACTCCAATGCATGAATGCATGTGCATCAATAACAAACAAACCTAACCACCACCTCCACTTTGACCAATAAGCATCAAAGTTTATCACCATCAACACCTTGACCAATAAGCATCAAGGTTTATCAATAATAACACCTTGACCAATAAGCATCAAGGCAACTTTGACCAATAAGCATCAAAGTTTATCACCATCAACACCTTGACCAATAACCATCAAGGTTTATCAACGTGTGGCAACCCATCGTTACCGTCTTAACCATTTTAGCATCTTTTAGTTTAATTATCTTTGTTAAGGCATATGATATCATTGGACTATCTCCTTTGTTTTACTTTAATTATTGTCTAGCTTCATCATGGGGAAAATCTGGGTGAAGCCACCCAATTTCCACATAACACCATGTTCTGGCTAGGAAGCACAGTCGTGCTAACTAGGTAACCCACAACATGGCATGCTGACATTGAGCACGACGTGCTGTCCTAGATCACAACTGTGCTTACCGGAGCGTGATCATACGGCTTGGGCAGAAAATTTAAAGAATCCTCACCAACTCCCTAGAGCACTCATAGATTAATCCTATTATCTTTAAACTATAACATTGAGCATTTATCTCTCCCCTCTTTACTAATCTCCATGTCTTATTGATGAGCCTCTGGTTGACTGGTTTTATAACTAGTAAAGACCATGGCTTTGTGCTAATTTTATATCATTTTCACCCAAATTAGACTTGATTGTCCTTAAGTAAGATTTTGAGTCTGTAAAGTGTTTTTAAGCTAATTTAGTTGATTTAGAGTTAAATAAAATACTTACTGTTATTTCTTATTTTCAGGTTAATAAAAAAGAAATAATGCAGTTCGCCCATGAAGAATATCTCGCCCCGCGAGTCACCAAGCCCAGAAAGTCAGAGACGATCACGGTTTACCCGTGTTGAAGATCACGGCTGTGGCAGTTTTGAAGTTGAAGCGTTCGCCTCGCGAGCATCCATTCGCCTCGCGAGCCTGGAAGTCAGAAAGCATCACGGTTGACCCCTGATGTTCATAACGGGCGTAATAAGAAGACTCTTCAGATTCTCGCCTCGCGAATGTGTGTTCGCCTCGCGAGAATACCAAAGGTTGCAGACTGTTCATAATATTCGCGTCGCGAGAGAGGCTTCGCCTCGCGAGAAAGTTGATTCCAGAAATTGTATTTAAGCGTTTTAGACAGAACCGAGTGGGGGAGTTAGCCAGTTTTGGCTAGTTCTTAGGCAGTAGTAGTAGTTTGTCTTCTTTTCTTAGATATGTTTTGTCTTCCTTTTGTAATGGAGAGTTAGTCTCCTAGATTAATCTACTGTGATTGGTTTCTATTACATTTGAGGTTCTATAATTCCTGTTTTATTTGCTTTTCTCTTTTCAATGCAAAGCTATATGTTTCTGTTTGTTATTTCAGGAATGTGTAGTGTTGTATTGATTCATTTCGGTGATGTTATGTTTCTATACTTAATCGCGTTTGTTATTTCGCGTGTGTTCGTTCATGTTCGTTTGTTCATGAGAGCTTAACCCCGTTTGTTATTTCGGGAATAGGAACATACATCCGTAGTAGTGATTGCGTTGTTAATTGTTGCGACAACCGGGAGGGGATTAGAATCCGCTTAGGGCTTGGATTTATTTGAACCAATGATAGTGGGAAACCGAGAACAGTAGGTTAATTGTTCTTTAGCTTATTTGTTAGTCTCTTAAACTGCCTGTTTTTATTGCTTTGTTTTCTTTATTTTGTCTCAATCCAAAACCCCCCAAATTCCGACTTTTACTAATTCTCTGTTAATAACAACAACAACTAAAGAGTCCTTGAGAGACGACTCGAGTTGTCGCTCCCTATCTACATTATTTTTGTAAACGCTCGTTCTTTTTTGGCGCGTGGCGACAGCGCGACCAAAAATTGGCACCGTTGCCGGGGACTCTGGTTTGTTGTTATTAGCAGAAAATAAAATTTAAAAAAAAAATTGTTGAATTAATTTTGTCTGCTTTGTCTGGTTGTGAATTTTAGCACCCCCATGGATAATCACAGATATGGTTATATGCCTAATGTTTACTATGAACCACCACCATGCATATATTTTCCTGATTTTTATGGTTTATCGCACTGGTTGCCAAGGTTTAGTGGTCTTGCAGGGGAGAATCCGCAGGAGCATCTGAGGGAATTCCAGGCTATTTGTTCTATAATGCTGAGACCTGCAGGAATAACAGAAGACCACATCAAGATGGAAGCTTTCCAGTTCTCACTTGAAGGTGCTGCAAGAGATTGGTTGTATTGTCTTGATGAAAATCAAATCTCAAACTGGTTTGATTTGAAGGAAGCCTTCCTGTTTAGATACTATCCTAGCCAAGTGACCACCTATGCACCTTCCGAACCTTCATTAGAGGACATGCTCAAACAAATGACTGCACAAATGGAAGCATACAATCTCGAATTCCAACAGAGGATGGCAGAGCAAAATCTTGAATTCCAACAGAGGATGGAGGCTGAATACCAGAGGAGCCAAGCTGAATCTCAGAAGTTGTCCGCTCTAATTGATCAAGTTGTCGCCAACTCGGCTGCAATGCTAACTCCACAGCCCCTTGAAGAACATACAGAGTCACAAGTTATTCTTGAAAATATTTCTGATGATAATGTTGATAATGTTTCTATTGATGATGAACTGTGTGTTGAATCCCCTGATTCTAATTCATGTGATGATTGTTATTGTGATGGCACTGCTTTGTGTATAGTCTGTTATGCAGCTTTATTCTGTTCAGGAAACATAGGAAATGAGGATCAGGAGGATCAGGAGGACATCTGCTCCCCCGTGCCTGAAGATGATGAAGAACCTTTGGAAGTAGATGATTCAAGTAAATCAAATGCATGTGTTGAGAGTAATGGGGTGGATGAACTAATTACTGAATTTCCAGACATTTAGAATTTTACTGATTCATTTTATTGCGATATATGTACTGACTCTACTAACACTAACTTTTGTGTGGTGTGTGCTGAAATTTCTGCATGTATAGCAGGTGATAACTTTGTTAGTGCAGTGGATGAAAACCTTGCAGAAGTTGAAGCAGCACCAGTAACCCCAGCTAACTGTTTGCTACCTCCCCCTGTGGAACCAAAAGCTCTGGATTTTGCACCCTTGGATTCTGCACCATGGCCTGTCCAAGAGGTTGAGACCCACTTCTATTGGGAGGATTTTATGGACAAGTATGAAAAAGAGGTCAGCTGTGACCTGAAGGGGAGTGAGAAGTCCGCCGCACTCGACGAAGTCATCATAATTGTCAAGTGCTCACCCCCACATCAAGGTTGCGAGTTAGGGAAGCATGGAATGGGCTTCCGTCCTTTGGCTACCACATGGGCCTTATGCTACAGACAATGGGATCCTGGTGGAACCGCCCTTAATGAGTTTTCTTAACCCTTTCTTCTTTTTAATTTTCTTTTCCTTGCTTTATTTCTGTTTTGTTTTTAATAAATCTCCTGAATAATTTGAGAAGCTTAGGAGTTGTGTTAAGTCTAGTGTTGGCAAGTTTATTGGATTTTATTGATATTTGCATAGATTGATTGCATGATATGTTTTGACTGTTTTCCCCCTAGGATTTGAAATTTTTTTGAAAATTGATCCCCATATGATTGAAACTGAACTTTGGGATTCTGTTATGATGGCATGATTTATGATAAGTTTGGGGTGATAGGAAGCACACACTAGGGATAGAATCTCTGTCAAACAATTTGCAAAAATGTCCAGGTGAGGTTTTGAGCCTCCAACATGTTTTTAATTGTGTGAAATTCACTTTTGATTGCACTTTCCCGAATTCGCTTGAATCTCTTTTGGGTTTGCATGTTTATGTGTTTGCTTCAAATGATTTAGGCATTTTCTTTGTAAATAACTACTTAGCCTACAAATAACCAATTCCTAATGCATGTTCCCTAGTTAGCCCCATTGAGCTTAATTAGCCTGTTAATTCTTGGTAACCTAATGTTATAAGCCCAAAAATCTGGAAAACCATGTTAACCCGATCTTAGGATTAGGAGAGCATGGAATCTTAGAATGGGTGCAAGAAACTAAAGTTTGGGGTGGCCGCAAGGTGTAATATGTTGTTTGGGATTGAGAAGAAAAGAAAAATAGAAAAAGAAAAAAAATAAAAAAAAATAAAATAAAAAATTTAAAAGTGCAAAAATGCCAAAAAAGGCTGTTTGAATAAAAAGGTTGTAGTCACCCAAAGCATAATGAAAAATGAGAAAGGAACTTGATGTCGTGCGCTGCGGCTGCACGCGTGTGCGATTCCGGCAAGTGTACCGGATTGCCGTCAAGTAATAAAAGATATCGAACCCACAGAGACTGTGTTCCCGAATCGCAATCGGTTTTCGAATCGATTAGATCTTGACAGTTTTAAAAAGGATTTTTATGTTTTGAGTGAAAATGATTTTGAATTCGAAATTAAAAGATTGATGAGCAGAAAACAAATGTTTTTGGGGTTTTCGATTTAGACGGATTCCTAGGGATTTGGGTTACCTTTGAGGCCGTTTATGTTGCTAATCTGATTTACCTTTGTTGATTACCGAAATTGCCTTGAAGGCGAGTTTATCCTCTGATAGCTTAAGCTCCCTCTCGGGTTACAAAAGCCGTGCCCAATTGACCCGACCCCTACTCTCGTGGTAGTCGATCCCAGATTGGACCCTTTGCGTTCCGTGACAACTCGTTGCTCCTCGAGGGACGGCTTCTAACTCTCGTGATTTCAGTCCCGAGTCTGACTTCTATAGGTCCGACACCTAAGTTCACCGCTAGGTTCCTCCTTAGATCATCCACATCTCACAAACCAGTGGCCGCCGGGCTTTACGAGTGAAACACCCTAGAAATCCTAAGTTCACCGCTAGGTTCCTCCTTAGAACGTCTACGTCACGCAAATAAACGGTTGCCAAAATTTATGAGTGATTAACACACTAGAACTCAGATCTAAAACAATAACGAAATCAACAACGATTTTACATCAAATCAACATCATTTACAAACCTCGGGCAGAGCCCTAGTCCCTAGAAACAAACTACTACTCCAGTCTTGCCATGGAGATGACAAGCTGGGTTGACAACATAGTGAAAATCAGAAAAGAGAAGAGAGGAGAAGAAGAGAAGAGATCTATGCCTAAGTCCCAGTTGTTATGGATGTCCAATGTGTTGTGTGTGTCCTCCGATCTGATGCCTTGATCCTTATTTATAGAAATGGGGAAGTTAGAGTCCCAAACCAACTCAAAATCTGATCTATTTCGGTTTCTTCAGGTCCAAGTAATGCGCGTCACGGCCGTGATGGCCATCACGGCCAGGCCGTGACGGTCTCTGCCTCTGGCACATTTGGAAAAACCAGTCTTCTCGCGAGGCGAGAATGAGCTCGCGTCGCGAGCCCTCTGTTATGGCCCGTGATGAATTTCACGGCTGGGCCGTGATGTGCTCTGACTTGTGGTGGTTTTGGGTCACGGCCGTGATGGCCATCACGGCCAGGCCGTGACAGACTCTGACTTCAGCCTTTCTTCTTTTTCAGTTTTGCTCGATCATGGCCGTGATGGGCATCACGGCTAGGCCGTGATAGACTCTGTTTGGCTCATTTTCTGCACTTTTAAAGCTCCATCTTCATCCAAACTTCATCATGGTTGATCTTGAGCAATTTACCCTTGATATCTGCAAAACAACACACGAAAACCGCCTTACCCGTTCCAAAGGAAAATTAACCTAAAATCTAATAAAAATATGCCTAAACTACATGAAAATGCATGCAAAATGATAGACAAAGATGATGTGGAATCACACTCATCAAATCACCCCAAGCTTAAAACTTTGCTTGTCCTCAAGCAATTACTCAGGCCATAAGATAAATCAATTAAAACATGGATAGTGAAC
Organism: Sophora flavescens; assembly: GCA_030762895.1. Classification (NCBI taxonomy): domain Eukaryota; kingdom Viridiplantae; phylum Streptophyta; class Magnoliopsida; order Fabales; family Fabaceae; genus Sophora; species Sophora flavescens. The sequence continues at coordinate 117,636,145 of CM061063.1, forward strand.
CAAGAACCCTAGAAGCTAATCCAAGTGATAGGCATATTCAATAAGCACTTAAGAGACAATCAATTTCAAGTCCAATTAGAAGCTTAGGTTCTTCAAGTTCATGTTTTCACTGATTTGGGCACTCGTCTCACCTCACTCAAGTGTTTTAGGGTTTATGACAATTCACTCCATTTCCTCAAGGAAAGTATTTTACCATAGGCTTGATTATTAACCAAATCTCCACTTTATTAATGAAAACACTTAAGAATCAAGAGGTCTTTTCCTTTGGTTGTAATGTGGCCATGGGATTTATTGTAAGGTGGGAAAATCAAGGAAAAGGGAATTTCAAGAAGGCTAGACAGATTATCAAACATTACAAAGCATGACACCTTCTAAAATACCTTTTAGGGGACTTTGATTTACTTTTCCACCTTTCTTCCTTCTATTATTTTTTTTTCTTTTTCTTTTCATTTCTCACTTTCTTTGTCATCCCCTTCTCCAAATTTTTTCTGTTTATTCCATTTTTATTTGTTTGGATAAGGGGAGCTTTTTAGCTCAAGAGAAATATTTTCATCCCATTCTTTTTCCAACTACCATTTTGCCCTTTTTGTAATACTTTAAAAGGCGCCATACCAAGCATTATTTATCAAAGTAATTCAAGGTACCAAGAAAAGTATTTTATCTTTAGGCTCAAAATTGGGCAACTAAGGGGTAGCATTTATCATTCAAAGCTCGGGAGGCCGGAAAAATACCTAGTGCCTCAATCATTTTCAAAAATGTTTTCAGAAATTTTTAAGTTTCAAAATGGTTTCAAGTCAAGTTCTAGAAAATACAGTCCAAGAGGAATTACAACACTCTATCACAAGAAATGGGGTAGATTTAGTGAATACCCCCTTTTGGCTCAAAATCTTACATTTAGTAGTTCAAAAATCAGTGAGGTACACAAGTCTAAGGAACCACATGCTAATTATCAACTATCAATTGACTATCTCAAGAATTTTTTTATTTTTAGCCATATCACAAGAATAATGAAAAATTGGGTTCAAAATTCACTATCTCAATTCATTTGGCTCCAAGTTCTCACAATCGGATGCATGTTCTAATTGAGGGGCAATCTAGAGAATGTGATCATACCAATCTATGCCTATGTGAATGCAATATGAATGCAACAATGCAAATGCAAAAATAAATACCCCTACCCCAAGCTTGATTACTTACATTGTCTCCAATGTAAATAATCAAGTCGGAGAGAGGAGAAAAATGGAACAACTTACCGAATCGGTAGCGGGTGTTGGCTTCACATTCCAGTCAAAACTTGGGTGGAAATAGTATCACGGCCGTGAGGCTCATCACGGGCAGGCCGTGATCGTTTCTGGTCCTTAGGAGTTGCCCTGTCACGGCCGTGATCTACATCACGGCTAGGCCGTGATGCTCTCTGATCTTGGCATCCTACTCATCACGCCCGTGATGGTTGTCACGCCAGGCCGTGATCCTTCTTGTGCTCTTGTTTAGTTCATCACGGCCGTGACCCTTTGTCACGGCCAGGGCGTGATGGCCTCTGACTTTATCCCTTTTTTATGCTCTTCTTCTCTTTCTCAACCTGAAAACACTAGACAAACCTATTAATGATATTTTTGCCTCTTGATCTTCTCAAATTATTCAAGAGGTTAATTCAAAAACAAAAGGAAAAGGGGAAAGAAAACTTGGGTTGCCTCCCAAGAAGCGCTTATTTATGGTCTTAAGCTTGACCATACTTCCTTCAGCCAACCGGGGTCGGCTGGGCGTAGAAGTGCAGGCACACTTCTTTTCCAAGGAACTCCTTCAAAAAGCCGTCTCTGCTCATACGGCCAATAATGCTTCCGCTTCGCTCTTTTCTCTCGGAGCTTCCTAGCCTTCCTTCCTTCCGGCGGAAGTTTTGTTTCCGCGTGGACAGCAATTCCAACTTCACCACTGGGTGCATCTTCAACCATGCATATCTTCGGGGTTGCTTCCATGCTAAGTTCTTTCTCTACCGCTGGAGACGTTACATCAATTCTGCACACATGGCTCTCAAAAGGAGGGTTGTTACAAGAGTTAGTCAACTGAAAATTTACCCTACCTTCCTCTACATTTAGAGAGAGTTTACCATTCCTTACGTCTATTACTTGCTCCGGTTGCCAAGAATGGCCTTCCTAAAATGATGGGGAATTTAGGATTCCCTTTCATATCCAATACCAGGAAGTCGGTAGGGATGAGAATTTTCCCTACCTTTACAGGAACATTCTCTAGTATGCCTAGAGGAGTCCTAGTTGAGCCATCCGCAATTTGTAAGGGGAATTTGAATGGTCTCAACTCTTTGCTTCCCAAACTTTCCATGATAGTGAGGGACATCAAGCTCGTGCTAGCCCCTAGGTCACATAAGGCTTGGTCAATTTGCAGTTGTTCGATCGAGCAAGAGATGGAGAAACTACCTGGGTCTTTCAGTTTAGTAGGCATTTTAGTCTCTACATCTACTTGCTTTTTCCTGACCAACCTTTGTGGGAAAGGTATCGGGGGTTGGTACGGTGGTGGAGGGACATACTTCGGTTCTGGCTCTTCTTTTTCGCTCGTGTCCTCCTCCGGTTCCACCTCCATTTCAGCTACCCCCACCCCAAGCTTATCATCCCTCAAGTGTATGACATTGCAATGCTCATTGGGATTTGCTTCGGGTTGCCCCGGGAATGCACCCTTAGGTCTCGAGTACGTGCTGGCTTGTTGGGCAATCTGGGTTTCTAGCATCTTGTTATGAGTTGCTAAGTTGTCTACCTTAGATGCTAGATCCTTTATTGCCTCACTCACTGCCCTTCCTTGTTGTCTAAACTCCTCATTCTGTTTTGTCTGAGTTTCAACAAAACTTTCAAATAAAGTCTCGAGTTTAGATCTTTGTGCCTGAGGATACCCCGGTGTTGTTCTCTTATTACCTTGACCCTCTTGGAACTCATGGTTGAGCGTGTTGCTGTAGTTGCCGTAGGAGAGGTAAGGGTTGTTCCTTCTTTGGTTGTAGGGATTTGGGGGAGCATAGTTGGGCAGCTTCGGGTTCGTATCGTAGAAGTTGTTACAAGAGTTCACTTGCTCACCCGAAGCGCCGGATCCATGTGGGCATTCCATATTGTCATGTCCCTGCATTCCACAAATCTCACAAACAAGGTTAGTAGCACCTATTGCACTCACATTAGCTCTTTCTAGCCGATCAAAACGTTTATTAAGTGAGTCTATCTTTGACATGATAAGATCTGTGCTACTTACTTCAAACTTACCCCCCGAAATCTTGTTCGGGTTATTACCTCTTTCGGATCCCCATTGGTGGTAGTTGGTGGCGACATTCTCGATGATATTGAATGCCTCAGTGAGAGGCCTATTCATAAACGCTCCACCGGCTGCAGAATCTAGTGACACCTTCGAAGAGTAGTCTAATCCGTTATAGAAGGTGTGCACTATTAACCACCTCTCGAGTCCGTGATGTGGGCACGACTCCAGCAGTCCCTTGTATCGATCCCAAGCTTCTGATAATGATTCTCCGTCTTTCTGGAAGAAGCCGGTGATCTGGGTCCTTATGTAGGCCGTCTTGGATGGAGGGAAGAATTTCTCCAAGAATGCCTGCTCCAGTTGGTCCCAAGTGGTCAAAGTGTTAGCAGGGATTTGCTTAAGCCAGGCCTTCGCCTTTCCAGTGAGAGATGAGGGGAACAGTCTTAAACGTACAACATCGACTGAGGCTCCATTAATCCTGATTGCGTCGGTGAACTCTAAGAATGTTTCTATATGGTCAGTCGGGTCCTCCGAAGGCAATCCTCCGAATTGATGTTGCCTAATCATGTTGATTAACATGGGTGGTATGGTATAGTTCTCCGCCTCAATCTCTGGCCTTGCAATCCCAGTTCGCAAGCCTCTCGCATTTGGGGCTGCGTAGTCCTTCAAAGGTTTTGTATCCGGTTGATTCGCCATGAGTGGAACGGGACTCAACCTTTCTCCCTCTCTTTGTAGTCTTCTACGTCTGTGGAAGGTCCTCTCGATCTCCGGATCAATCTCACTAAGGCTCCTAAAACTTAGGGATCTTTGCATATAACACACAGAGAGATGGATACAATAGAAGGTAAATAATTTTTTTTTGATTTTTTTTTTATATTTCAGAAATAAAAATCAAACAAAAAGAAAAGGGTCCAGAAAAATCAATTTAAAAACTAATTGAAATTCGAAAAGGCACAGTCCCCGGCAACGGCGCCAAAAACTTGATGTCGTGCGCTGCGGCTGCACGCGCGTGCGATTCCGGCAAGTGTACCGGATGGCGTAAGTCGACGCGCGACGACGCTCGTGCGATTCCGGCAAGTGTACCGGATTGCCGTCAAGTAATAAAAGATATCGAACCCACAGAGACTGTGTTCTCGAATCGCAATCGGTTTTCGAATCGATTAGATCTGGACTTTTTAGAAAGGATTTTTATGTTTTGAATTTGAAATTAAGAGATAGATGAGCAGAGAACAATTAAAACAGAAAACAAATGTTTTTGGGGTTTTGATCTAAATGAATTCCTAGGGATTTGGGTTACCTTTGAGACCGTTTATGTTGCTAATCTGATTTACCTTTGTTGATTACCGAAATTGCCTTGAAGGCGAGTTTATCCTCTGATAGCTTAAGCTCCCTCTCGGGTTACAAAAGCCGTGCCCAATTGACCCGACCCCTACTCTCGTGGTAGTCGATCCCAGATTGGACCCTTTGCGTTCCGTGACAACTCGTTGCTCCTCGAGGGACGGCTTCTAACTCTCGTGATTTCAGTCCCGAGTCTGACTTCTATAGGTCCGACACCTAAGTTCACCGCTAGGTTCCTCCTTAGATCATCCACATCTCACAAACCAGTGGCCGCCGGGCTTTACGAGTGAAACACCCTAGAAATCCTAAGTTCACCGCTAGGTTCCTCCTTAGAACGTCTACGTCACGCAAATAAACGGTTGCCGAAATTTATGAGTGATTAACACACTAGAACTCAGATCTAAAACAATAACGAAATCAACAACGATTTTACATCAAATCAACATCATTTACAAACCTCGGGCAGAGCCCTAGTCCCTAGAAACAAACTACTACTCCAGTCTTGCCATGGAGATGACAAGCTGGGTTGACAACATAGTGAAAATCAGAAAAGAGAAGAGAGGAGAAGAAGAGAAGAGATCTATGCCTAAGTCCCAGTTGTTATGGATGTCCAATGTGTTGTGTGTGTCCTCCGATCTGATGCCTTGATCCTTATTTATAGAAATGGGGAAGTTAGAGTCCCAAACCAACTCAAAATCTGATCTATTTCAGTTTCTTCAGGTCCAAGTAATGCGCGTCACGGCCGTGATGGCCATCACGGCCAGGCCGTGACGGTCTCTGCCTCTGGCACATTTGGAAAAACCAGTCTTCTCGCGAGGCGAGAATGAGCTCGCGTCGCGAGCCCTCTGTTATGGCCCGTGATGAATTTCACGGCTGGGCCGTGATGTGCTCTGACTTGTGGTGGTTTTGGGTCACGGCCGTGATGGCCATCACGGCCAGGCCGTGACAGACTCTGACTTCAGCCTTTCTTCTTTTTCAGTTTTGCTCGATCATGGCCGTGATGGGCATCACGGCTAGGCCGTGATAGACTCTGTTTGGCTCATTTTCTGCACTTTTAAAGCTCCATCTTCATCCAAACTTCATCATGGTTGATCTTGAGCAATTTACCCTTGATATCTGCAAAACAACACACGAAAACCGCCTTACCCGTTCCAAAGGAAAATTAACCTAAAATCTAATAAAAATATGCCTAAACTACATGAAAATGCATGCAAAATGATAGACAAAGATGATGTGGAATCACACTCATCAGAACTTGAGTGGAATTTCAAAGTGTAAATAATGTTCATGCTCTCTTAGTTCCTAGGGTCTTCAGCCTAGTACCTTTGTATATCCTACCCTTAGCCAGGCCCCATTACAACCCATAAAAGACCTTCTGATGTTGTTTGCATGTTTTCCGTGGGAATCATTTAGAGATGAAAATCAAATTTATGGGAAGTGCTTCTTAAAAGTGAAATTGAGTGAATTGTTGATAGCCTGACACAAACTGAGCGAATGAGTGAACAATAATTGCCCTTGTGAGGAAGGCAGTTGTTTGGAATTAGTGATCTCCCTCTTGTGTGTGACTTAGATCCATTGCTTAGATTTCTGATTGCCTGAATGATGAAATTCTCAATTGTTTGGAATGAATGAATGTGGGGATTGCTTTGTTTGTAAAGGGGGGAACATTGAAAAATATTTTGATAAATTGCTTGAAATCTGTGCGGAAGTTGATTGAATCTTTTGAGCTTGCCAGGTCTTGAGTCTTTTTAAGTTTTTGAGTTGTAGTTTGCTTGGGGACAAGCAAAGTTTAAGTTTGGGGTATTTTGATGAGCCTCTGGTTGACTGGTTTTATAACTAGTAAAGACCATGGCTTTGTGCTAATTTTATATCATTTTCACCCAAATTAGACTTGATTGTCCTTAAGTAAGATTTTGAGTCTGTAAAGTGTTTTTAAGCTAATTTAGTTGATTTAGAGTTAAATAAAATACTTACTGTTATTTCTTATTTTCAGGTTAATAAAAAAGAAATAATTCTGGTTCGCCCCGCGAAGAATATCTCGCCCCGCGAGTCACCAAGCCCAGAAAGTCAGAGACGATCACGGTTTACCCGTGTTGAAGATCACGGCTGTGGCAGTTTTGAAGTTGAAGCGTTCTCCTCGCGAGCATCCATTCGCCTCGCGAGCCTGGAAGTCAGAAAGCACCACGGTTGGCCCCTGATGTTCATAACAGGCGTAATAAGAAGACTCTTCAGATTCTCGCCTCGCGAATGTGTGTTCGCCTCGCGAGAATACCAAAGGTTGCAGACTGTTCATAATATTCGTGTCGCGAGAGAGGCTTCGCCTCGCGAGAAAGCTGATTCCAGAAATTGTATTTAAGCGTTTTAGACAGAACCGAGTGGGGGAGTTAGCCAGTTTTGGCTAGTTCTTAGGCAGTAGTAGTAGTTTGTCTTCTTTTCTTAGACATGTTTTGTCTTCCTTTTGTAATGGAGAGTTAGTCTCCTAGATTAATCTACTGTGATTGGTTTCTATTACATTTGAGGTTCTATAATTCCTGTTTTATTTGCTTTTCTCTTTTCAATGCAAAGCTATATGTTTCTGTTTGTTATTTCAGGAATGTGTAGTGTTGTATTGATTCATTTCGGTGATGTTATGTTTCTATACTTAATCCCATTTGTTATTTCGCGTGTGTTCGTTCATGTTCGTTTGTTCATGAGAGCTTAACCCCGTTTGTTATTTCGGGAATAGGAACATACATCCGTAGTAGTGATTGCGTTGTTAATTGTTGCTACAACCGGGAGGGGATTAGAATCCGCTTAGGGCTTGGATTTATTTGAACCAATGATAGTGGGAAACCAAGAACAGTAGGTTAATCGTTCTTTAGCTTATTTGTTAGTCTCTTAAACTGCCTGTTTTTATTGTTTTGTTTTCTTTATTTTGTCTCAATCCAAAACCCCCCAAATTCTGACTTTTACTAATTCTCTGTTAATAACAACAACAACTAAAGAGTCCTTGAGAGACGATACTCGAGTTGTCGCTCCCTATCTACATTATTTTTGTAAACGCTCGTTCTTTTTTGGCGCGTGGCGACAGCGCGACCACTTATGAACATTGGTAATTAATCCTTAATCCTTGTTTTATTACTAACATCCCTACGTCTTTAATTAACATATTCATATGCCAAAACAACAGTTCATAGCATCAAAGCATCAATACACATAACCATGATATGTCATCATCATCATCATCATTGACAAATAACATTCAATCATGTTGTAACATATTATCATCAATCATTCATATAACAGTGACAATTAATCACGTTATTATCAATCTCATTAGCAAACATACATTACAAGGCACATAGCTTGCAATTCATGGATTAACCCTCATCTTACGCTACCACAAAGCCTACATGTTCATACTAATCCCTTCTCCCCATACCAAAAATCAAATTCGCAAGCCTCGAAGGGATGAGAGTGTCGAATCAAAGCCTCATTCACTGGTTCCTACCATTACAAATATGAAAAGTTCACAAAGAGGACCACAACTCCCAAACCCAAGAGAGAATCAAAAAGGGAACAAGAGGTATGGCTTTCCTTGAGATTAAAATATAAATAACAGAAACGAGAAGAGGAGAAAAGGTTCGTTTGAGTCTCGTCTCACAAACGCTTGATCACTTCCTCAAGAACGACAACGAAAACACATGGATTAAGCTTCTAATTCAAGAAACTCAAGGGAAAATAAGGAGAACATGGAACACGAAAATTTAGCTTGTTTACAGCCCAAAATTCAGAAAAAAAGATAAAATCGACACTAAAAGAAGGGTGTATTGGCAGCGATGTCCTTGTGGTCAAAAACGGAGAAGGAAGATGAACGAGAGCAATTTCCTTTCAGAATTATTAAAAGAAACTAAGGAGAAATCTAAGAGATGGAGAGAGGTAGATCTTCTGAGTCTTGAGTCATGGGAAATAGGGTTTAGGTTGAGTCTTATGATATAAAAACAAGTTAGGGCGTAACGGGCTCCTATTTCAGCCCAAACTGTGTACAGATTGGTATTTTGCACAAGTCTTGAGTTACGAGTGTCCGATTGAGGCGTTCTTGGTGTCTTTAGAAATCTTAGAGGAATATTTACAAGTTAATATTTCACGAATCAAATCCTAATTCGGATTCTAACATGGTCAAACGTGCGAAGGAGGTTTAGATATAGATTTGGTAGTTATTTTTAGATAAGATCCTTAGGAGATTATGATAAGATCTTAAGAGATAACCAAAAAGAGGATTCTCCTATATTAATAAGGACTCAAATCTAATTGATTAAGGGACTAAAATCTAAGAGTTACACTATCTCGATTTAAATACTAAATCACACGATATCTCGTATTATCATTCTTAATCACTTATTATTACTAAAATCACATGGTATATATTAACAAATAAAATCACATACAAAATCATATATTCATATAAGATCACACATTAATAGACATAATCTCATATTAATGCAAATAATCATATATTAATATTACGACACCCTATTCCCAAGGTATCACAATTACGTAACATGTTGCAAAAATCAAACTTAATAAAGACACTAATTTGCTGGTTTCTTTCAGAAAACAAACTTCGTTTTCTAATTCCTTAAACTTCTCAAAAACAGTGATAAATTTTTTCCTTTTTCTTTTTAATGTACACACACTCAAACACCAATAAAATAATGTATATCGCTATATATATTAGATATGCATCCAAGTTTTACAAAAGACCTTTTTCTTACCAGGTCACCATCTACTGTCACACATATTTTACATTAACTGAAATATCATAACTAGGTCATAGTGGGGGTCTAAAAAACACTACACAAAAGATGGCTCTCAGTCGCCACTAAGTCAGACTAAACTAAAATCCCACTCTACCCAAAAAAGACTACATCCTAAAGCTGGTCACCACTATAGAAATCCATTGGAGAGTCCAGTATAAACTCCCCCACCTCTAGGAGGTGTATCTGGAGAGGATACAACAACCCCCTCTCCAACAGCTGGAAACACTACGTCATCTAAAGGAACATAGTCTGGATCATCCATCGGATCCTCTCAGGGTCCTCCTCCATCTCCACCTGTACATCCTTTGGAATCAAGACTATAGGTGCAGGAGGTGACTCTGGTGCTACCTGTTGTAACGGATGAACGAAAGGAGGAGGTAGATGCTCCAGGTTTCCGTGTTGTACCAAATATCGTAGGATCAACCCAATGGGCAGTAGTGAAACTTCAATCGTCTCCTTACTATGAATCAACTGCTGTGGTCCGCCTGTTGTAGTACCCGTGTAAGTAGCACTCTGATCCCCTGGGTTAATAACCCAGGCGTTCCCTTGGTCAGCATTGTTGAACATTAGGTTTCGGACCCCTGAGTAGTTCAGATCCACTGTGCTCGGATCCATCTGAACGCAGATATATAAATAGATTCCACATAGTAGAGGAAACAACAAACAAATATGCAAGGGTGGGTTACCAATATATGAGTCTTGATAAGACAGCCCCATGCACGACACACAAATAGCATATACCATATATTCACAGCATACAAAAATTATTCAAAACGGCAGAATAATTTTTTTTTTCACAAACTGAAAATGTTTATTACTAAACATGCCAAGTTCACATGCCATGATGCCATTATACTCTTACCACGATGATATATTAGAAATCCATCACACAATAAGCAATTATATTACAATAACTTGCTAATCATTCACCAACTAACCCTGACAAATAGCAAAGAAGTAAATGTCATCAAGCCTATCATTACTAAGAGAGTTGCCACCATATACCAGTAATCCCTCTTGACCACCCCGCCTAGCAGTAGAGAATGCACACCATCCACGAGGTCCTGGATGACCACTCCGATCTGACCCATCTTCTAGCTTCTCCTATGCAAGTGTCTCTGTGTCCAATGCATAAACCTCACCAGAAAATTTACCAGCACCCATATGACCCTGGTCACTAGGATCTATTTCCCCACCATACATAATTATGTGTTTCCCATCACTAACAGTGGAAAACACACTACAGGTCGCGGGCTTCTGCCCACTTGTTTCAACCTGAGCCCAGGCTTTGTGGGCCAGATCAAAGCAATGCACATCATCCATTTCCTCTCCTGCAAAACCATAGACAACCCATATCTTTCCGTGGGTCACTGCAAGGCCCGGCCCACCTCTCCCCTTACAGTTTTCACCCGGAGAAGGATATTCGACCCACTTCTTGCCACCAACATCAAAGGCCCATAAATCGTTGAGCCTCCCGGCCACACCACAACCGCCGAAGATGTAAACATGGTCATTATCGGCGATTGTGGAGTGGTAGCTCCGGTTAGGAGGCCCGGTATCCCCACTGGAAATCAAGACCCACTTGCTGGTCTTGGTATCAAAAGAATAGAGTTCATTGAGCTCTTTGTGCTCACCATCCCTTCCACCAAATACATAGATGGTATCTCCAACTGCAGCCATTGTAACACCGACACGTGGCGGTGGTGTATCCCTAGATGCATCCGCCATCGACCATGACCGAAGTTTCCAAGTCGAATACATATAGCTGGTTATCAACGGGGACCCGTGGCACAAATTCACCACCAAAAACATAGACCTTCTGTCCTACTATGGAAATAGCATGAGAGCTTCTTCTTCCTGGCCCTGTTCCTTTCTGATCAACCTTGACCCAACTGCCACGGTTATTATTCTGCCGTTTTGAAAATAATTCTCCATAAAAGTCAACTTTTAAAAATTATTCAATAAATAAATTCATAATAATAAATAACTATATATTTAATGTTTTCCAAAATTTTTAATAAAAATCTTTTTATAACTTAAATAACTTTTCCGTCTCAGAAGTAATTGTTCTGACTGCTATATAACGTTATTTTCGGAACTTAATCACTTTAAATAACATTTTATAATAAAATTGAATTTATTTTGGAAAAATTAGAGCCTGTGAAAAATTTCACAGTTTCGCCCTTACCGTCACTTATTGACACAATTTCCACAAAATATTATTAAAATAATATATTTTTTTCACCTTTTCTCAAAATTACCCAAATTAATCACTCTGATTAATTATCCAAGCTTATCAAGCTTTTATCTTCAAATAAATTTTTAAACACTGACCAATGTCAGGTTTCTCAGTCCAACACTCAACAACAGATAAATTTCAATCACAGAATAGCATGACATATATCAATTCATGACATGCATCACAATTATAATATAACCAAATAATTATAATCATGTAAATCCAAATATCACATAACCTCAATTACTCAGGTAAGTATCTAATCAATCTAGCAATTAACAGTAAACAATATAATATACTAAAATATTTCAACAAAAAATTAACAAACGACTCCAACAATAGGCATGTGATTATCTTAAACTCCTCAGACATACTCCCCTTACCTTTTGAAGATTCGAACTAGCAGATTCAAGTAATCTCCCTATCCCAATCCGATTTTCCTCCGTCAGCTTAAGTCAAACTAACTTAAACGATTGCTTCAAACGAATTGCAACCAAAATAAACCAAATCAAACAACAACATACTTAGATCATGAAAGTTAGGTTTCAGCCTCTTCAAATTTTCAAGGTTAAGAAAGTTAGAAATTTTCTTACTTAGGGATTTATGATCCATAAGTAACTTACACATGATTAAGTATTTAAACCAAGATCATGAACTAAGAACATGGAATAAACTCATCTAGTTCCAAGAACTAGGGTTTCGGTTTTTCTCAAGATCATAGGCTAGAGGTTTTAAAATCTTCTCAAATCTTGGATTTAATCAACATACAAAACCTAGAGTTAGATTCAAGTGTTACAAGACAACATCTAAATAAAAAATCCATCCAATATTCATAGCTAGGGTTTTGGCCTTTATGAAACAAATAGGTTAGGGTTTGATTTTTGATCTTCTACTTACTTACATACAAGAACTACCAAGGTACTAAGAGATTGAATCATGAATCAAGACATGAAAATGAAACAAAACCCATGAACTCCATTTTTTCATGGATTCGGCCCAGTTCAGAAAGTTGGGAAGGAAATTTCTCTTGATCATATGCTTCTAGATGATGAAAATAGAGATGATTATGAGATCATAGAAATTGGTTTCATGTCAAAAGGATTTTTCTAGAATTAGTTATGGATTTTGAAGTTAGCTTCATGAACTTTGAATGAAATGAAGAACTTGATTAACACAAGCATAAATCCATAAAAGTTGTGAAGAGAAAGGCTTTAAATGACAAGATGAAGAGTTGTTATCTCTTGATGATCAAAGAAAAGGATGATCTTGATGATGTTCTTCACAAAACTACTTTGGTGTTCTAAGTGTTCTTAAGGCAAAAAGCTAGAAGTTCTTACGACAATAGACATGCAAATGGAGAAATGAACTTGCCTAAGTGTGTTATGATGGAGCTGTGGGTTTGGGGGGGTAATTTGGTCAAAAATTAAAATGGCATGGCTTGCAAAATTCATGGAAAGCTAGAGGTAAAATTGTCCTTTCCATGCAAAAATATACTATTGTCATAAATGCGCCATTATGGCCATTATGACTCGGATATGATCGTCATAAATGCTCGTCACATCAGTCACCTCAGCACCGTTGTGGGCTCCTTGATTCATCTGACGCTGGTTTTCCTACAGATATCTCAACGTTTTCGCCCGCAGCAATTATAATATTTTAATTTTACGCTAAATTTTTCAAAACTTCATGTATCATAGAAAATACGATAAACACATTTTTCATCTCGTTCACGATTTAAAATTAGGTTTTCCGAAAGCAAGAAACTTTCTTGTCGGTGAAAACGCAGACCGGGTTCCATCTAAATTTTCAACCCAAATTTTCATCGTAACTCTAAGATATAAAACATGACGAGAAAATAACAGTGGTTTACCCAAAATCATTTTGAGTCTCGGATAAAAATATATATATTTATATATTTATTACCAATATTTGAAAGCAGCGAAAAATTGGGGTGTTACATTACTACCCCACTAAAAAAAAATTCATCCTCGAAATTACGTACCTGTAAAAAGTTCAGGATACTGTAATCTCATTTTGTCCTCAGCTTCCCACATTGCTTCTCCAGTAGTTTCGTCCCAAATAACCTTGATTAAGGAAATTTGCTTACCCCTGAGTTGCTTAATCAACTTATCTTCGATTTGTACAGGTGAAGTCTCATAAGACAAGTTTTCTTTTAATTGTACTTCATCGGGTTCGATTACGTGTGATGGATCAGGAATATACTTCCTTAGTTGTGAAACATGGAATACATCATGAATATTTGAAAGAAAAGGCGGCAAAGAAATTTGATAAGCTATTGGACCAATACGACAAAGAATTTGGTAAGGTCCAATGAATTTAGGAGTGAATTTTCTTGACTTCATAACCCTACCTACCCCAGTCGTTGGTGTGACTCTCAGAAATACATGTTCACCTTCTTCAAATTCAAGAGGTCGTCTCCTTCGATCCGAATAACTCTTCTGCCTACTTTGTGCTATTTTCATCTTTTCACGAATTTGTTTTACTTTTTCCGTTGTCTGTTGTACGATTTCAGGACCTAAAATCATGCTTTCCCCATCTTGGTACCAACACACAGGTGTTTGACATTTTCTTTCGTACAAAGCCTCATAGGGTGCCATCCCTATACTTGAATGAAAGCTATTGTTATACATGAATTCGATCAGCGGTAAAAAGTCATCCCAACTCCCAAGATGGTCTAAGACACATGCTCTTAGCAATTCTTCTAACGATTGAATCGTTCTTTCTGTTTGTCCATCGGTCTGAGGATGATAGGCTGAACTTAACCTTAACTTAGTTCCTAAAGCTTAATGTAAACTTCCCCAGAAACGTGAAGTAAACTTCGGATCTCTATCTAACACAATACTCGATGGTACTCCATGTAATCTGATCACTTCCTTGATGTAAACATCAATCAATTTCTCTACTGTGTAATTGATCTTAACAGGTAAGAAATGTGCCGATTTCGTTAGCCTGTCAACAATCACCCAAATTGAATCAAAACCTTTAGAAGTTCGCGGTAAACTTACCACAAAATCCATTAATATGCTATCCCACTTCCATTCTGGTATATCTAGTGATGTAAGCATACCCCTGGGTCTTTGATGTTCCACCTTCGCTTTTTGACATGTCAGACAAGATGCAACGTACTCTGCTACTTGTTTTTCATGCTTGGCCACCAAAATCGTTGTTTCAAATCTTGGTACATCTTCTTTGATCCAGGATTAATACTTAACTTACTCTTATGTGATTCGTCTAAAATCATCTTTTTCATCTCAAGATTATCAGGCACACACACTCGTCCATTGCACCTTAAGATTTGATCTGATCCCAAAATAAACTCTACAACTTTCCCTTGTCTCATTAAGTCCTTCTTTTCTTGAAGATAAGCATCCTCAACTTGTCATTCTTGGATTTCTTCCATTAATCCACTAGAAATTTTGATCATTCCCACACTAATCATCTCCTTATTTAATACCATAATCAAATTGAGAACACAGAATTCCTCTATTAACTCTAGTTCTCTTACCATCATGGCTGAGATATGAATGGCTTTCCGGCTAAGTGCATTAGCTACAACGTTAGCTTTTCCAGGATGATACTGTAACTTGAAATCGTAATCTTTCAGAAATTCCATCCAACGTCTTTGTCTCATGTTGAGCTCCTTCTGATCAAACAGATACTTTAAACTTTTGTGGTCACTAAAGACATTGAACTTTGCTCTTTACAAGTAATGCCTCCATATCTTTAGTGCAAAAACCACCGCAGCTAACTCCAGATCATGCGTCGGATAATTTCTTTCATGAGTCTTTAACTGGCGTGATGCGTAAGCTACAACTTTCCGATGTTGCATTAACACACATCCTAAACCTTGATGAGAAGCATCACAATACACTTCGTAAGGTTCATTTGGTTCAGGTAGTATTAACACTGGTGAGGTTCTCAACTGTTCCTTAATCCTCTGAAAAATTTCTTCACATTTGTCTATCCATACAAAAGGTTGATCTTTCTTCGTAAGCAAAGTTAATGGTATAACTATCTTGAAAAATCCTTCAATAAATCTTCTATAGTAACCGGCTAGACCCACAAAACATCTGATCTCCATTACTGTTTTTGGTCTTTCCCAAGAAAGTACCGCTTCTACTTTTGCAGGATCGACATCAATACCTTCCTCAGTAATCACATGTCCTAAAAACTTTACTTCCTCAAGCCAAAATTCGCATTTAGATAGTTTCGCATACAAAACTTTCTCACACAATCTGTAAAACTTGTTGCAAGTGTTGTTCATGTTCCTCACTACTCTTAGAGTAAATAAGAATATCATCAATGAACACCACAACGAACTTATCAAGAAACGGACCAAAAATCAGGTTCGTGTTGTCCATGAAGATAGCAGGTGCATTCGTCACTCCAAACGGCATTACAAGATATTCATAATGTCCATAACGAGTTCTGAATGCAGTTTTTGGAATATCTTAACTTTTTACCCTAATCTGATGATAACCTGTCCTCAAGTCAATCTTTGAGAACACAACAAATCCTCGCAGTTGATCCATCAGATCATCTATATGCGGTAATGGGTACTTATTCTTAATCGTCACTTTGTTAAGTTGTCGTAAATCCACACAAAGCCTTGAACCTTCGTCTTTCTTTCTCACTAGAAGAACTGGTGCTCCCCACGGAGAAACACTTGGTCGAATGAACTGTTTTGACAAAAGGTCCTCCAATTGAGTTTTCAATTCGACAAGCTCTGTAGGCGCCATCCGATATGGAGCAATAGAAATTGGTCCTGCTCCTGGTATCAAATCGATGGAGTATTCAATTTCTCTTACTGGATGCAATCCAGGAACGTCATTAGGAAACACATCAGGAAATTCTCTTACTACAGGCATCGTACTCAAATCGATCTCCCTCTCGACTTCTAAGTTAGTTAAAAGCATGTATACCTGATCTCTTTCTTTCGAAAAAGTTCTTATATGATTGGTAGATAAAAATCCATAAATCTCTGGATTAGGATAAATTAATGTCTTATAAGCACAATCCAACATGATATGGTTGGAAGATAACCAATCCATGCCCAAAATTACATCTAACTGTATTAAAGGCATGCATATAAATCAACAGGAAAATGTCTATCCTAAATAATAATAGGACAGTTCAGACATATAGAATTTACAGTAACTGGCTCAACAGTTGGAGTTGAAACAATCAAGTCATAGGATAAAGAAGAAATAGGTAATTTCAAATGTTTCACAGAATCCATCGCAATAAAGGAATGCGTTACACCCGAATCAAAAAGTACAGTTAAGAGATTACCAGCTATGTCTCAACTACCTTGTATGAGATCGTCAGAATTAGAAGCCTCAGCACCACTCATGGTGTAAACTCTCCCCTTAGCTGTCAGTTTATTGGTCTTGACAATATTGACAACTGGTGCAGTCCTTAGCATACCACAGTCTCTCGCTAAATGCCCCATTTGACCACAATTGAAACACTTTGGTCCTCTCACTGGACAATTGTTCGCCAAATGATTTGGATCTCCACACTTGTAACATTTTCTGATTGTGCTTTGATTTTGATTCCTCTGGCCTCCAACACCTGATGCAGTATCTACAGGACGATATGATTGTTGATTTCAATTGTTCCCCGGTGCTCGATAATAAGGTTTGTTCTGGACCTGCTTCCCCTTCTGGTTCTGATATTGACCTTTGGATTTTGATGGTCCTCCCACATTTCCTCTGTTACCACTTCCCTTCCTCATCTGCTATATTTTCCTACACTTCTCAACCAAAGCTTGGAAATTCCTGATTTCCAATGGAAGTACAAACTCCTTGATCTCGAATCGTAATCCTACTTCAAAACGCTCACACTTCCAATCTTCATCTAGATTGTTTTGGAAAAAGCGGAAGTACTTGGCTAGTGACTCAAATTTAGCCGCATACTCTCCTACAGATAAATCCCTTTGATACAAACGTAAAAATTCCTGCTCCTTCAATGCTCGAGCGCTCTGTGGAAAATACTTGCCTAGAAACGTGTTCTTAAATAACACCCAAGAATTCACCTGATTCTTTGCTTCAAGTAGTTGCTTAGTGCCTCTCCACCAATACTCAGCATCTCCTAATAGCAGATGTGTAGCATAAGGCACCTTCACTCCTTCTAGACTATTGATAAACTCAAAGATCTTCTCCACTTCCTGAATCCCTAAGTAAGACTTAATAGGATCCACATCTCCATGAAAATATGGTGGATTCTGGCGTCTAAAAGCAGTAAGACCTCTGCCTTTAGCAGCCTATTCCGCTCAAAGTTGTTCCTGCAAATTATGGGCAGCCATTGTAGCAGTTTGCTGTGTAACAGCAACAGCTACATCCGCCATTGCTTGTGTAGCAAAGTCCATACCTCCTCCGTCTTCACAATTTTCATCAAAATTTCCTCGGTCATTAACACGACCACCTCTGCAACCTCTTCCACGACCGCATCCACATCCATGTCCAAGCGTACCCTCTGGTTCCATAACTGACCTACAAGACACAATCAGTTAAATGGTAACCAGAAAATGAAACTTAAATCTAATAACTATCACACATTACTTCTAAGAAGTAATTCAAACAATTTCCTTCAGAGATCACACAACATCAACACAAAAGACCTACTCCCAAAGATTTCCCGAAAGACTTGACCAGCTCTGATACCACTAATACGACACCCCATTCCCAAGGTATCACATTTACGTAACATGCTGCAAAAATCAAACTTAATAAAGATACTAATTCACTGGTTTCCTTTGGAAAACAAACTTCGTTTTCTATTTCCTTAAACTTCTCAAAAACAGTGATAATTTTTTTTCCTTTTTTCTTTTTACTGTACACACACTCAAACACCAATAAAATAATGTACATCGCTATATATATTAGATATGCATCAAAGTTTTACAAAATACCTTTTTCTAACCAGGTCACCATCTACTGTCACACATATTTTACATTAACTGAAATATCATAACTAGGTCATAGTGGGAGTCTAAAAAAAACTACACAAAAGATGGCTCTCGGTCGCCTCTAAGTCAGACTAAACTAAAATCCCACTCTACCCAAAAAAGACTACATCCTAAAGCTGGTCACCACTACAGAATTCCATTAGAGAGTCCAGTATAAATTCCCCCACATCCAGGAGGTGTATCTGGAGAGGATACAACAGCCCCCTCTCCAACAGCTGGAAACACTCCGTCGTCTAAAGGAACATAGTCTGGATCAACCATCGGATCCTCCTCAGGGTCCTCCTCCATCTCCACCTGTACATCCTCTGGAATGAAGACTATAGGTGCAGGAGGTGACTCCAGTGCTACCAGCTGTAACGGATGAAGGAAAGGAGGTGGTTGATGCTCTAGGTTTTTGTGTTGTACCAGATATCGTAGGATCATCCAAATGGGCGGTAGTGAAACTTCAATCGTCTCCCTACTATGAATCAACTGCTGTGGTCCGTCTGCTACAGTACCTCGAAGTGTCCTCATCGGACCGGTGTAAGTAGCACTCCGAGCCCCTGGGTTAATCACCCTGGCGTTCCCTTGGTCAGCATTGTCGAACATCAGGGCTCGGACACCTGAGTAGTTCAGATCCGTTGCGCCTGAATCCATCTGAACGCAGATATATACATAGATTCCACATAGTATATGAAACAACAAACAAATATGCAAGGGTGAGTTACCAATATATGAGTCTTGATAAGACAACCCCATGCACGACAAACAAATAGCATATACCATATATGCACAGCATACAAAAATTATTCAAAATAGTAGAATAATTTAATTCAAAGGGTTTCATGCCCGACAGTCATCGTCATTTTATAAAAATACATGACACTCCAATATTCAGGCTCTATTTTAATACCTAATCTCTGGAGATCCCACAACTTTCTGATTCGTTTTGAGCTGATCAAGCTCTGCACATGGTCCATACTAAACACGAAATAAAACAATGTCCAAGAGAACACATAACACACTGGTCACACACAGTACACCAAGGTTATTGTTCAATACTGTAACTCATTGGCTCACAAAGAATCCCAATGGTCACATCGAATAATGGAGTTTATTGTCCATAACCTATTGCATCACTCTGAATCACAATAGTTATCGCATAAAATTTGACACTACCAATAAAGATACATTGGCTCACACAGAATCCCAATGATCAAATGGAAACATAGTCCATAACAGATACATTGATCCACTCAGGACTCAATGATCATAACACATGACACGTCTTCCAGCTATGCATGAGAAAAACTTTTATTCTCGTTTCGTGTTCTTTGTTGTAATAATCTTTCCTTGTCGAAGCACAAAGCTAATGACTATGCTTAATTTCTTATTGAGACTTTTCACTTAAACAAACATAGGACACACAGTCCAAATGTTTTAAACTCAACACAGGACACACAGTCCTAGTGCTCAATCGCAAAGCTCTAAACCGGTGCACCAGTCCACAAAATCATTACAGTCCACAAAATCATTACAGGACACTCAGTCCAATGACACAGAACCCTGATCTACGTGTCCACAGAACACTAGAACCCCGACGTCTCGGTTCCTAGGGTCATTTATCCTCTTGTAAAACATTTTGCTCTGTGTAAAACAAATACAAAACAAAAGCTCCGAAAACTTATCTAAGTTTAGAGCGGAATAATTTCACTGAATAAATTTCTTTTACAAAAATCATTTTTCTGTTAAAACGTTGATAAAACTTGAAATCAATAAAATTCAACTTTTAAAAAGTATTCAATAAATAAATTTATAATAATAAATAACTATATATTTAATCTTTTCCAAAAATTTTATTAAAATTCTTTTTATAACTTAAATAACTTTTCTATCAGAAGTAATTGTTCTGACTGCTATATAACGTTATTTTTTGAACTTAATCACTTTAAATAACATTTTATAATAAAATTGAACTTATTTTGGAAAAATTAGAGCCTGTGAAAAATTTCTCAGTTTCGCCCTTACCGTCACTTATTGACACAGTTTCCACAAAATATTATTAAAATAATATTTTTCTTTTCACTTTTTCTCAAAATTACCCAAATTAATCACTTTGATTAATTATCCAAGCTTATCAAGCTTTTATCTTCAAATAAATTTTTAAACATTGACCAATGTCAGGTTTCTCAGTCCAACACTCAACAGCAGATAAATTTCAATCACAGAATAACATGACATATATCAATTCATGACATGCATCACATAACCTCAATTACTCAGGTAAGTATCTAATCAATCCAGCAATTAACAGTAAACAATGTAATATCCTAAAATATTTCTACAGAAAATTAACAAACGACTCCAACAATAGGCATGTGATTATCTTAAACTCCTCAGGTATACTCCCCTTACCTTTTGAAGATTCGAACTAGCAGATTCAAGTAATCTCCCTATCCCGATCCGATTTTCCTCCGTCAGCTTAAGTCAAACTAACTTGAACGATTGCTTCAAATGAATTGCAACCAAAATAAATCAAATCAAACAACAACATACTTAGATCATGAAAGTTAGGTTTCAGCCTCTTCAAATTTTCAAGGTTAAGAAAGTTAGAAATTTTCTTACTTAGGGATTTATGATCCATAAGTAACTTACACATGATTAAGTATTTAAACCAAGATCATGAACTAAGAACATGGAATAAACTCATCTAGTTCCAAGAACTAGGGTTTCGGTTTTTCTCAAGATCATAGGCTAGAGGTTTTAAATTTTTCTCAACTCTTGGATTTAATCAACATACAAAACCTAGAGTTGGATTCAAGTGTTACAAGACAACATCTGAATCAAAAATCCATCCAATATTCATAGCTAGGGTTTCGGCCTTTATGAAACAAATAGGTTAGAGTTTGATTTTTGATCTTTTACTTACTTAAATACAAGAACTATCAAGGTACTAAGTGATTGAATCATGAATCAAGACATGAAAATGAAGCAAAACCCATGAACTCCACTTTTCATGGATTCGGCCCAGCTCAGAAAATTGGGAAGGAAATTTTTGCATGGGTAGGCCCACCCTAACGTGAGTGGCCCAGAGTAACGTACTTCTCCAATGTTGTGATCCTTCGACATTCTGGCTTCCATCGAATTACTCCTTTTTTTCGACAACATCCCTCTTTGCTGATTTTGGATCTCTCTTTCAAGGTATCTGTTCGTCGAAGAAACAACTTGCCTTCATAGAAACTTCTTAGCTTCCACTTATTTTTATTCTGACATCAGTTATTTTGACATTGTGCCTTAGCAAGTCACCGTTGGAATGCCATTTTGAGTACTGAGGCAATTTTTATTCATTCCTTTCGACAACTCACTATGCGGATGTCAGAAATCCCTTATTCGACCAAAATCCCATTTTTGGTCCCAACACCAGCATAAAAAATAAATGTATGAATTCTTAACACTTTATTTTTTAATCGTACTATAATTTTTTTTGATAAAAAAGCATAAAGAATAAATGCTCTAAATAACATACTTTATGTAATAATTTTAATTAAACATCTATGAATTAAATTTTTTTAAATAAACATATACAATAAAAGTTTAGGTCTGAAAAATAAATATAAGAAATATTTTAAATATTATAAATAAGTATTTACAAATGAATTTTTTTAAAATATTGCTTATGCATATTTCAATAGTTTTATCTAAATAATTTTCTCTTCTTTAATAAATATAATAGTATTTTACTAATATTTATTAAAATTTAATATTATTTTAAATAGAGAGAATGTGAGTGTTTTTAGCAGCCCAAAGTTATTAACTTCCGTATACACTTCTAAATTTTAGATTACGAGGAAAACCGGTCATAAGAGGATCCTTATGAGAGAAATACTTACATAGGCACAAAACACAACAACTCATTTTTAAGCCCAACCAATAATAATGTGACAACTCATTAAACATTAAAACATTTATTTTTTTTCATAAAAAAATAATAGCAATAACAATTTACACCAATAAATATTCATAAATTATTACAATAGTAAAAAAAATTACCTTGTAAGAATTAAAAGAAAGTTACCAGCAATTTTAAAGGAACACTGCTAAAAAAATTTATACTATAAGTATAGGGAGTAACGATGACATTAATGCTATTACAAGGTAAATTTTTTTGTTACTACTGTAATAATTGATGAATATTTATTGGTGTAAATTATTATTGTTATTATTTTTTTATACCTCTTATTATTGCTATCCTCTTTCTTTTTTTTCTTTTTTTAATACTGGCAGACGCCATTTTGACTGGCACCTTTGACCCGTTAGAGTGAAAAAAAATAAAATATGCCATGTGTCCAAAAGGACCCCCCATTGGTAAATAGTTTCAGAACAACCCTAAACTGGTAAATAGTTTCTAAAACGAACGCAGTTTGGTCAAAAAGCCGGTCGACTTCCCTATGTAATTTTTTTAACCTAGTGAGAAGTCGGCTTTAGCATTTCCGATTTCTCAACTAGGTTTTTTTTGGTTTAAAATTTATTTCTTTAATTTTTATTAGTTTTAATTTTTAGTTTAATTAATTAGGTTAATTTAGTTAGTTAGTGTGTTAATTAGGAGACTAAGAAATTAATTATACTGTTAAAACATAAATCTAAGAATTAAAAACATTTAATAAAAAACATAATTATATAGAATAATTAAAAATTATTACAAAAAAAAATGAGGTATTATAGTGTTTAATATTTAAAATGAGGTTATTTAAAAAAAATTCTCAATTACAAATCATCCTCTCTATATCAATAATAAATCAATCAATAATATACTAACGTGGAATCCATTATTCACTGTAGATAACTGAATGGCTGACACATGACATTTTTTTTCGGATCCCAGCTCAAATTTTCAGCTTCTCCAACACACTTCCCACATTCAAATTTTCAGATTCTCCACTACACTTCTCTTTCCTTTTCTTCCTATTATATCACATTCTCTCTCTTAATCAACTCTTTTCTCTTCCTTCTCTCTAACAAACAGCCGCCTCCGAAGCTCCTCCGGCCACCGTATGGCTGTCGTTGACGAAACGGAGCCCGGATCCGCACTCCCCTCATCATCCTCTACGTTTTGCACCTATCAGAGTTCCGACCCGCCACACATGGCCGTCGTCGCCGCACCAGAGTTGTTGCCGCTGCGCCGTCTCTCTTTTTTGGGTGAGTAATCCTGACTCTATTTCACTCTTCCTTTTCACCTTACTTTTCATTTGGAAAATTGGGTATGGATCTACAACAAAGAAGAAGAAAATAATTATAATGCGCAATCTCCAAGGCGTGTGAGGACACTAGGCTTTAGGTTCGATTCGCCCCCACCAATCTCTACTCGTAGATTGGATGCAACAGGTGTAACTGGCGAATCCCCTTCAGGATACAATGGAGAACCTTGGTTTGGTTTGCACACCCTAAACCAAGCGTATCGACAATGGCAGTTTACAGAACAATAGTCTCATTAACTCTCTTTACGCATAAGGGAGAAAAGAAGGCGATTTGGAGTGAAGAATGGTTGAGAGATTCTGAGTTTTTCGTGTCAATTACTGCATGCAGATGGTTTTATTTATAGACCAACTCATGTCACTTGGTGAAAGGAAACAACTCTTCAAAAGTTTCAAAAATGGTCAAATTCGATACATAAGTAGTATTAACGTTCATTAACTGTCACAAGACATCAGTTGGCCTAGTGGCCAACAGATGTGTCCCTTCCCTCACAGAGCCAGGTTCGAATTTTCTCAACAGCACTTTATCATTTTATTTTTCCAGAACGTTAAACAACGGTCATAATATTCAACAAAAATGAGGGACATAGGATTCAAACACTGACCAAGGCATCAAACCAATGAAGTCGCTACCGCTAGGCTACGCGACCAAGTAGTGACAATTAGGCGCCATTAATTAGATTTAACCGTTTTAGAATTTTGAAAATTTCTCACAATCCCCCACCATTTTCAAAATAAATCCAAATCTCATTATTCCGGAAATCGCATGCTTTCAGACAAATGTATCTTGGCGATTTGAACCTTTGCTTAGTAAGCCATGGGTTTCACTCATCCCCGAATAATTTGGTAGACAAGCTTTGAACCAAATATTCATTAGTACAAGCGTGCATGACTTACACATGAAATCTCGGTACCATTGAACGACGTGGTAGTGTGACACATTTGATAAGGCCTTGTGTCGTGTATCCTTTTCATGAGAGCTTACAGAGTCAAGCCCAACTCTAAGAAGCGGCCACACTTCACTCTCACATAGGTGGACTTTACCAGAAGCACCCCCATAAGTTGGGCACCTCAGCACATATGTGCTATAGGTCCATTAAGAGCAAAAGCTCACCCTTTTCTTTATTGTCCTTATGGTTTCCAAGTACTTTTAAACCTTGGGATGTATCTATTTGTCAAGTACTTGCAATCACTCTCATAGTGTATTTTGGCCCATTGAACTCAAGACTTGATGCTACTCAAGTGTGAGTCGGGTTTCCACCATTGGTGATCATGTAGATATGGGCTTGAGTCCCATCCCTAATGATGTTTTCAAGACCATATCCCTTGTCAATCCTTTCGTCAAAGGATCTGCAAGATTCCTCTCTGTTTTCACAAAGACTATGGATATTACTTCATTTATAATCAAATCTTTTACATAGCTATGTCTTAGCCCAATGTGCCTGGACTTTCCATTATAAACCTGGCTATATGCCTTTGATAGTGTTGATTGACTATCACAATGTATGGATATTGGTGCTATTGGCTTTGGCCAAATTGGTATCTCATACATCAAATTTCTAAGCCATTCAGCTTCTTTGCTTCCTGCTGCCAATGCTATGAATTCTGCAGCCATGGTGGAGTCAGCAATGCAAGTTTGTTTCTTGGATCCCCAAGAAATAGCACCCCCACCAAGTGTGAAGACCCAACCGCTTGTTGAAGCATGATCTTCTGTATAAGTCACCCAACTGGCATCCGTATAACCTTCTAATACTGAAGGATATCCATTATAGTTCAAACTATAATTCATTGTCCCCTTCAAGTATTTCAATACTCTTCGGATAGCATGCCAATGGTCTTTGCTTGGATTACTTGTATACCTACTTAGTCTCCCAACAGCATATGCAATGTTTGGTCTAGTGCATGTCATGGCATACATTAAGCATCCAATTACTTTTGAGTATTCAAGTTGTGCTACTGGACAACTTTTATTTGGTACTAAATTAGTGTTGTGATCAAATGGAGTAACAACAGATTGACAATCAAATTCATTAAATTTCTTTAACACCTTTTCTATATAGTGAGATTGGGATAAACCTATGTTCTCACCATCTCTTATTATTCTAATCCCTAGTATCACATCGGCTTCCCCTAAGTCTTTCATATCAAAATTACTAGAGAGGAAACTCTTAGTTTTTTCCACCTCATCTAGATCAGTACCAAATATTAACGTATCATCAACATATAAACAAATCATAACGCCTTTTCCATTATGGAATTTACTATAAATACACTTGTCAGATTCATTTATTTTATATCCACTAGCTAGCACAATGTTGAAGGTTTGGCAAGTGCACCAAATCGTACAAGTAATAATAATGAGAGTAGAGTATCGTCCCACGAGGATTGAGATTCAAGTAACAATGACAACTAAGCAATCGATATTTGAACGGATAAAACTCATAGTTCCAGCATTTAACTGAGATGTTGAATTAAGTGTTGTTACAAAGGTAATTGAAATAGGTTTTCTGTTATCACACAATCAATACAATGGAAAACAAATGAACAATTAAGAGGAATCAAGTATTTAAGACGGTTAGGAATCGGAATCACTCAATCTTCACTTGATGTAACTCACAGAACCCTAATATTCAATTCAATTCATTTAATTGACATTCAAGCCACTGATTTAGACCTATCCCTAATTCCTTAGGTGATAATCCTTTGTTACAAATTATGAACCCTAATTCCTTAGGTGAATCAAAATTAGCACAAGCAAAGAAGCACAAGACTTACAAGGAATGCACTGCAATGAAGTTCTATTCCTAGAATCGACCTCACAGTGGTAATCTATTTCAGTTCTAGCATGAACACACATTTTCCAATTATGCATTCATTCATACGATCAATTTCATGAATGGCCAATTCAGGAAAAGCATTAAGCATTGAAAAGATTACTCAATTTGAACGAATCTGAATTGAAATCAGAGTTGGAACGAACTTACATCAAGATCTGATTGAACTCATCCTATCCTAACCTATGGAATTTAGAAACTCATATCTACGAGATGAAATCTAGAAGAAATAGAAGAAATCTGAGGTAGAGAAGCCATGGATTCTTCAATCCTCTCTTCCGAAAGCTCTTGAACTCCCTGGTTTCAACACCCTCTCAGAGAACACAGATTAGAATCAGAGTAAAAATGACCAAAAGTCCTTTTCGAATCTGTTCAAAACGTATTTATACTGGTTCTGCTCGTCTGCCTTCGCTGGGCGCCCCTAGCCTGCGCTGGGCGCCCAAACATCTTCTGCTGCTGAAGCACTAGCGCTGGGCGCTATCTCCTAGAGCTGGGCGCTAGCCCATGCTGCCTGGCGCTGGGCGCCCCTCTTCTTATGCTGGGCGCTGGTTCACTCCAAAATGCCAGCGCTGGGCGCTGGCCCATGCTCTGCAGGATGCATTTTTCTTCCGTTTCTGTCCGTGCTGAGCGTCCAATTCCAAGGCTGAGCGCTGGGCTACTATTCCTGCACATTTTCAACCTCTTTTAAGTATAATTTCAATATAAATTGAAATCTAAGTATCAAAACTCTATTCAAATGAATGTGTACATTTTCTTATCACTTTTCCTATAATTTCTAGGATTATTTACAAACTCTTTCCTAATTACACTTCCAAACTAACATATTTTACACATTCATCACAACCCCAAACTTAGAAATTTTGCTTGTCCTCAAGCAAACAATTAAATTCAAAATAGGGGTGAATGAGATAGATTTTCATGGTCAATTCTCTTGTGAAGCAAATTACTCATGCAAGACTTCAATTCCTTGACACTTTTGCAAAAATGGACAAGCATCACACAATCCTTCATAAATTCCAATTGATCACAAGTTTCATGCTTTAGAACAATCAAACATAGTACAAAATTAGCTCCATTGAATGCACAAAATTATCCCTTGCAACCTCTCTGTTTAAGTGTTTCACACATCCTCACTTGGTCATGTTTGCTCTCAATTCCAATCATCATGCATTCCCCAATCCTAATCTTGATAAGATGCTAGGAACACACATCACAACTGCCAATGCAACACATATCATGAGGTCTTTTATTTGGATGTAATGGGGCTTAGGTACGGGTGGATGAGAATAAGGATATATATGCTATGCTACTTTGGCTTCAAGGACTATTTGGACTCTTTTGGAATTTTCACTCGCCTAGTCTAGCTACAAGCACATAAGCACACAATTTGTGCTATTTCCTTTTTATTCATTTCCAACTATTTCTTTTTCTCTTTTTCTCTTGTTGCTTCTTGTTTTAATTTTCTTTTCTTTCTATTTTGCCTTTTTCTTTCTTTGTATACTTTCTCTTTCCTTTTCCTCTTTTTGGCTTTTTCTATTTTTCTTTTTTTTCTTTTTCAGTTTTTATTTTTCATTTTTTTTACTAGTAGGCATCTTTAGTGGCCTACTTACCACCCCAAACTTTATTTGCTTGCTTGTCCCTAAGCAAGAGAACAACCTCAAACTTAAGTCCAAACATTACTCTAAGCCAAAGTAGTGGGACAAAATGGTTTTATCACTTTTTGGCTTGTAATGTGCGATCATACCAAGAAAAATAGGCCAAGGCTCAATTGGGCTTAACAATGGTAAATGATAGGTTGGCAATTATGGCACCAAGCTTAAACAAAGAATTATTGCCTCAATCATTCATGCATATGCAAGAACATTGCAACAATGACAAGCATTCAAGGCAAGAAAAGGGGAGAACATGCAAGTGATGGACAATCACACATGAAAGAAACAAGTCATCTGGATAATGTGCCAGAGCATTTGGGCTCAAAAGCTCACAGTTAATGGTTATGTGCAAGAGAAAATCCATGCATCCAACATTGCATCAATCATAGCATGAAAAATTGTCACAACCAATTCACAGGGATCAATGGTTTCAATGAAATCATATACTTAGCCAGTATAAATTGCATCATGTTAGAAATTTCAGTCAAGCAAAAGTTCTATACTCACTAGAAAATCTATTCAACACAAGTTGTGCAATATATGCAAGTTTGGGCAATTTATTCCTACAACTAACTAACAAATAAAAGAGGGCAAAGAAAATTAATAGAGTTCAGAACACCCCCTTTCTTCTGCACACTGGATGAGTATGTGAAATTTTTTTTTTTCATTAATTCCAGCGCTCAGCCTCCACTTGGGCGCCCAGCTCTGGCTGTCTAGCGCCCAGCGCTGGCTGTCCAGGAGCTACAGAAATTTGCAGCGCTCGTCCTTCCTGTGGAGCGCCCAGCACCACTCATCCTGGTAGTCTCTGACTTTTCCTACGCTGGGCGTCAAGCCGAGCGCCCAGCGTTAGCAGTTTACCTTCAAATTCTCCCACTTCCTCTGCTGCTAATTCTTTGGCCTACTCAAATCTGTAGCAAATTTCAGAATGAACTTTACACAGTAAGATGCATCATAATGTGTGATGAAAGATAAGGAAAAAAAAATTTCAAATAAAATCTAATCTAATCTTGGGTTGCATCCCAAGAAGCGCTTCTTTAACGTCACTAGCTTGACGCCGATTATTTAATGCTCAAGGTGGCTTGAATGAACAGAAAAATGGAGCATTTTTGTTGCTTTTCTTGCCACCACTGGTCACATTATTCCCACCATTAACCAATGGTGTATTGCCCTTCTTTGATGAATCATCTTCTTTTGGCCAAAGTGGTTGGAATTGAGATGACCATTGAGACTTCCTCTTCTTCTTTTTCTTTCTGTTCCCATTGCTCTTCTTTTTCTTCTCATGTTCATCTTTGCGAACTTCTTGGAGCTCTTGGTTTTGCACAAATTGAACTTGAGCATGAATAATTGGTGAAGTTCCCGTAGACTCCTTATCAACCATGTTCACAACCATTTGTTCTTCATTCACCCTCAATATAATCTCGCCTTTGGATACATCTATCAAAGCTCAGTGGTAGCTAAGAAGGGTCTTCCAAAAATCAGTGGAATACTCACATCTTCCTCAATGTCCAACACAAAGAAATCCATGGGAAATATGAACTTTCCTACTTTCACAAGTAAGTCCTCTACCAAACCATATGGTCTCCTAATTGATCTATCCGCAAGTTGCAATGAGATCATGGTTGGTTCCACATCATGAATTCCAAGCTTCTTCATCATGGATAATGGCATCAGATTAATACTTGCCCCAAGGTCGCATAGGGCTCTAGCCTTTATTACATCTCCAATGATACAAGAAATGGTAAAGGATCCGGGATCCCTCAACTTAGGTGGAAGCTTGTGTTGGAGAATTGAGCTACAATTTTCAGTCAAAGCCACTACCTCACTTGATTCAATCTTTCTCTTCTTTTCAAGCCATTCCCTCATGAACATGGCATTTGATGGCATACTCTCTAATGCTTCGGCAAAGGGAATATTTATTCGCAATTGTTTGAAAATATCCAAGAACCTATCAAATTGCTCTTCTTTCTTTTTCCTCTTCTTCTTTATTGGATATGGCACTTTCACATAAGAAGGAATCTCTTGCGGCTTGCCCCCTTCTTTCAAAAGCTGACTCTTTGTCTTTCTCAAGATGGAATTTTCATCAACTAATTTCAGTTTCTTTTCCTTCCTATCATCTTGAGGTTCCTCCTTTTCTTTCCTTTTTGAACTCTCTTCTTTCTCTTCAGTATCAACTATCTTCTTTCTCAATGCAGAATTTTCAGCATTTTGACTTGAGGAATGCTCAACACCCGGCTCTACTAGCTCTCCACTTAGCAACATGATGGTTTTGCACTCCTCCTTTGGATTATTAGTGGGTTTTCCAGAAACTCCTGCACTTAATGCACTAGAAAGCTGTCCAATCTGCACTTCAAGGTTCTTTATTGATGCATCGGTATTCTTGAAGTTAGATTGGGTGACTTGAATGAATTGTGCAAGAGTGCTCTCCCACTTGTTCATTCTCTCATCGGTATCACGATGTGGTTGATTTTGTAGTAGTGGTTGTTGTGAAGGTGTATTTTCTTGTGGAGCTTCTTGTGACCAAGGAAAGTTAGGGTGCTTCTTCCAATTTTGATTGTAAGAGTTGGAGTACAAATTCTGCCCTTGTCTTGGAAAATTCCCCATGTACTTTGCTTCCTCTTGAGAACTTAGAGATACTTCACAATTACCATTATCATGCCCTCCTCCACAAAAATCACAACTCATGACTTGTTGTCCTTGTGTTGGTCCTAGACTCATAGCCTTTAGTTGCTGTGTGATTGCATCCAATTGATTTGTGATGATTTTGTTTTGAGCTAATATTGCATTTTGAGACTCAAGCTCCCATATCCCTCTCTTTGATGTGTTCCCTCTGTCATGGTTCATCAGATAATCATTGGATGCCATAGCTTCAATCAACCTTAAGGCCTCTTCCGCTGTTTTGGAATTCATAGATCCTCCACCGAAGCGCCCAACATAAGCTTTGTTGATGGCCTCAATCCATTACAAAAAATCTGCATTTGTTGAAGATCATCAAAGCCGTGATTGGGACACTTTCTTAGAAACTCCTTGAATCTTTCCCAAGCATCATATAAGGTTTCACCATCACGTTGCATAAAGCTTGAGATTTCACCCCTCATCTTCACAAACTTGGACGGTGGGAAATACCTTGCTAAGAACTTCTCTTCCAAATCGTCCCAAGTTGTGATGCTTCCTTGAGGTTGAGATTGGAGCCATGCTTTGGCTCTATCTCTTAGTGAAAAAGGAAACAACCGCAGTCGTATCGCATCATCGGTGGCCCCATTGATCTTGAGAGTCTCACATATCTCTATGAAATTCGAGATATGACTATTCGGATCTTCGGCTTCACTTCCTCCAAACTGATTTTGCTGCATAATATTGAGTAAAGCAGGTTTGATCTCAAAGTTGTTCGCAGCTACCGGTGGTCTAACAATGCTTGAGTGATTCCGGTTAGTTGGACCACTGGAATACTCTCCCAATGTTCTCCGGTTCCTATCCACATTTCCAGCCATGACACCTCTTGTTGGACTTGAGATGAAGAAGGATTTTCTTTTGCCAAATTTTTATTTCTCTGTTTTTGCTCTCTTGTTTTCTTTCGATTCTTCTTTGCTGTTTTCTCAATTTCTGGATCAAATAACAGCTCGCTTGTTGCTTTACCTCGCATACACTGCACAAGATTTTCAAGAGAATTTCAGAGCATGCACTAATTCAAAATTTTCGCAGAGAAACAGAAAATTAATCAACAGAAAAATAATGTTCAAATTAACAAATGCTTTCGTTTTTGTTGCTATTGATCAACAATCCCCTAAGAACGGCGCCAAAAACTTGGTGCAGGTTTGGCCCGTGCACCCAATCGTCCCAGTCATAATAAGGAGAGTAGAGTCTCGTCCCACGAGGATTGAGCTTCAAGTAACAATGACAACTAAGCAATCGATATTTGAACGGATAAAACTCATAGTTCCAAGATTTAACCGAGATGTTGACTTAAGGGGTGTTACAAAGGTAATTGTAATAGGTTTTCTGTTAGCTCACAATCACTACAATGGAAATCAAATGAACCATTAAGAGGAATCAAGTATTTAAGACGGTTAGGAATCGGAATCACTCAATCTTCACTTGATGTAACTCACGTAACCCTAATATTCAATTCAATTCATTTAATTGACATTCAAGCCACGATTTAGATCTATCCCTAATTCCTTAGGTGATAATCCTTTGTTACAAATTATGAACCCTAATTCCTTAGGTGAATCAAAATTAGCACAAGCAAGTAAGCACAAGACTTACAAGGAATGCACTCGCAATGAAGTTCTATTCCTAGAATCGACCTCACAAGTGGTAATCTATTTCAGTTCTAGCATGAACACACATTTTCCAATTATGCATTCATTCATACGATCAATTTCATGAATGGCCAATTCAGGAAAAGCATTAAGCATTGAAAAGATTACTCAATTTGAACGAATCCGAATTGAAATCGAGTTGGAACGAACTTACATCAAGATCCGATTGAACTCATCCTATCCTAACCTATGGAATTTAGAAACTCATATCTACGAGATGAAATCTAGAAGAAATAGAAGAAATCGAGGTAGAGAAGCCATGGATTCTTCAATCCTCTCTTCCGAAAGCTCTTGAACTCCCCGATTTCAACACCCTCTCGGAGAACACAGATTAGAATCAGAGTAAAAATGACCAAAAGTCCTTTTCGAATCTGTTCAAAACGTATTTATATCGGTTCACTTCGCGTCTGCCTTCGCTGGCGCCCTAACTGCGCTGGGCGCCAAACATCTTCTCGCTCTTTGAAGCACTAGCGCTGGGCGCTATCTCCTAGAGCCGGGCGCTAGCCCATGCTGCTGGCGCCGGGCGCCCCTCTTCTTATCTTTGGCGCTGGTTCACTCCAAAATGCCAGCTGGCTGGCGCTGGCCTGTGCTCTGCGGGATGCATTTTTCTTCATTTACGTCCGTGCTGAGCGTCCAATTCCAAGGCTGAGCGCTGGGCTACTATTCCTGCACATTTTCAACCTCTTTTAAGTATAATTTCAATATAAATTGAAATCTAAGTATCAAAACTCTATTCAAATGAATGTGTACATTTTCTTATCACTTTTCCTATAATTTCTAGGATTATTTACAAACTCTTTCCTAATTACACTTCCAAACTAACATATTTTACACATTCATCACACAACTTGATCAAACTTTTGATGCCATTGTTTAGGAGCTTGTTTCAGTCCATACAATGACTTATTCAATTTACACACCTTCTTTTCTTGACCATTAACCACAAACCCTACAGGTTGTGTCATATACACCTCTTCATCTAACTCCCCATTAAGAAATGCTGTTTTCACATCCATTTGATGAATGACAAACTTATAGATGGATGCAAGTGCCAATAGCACTCTAATTGAGGCAATTCTTGCCACAGGTGCATATGTATCAAAATAGTCAATGCCCTCTTTTTGTGTAAATCCCTTAGCAACTAGTCTTGCCTTAAACTTATCTATGGTTCCATCTACCTTCATTTTCCTTTTGAAAATCCATTTACAACCTATAGGTTTGGAACCAGGTGGGAGGTCTACTAATTTCCACGTTTTATTCCCCATTATTGAGTCTATTTCCTCTTGTATAGCTTCCTTCCAGAAAGCGGCATCTTGAGACTTTATTGCCTCTTCGAATGTTTCTGGATCACTTTCTGTATTATAACATATTGGTCCATAACTGTCTATGGACTCTCTTGTTCCTTCAACAAGGAACATGAAAAAGTCTGGTACATACGTTTTCTCTTTCCTAGCTCTCTGACTTCTTCTAAGTTTTGAACTCTCTAAAGTATCATTATTAAATACATTGGTTTCTAGATTATGTGCATTACTATGAACATCATTTTTGAGACTTGGAATTGAGTTAAACCTATCTTCTTGAAAGATAGCATCCCTAGACTCAATTACTGTATTTACAGGATATGAGTCATTAGATTCTATAACCATGAATCTATATGCTTTGCCATTTTTAGCATAGCACAGGAACACACATTCAATTCCCCTTTCACCTAATTTCTTTCTTTTTGGTTTAGGAACTTTTACTATTGCCCTACAACCCCAAACTTTGAAATAGTCAAGGTTGGGCTTTCTATTTTTCCAAAGTTCATATGGGATTATTTTGTTCCTTTTGTTTGGAACTCTATTCAAGATATAACAAGCCGTCAACAAGGCTTCTCCCCAATAACCCTTTGCTAGACCAGAATATGATAACATTGCATTTACCATTTCTTCTAATACTCTATTTTTCCTTTCAGCTATACCGTTTTGTTGTGGGGAATAAGGTGCGGTTGTTTGGTGAATTATTCCAGTAGACTCAAAGTAACTAGGGTTATAGAACTCTCCTCCTCTATCACTCCTAAAACATTTAATAAATGTTTCATGTTGAAGTTCTACTTCTGTTTTAAATATCTTAAATTTATCTAACACTTCATCCTTTGAATGCATTAAATATACATAGCAATATCTAGTACAATCATCTATGAATGTCACAAAATATTTTTTACCACCTATAGTGGGCCAACCATGTAAATCACATACATCGGAATGAATTAAATCTAACACTTTAGAACTTCTTTCAACTCTAGGAAAAGGAAATCTAGTTATCTTAGTTAGCATACAAGTTGTACATGCATCCGAAATCCTACTTGTTTTAGGAATTAAACATGAATTCATCATTTCATCCATTTTCCTAAAATTAACATGTCCTAAACGAGAATGCCATAAATTACAAGACTCAACAATATAAGCATAAATAAATCCATTATCATTAATAATATTGAGTTTGAACATATTCTCACAAAGGTATCCCTTTCCTAAAAACATTCCTCCCTTAGAGAGAATAAACCTGTCTCCCTCAAATACACATTTGAACCCGTACTTATTAAGTAACGGTACAGAAATTAAATTCTTCCTAGCATCTGGTACATAATAAACATCTGTAAGAGTGACTACTTTTCCCGAAGTGAATTCTAGTTCCACCGTCCCTTTGCCTTTAACTTGGACAGTTGATGCATTTCCCATATATAGAACGGTTCCATCTTCTTCATTAATTGTCTTGAAGAGATCCTTGTTCTTACACACATGGCGAGTTGCACCGGAGTCAATCCACCATGATCCAACATCTTCTATCATGTTGATTTCGGAAATGACCGCAACAAGATTGTCCTTTGTTGCACTAGATTCCTTCTCTTTTTCTTTTTTCAGGAGACGACAATTCCTCTTGAAATGTCCCGGTTTTCCACAATAGAAACAACCATTTTTATTTTTCTTTTTCTTGTAGTCATTCTCATTGTTGTTTTCATGAGATTTTCCAAAATCTCGATTCCTCTTTTTAGAGGACTTACCAGATTTCCCTTCCTCTACTACATGCACCTTCTCATGAACAGAATGTTCTTTAGTATCATCTTGTTTACGATACTCTTCTTCTAAACGAAGGTGATTACCCAATTGTTCAAGAGAAATGTCATCTTTTCGATGTTTAAGACTTCTTTTAAAGTCTTTCCATGAAGGAGGAAGTTTGTCAATGATTGAGGAGACAATGATGGTTTCATCCATGTGCATATTATGTTGTTTGTAGTTATTGAGAATACGTTCAATTTCATGCATTTGTTCCATGATAGGCATACCATCAACCATTTTATAATTATTAAAACGACTAACAAGAAATTTCTTACTTGTTGCGTCCTCCATCATGTATCTTGCCTCAAGTTTCTCCCATAGTTCTTTGGAGGATCCCGCATTTTGATACACATCGAACAATGAGTCGGTCATGCCATTCAAAATATGCCCCATGCAAATGTAGTCATCATTAACCCACTTGTTCCTCTCACGAGTCTCATTGATGGTCTCATCTTCTCTTTCCTCTGGTCTTGGTGTGTTCAACACATATGCCACCTTCAATGTTGTAAGAAGGAAGTGCATCTTCTTTTGCCAACGATGAAAGTTTCCGCCTTCAAACCTCTCAAGTTTTATAAAGTCAGAAGTCATCTCCTTCAATGTTGCAGCCATTATTACATAAATCGAACCTAAAGATTGTTGGAAAATTGGGTATGGATCTGCAACAAAGAAGAAGAAAATAATTGTAATGCGCAATCTCCAAGGCGTGTGAGGACACTAGGCTTTAGGTTCGATTCGCCCCCACCAATCTCTCCTCGTAGATTGGATGCAACAGGTGTAACTGGCGAATCCCCTTCAGGATACAATGGAGAACCTTGGTTTGGTTTGCACACCCTAAACCAAGCGTATCGACAATGGCAGTTTACAGAACAATAGTCTCCTTAACTCTCTCTGCGCATAAGGGAGAAAAGAAGGTGATTTGGAGTGAAGAATGGTTGAGAGATTCTGAGTTTTTCGTGTCAATTACTGCATGCAGATGGTTTTATTTATAGACCAACTCATGTCACTTGGTGAAAGGAAACAACACTTCAAAAGTTTCAAAAACGGTCAAATTCGATACATAAGTAGTATTAACGTTCATTAACTGTCACAAGACATCAGTTGGCCTAGTGGCCAACAGATGTGTCCCTTCCCTCACATAGCCAGGTTCGAATTTGCTCAACAGCACTTTATCATTTTATTTTTCCAGAACGTTAAACAACGGTCATAATATTCAACAAAAATGAGGGACATAGGATTCGAACACTGACCAAGGCATCAAACCAATAAAGTCGCTACCGCTAGGCTACGCGACCAAGTAGTGACAATTAGGCGCCATTAATTAGATTTAACCGTTTAAGAATTTTGAAAATTTCTCACAACGAGGAGGTGTAGCAGCTGAGGCAAGAGGTGTAGGAGCAGAGGCAGGTGAACGAGTGCATGATGAAGCAGATGAAGACATGGTCTACGGTGATGACCGCTGTGCTCGATTTGCTTCCACCAGAGAGGCGCAGCTCTCTGCAGGGGGTCCTCCATGCCAGCCAGCCCTCCACTACTTTTACCTATCCACCGCCGCAGTCGCATGATGCCGATGTGTCTTCTGAACCGCAGCCTGATGGTCATCTGACGTTAGTGAACTCCCCTTGCTAGGACAACGATGATGGTTATTATGGTGATGATTATTAGGATAGTTATAGATGTAGTGGTGTTTTGTAGCTAGACGTATATTTTATGTATGGATTATATGTTGAATTTGTTTTATGTTTTTTTTTTTAAATTTAAGTTTAATTTAATTACTTTTTTAATTTTATTTGTAATTTCAATTTTGTTTTTTAATTAATAATATAATAATAATTAACATTTAAAATATAAAAATTTGCATTTTAATAAATAAAAATTTAATAATTAATTATTAACAATTAAAACAAAATAAAATAAAATAAAAAACAATTAAAATTACTAATTAAAATAAAATTAAAAAAATTTAATATAAAAAAAATTCCTCGTTAAGTGTAGATCAGAGTTTCCGATGGATGTGACCGTCGGTAAGTTCCACTGACATTTACCAATGGACATATCCATAGGTAAGGAGGGGATCCGTTACCGATGGATGGGATGCATGTGACTCGTTTTTCGATGGACTAGATGATAGCGTGAATCCGCAAGTGTACGACTTAGTCGTCAAGTAATAAAAAGATCGAACCCACAGAGACCGTGATCTTGAACAACAATTAATTATTAAATCAATTAAACTAAACAAGGAAAGATTTGGTTTTTGAAATAAGAATTTAATAGCAAATCAATTATTAAAATCGCAATCAAACAAAAAAGGAAAGTAAATCATTTTGGGGTTTTTCAAATTAAAGAGGAATTTTCAGGAATTGGGTTGCCAACAAGACTGCTTGTACTACTAAATTGACTAATTGACTACCCCTATGTTAATCATCAAGATACTTTGAAGGTGAATTTATCCTAATATAGTTAATGTTCCCTTTCGAGATACAAGAACTGTGTCCAATTAAACCAACCCATACTCTCGTGGTAATTGTATTTAAATTGGACCCGTTGAGGTTTGTGACAATTCAATGAACCCTCGAAGGACCGCTTCTAATTTTCGTGATTTAGGTCCTAAGTTAAATCCCTATAGATCCAATACCTAAGTTCACTTCTCAGTTCATCCTTAGAGTATCTATGACATGCAAATAAGTGTGCACCAAATTCACAAGTAATTATAACAATATGAATTAAATCAAAAGCAAATTGAAATTAACAAAGGGAAAACATCAATTCATAACATAAAACAAGTCCATGGCATAGTCACAATTCCTATAAATAAAATGACTACTCAAGTATTGCCATGGTCATAGCAATCTTGATTAACAAAAGCATAAAAATCCTAAGAGAAGAGAAGAAATTGGAGAAGAAGAGAAATCATAAATTAAGCCAAAGGTAGCAGCCAAGATATCCCTATTTTCGAGCCTGATTGTCCTATGTATAATGTAGGTTAACTTGGGATTAAAGCAATTATAAATCAGATTAAAAACAGATCCCAAAATCCCAAATTTTACGCGTCACGTCCGCGACGGCTGTCAGGGCTAGGCCATGACAGCTTCTGCTTTGTGAATCCTTGTGCTGATTGGCCTGTCACGGTCACGGCCAGCTATCATGATCATGATGGTTGTCACACCCATGCCGTGATGGTTTATGCTTTGCTCATTTTTCTTGTTTTTCAAGCTCCATCTTCATGCAAACTCCAAATTAACTGGACTTGAGCATTTTAACCATGAATTCCTACACATAAACACCACAGAACCACCTTACCCGTTCCAAAGAGAAAAACTAACAAATATCAAATAAAAATGCCTAATCTACATGAAAATATATGCAAAATGATAAAGAAATAAGAGGTGCAAAATGTATCTTTTGTATTCTATCAAACACCTTATATGCATTGTTCATTTGCCTACATTTCACTTAAAAATTCATAACTAAAATCATGGAAAAGCAAATAATTATATCACCAGCCCTTTACCCCTTTTGTTTTTCTTCTTAATCTTTACTTTTTTTTCTCCTTAGCTATGGTCATTTTCACGCCTACAGGATATCCTCTTAATGAAGATCATGATTGCTTCAATCTTCAAGTGTGCGTGAAGCAAATATTTACATTCAAGAAAAGGGGAAGGTGACAGTGCTATTGCAATGGATGATAGGGTGGTGGCGGGAACGTGCGGCGGACCATAGTGCTATAGAGTTCTGGCAAGAAATTTCGATAAATAGTCGGCAGCACATGATACAAACAGTTCTAGACTGGGGGGGGGGGGGGTGTGAGGTCATGTGACTTTTTAAGTAAGGTTTTAATCTAATTCGTTAATTTTTTTTATCATGATCCAATGGTTCTTATTGTTATTTCTCATTTCTCAGTTCTTACTTGATACAATCCGTATTTCACTACAAGAAAAATTGGTTTTAGCGAAGGCCAAAGGCCGTGGCAAATGTCAAAAATCCGTCGCAAAATACGTGTCTCTGAAGGATTTGTGACGACTACAGATATGTCGCATATGAGGTCGTCGCAAACGGTTTCTGAAGGTTTGTTTAAGCGGCCGTCGCAAATTTGCGACGGCCTTTTTCGTCGCAAAAATATGCAGTTAGTGACGACCTTTTCCGTCGTAAATTGCAATATACTTTATTTAAAAAATAATTTAATTAATTTAATATATTTAATATTTAAATCATAATTATTTGGATCAATCTTAGAATGGCAACGCAAATGTCATCAGGAACATAACACACTATAGACCTTTTGGATGAGCATAGAAGTCAAGTGTTGCTCTATAGTAATAAGCATAAGGATCAAAGACTGAATTTTCCCATCAAAGTGGGATGTTTTCTCCATTCATTTTCTCTACATAAATATCTGTTTTATTATCCAACACTAGCTGTGAGGTAGACTCATTTGAATTGGCCTCAAAACTCGTTTTCACACTACAATAATTGGTTTAGTGTGCGGTGGTATCTAGAACAAATATATGAAACAATTATGAGATTAAATATGGAACAAAAAATATGCAAAAATGAGCAAAAATTATGCACAAACAGAAACCTTACCCTCTTGCTTTTCTCATACAGTGTTCACGACTTCAGGGACTGGCAGAGAATGAAGGTGGTGGTGCGGTAGTGACAGAGAGTAAGAGAAAGAGCGAATGCAGGAGAACCACCGTGTGATGGTGGTTGCTGTCGAAAATGTTGGAAACGAAGGGAGGGAGGTGGAGGCGAGGGACTGGGCGACAATTGGAGGTGGAGGTGGCGGCGAGGGACTGGATGGTAGTGGGAGGCGAGGCCGACGGTGGAAGGTGAAGGCAGCGGTTGGCGGTGTGAGTGTGACGGTGGAGACTACACAGTGAGGAAAGGGAGGTGGTGTGGGTCAAGCAGGGATGAAACAAATGAGGAAGAAGAATAGTGGGGCTGAGGTTTTGTTGACACTTTGTCATTTACGCCTCGTAGCATGTGTCCAGTTTTGCGACGACCTATCCATCACAAAGTCCATGTTTCATTTTCTGACGGCTTAAGCCGTCGCAAATCATTTACGCCTCGTAGCCCGTGTCCAGTTTTGCAAGTCCCTGTTTCATTTTCTAACGGCTCAAGCCGTCGTAAATCATTTACTCCTCATAGTCTTTGTCCAGTTTTGCGACGACCTATTCGTCACAAAATCCCTGTTTCAATTTCTGATGGCTTAGTCGTCGGTAATTGTCCTTTTTATTTTTTCAAATTGATGCTTCAATTTCCACAGAAAAGCGTGCTAAAACTTAGCGATAGAAATACCGTCGGAAAATAGAAAAGCTGTGGTAAAATTAAAAAAATCAACCGTTATGGTTTGTGACGGCAAAGGCCGTCGCTAATGTTGATTTTTCTGACGGCTTCAATGCCGTCACTAACTATCCGTCGCTAATCGCACAAATTCTTGTAGTATATATATATATATATATAGAGTTGTTGCTTATCAAGGGTACGACTGAAGTGAATTTGATGAAATTATTTATATTCTATTCATACTCATCATATTTAGAAATCTTTCTCAATTATCATAATTTGTTTGATAGTCTTTTTTATATTCTAATTATATTGTCAGAATTCATTCTTATATTATCTTATGCGTCGCACTAATAAGATGGCAGTATATCATAAATTAAGAGCATTCTATTATTATTGCCTAACATAAATTGAGCCATCATGATCCATGAATCTCCATTTTCGAGAAATAAAATTACTATCTAGTACTAAAGTAGCTTCACACATGTATTTGGACCTCAAACCAAAGGCCGACACAAATTTATTTTATCATTTTAGAAGTAAACTTAGTTTTAGAGGAGCCTTCCACTGCATAGAATCATTTTCAAATTTATATAGTGTTATAAGATATTAATGGTAAGAGAGATGGATGGATCACAAATAAGTCCCTTTATAACGTAAGAGAGTTAACATTATCCTAAAGTAAAGATTCTTGCCCGTGATCACATGTATCTCAACATTGATCATCATTAACTTCAACATTCGTTGCTACATTGAAACAAACACAATTTCTCCAAATATTAGATTTCAGTCGTAACCTTGTCCATCAATTCAAGCTATGCATGGAAAGTCTGGATGGGGAATGACGTCTTTGGCCAATGTCTGCCCTTTTGAGGAGTTGCCATTAGCCACAGAAACAGCAAGATATCAAACACATGTTAGTACTCAAATTTAGCTAGATAAAGTCCATGTTACCAAAATACCATGCCACAATTCATAGTATTACAAAAAAATTTAAATAACAAATGTGTTCAACTTCAAATATAAAAAGTTTTTAGCCTTTTTTAAATTATAAGGCCAGAGTTACCAGAATATTCAGAATATGAGATAAAGACAACAACAATCACTGTAATTGAATCTCACAGCTTTTTTTTTATTATTTAAAATACATAAATTTTTAAATTTTTTTGTAATTTGAAAATTAAAAAAGAATAAATATAATATTGTTAGGATCACATCTGTCAAAAGTTTAAACATATTCACATAAGATTTTCGACCCCATATAATAAAATATAAATATAAAGTATTTAAATATTACTTAATTCTATATCGATAAAAACAATATTTTAAGCATATCGATAAAATATTGAACCTCGTGAAGACTTTAGCTAAAAATTTAAACATATTCATCTAAAAATTTTCATTCCATAAATATAAATATAAAATACTCCAATATTACATAATTGTATATAGATAAAAAATATTTTAAGCATATGATCATTTATTTTTATTATAATAAATTATATAGGTAGACATATACATGTAATGACCGCAAAACCATTTTACAAATCTTGTCATATTTCCAAATTCACTTAATACTCTTCCAATCAAAATTTTGTCCTTTTTATTCTCCTTTTTTTTTTTACATTTTTCAATGCATAGGAACATTATAAATCAACATATCGTCATTTTTACCGTCTATTTGAAATCTTCCTTTGTCACCTTTTCTTCTCCCCATTTTCACATTTTGGTTGCCCTCTGTTTTCAAAATATGTGGCATTGTTACCTTATTTCCTTTGATCTCTATTTTGAAATGCATTTTTTCAGCCACTATTGTAAGCTGTAACTTGCATGTCTTAGATGTAAATACATTTGAATTTGAATTTCAAATAGAAACTATGTGAATGAGATTGCCCAGAAATTTGTAAAGTCCAAACAATTCTCAAAGTGTTTTAATGTCTCTTTAATTATTGGGTTTTGAAAAGGTTGAATGGGTATTAGAAATGAATGTTTTTTATTTCATTTTATCAAAGTAGTATGCAAAGCATCACTATAGAAATTGGCCATCCCAACTATGTTGTCACCACGAATCATATCTATCATTTGTAGCATACTACAATTTTATTAATAGAAGAGAAAAAAAATACAAAAAATGAGACATGGCTGGCCATAGAGCCTAAACCCATGCTTCAAAAGAGAAAAAAGGAAGAAATAAAGACAAAAACTAAGAAAATCTATAATTGGGAAGTCCTAGCCTGTTGCAACTAAACTCTTCACCAATGAAATCCGGAATGGTGTCCCACCAAGTAAATCATGGATGATCAATCTCATAGTTTGCCAACCTATCAGCACATACATTTCCTTCTCTATAAATGTGTGTAACATTAAAGTTCACAGAGGCAACTAACAAGAGACAATAGTTCCACCTATTATGAAGTTTCCATGGAACAATTGCCTTATCACTAAAGCCTTTACTACCAATTGAGAATCTGTTTCAAGCCATAAGTTCTTCCACATCTTCTTTGCAGCAAGTTCAACAGACAACATAGCTCCAATCAGCTCCACATGTAGTGAATTTGAAACACCAATGCCAAAAGAAAAACTTCCAAATGCTGCAAAACTTCTGCCTCTGAAGATTCCTCCACTAGCCGCTGGTCCAGGGTTCCCATGAGCAGCTCCATCCGAGTTAACTTTTATCTAGTTGCACAAAGGCTGCCTCCAGATAACTTCTATGATTTTGGGGGCTTTGCTGAAACGAGCATCAACAGAAAAGGTTTTTAAAATACCAAAATCAGACAGTGTTATAACAAGCTCCAGATGAGGACTTCCCTGACATGGAGATCCCTGTTGCTGCCAAGATACAAGCTTGCCTCAAACTGATCCATTTTTCTTCAAACATGCATTTGTTTCTAGCAAACCACACAATCCAAATAACATGTATAGTTGCAGCAATAATCATGTCTTGCACCTGAGTACTCCAGTTATTATGGCAGACTGAGAACAAATTTAAAACTGAGGAACAATCTATTTACACATTCAAGGAATGGCTTAACCAATTCCAGATTTCAAGAGAATAGGGGCAATGCAGAAATAAATGTGCAGAATGCTCCTCTGCCCTTCTATAAAGACTGCACATGGAAGCAAGATGACTTCCTCTAACTTTTAAATCCAAATCTGAGGGTAGTCTTTGATGAATAGCCCTCCAAGTAATGAATGACCTAGATGGAGGGATGTTGTTTTTCCATATTAATTTCCCCCAAGAACAACAATGTAGAGAAGGTTTAAACCAAGGATAGGCCTCTTTGAAAGTTAAAAGTCCTGTTTCAGACCTCCTCCAAACAGGT
Source organism: Sophora flavescens (assembly GCA_030762895.1). Lineage (NCBI taxonomy): Eukaryota > Viridiplantae > Streptophyta > Magnoliopsida > Fabales > Fabaceae > Sophora > Sophora flavescens. The sequence goes on from CM061063.1 coordinate 117,680,495, forward strand.
TTATCATCAGCAAGGCTATCGGAAATTCAACATTATTCACTTTCCTAACTACTTTAGGGAATTTGTCATGAAGAAGTCTTGGAAGATTCCAAGAACCATTTATAATAATGTCTTCTACCTTAGATTTTAAAGTTAAAGAACTAGGAACTTTTATCATCTCAAAAACCAATTCTTCCATCCAAAAATCAGTCCAAAAGTTCACTTGCTTCCCATCACCAATGATCCAGCCACTTTCATGAGAGACTGCAGGAATATAGGGCTTAATACCAGACCAAATACAGGAGTGAACATGATATGAAATTGGTTTAGTCTCCCTTAAAAACCTACTTCTAAGAAAACCTTCCCATTGACTTGGGGAATGAAGCATCTCCCAAGCCAATCTGAGCATGGCAGCCTCATTCAAGGCTGAAAGGGATCTCAAATCCAAGCCCCCATCCACATATGCAGAGCAGGTCTTAGACCATGCAACAGTGGCTAGTTTCTTACCATCAACCTGACCAGACCAAACAAAGTTTCTTATCCAACTATCTAATTGCTTGAGGAGGGACCTAGGCCAAGAATATACATGAAAGCTGTATGCAGTCATACCAAAAATAATAGACTTTACCAGCTGAACCCTACCTATGGAAGACATCATAGCCCTTTCCAATTGGCTAGCTTCATTTTTATTTTGTCAGCCAAAGGTTGTAAGTGAATCTTTCTAGGCTTCCCTTTAAACTAAGGGACTCCAAGATACATGACAGGGAGGTTGCCCACAGCAAAACCAAGAAAATTAGAGATTTCCAACACTCTATTACATGACATTGCACCATGAAAAAACTTGCATTTTTCAGTGCTCAAAACTAGGCCAGAACACTCACCATACCAAAGGAACAGGTTCATCAAGTTTCTAAGGTTTCTCTTAGTCCTTTTACAGAACACAAGGATGTCATCAGCATACTGTTGGGAATTTGCGTATAAAACAAAATAACGCAGCGGAAAAAAAAATCCCATCGAAGGATCCTTGCGAATGATCATGATTCATTGTTAGAAGATTTACCTCTTGAAGCGATGACAATTGATTGAAATCGTCTATCACGAACACCGCACGAACGATGTCTCTAAGGTATCCACACGAGCAGATCCCGTGAACGTCCAACGTCACGAACACGAAGCGTCTCTGCTTCACAGTGCTAGCTTCGAAAACCGAGACCTGCTGCTCACTGTCACTCTTTATGTGCGGCTAGGGTAAAAACCGTGTAGGCACAATAGCTTAAGTGGTCTACTTATAGTAGCACCTCCTTAAGTGAGTTAGTGAGCAGCGTTTGACCTAAGCCCCATGTACTATACGCTAGGCCCAATAGAAGAGTCCAACTCTCCTTTTAATGCTTCTTTTGATCTGTTCTTATGTGTGTGACCCTATAGGTTCCCAAAACGTTAGTAGTTATATTAAATCCCATTTAATATTACAAACAGTGAGCGGTATCTAGCAATACATCACTGCCACCTAAGTAGTGAGAAAGTCAGTGATTTGACGAAACCTTTCTGTGACAAATATTCATGTGCATTATTATCCCTTTGTCCATATATCTATATTGAACACAAGACATAGAATGTGTCACCCTTGTATGGTTCAATATCATGTTCCCTGATACCCGAGTAGACTTAACAACAAATGAGGTCAATATCTCATATTGACTCATTTCAGCACGGCCATGCATTTTACAGTCTCACTCTATCAGGGGGACCCACAGATATTACTCCTGTTATGTAGGAGGGACAAATTCCATCTAGGTCACTCACATCCCTCTGCATGGCTTGTGGTATGCCCAATGACCGTCTTTATAATCATCCTATTACAGATGACGTTTGACGATATTAAAGCACACGACTCCTCATGTATGGATCGTAGCGATTTCAGGTCGAAGGATTGCATACACCATCGTCACTATGAGAAATACTTATGACACTCACATGACGCTCCATGTAGTGTTCTCATGGTGGGTCAATCCAGTACATCATTACTCTAATGTGTACTTATGTGGCGACTCGATATCTCATATCCATGACCCGTGAGATATGGTCATCAGTCTGCACACATAATAGTCTCAATGTATTATTATTGTCCTTATTAATAAAATACTTGACTACGGATATTTAAGAATAGGATTTCATTGTTCAATAGTGTCTCACGATCAAGTCATGTACTTGATATTCTATTAAACTGAAATTTCTATTCTAAGGACTTTATTATGTTTAAACAAGTAACACAATAAACTGGAATGCCTCATATCATATATATATATATATATATATATATATATATATATATATATATATATATATATATATATATATATATATATATATATATATATAATGGCAAGATACAAATGTAAGTCTAAGAAATACACTGGCCTCTAGGGCTTACACCAACAATCTCCCACTAGCACTAGAGCCAATCAGGCATAAATCTAATGCCCATCGATCTAGTGTGACCTTCGTGCTTCTGTTGAGCAAGAGGTTTCGTAAGTGGGTCAGCAACGTTATCAAGTGTTGGTACTCTGCATATTTTCACATCTCCTCTATCGATAATCTCTCGAATGAGATGGAAGCGCCTAAGTATATGTTTGGATCGCTTATGAGATCTAGGTTCCTTAGCTTGTGCAATGGCCCCATTGTTATCACAATAGAGATCAATGGGGTCCACAATACTAGGAACTGTACCAAGCTCAGCAATGAACTTCCTGATCCAAACAACCTCCTTTGCTGCATTGGAGGCGGCAATATACTCAGCCTCTGTAGTAGAATCGACGACTGTCTCTTGCTTGGAACTCTTCCAGCTCACCGCCCCGCCATTCAGGCAGAACACATAACCAGATTGCGATCTAGAATCATCCTTATCGGTTTGGAAGCTAGCACCGGTGTAACCTTTTACAGCAAGCTCTTCCTCGCCTCCATATACCAAGAACGAATCCTTAGTTCTTCTCAAGTACTTAAGGATGTTCTTGACAAAGAGGACGATGACTTTCACAGGGATCGATCGGGTACCTGCTCGTTATGCTTAAAGCATACGATACATCTGGTCGAGTACATAACATGGCATACATGATAGATCCAATTGCGGATGCATATGGAATCTTACTCATGCGATCCCTTTATTCTTGAGTGGAAGGGGATTGTGCCTTTGATAGGCATATACCATGTGACATAAGCAAGAGTCCTTTCTTGGATTCATGCATGTTAAAGCGTCTCAACACTTTGTCTATGTATGTACTCTGACTTAGGCCAAGCAATTTCAGCGATCTATCCCTATAGATCCTGATTCCCAATACATAGGTAGCTTCACCCAAATCTTTCATAGAGAAGCAATTCCCTAACCATGTCTTTACATTTTGTAGTGTAGGGATGTCATTTCCAATGAGTAATATGTCATCTACATATAACACCAAAGAAACAACAATGCTCCCACTAACCTTCATGTAGACACAAGGTTCATCTTCATTTTTGATGAATCCGTACTGTCTTACAGCATCATCAAAACGAAGGTTCCAACTTCTGGAAGCTTGCTTCAATCCATAGATTGATCGCTGCAATTTGCATACCTTTCCGGCATCCTCTGAAATGTCAAAGCCTTCAGGTTGTGTCATGTACACATCCTCAAGAAGCCTTCCATTAAGGAAAGCAGTTTTGACATCCATCTGCCATATCTCATAATCATGGTATGCAGCGATAGCAAGTAAGATCCGAACGGATTTAAGCATCGCAACAGGCGAAAAGGTCTCATCATAGTCAACACCATGAATTTGCTTGAAACCCTTAGCGACCAATCGCGCCTTAAAGGTGTGTACCTTACCATCCATGTCAGTTTTCTTTTTGAAAACCCACTTGCACCCTATGGGTTTTACCCCTTCAGGTGGCTCCACCAAGGTCCATACCTGGTTGGTGTACATGGAATCCTTCTCAGATTTCATGGCCTCAAGCCACTTCTCAGATTCTGGTCCAGTGATGGCCTCCTGGTAAGTCACAGGCTCATCTTGATCCATGAGCAATACATCACCTTGTGGAGTCATGAGAAATCCATATCTCTCAGGCTGGTGACGTATCCTGTTAGACCTACGCTGGTCTTGTGCTACTGGAGCAGGTTGTTCCTCCACAACATTTTGTGAAGGTTGCTCCTGTTCCACCAATGGTAGGTCACTACTCTGATTCTTGAATTTCTTCAAGTTCTATCTTCCTCCCACTGGTTCCTATGGAGATAAACTCCTTTTCTAGGTATACACCAGTCCGTGTGACAAACACTTTGCCTTCGAAAGGATTATAGAAATAGTACCCCTTGGTTTCTTTGGGATACCCCACAAAGAAGCATTTATCAGATTTGGGATCAAGCTTATTAGAAACTTGACGTTTTACATATGCTTCACAACCCCAAATCTTCATAAAAGACATGCTGGGTCGTCTACCAGTCCATATCTCATATGGTGTCTTTTCTACCGCTTTGGATGGAACACGGTTAAGTGTAAAAGCTGCTGTTAATAGAGCATGTCCCCAGAAAGAGTTTGGAAGGTTTGCATGACTCATCATAGACCGAACCATGTCCAGCAAGGTTCGATTTCTCCTCTCATAAACACCATTCCATTGTGGTGTTCCAGGTGGAGTGAGTTGAGATAAAATTCCACACCCTCTCAGATGATCATCAAACTCTAGGCTCAAATATTCACCACCTCGATCTGATCGAGGAGTTTTAATATTTTTACCAAGTTGGTTTTGTACCTCATTCTTGAATTCCTTGAACTTTTCAAAGGATTCCGATTTATGTTTCATAAGATACACAAATCCATATCTACTGAAATCATCAGTGAATGTGATGAAGTACTGAAAACCACCTCTAGCTAATGTGTTTAGGGATCCGCATACATCGCTATGTATAAGACCCAAAAGATCGTTAGCTCTTTCACCTTTTCCGGTGAATGGAACTTTAGTCAACTTTCCCAATAAACAAGACTCACAGATCTCATATGATTCATAATCAAATGAGTCTAAGAGTCCATCTTTATGGAGCTCCGAAATGCGCTTCTCATTTATATGGCCTAAACGACAATGCCAATGATAAGACGGGTTCAACTCATTTGGTTTGAACCTCTTAGTATTTATGTTATAGATGGGCATTTCAAGATCAAGGACATAAAGCCCATTACTCATGTGTGCACTAGCATAGAAAATATCATCCAAATAAATAGACCAACTTTTGTTCTTTATTATAAAAGAAAAACCAATCTTGTCCAAACAAGAAACGAAAATGATATTCCTGCTAATTGCAGGCACAAAATAACAGTTCTCTAACTGAATAGTAAGCCCAGTGGGCAAAGTCAATACATAAGTCCCTACAGCTAAAACAGCAACCTTTGCTCCATTTCCAACTCGTAGGTCGACTTCGCCCTTTGCCAATGGTCTACTCCTGTTTAGATCTTGCACATTTGTACAAATGTGAGAACCACATCCAGTATCTAATACCCATGATGCAGAAGTAGATAAATTGACTTCTATAACAAACACACTTGAAGTGGAAGTCTCACTTCCCTTCTTCTTCTTGATTTCTTCCAGGTATTTTGGGCAGTTCCTCTTCCAATGTCCGGTCCGACCACAATGGAAGAAATTGCCTTCCTTAGCCACACCACCCACAGGCTTCAAGCCAGAAGCACTGGGCTTGATCTTGTTGATGGCCTTGCCCTTGCCCTTTTGTTTGTGCGTGGGCTTCTTGGGCTGCTTCTTGCTATTTCCAGCCTGGACCATCAAAATGGCCTTCCCCTTTCCTTTGTTAATATTTTGTTCAGCAGTTCTCAACATGCTCAACAATTCTGGCAAAGGTTTGTCAAGATCATTCATATTATAGTTCATGACAAACTGACTATAGCTCTCAGGCAACGATTGCAGAACTGAGTCGGTGGCCAACTCTTGGCCTAAAGGAAATCCCAGTCTCTCGAGATTCTCAATGTACCCGATCATCTGGAGTACATGAGGACTCACAGGGCTTCCTTTTGCCAATTTACACTGGAAAAGGGCTCTGGAAACTTCGAACCGCTCATGCCTTGCTTGCTCTTGGTAGAGCAGCTTGAGGTGCACGATCATATCGTATGCCTCCATGGTCTCATGTTGCTTTTGAAGCTCAGAGGTCATGGTAGCAAGCATAAGACAGCCGACGTCTAAGGCGTCATCCTGATGCTTCTTATAAGCATCCCTGTCAGCCCTAGGAGCACTTGAAGCCGGTGGCTCCTCAGGAATAGGCTCCTCAAGAACATACAACTTTTTCTCATGTTTGAGGACAATCCTCAAGTTTCTGTACCAGTCCAGAAAATTTGTTCCGGATAGTTTGTCCTTCTTAAGGACGGATCGCAATGACAGGTTACTTGATGTGTTTGATGCCATGGTAATCTACAGAGATAAATATGCAAAATATAAGCATCATGCCATGAAGTTATTTAATAAGGTCTTTAATTAAATACGCCTCCCACTATTTTACTCAAAACAATGACCCTCATCATTGATTCGGAAAATCCCGTTGGAAGATTTTCTAGTGGGCCAAGATCCATATTTCACCTAGCTTTAAGTCAGCTTTGGCTGATCACTCAAAATTCGGTTATATAGGTAGGAAACACTTTCCGATTGCATCTCATGCAACTCTTGGACAGTTGGGTGAATAACTCTTATTCTAATCCATCACATGGACCAAAGCCCAACTTATAAGCCTCTAAGCCTTTCAATCCTATTGAAGTTGGCTTAGTTAAGTCAGACCCAATGGATAGCAGTTGAACATTACATTTGTCCCATCGCGTCTTACTAGTATAGATAAAGGTACCCCGCTTTGGCGGACCCACACTTAATCGATCATAGTCTTGACGAGTGCCATGCATTGGAAGGCCTTTAAATGTGACTTAATATTTCCTTTTGAGGGATTTGATTAAAATTTGATCTCATCATTTGTTAAACTCTTTAACTTACTATTTACATATATGCATCTCATACATATATCAGTTAAACCCCTTTTAACATACTATATACATACATTCATCTCATACACATATAAGGCAAATAAATGTGACATGGTTATGGCCCCTAACACATTGATTCTCCCAAGCCAATGAGAGAATCTAAACTGAAACCTAGGAGCGTCCAAGCTTCTCCAAGCATGATCTCCCAGCCCACAGGATAACGTCTTCTTGTCTCCATCATTACATTACATAAACAGAAACCTCATTTTACATATGAGGGGAGTGAGATGAGAAAAGAATATACATATGGAATATAAGAGAAAGGCGCGGCACGCAGGCCGTATTTCAAAATATAAACCAAAAGATTAAAGGACTAAGGCCATAACCATTCACCATACATCACCAAATAAATAGTAACAACCAATAATAATACACAATTATTATTATTATTATTATTATTATTATTATTATTATTATTATTATTATTATTATTATTATTATTATTATTATTATTATTATTATTATTATTATTTTATTAATTAGAGATTTCAAAATCTGAATTTTGAAAACATAACATATATAATAAATCTCATTTATTATAATTGATGTTACTATAAATCACATTTATTGTAATTGATGTTACTATAAATCACATTTATTGTAATTGATGTTACTATAAATTAAGTATTTCAAAATCTAAATTTTGAAACCATATCATATATAATAAATCTCATATATTATAATTGATGTCGTTATTAAATGGTGACATAAAAGATTTCAAAAATTGAATTTCGAAATAACACACCACGCAGAGGTAGCACGGGGTTCCCGCTTCCTTGGAGGCTAGGGCTTCAACCTCTCAACCCTAAAACCGCAAGGCCCGTGAACACTTCACGCTGCAAGGAACGGCGGCTAGGGTTTCAACCCTTGGAACCTCAGCCGCAAGAACATGAACTTTTCATGTCTGACACCCTTTAACGCCGCCAACAGAGAACTGAAACCGATCATGTTTAACATCAACACATGATGCCATCACAGAACATAATAAGGATTCCAGAACCAATGTACATATCGCATATATATACATAAATATGCTATAGACGCATATATCATATATATACGAAAATTACAGAAACAAGGTTTCGTAAAAACGGATGCAAACGATTTTCAGAAAAACGATTCACATTATTAACATGTTATCATACATAACATGTAAACCACGTAATATAATCATGGTTTCGCAAGCGGCTCTGATACCACTGTTGGGAATTTGCGTATAAAACAAAATAACGCAGCGGAAAAAAAATTCCCATCGAAGGATCCTTGCGAATGATCATGATTCATTGTTAGAAGATTTACCTCTTGAAGCGATGACAATTGATTGAAATCGTCTATCACGAACACCGCACGAACGATGTCTCTAAGGTATCCACACGAGCAGATCCCGTGAACGTCCAACGTCACGAACACGAAGCGTCTCTGCCTCACGGTGCTAGCTTGGCCAAAACCGAGACCTGCTGCTGCTTTGTCACTCTTTATGTGCGGCTAGGGTAAAAACCGTGTAGGCACAATAGCTTAAGTGGTCTACTTATAGTAGCACCTCCTTAAGTGAGTTAGTGAGCAGCGTTTGACCTAAGCCCCATGTACTATACGCTAGGCCCAATAGAAGAGTCCAACTCTCCTTTTAATGCTTCTTTTGATCTGTTCTTATGTGTGTGACCCTATAGGTTCCCAAAACGTTAGTAGTTATATTAAATCCCATTTAATATTACAAACGATGAGCGGTATCTAGCAATACATCACTGCCACCTAAGTAGTGAGAAAGTCGGTGATTTGATGAAACCTTTACGTGACAAATATTCATGTGCATTATTATCCCTTTGTCCATATATCTATATTGAACACAAGACATAGAATGTGTCACCCTTGTATGGTTCAATATCATGTTCCACGATACCCGAGTAGACTTAACAACAAATGAGGTCAATATCTCATATTGACTCATTTCAAAGACGACCATGCATTTTACGGTCTCACTCTATCGGGGGGCCCTGAGATATTACTCCTGTTATGTAGGAGGGACAAATTCCATCTAGGTCACTCACATCCCTCTGCATGGCTCGTGGTATGCCCAATGACCGTCTTTATAATCATCCTATTACAGATGACGTTTGACGATATTAAAGCACACGACTCCTCATGTAGGGATCGTAGCGATTTCAGGTCGAAGGATTGCATACACCATCGTCACTACGAGAACTACTTATGACACTCACATAACGCTCCATGTAGTGTTCTCATGGTGGGTCAATCCAGTACATCATTACTCTAATGTGTACCTATGTGGCGACTCGATATCTCATATCCATGACCCGTGAAATATGGTCATCAGTCTGCACACATAATAGTCTCAATGTATTACTATTGTCCTTATTAATAAAATACTTGACTACGGATATTTAAGAATATGATTTCATTGTTCAATAGTGTCTCACGATCAAGTCATGTACTTGATATTCTATTAAACTGAAATTTCTATTCTAAGGACTTTATTATGTTTAAACAAGTAACACAATAAATGGAATGCCTTTATATATATATATATATATATATATATATATATATATATATATATATATATATATATATATAATGGCAAGATTCAAATGTAAGTCTAAGAAATTCACTGGCCTCTAGGGCTTACACCAACACATACATCACATGTGAAGGAGTTCTAAAGCCCCTTAGACTAGACATAGGCTTAAGCATACCATTGCTAACCAAAAGGGTGATGTCTCTGCTTAAAGCATCCTCAGCCAAACAAAAGAGCAAAGGGGATAAAGGATCCCCTTGCCTAACACCCCTTCTACATTTAAAATAACCAACAGAATGACCATTTATTAAGATAGACAGATTGGCAGAATGCAATATAGTTTCTGTTGAAAGACTTGGACATAATTTAGATAACAATATTTGTGAAATGCTTGAATGAATCTTCAATTCATCATACTTGATATATATATACACTAAACAGTAAATACACTTTACAATTTACAAGGAAATTTAATTCCTAGGAACATAGTTAAGCTCACACCGCCCACACCGCCCACACCGTCCTCACCGTCCACACCGTCCAACTAATATCAACAGTCCCCCTCAAGCTGGAGCATATAAATCAAATGCTCCACGATTGGAGCAAATATTTTGAATTCTTGGTCCTCTTAGAGATTTTGTTAAGACGTCTGACAGTTGATCATTAGAGCTAACAAATTCGGTGACGACTTCTTTAGAAAGGACTTTCTCTCGAACAAAATGACAATCGATCTCGATATGTTTAGTTATCTCATGAAATAATGGATTGGAAGCTATATGGAGGGCTGCTTGGTTATCACAACATAGCTTCATTTGTTGAGTATCTCCAAACTTCAATTCCTAAAGAAGTTGTTTAATCCAAATGAGCTCACACGTGGCTATCGCCATGGCTCTATATTCATCCTCTGCACTAGACCTTGCAACAACATTTTGTTTCTTACTCTTCCACGAGACAAGGTTTCCTCCAATAGACACACAATACCCTGAAGTGGAACGCCTATCAATAGGTGATCCTGCCCAATCTGCATCGCAAAATCCAACTACTTGAGTGTTTCCTTTGTCTTCATAGAGTAGTCCTTGTCCTGGTGTCTTTTTAATGTATCTCAGGATTCGTATTACTGCATCCCAATGTTCATTATGAGGAGACTGCATGAATTGACTCACCACTCCAACAGCAAAGGAAATATCTGGCCTTGTAATAGTGAGATAGATGAGCTTCCCAACCAATCTCCGATATCTTTCTGGATCGGAATAAGGCTCCCCTTGGTTGGGTAGCAGTTTTTGATTTGGATCCATAGGACTATCAACTGGTCGACAATCCAACATACCAGTTTCTTTAAGTATATCTAACACATACTTCCTTTGTGAGATGATAATCCCGTCTTCTGACTGAGCAACTTCAATTCCAAGAAAGTATTTTAGCTTTCCCAAATCTTTTGTCTGAAAGTGACTAAATAGGTGTTGCTTTAGCTCAACAATTTTTTTCTTGTCATTTCCCGTGATAACTATATCATCTACATAGACCACCAAGTAAACACATTTATCTGGAGAGGTATGGCAGTAAAAAACTGAATGGTCAGCTTCACTACGTTTCGTCCCAAAAGCTTGAACAACTGAGCTGAATTTTCCAAACCAAGCTCGTGGGGATTGTTTGAGTCCATAAAGAGACCGTCGCAGTTTACAAACCAAGCTAGACTCCCCCTGAGCAACAAATCCAGGTGGTTGCTCCATATAAATCTCCTCTTTTAATTCTCCATGCAGGAATGCATTTTTAATGTCCAACTGGTACAGTGGCCAATGACGGATGGCGGCTATGGCAAGAAATAGTCGAACAGAAGTAATTTTAGCCACAGGAGAGAAAGTATCTCCATAATCAAGGCCATAAATCTGGGTATAACCTTTGGCTACCAATCGAGCTTTGAGACGATCAATCTGTCCATCGGCCCCAACTTTTATAGCATAAACCTAGCGACAACCAACAGGTTTCTTGCCCGGAGGAAGAGGAACTAACTCCCATGTACCATTATGCTTCAAAGCCTGCATTTCATCAATCATGGCTTGTCGCCATCCTGGATGATCAAGTGCTTCACAAAAATTTTTAGGAAGAGTAACAGAAGATAAAGAAGACACAAAAGAATGATAAGAAGGAGAGAGACGATGATAACTTAAGAAGTTATAAATAGGATGGGGATTACGTGTGGACCGAGTACCTTTCCTAAGAGCAATGGGCAAGTCATGATTATCCTCAGGTAGGTCCGTAGTCGGGTTGTCTGCTGAAGTAGGACATGATTCAACTGGTCTTTCGGTACCTTCAAGTTCTGTATTGGGAATTCATGGACGACGTCGATATAGGATGGGTGATCTGTGAGTCTGTTCAGGTGGAGGATTGACAGGAATATCTACAGAAGAATCGATAGTTGACTCTGATTCCTGCAAAGGTGATGGACCAAGATAGGGAATAGGAAAATCTTCATGAAGAGTATTAGACTCAACGATGGAGGGCAAGAAATATGACTTTTATTCAAAAAAGGTTACATCTGCAGTGATATAATAACGATTATGAACTGGAGAGAAACAACGGTAGCCTTTCTGTAATGTGGAATATCCAAGGAAAACACATTTGATGGCTCTAGAAGCAAGCTTATCAAGACCTGGAGACAAATCATGAACAAAACAAGTGCATCCAAAAATACGTGGCGCCACATGAAATAACGGTTCTTTAGGAAACAAAATGGAATGTGGAATTTTATTTTCAATAGAGGAAGAAGGCATCCGATTTATCAGGAAACAGGCTGTCAAAACAGAATCACCCCAATGTCGGACAGGTGTATTTACATGAAGTAATAATGTCCGAGCAGTCTCAACAATATGTTTGTTCTTCCTTTCGCCAATGCCATTCTGTTGAGGGGTGTGAGGACAAGAGGATTGATGGAGAATGCCCTGTGATGACAAAAAAGAAGAAATAGCAGAAGAAAAATATTCTTTTGCATTATCACTTCTAAAGATCTTAATTGTCTTATCAAATTGAGTTTTTATTTCATTAACAAAAGAAGTGAGAATGGACAAAATTTCAGAACGTTCTCTCATTAAGAACACCCAAGTACATCGAGAAAACTCATCAATGAAGGTAACACAATATCTATACCCCATAGAAGAGACACGACTAGGGCCCCATATATCAGAATGAATAATTGAAAAAGGAGAATCAACATGACTTTCAAGATGTCTAACAAAAGAAGAACGAACATGTTTTCCTAGTTGACATGACTCACAGGTGAAAGTCTTTATTTTTTCAAGGCTTGGAACCATTATTTTTAATTTATCTAAATGTGGGTGTCCCAAGCATTCTTGAAGGAGTTTTGGTGATGTGGTAGCACTGCAAACCCAAGCAGGATTAGGCTTAAGGTAGTAAAGACCATGAGATTCATGTCCTACGCCAATCGTTCGACCCGTACCACGTTCCTGTATGACAAAGGAGTTAGCATCAAATGTTACTGAACAATTATGAGAATGAGTAAGTTGGCTGAGAGATATTAAATTGAAAGGACAACCAGGTATGAACAAAACCGATTTTAAAGACAGAGAAGAAGAGGGTGATACATGACCAATTCCTTTTGCTGCAACTCTAGAACCATCAGCTAGAGTAATGAAATGAGGAATTTCAGGAGGAGAAATGGATGAAAATAAAGAACCATTACTAGCAATGTGATCAGAGGCACCTGAATCAATTATCCATGGACTTTGATCATTACCAGATCTAGAAACACAAGCAGTAGAGTTATGAGCTCCTATAGCAGACGATGTTTGAGATTCCTTGGCAGCCTTTAGCTGGAGGTACTCTTGGTAATCAGCTTCTGAAAATTTTCTCTCTGGTGTTTCAGACTTAGAAATATTCACGGATTTTCCGGGGAATCCATGAAGGGAGTAGCAAGTGTCTTGAGAATGGCCCATTCGTTTGCAATAGGAACACTGAGGGCGACCTCCTCTTCCACCTCGTCCTCCTCTGTTTGGTCCTCCTCTATTTGCATGACCTCCTCTCCCCCCTCGATTGGAAACCATGGCAGAAGTTTCGAAACTGTCAACTGAATTTCCTTCTGTTCTTGATGAGGGAACCCGAAGGAGTCGAGTAATCAGATTTTCTAATGAAGGAACTTCTTGTCCAGTTAAGACTTGATCGCGAACATGATCAAAATCCGGATGCATTCCTCGTAGAATCAACACCATATACAGGTTATCAAGTTTCTTCTTCATGTCTTTGAGTTTATCAGCTTCCAAGGATAATTTTAACTCCTCAACTACTGATTGGGCTTTCGAAACATAGGCAACCATGTCATGATCAGTTTGTTTAAGAGTGGCCAATTTTTGGGCAGCATCATACAATCGTTGAATGTCATTAGCAAAGACACTTTGAGCCTTTTTCTAGAAAGAGTGACAAGTTTTGAAGGCTCTGAAATTTGTGTGGATGGATGGCTCCACAGATTGCCACAAGAGAGCACAAAGTTGATAGTCAAGTTTCTTCTATTGCTCACAATTTTCTTCTGGAATCTTTTCTGAGGACTTTTCCAGATGTTCATAATATCCTTGACCAAGAAACCAAAGTTCTACAGAGGCTGACCATGCAAAATAATTTTTACCATTCAATTTCTCTGAAGTAATTGTAGGCGTTCCAGAGATGGAGAAGGCAGGACCATCATTTTTCTGTGAGGTAGAAGCCATCTTAACATCTGAGAATGAGAAGAGACTAGCAGCAGCAAGGAGCCAGAAATGAAAAGAAAGACCAAAAGCAGAGAACTAAGAACCAAAGACCAGATGCAGAGAACTGTGAACCAAAGTGGAGGAGACCCACTTGTCAAAGAGTCGGAGAATTGAAGAACCGACCCCCTGGACAGGAAGAGGAGACGCCGGCGATCAGATCTGGGCGAGCGTACGGTGGCTCCGACGTCGGGAAGGTGGCACGTGGTTTGCACACGCCGACAGGGAGGAGTGCGCGTGGAGGCGCGTGGGGACGTTTCCGGCGACGAGTCTCCGGTTGACGGCCGATCGGTGGCTGCTGAGTGATTTTCTGGCTGAGGTGGATACTGGGCTGGCCAGTGACGGGGACTTTGGGACCTTGAGCTTGCTGTTTGGTTATATGGAAAGAGATGTGTTCGTTAAAAAAAACTGGGTTCTGCTGACCAGAAGCAGAAACCTTAAAGGACAACCAACCTGGCTCTTGATACCATGTTGAAAGACTTGGACATAATTTAGATAACAATATTTGTGAAATGCTTGAATGAATCTTCTATTCATCATACTTGATATATATATACACTAAACAGTAAATACACTTTACAATTTACAAGGAAATTTAATTCCTAGGAACATAGTTAAGCTCACACCGTCCACACCGTCCGCACCGTCCTCACCGTCCACACCATCCACACCGTCCAACTAATATCAACAGTTTCAATCCAATTACAGAATTTATCATCAAAACCAAAGGATTTAAGAACATGAATGAGAAATCCCCAATCAACAGTATCAAAAGCTTTTTAATGTCAAATTTCATAGCTAAGTTGCCACCAAAGCCTTTCTTATCCAACATATTGAACCCTTCAGAAGCAATACAAATACAATCAAGGATTTGCCTACCTCTAATGAAACCCCTCTGCTATTCAGAAACAATTTTAGAGGCCACTAAAGCTAACCTATCAGATAAGATCTTTGTTATTACCTTAAACTGAAAATTAGCTAATGCAACGAGCCTAAAATTTTCAATCCTATCAGCACCCTTAACCTTAGGAATTAAAACAATGAGATTGGAATTTAGATTGGGATATATGTTCCCCTATATAAAAAACTGCAAGCATGAGTTATGCACATCTG
Source organism: Sophora flavescens (assembly GCA_030762895.1). Lineage (NCBI taxonomy): Eukaryota > Viridiplantae > Streptophyta > Magnoliopsida > Fabales > Fabaceae > Sophora > Sophora flavescens. The sequence goes on from CM061063.1 coordinate 117,695,920, forward strand.
AACCAACAATATCCCAAAAAGAATGATAGAAACTGCCCCCAAACCCATCGGGTCCAGGAGAGCTGCTACCATCCATGGCAAATACTGCTGACTTTACTTCCTCTAAAGTAGGAACATTTGTCAACATAACATTATCCGAATGATCAACCAGACAAGGTATAACTTGGTTAACAAGACCATTATCAAAACAAGCATTATTAGAGGCATACAAGTCTTTATAAAAGTTCAAGACATGGCACTCAATTTCAGCATTGGAACATAAAATTCAATCAGCAGTTTTCATGACAAAAATTTGCTTAGAAACTTGCCTAATCCTTGAAAATTTAAAGAAAAAGGCAGTGTTCCTATCTCCCTCAACAAACCAATTAACCCTAGCTTTTTCTTTCCAAAAAGATTCTTCATAAGCTAGAGCTTGATGAAGGGTTATTTGGGCCTCTAATTCTGTGGATTTAAGAACATCAGTTAAACCAATACTAGAAATACCTTGTTGAATGGAATCTAAAGCATTCCTAGCCTTTAACACATTCTGTTTTACATTTCCAAACACATCTCTATTCCAGGATCTAAATGCATGCTTGAGAGATTTTAATTTTTTCATAAGAACAAACATAGCACAAGCATTTATAGGTTTTGACCAAATTTCAGTAACCAACCTTTTGCAATACAAATGAGAACTCCACATATTCATGTATTTAAAAGGAGTAGAGTAATGAAAGGAAACTTTCTTAGATATTAATAACGGAGGGAAATGATCAGAGCAACTTCTAGTCAAGGTGATACAAGACACTTTATCCCAACAAAGAAATCAATCATCATTGCATAAAGACCTATCTAATCTCATCTCAGTATAGTTACCTAGACTTCTATTGTTAGACCAAGTGAAATTAGAACCAGAAGTTTGAATATGAGTTAGACAGCAACAATCAGACCAAGCCTTGAATTGATCACATGAAATTTTTAAAGGAAGCCTTCCTTCTATTTTTTTCATGTGAGCCAAGAACAGCATTAAAGTCCCCTATATAACACCTGCAGGGACCGGAGAATTGCTGCTGCAAAGAGGCCAATTCTAGCCATAAGTCTTTTCTCAAGATATGAGTTGTGCAAGCATAAACAAAATATATATATATATATATATATATATATATATATATATATATATATATATATATATATATATATATATATATAACAATTTGATCATGCAAAATAGAAATAGTTAAATGTTGCACAGAAGATGATAGAACAGTTGGACAAATACTAACATCACAAATACCCCATAGGTTGGGATGCCTATCACCCCTATTATTCACAGCAAAAGGCTTAAGACCTAACCTAGTCCAAAACCTATGAGGAAAATTGTCAATCAATATCCAAGGTTCAGCTAAGAAAACCAAGTCAGGCTTATGTGAACCACAAAAATTATACAAAACCAACCTAGTGTCATTATTTGCTAGTCCTGTAGCATTCCAATAAAATATTTTCTTGTCAAAATTCAATACTAGAAGATTTAGATGTACCTCCCCTGTATCTGGTATTGTACTGCTCCTTCTTGATCTGCAAAAGCTTCTTCTTTTTCTTTTGCTTTTTCTTTTGGCCTTTTGACACAACAGGTGTGAACTCTGTAGGGGTGTAATCGGGTCGGTTCGGATCGGGTTTGAGGGGTCTCATCACCCGAACCGATCAAATTTGATCGGCTCGGATCGGTTCAGGTTTGTCCAATTTTCAACTACAGATTCGAACTGAATCGACCACAATCGGATTGGTTCGGTTATGACCATCGGGTTACCAATTAATTTTTTATTTTTTATTTACACTTAAAAGATTAATAAAAAATTAGAAAATAAAATAAAATATACATATTTAATTATTAATTATATTAAATATCTATATAATAATATATTAACATCATATATATGTATATAAAATAATTAAAAAATAAATTTTTATAAGGTTCGAGTCGGTTCTGATCAGATCACATTAGATTTGTCGGACCCGAGACCCGAACCGACCTTGTTCGGGTTGGTGTTTTCGAATCCAATACGATCCGATGATCCAAACAAATCCACCAAAATCGGTTCGGATAGATTCGGGTCCGCCAGGTTCGTGGATCGGATTGGATCCGCTTACATCCCTAGAAATCTGATGCATCCTGGTACTCATTTTCAGATTCTTCATTAGAACCCTCTCCAATTTTTTTTGACAATTTGTTGACATCCAATTGCACATTTGGATCAATATGTTGAGCAGGAGAAATAGACATAGAATCCCCATTATTGATTTATGTTTGACACATGATCAATTGAATGACCCTGAGATCCTTCCACACTAGGCTCTTCCATTACCTTATCATCTGGAGTATGATCCACTAAATGACCTTCAGATACCTCCAAATGAGGCTCTTCCTCATTAGGTTCAATCACTACATGAGACTCTTCCACTCCCTTATCAGTTCCATTCTCTAATTGAATTGGAATATCTTCAATGACACTTTCCTCATCTTGATGTGAAGAACCTTTAAGAGCAGGATCCCCCCGAGGCTTAGTCTCAATATCAGTATTAGTGTTACCATCGTTCTCTTCTTTTTCTGATTCCACAAGAACTTCTTTCCTTCCTAAATCATCACCCTCCTTAGCATGACTATCCTCATGAACTTCATCCCGAGGACTACTGATTTCTTCCTTAACAGCACCATCATTCTAAGGAGGATCTTTTTTTGGGGCATCCTCCTTATCAACATTTTTCTTTGGGATATAAGTTGGCTTCTAAAGAGGTTTACGGGGCTTCCCTTCCTCATTATTCCCTTTCTTGCACTCAGAAATCATATGCCGTATGACTTGACACTTTGTGCAAAATGAAGGAAGTATTTCATACTCAACAAAAACAAAGAATACAAACCCTTCTCTTTCCACCATAATATCACTATGAAATGCTCCATTTAGGTAAACATCACCAAAATCCTCACATAGTGACCATAGCTTCTTTTTCTTGTTGCCTCATCCAAACTAATCGAAGTACCAACAGCACTGGCAATTTCAAACAGAAGCTTAGGCCGCCAGTATTCTTGGGGCAAACCCGATACCCTTATCCAGCATTGAACATGTATCTGTTTCTGTTTGTGGGGATTAAAATCCGGACTCCATTGCGACAAGAGAAGCAATCCAGGTTGAAGATTCCACGTACCCACAGACCAAACACTTCTCAAATCCTCCTGGGAAGCAAAGCTGAATTCAAAAAACCCTCTTCCCAAAGGGATCATCCTCCAATTTCCAATTGGCTTCCAGAGATTTGAGAGCTTAGAATACAACTCAGAGGCTTTAATTGGCGCATTTCCTTTAGAAAGTAACAATCTCCCAGGAAGATTGTTCTTGCACGATTGAAGACCGAATTGATATTCATCTTCCGAAATATTTATAGTCAAAGAACCCCCTTTGACACAAGGTTTTGGTAGCTGACTCAACGTGATATCCAACGACCCATTCAAAGCTTGCACAAACGACTTTCACTGAGGATTATTTGAAGAAACGGCATAGTCGGAAGTAAGAAACTTCCATGGACAAACGATAGAGGCAGCAGGCTGAGAATCCATGAAGAAGAATGCTTCAACCAGGGACCTCAATCTTGGAGCTATCTTGGAGAGAAAAGGCGCGAGACATTTTCAAAAGTTTTTCCAAAAATCTTCAAAATGATTGTGGTATTTTAATTGAAAATAAAGAAAAAATAATCAAAAAAAAAAATTATTTAAAAAAAGAGAAATTATTTGATTGGCTGTTATGGGAGGTTGGAATTAAATAAGATTTATTATTACTTGTAATAAATCAATTAAAATAATTTAAAAGAAATAAATTAAGAAAATCAATGCATTGAAACCTTTTTTGATATTAACAATGTATTGGAACAATAAAGCTAATTGAATTTGAACATTTAAATGAAATAGATTAAAACTATTTTTGAAATATTTTTTGGCAGAAAATTTATTTGATTGGCTGTTATGGAAGGTTGGAATTAAATTAGACTTATGACTTACTTGGAATAAATCAAATAAAATAATTACAAAGAAATAAATTAAGAAAATCAATGCATTGAAACTTATTTTGATAGTAACAATGTATTGGAAGAATAAAACTAATTGAATTAGAACATTTAAATTAAATAGATTAAAAATATGTTTGAAATATTTTTTTGGCAGAAAAATTATTTGATTGGTTGTTATGGAAGGTCAAAATTAAATTACATTTATGATTTACTTGGAGTAAATCAATTAAAATAATTTAAAAGAAATAAGTTAAGAAAAACAATGCATTTAAACTTGTTTTGATAGTAACATTGTATTGGAACAATAAAAGTAATTGAATTTGAACATTTAAATTAAATAGATTAAAATTATTTTTGAAATATTTTTTGGCAAAAATAATATTTTTATTTCCCCTTTTGGAAACTCTTGTAGAGGATTCTAAGGGAAGCTTTTCACGTGGTCATGACATATGTCTAAACTTTATTTTTGATGAACCTTTTTTTTTATATATAGTATAGATTTAAATTAAATAGCTTAAAACTATTTTTGAAATATTTTTTGGTAAAAATAATATTTTTATTTCTCCTTTTGGACACTAGTGGAAATAATGTAATATACAGGAACGTTTTACGTCAGTTGACCATATGTTTGACGTTAAAAATGAGGCGGTGGCAGTTTTGTAAATATTAAATCACTATTTGCGTCAGTTGTATAAAGAACTGACGTTAAAAGTGATTTTAACACTTTTAACGTCAGTTGTTTATACAACTGACGTTAAATGTGTGATTTTTACGGCAGTTAAATAAATAACTGACGCAAATAATTATGAAACTCCTTTCTTTCGTTGTCATCTCTCTGTTGTCACTCTTAACGCAGATCACTCCATATAGTGCAGTTTATTTCTAAACCTTTTTTTTAAACAAGTTTATTTTTAATGTTAATTAATTAGCTTGAATTAGTAAACAAATTCTTGTGCAAATTAAAATAAATAAACACTTAACATAAAACAAGTTATATATGTATAATCAAATCGTATCTCATTGAAGCGATTCATAAGTTACAATTACATGATTAAAAGATAAAAAATTTCTGCAACATAGCACTAAAATATAAAAAAGTTTCTGCTTCAACATCATTTTCTTCTCAGTCCTGTCCTCAGAAACTCTAATGGATGCATCTCCTCCCTTACTTGAATTCCTTGATACTCCATCTGAATCCACAGTCACTTTGGAGTCAAAGCAGAGTGAAGGGATGGGATGAAATAAGGTGAGGGAATCACATTACGTGATTCACCCAACCTTACCATCCATGTTACGTGATTTACTCAACCTCAGAAGTTTTTTGACCATTAAGACAGAGACCTTTAAGTCTAGGTATAGGAAGATATAACAAAAGTCTCAGAGCCATTTTGTGAAGGAATAGAAAACACACGAAATATAGAGGAAAAGAAGAGGTTGTATTACAGACTGATACAGAAGAATGATACTTTATATATAGAAGAGAGACTAGCTAATTTTCTAGAAAACTGATCTATAAACTTAATGCTCATTAAGAGGATTATAGGTTACAATGTGCATGGGTAAGTAGCACAACAGTCATGGGTAAGTAGCAAAGTAGTCAAAGGAATGAATGTTTTTGCAGAAACTTATACACTTTTAACGTCAGTTGTTTAATACAACTGACGTTAAAAGTGTTTTTAAAATATTTATTTTTAACGTTAGTTTTTTATACAACTGACGTTAAAAGTGTGATTTTTACTTCAGTTAAATAAATAGCTGACGTAAATAATCCTATATCCCTATCTGAAATTCTCTGTTGTCACTCTTAACACAGGTCAATCCATATATATAGTGCAGTTTATTTCTAAACTTTTTTTTAAAACAAATTTATTTTTAATCTTAATTAATTAGCTTGAATTAGTAAACAAATTCTTGTGCAAATTAAAATAAATAAACACTTAACATAAATTAAGTTATATATGTATAATCAAATCGTATCTCATTGAAGCGATTCATAAGTTACAATTACATGATTAAAAGATAAAAAATTTCTGCAACATAGCCCTAAAATATAAAAAAGTTTCTGCTTCAACATCATTTTCTTCTCAGTCCTGTCCTCAGAAATTCCAATGGATGCAAAGTTTCAGCTTCAACATCATTTTCTTCTCAGTCCTGTCCTCAGAAACTCCAATGGATGGATCGATGCATCTCCTCCCTCACTTGAATTCCATGATGCATCGTGAATCCACAGTCACTAGCAGCGAAAGCAAAGTGAAAGGGATCTTTGCATCACCTCCTTCACTGGAATTCCTTGATGCATCGTCTTGAATCCACAGTCACTTGGGGCCAAAGCAGAGTGAAAGGGATGGCTGGGATGAAATAAAGTGAGTAAATCACATTACGTGATTTACACAACCTTACCATCCATGTTACGTGATTTACTCAACCTCAGAAGTTTTTTGACCATTAGGACTGAGACCTTTAAGTCTAGGTATAGGAAGAAATAACAAAAGTCTCAGAGCCATTTTGTGAAGGAATAGAAAACGCACGAAATATAGAGGAAAAGAAGAGGCTGTATTACAGACTGATACAGAAGAATGGTACTTTATATAGAGAAGAGAGAGACTAGCTGATTTTCTTGAAAACTGATCTATAAACTTAATGCTCATGGGTAAGTAGCACAGTAGTCAAAGGAATTAATGTTTTTGCAGAAACTTATACACTTTTAACGTCAGTTGTCTTCATCAACTGACGTTAAAAGTGTTTTTAAATAAAAATATTTATTTTTAACGTCAGTTGTTTAATATAACTGACGTAAAATGTTGTTTTATTTTTGATTGTTGATTATAACGTAAACAATGACTTTTAACGTCAGTTTCTTAAGACAACTGACGTTAAATAGATTACCTTTAACGTCAGTTGCTACAAACAACTGACGTAAAATGTTGTTTTATTTTTTGGTTTCTGATTATAACGTTTACACCCGCGCACCTTTTTCACTTCGCTCTGTACGTCTCTGTTCTTCTCTTTCACGCTCACTCTCACTCTGCTCTAATCGCGAGCTCATCTCCACCGCAACCACCGCGAGGGCTTCTTCCCCACCATCGTGAGGTACACTCTTAACCCTAACTATGTCTTTCCCGCTCATTCTTTGCAATAAATTGACATCTCTCTTTCCCCTTCCCGCACACTAACTCTCCTTGTCCCTCTGCTCTCAGTAACCACATCGAACATTGGCCACCACGCGAGCACCTATTTCTGGTGAGTCTTTAGGGCACATTTTTTTATGTTTGGTTTTGAGTGTATGTTGAAACTGTAGTCTCTGTATTTGAAACTTGAAACTGTGAGTTTGAGTTGTTTGGAATGTCTCTATTTTTGGTTGTGGGTTTTGTGTTTTCTCTTGATTTTCTTCTGCTATCATGACCTATTTCAAAATGGGAAGAAATTTAGAGTTGCTTGTAGCATGTGACATCAACAATATATTGCTTATTGGAATTATGTTTTGTTAATTTATCTTCATCTGTTTATTTCTTTTGTCTTAAGAATCCTGAAAATGGTGTAAATTTGAAATAATTTTTAAACGCCTTGGATATATGTTTTGTATATCTACAGAACCTATCTAGTTATGGATCGTAGTTGGATGGTTTGTAAGCGCACTAGTGCTGAGTATTTGAAGGGGGTGGGAGATTTTATAGAATTTGCTCAAAGGAATGTTCCTAATAGTAATGGAATGTTCTGTTGTCCTTGTGTCAAGTGTTTGAATACGAGGAAATGTACGGTGAAGGATATACGTACTAATTTGATTTTTGAAGGGATTTGCTTGAGTTATACTTCTGTATTTCTTTTTGAGTTATAACCTATGTTAATAAATATATATTATTTCTGAACAGGCATACATATGGATCAGTCAGATAGCCCACATGCACGGGAGGACACTGTGGGGCCTACGCAGGACCCGATCGTGCCTACGCCTGATTCTAGTGTAAGTTTACATGTTATATACTATATCTAGTCCTTCTTTTTAATGTAAGTTTATAATGTTATAACCCTCTATTTTATCTTTTTTTTTTGTCCATACAGACATCACAGGCTCATAGGAAACGGGGTAGAGGAGCCACGTCGTTGAAGAAACTAGAGAAGGACAGGCAAATCGGACCGAAGCTTGAGGTGTCCTTCGATGCTAATATAAATGCCCAGGGACCCCGTGCTAAAGAATTTAATAAGTGGGTGTTTCTACAAGCGAAGCAGCACGTAAGCATCAACTACAACCACTAGAATGACGTTCCACAGAACGTTAAGGATCAGATTTGGGAGGCTATCACGGTATTTTACCTTTACATTCGTTTGATTTACATTATTAGATAATTATCCGAGTTATAATCCATCCAGTTGTTATGTATTTAATGTGTAGGTAGCTTGGACTGTGCCAAATGACGAGGATCATCGTCATAAATGTATGAAAATGGCATCAAAGCGTTGGAATGGGTTCAAGCATGATCTTACCAGGTACTATGTATCTGGGAAGAAGCGACTTGATAAAATGTTCTCGGATTATCCCTGGATTGATCAGGATACTTGGGATATGTTTGCTAGGAGTCGACAGGATGGAGAATTTCAGGTTGGTTGATTAAGTTAATTTTGTATGCTTCTTATAGATCATTTAACTGTATTTAATTATGTGTTTTTGTTTGAATGGGCTAAGGCAGATAAGGGTCGGCAGAATCAGGCGAAGAACGTCCATCGCCACACCATGTCTCAATGTGGGTACCAGACTCGGATCAAGGAGATGATGGCAGATAGGCTGAGGGTGAAGCAGGAAGAGCACTCTGCTAGGATTGAAAGAGGAGAGGTTCCTGAGGGCACACCATCAAGTCCTCCGTCAGACATCGACAGCGAGGATGTCTGGTTAGCCGACCGCATGACAAAGACGGGATCTTTTAAAGTTGATGCCACTCGCGAAGTGGCAGATAAGATTGTAAGTAAATAATTAACTTGATTTCAATTGATATTTGTATAGATATTTTTAACACTTTTCACTTGCACGTCCAGGTCTCATTCGTCCCTTCTGGACGGCGGGACGTCTTGATGACTGCTCTAGGCAAGAAAGACCATCCTGGTCGAGTTATCGGTGTTCCTGGGAATGTGACCATCAAAGAATATTATGGCAAGTCTTCTTCATGAAAGCGGGTGGTCAATGAAGCATCAATTTTGGATGACATTACTCAGCACCTCATGTCCAACCCTGCTATCACAACACATCTGATGCAAAGCTTAATATCCAACCCATAATTCAAGCAGGCGCTTGCCAGAGAGCTTTCCTCCGTCGGTTCATCCCAGGACACCGCAGGGCATGCCAACACTTCACATGTGAGCACAAAAGAGAGTTATAGTAGGGCACATGTGGAGGACGATGAGTTGGCAGCTAGGGAGCGGGAGTTGGAAGTCCAACGCCATGAGCATGAGTTGGAAATGAAAAGGCGTGAGCTTGAGTTGGACTTCAAACGACGTGAGCTCGAAATGTTAACAAAGGTACGTATTCATTATTAATGTCCAAATTAGTCAAATAATTACTTGTGTTTTTTTTAATTATCAACAACTTATCTATTTTATTTTTCCTAAATAGAAGGCCAAGTCGACGTCGGTGTCGCTGTTACCCGTCACTCGTTTGTTCTCACTTGGTGAGGATTATGCGTTTGAGATTTTTGAATGTCCATTGGAGCATGATGGATGGGTGGCACACCCAGATCAACATAGGATATTTTCCTTCCGTGGTGAAGATCTCGGGAACGCCTGCAGAAATAATGTCTGGATGGCCAGCACGGTTTTGAGTCTCTGGTGCACGTAAGTTAATTTTAAATTTATAACTTATTTATTTTTGGTATTTTTCCATTTAATAATTTATTTTAATTTCAATATATATATATTATGTAATTAACATCCATACCTTTTTATATCTTAGGTATCTCCATCGTCTTCAGCTTGATAAGGGCGTTGCATCAGTTTACGGCTTCTTAGAGCCATCAGTCCTTCTGCCCCAATTCTTTGCTGGCGATGCATTTAGTAAATACATAGGGAACTTGTTGGGAGACAATCGGAAATAATTATATCTGGCTCCCTACTGTATGAAAAACCATTGGCAGTTGTTCGTACTTCACCCGTCTAGGCATACTGTCATAATCTTATGCTCTCTCTACCAAAGGCCGCCACAGGAGGTGGTGGAAGCTGTAAATCAGTAAGTAACTAATCTTAAATTTAATTTATGTTTTAATATCAGTTGTTTTTAGTTTATTACACACATGATATATGAATTTGTTAATTGACATGATTATTTGTTTATGATAGCGCGCTGAAGGCAAGTAGCATAAGTTGCGCCAACAGGAGAAGTAGGGCTTCTAAGGCTAAAGCAAATCCTGAATGGACCTAACTCAAGGTTTGGTAGTTTATTTATCAAATAATTAATATTATAATTACTAATTTATATGTATATTCAACTGACATTGAGATTAATTTTGTTTGTAGTCTCGATTTCAAATTGACGGGTGGTCGTGCGGCTATTATGTGATGCTTCATATGCTGAACATAGTCTCCGCATCTATTATGGATGGATGGAATAAGGTAATATTTAAACAACTTGTTAAATTATTTATTATAGTTTTCAAGACGACTTGCGTTAATGTTATTGTTATTATTTGAACGTGTGTAGGCATTTAACGACCAATCGCCTCTTCAAGAAGATGAGTTTAGAGACTTGAGGATGCGCTTCGCTGAATTCTTCTTCAAGTATGCGGCTGAAAAAGGAATTGACAAGTTACCTCCGCAATACTTAGATGAATAGTTTTTTTGTTAGACATTAGAAACTAATTAATAACATGTATATATATATCCTTAGATTGCTAGTTTTGTTTTTAGACATTAGAGACTAAAATTTATATATATATATATATATATATATACATACTTGTAGATAGTTATGTTTTTCCTATACATGGGTTTTTGTTTTAAGTCCCCCCATTGTTCCTTTGTATATTTCTTTTCTTTTTGTTAATATTGAAATTTAAGGGTAGTGTTTGCTTCTGTAATGTGTGTGATATTCTCTGTGTTACTGGGATATTTACTGAATGCAGGGATAGCTGATGGGAGTGATATTTTAAAACTGAATTTTAAAAAAAAACTATTAACGTCAGTTGTATCAAACAACTGACGTTAAAAGTATTTTATAAAATATACAGTACACTATTAACGTCAGTTGTATTAGGAAACTGACGTTAAAAATAAAACCTTTAACGTCATTTCTTTAACACAACTGACGTTACACTAGTGGAAAATATACATTAGATGGTAAAGGTTTACGTCAGTTAACCAAAAGCTAGACATTAAAAAGGGGGGGGGGGGTGGCAGTTTTGTAAATATAAGACTTCATTAATTCAATTTTAACGTCAGTTGTTTTAATGACTGACGTTAAAAGTGAAGTGACTGACTTTTAACGTCAGTTAAATAAACAACTGACGTTAACAGTGAACATTTTAACGTCAGTTCTATAAAGAACTGACGTTAAAAGTGAGTCACTTCACTTTTAACGTCAGTACTTATATCAACAGACGTTAAAGGTTATTTTAATAATTTTTTTTATCTAGTATACGTACCCTTCCGCATTGCCTTCCTCAAAGTTTCAGTTTCACATGAATTGCTTTGATGTTTTGTGTTTCTGTTTTGAAAACTAAAATATATGTGCAAAGTATAAGTTGAATCAATAACCCAAACCGGATCTCATTCATGAAGTGTAATACAGACGTCATGAGAAGATTGAAAGGGTTTAAAATCCTATAAAAAGTTACATTGAAAGGGTTTAAATTCCTAAACATTAAAGCTACATCCCATCAGAGAGTTTTATGAAATATGCCAAAGGGAAAAATATACTCCGAAGACCTCGAAAAACTGGGGGGCATGAGAGAGCTCAAGAGAGGCAAAAACAGGTGCACTAGATCTGTTTCAAGCAAAGGCTGTGGTTCCAGAGACTTCCATGACGGACACTTGCTGCCAAAGCTGAGGTTTTGGAAATGTGACGCCCGAGCACCTGATTTGCCCTCCAGCAGCTGATTCTCCGGAAGGATGATAAGGTGAGCAACTCACATAATGTGGTTTACTCAAACTTATCACCCATGTAATGTGATTTACACAAACTCAGAAGTTGTTTGACCATTAAGACAAAGATCTTTGAGTCTAGGAATAGGAAGAAAGAGTGATGAAGTTAATCTCCATGGCAGAGCCATATTGTGAACCCAAAAATTAAAAGGATGGAATGAAGCTATTTATAGGAGCAGGGGATGAAGTTACTAAGCTATTCTGATTTTCTTGAAAACTTATCTATAAACTTAATGCTCATTAAGAGGATTAAGTTACAAGGTGCATGGGTAAGTAGCACAGTAGTCAAAGGAATGAATGTTTTTGCAGATATCTATACACTTTTAACGTCAGTTGTTTAAAAAAACTGACGTTAAAAGTGTTTTTAAAATAAAAAATATTTATTGTTAACGTCAGTTTTTTATACAACTGACGTTAAAAGTTTGATTTTTACTTCAGTTAAATAAATAGATGACGTAAATAATCCTATATATTATAAACTTGCAGAATGAATATTGGAAATAATGTAATTAATATACAGGAACTTGGCAGTCATAAATTAAGTTGACGTTAAAAATGAGGTGGTGGCAGTTTGTAAATATTAAATCACTATTTGCGTCAGTTCTATAAATAATCGCGTAAATAATTATGAAACTCATTTCATTGGTTGTCATGTCCCTGTTGTCCCTCTTAACGCAGATCACTCCATATAGTACTGCAGTTTATTTCTAATCCTTTTTTTTATACAAGTTTATTTTTAATTTTTATTAATTAGCTTGAATTAGTAAACAAATTCTTGTGCAAATTAAAATAAATAAACACTTAAAATAAAACAAGTTATATGTATAATCAAATCGTATGTCATTGAAGCGATTCATAAGTTAAAATTACATGATTAAAAGATAAAAAAATTCTGCAACATAGCCCTAAAATATAAAAAAGTTTCTGCATCAACATCATTTTCTTCTCAGTCCTGTCATCAGAAACTCCAATGGATGCATCACCTCCCTCACTTGAATTCCATGATGCAAAGTAAATCCTCAGTCACTAGCAGCGAAAGCAAAGTGAAATGGATCTTTGCATCTTTCTTCTTCACTGGAATTCCTTGATGCATCGCCTTGAATCCAAAATCACTTGCTTCCAAAGCAAAGTGAAAGGGATGACGGGGATGAAATAAAGTGAGAGAATCACATTACGTGATTCACCCAACCTTACCATCCATGTAATGTGATTTACACAAACTCAGAAGTTGTTTGACCATTAAGACAAAGATCTTTGAGTCTACGAATAGGAAGAAAGAGTGATGAAGTTAGTCTCCATGGCAGAGCCATATTGTGAAGCAGAAAAAATTAAAAGGATGGAAGGAAGCTATTTATAGGAGTAGTGGATGAAGTTACTAAGCTATTCTGATTTTCTTGAAAACTTATCTATAAACTTAATGCTCATTAAGAGGATTAGGTACAAGGTGAATGGGTAAGTAGCACAGTAGTCAAAGGAATGAATGTTTTTGCATAAACTAATAAAATTTTAACGTCCGTTGTGTAATACAACTGACGTAAGAAGTGTGAGTGTTTTTAACGTCAGTTTCTTAATACAACGGACGTTAAATATATGACCTTTAACGTCAGTTTTTACCAACAACTGATGTAATAAGTGTGAGAGTTTTTAACGTCGGTTTCTTAAGACAACTGACGTTAAATATATGATCTTTAACGTCAGGTTTTACTAACAACTAACATAAAATGTTGTTTTATTTTAATTTTAACGTTTACAGCCGGGCGCCTCTTGCACTTCTTTGTACGTCTCTTTTCTCTTTTCATCACGCTCAACCCTCACTCTCAACCCTCACTCTCGCTCTCACTCTGCCCTAATCGCAAGCTCATCTCCACTGCAACCACCGCGAGGTCTTCTTCGCCACCACCATGAGGTACACTCTTAACCCCTAACTCTGTCTTTCCCGCTCATTCTTTGCAATAACTTGACATCTCTCTTTCCCCTTCCTGCGCACTAACTCTCCTTGTCCCTCTGCTCTCAGTAACCACATCGAACGTTGGCCACCACTCGAGCTTCCCCCCCACCACCACGCGAGCGCCTATTTTTGGTGAGTCTTTAGGGCACATTTTTTTTATTTTTGGTTTTGAGTGCATGCATGTTGCTCTGCTGGTTGAAACTATAGTCTCAGTAGTTGAAACTTGAAACTGTGAGTTTGAGTTGTTTGGAATGTCTCTATTTTTGGTTTTGAGTGTATGTTGAAATTGTAGTCTCAGTAGTTGTAACTTTAAACCGTGAGTTTGAGTTGTTTGGAATGTCTCTATTTTTGGTTTTGAGTGCATGTTGCTCTGCTGGTTGATCCGTCACGGCCGTGATACTCATCACGGCTAGGCCGTGATCAGTTCTGCCTATGAGGGTCTGGTTCATTTGGCACGTTACGGCCGTGATGGATGTCACGGCCAGGCCGTGACCAGTGCTTGGCAATCTTCAAAAACTATAGTTTTCAATCTCCCGTATTGTCCTTATATTGGATATATAGATGTTTTGTATATCTGCAGGACCTATCTAGTTATTTTTATTTATACTTATGTATTTATTTTGAGTTATAACCTATGTTAATACATATATATTGTTTCTGAACAGGCATACATATGGATCAGTCGGATAGCCCACATGCACGGGAGGACACTGTGGGGGTTTCGCAGGACCCGATCACGCCCACGCCTGATTCTAGTGTAAGTTTACATGTTATATACTATCTTTAGTCCTTCTTTTTAATGTAAGTTTATAATGTTACAACCCTCTATTTTATCATTTTTTTTGTTCATACAGATATCACAGGCTCATAGGAAACGGGGTAGAGGAGCCACCTCGTTGAAGAAACTAGAGAAGGACAGGCAGAGCGGACAGAAGCTTGAGGTGTCCTTCGATGCTAATCTAAATGCCCAGGGACCCCGTGCTAAAGAATTTAATAAGTGGGTGTTTCTACAAGCGAAGCAGCACGTAAGCATCAACTACAACCACTGGAATGACGTTCCATAGAACGTTAAGGATCAGATTTGGGAGGCTATCACGGTATTTTACCTTTACATTCGTTTGATTTACATTATTAGATAATTATCCGAGTTATAATCCATCCAGTTGTTATGTATCTAATGTGTAGGTAGCTTGGACTGTGCCAAATGACGAGGATCATCGTCATAAATGTATGAAAATGGCATCAAAGCGTTGGAATGGGTTCAAGCATGATCTTATCAGGTACTATGTATCTGGGAAGAAGCGGCTTGATAAAATTTTCTCGGATTATCCCTGGATTGATCAGGATCTTGGGATATGTTTGCCAGGAGTCGACAGGATGGAGAATTTCAGGTTGGTTGATTAAGTTAATTTTGTATCCTTCTTATAGATCATTTAACTGTATTTAATTATGTGTTTTTGTTTGAATAGGCTAAGGCAGATAAGGGTCGGCAGAATCAGGCGAAGAACGTCCACCGCCACACCATGTCTCAGGGTGGGTACCAGACTCGGATCGAGCAGATGATGGCGGATAGGCTGAGGGCGAAGCAGGAAGAGCACTCTGCTAGGATTGAAAGAGGAGAGGTGCCTGAGGGCACACCATCAAGTCCTCCATCGGACATCGACCGCGAGGATGTCTGGTTAGCCGGCCGCATGACAAAGACGGGATCTTTTAAAGTTGATGCCACTCGCGAAGTGGCAGATAAGATTGTAAGTAAATAATTAACTTGATTTCAATTGATATTTGTATAGATATTTGCAACACTTTTCACTTGCACGTTTTTTCATTTTTTGTCTTTGTAGATGGATCTTTAAGCAAAATCCTCCCAGGCGCATTCGCCCCTTCTCGGACGGCAGGACGTCTTGATGACTGCTCTAGGCAAGAAAGACCATCCTGGTCGGGTTCTCGGTGTTCCTGGGAACGTGACCATCAAAGAATATTATGGCAAGTCTGCTTCACGAAAGCGGGTGGTCAATGAAGCATCAATTTTGGCTGACATTACTCAGCACCTCATGTCCAACCCAGCTATTACAACACATCTGATGCAAGGCTTAATATCCAACCCAGAATTCAAGCAGGCGCTTGCCAGAGAGCTTTCCTCCGTCGGTACATCCCAGGACACCGCAGGGCATGCCAACCCTTCACAAGTGAGCACAAAATAGAGTTTTAGTAGGGCACATGTGGAGGACGATGAGTTGGCAGCTAGGGAGCGGGAGTTGGAAGTCCAGCGCCATGAGCATGAGTTGGAAATGAAAAGGCGTGAGCTTGAGTTGGACTCCAAACGATGTGAGCTCGAAATGTTAACAAAGGTATTTATTCATTAATAATGTCCAAATTAGTCAAATAATTACTTGTGTTTTTTTTAATCAGAAAAAACTTATCTATTTTATTTTTCCTAAACTGAAGGCCAAGTCGACGTCGGTGTCGTTGTCACCTATCTCTCGTTTGTTCTCACTTGGTAAGGATTATGCGTTTGAGATTTTTGAATGTCCATTGGAGCACGATGGATGGGTGGCACGCCCAGATCAACGGAGGATATTTACCTTCTGTGGTGACGATCTCGGGAACGCCTGCAGAAATAGCGTCTGGATGGGCAGCAATGTTTTGAGTCTCTGGTGCACGTAAGTTAATTTTAATTTTATAACTTATTTATTTTTGGTATTTTTACATTTAATAATTTATTTGAATATCAATATATATGTTATGTAATTAACATCCACACCTTTTCATATCTTAGGTATCTCCATCGTCTTCAGCTTGATAAGGGCGTTGCATCAGTTTACGGCTTCTTAGATCCGTCAATCCTTCTGCCCGATTTCTTTGCTGGCGATGCATTGAGTAAATACTTAGGGAACTTGTTGGGAGACAATCCGAAAGAATTATATATGGCTCCCTACTGTATGAAAAGCCATTGGCAGTTGTTCGTACTTCACCCGTCTAGGCATACTGTCATATTCTTTTGCTCTCTCCACCAACAGCCGCCACAGGTGGTGTTGGAAGCTGTAAATAAGTAAGTAACGACTAATCTTAAATTAATTTAAGTTTTAATATCAGTTGTTTTTAGTTTATTACACACATGATATATGAATTTGTTAATTGATCGACATGATTATTTGTTTATGATAGCGCGCTGAAGGCGGGTAGCATAAGTTGCGCCAACGGGAGAAGTAGGACTTCTAAGGCTAAAGCAAATCCTGTATGGAACATCCTCAAGGTTTGGTAGTTTATTTATCAAATAATTAATATTATAATTATTAATTTATATGTATATTCAACTGACGTTGAAATTAATTTTGTTGGTAGTCTCGAATTCAAATTGACGGGTGGTCGTGCGGCTGTTATGTATTGCTTCATATGCTGAACATAGTCTCCGCATCTATTACGGATGGATGGAATAAGGTAATATTTAAACAACTTTTAAATTATATATTATAGTTTTGAAGATGACTTGCATTGATGTTATTGTTATTATTTGAACGTGTGTAGGCATTTAACGACCAATCACCTATTAAAAATGATGAGTTAAGAGACTTGAGGATGCGCTTCGCTGAATTCTTCTTCAAGTATGTGACTGAAAAAGAAATTGACAAGATACCTCCGTACTACTTAGATGAATAGTTTTTTTGTTAGACTTTATAAACTAATTAATAACATGTATATATATCCTTAGATTGGTAGTTTTGTTTTTAGACATTGGAGACTAAAATTTATATATATATATATATATATATATATATATATATATATATATATATATATATATATATACTTGTAGACAGTTATGTTTTTCCTATACATGGGTTTTGGTTTTAAGTCCCCCCATTATTTCATTTTTCCTTTGCAATTCTGTAATGTGTGTGATATTCTGTGTTACTGGGATATTTACTGAGTGCAGGGATAGCTGAGGGGAGTGATATTTTAAAACTGAATTTAAAAAAAAATCTATTAACGTCAGCTGTATCAAACAACTGACGTTAATAGTATTTTATAAAATATACAGTACACTATTAACGTCAGTTATAATAAACGACTGATGTTAAAATTAAAACATTTAACGTCGGTTTTTTATAAAAACTGACGTTAGTTTTAACAAAATTAACCTCAGTTGTGTTAAAGAACTGACGTTAATAGTTTTATTTTTAACGTCAGTTCTCAACTGACGTTAAAATATTAACTATTAACGTCATTTACGTCAGTCAGTATTCTGACGTAAAAAATCAATTTTAACTTATGTAAAAGGCACTTATTGCACTAGTGGATGCAAGGTGACAAATGATGAATGAGATTTGATGCGTCAACACTTGCTTTTATGATATTGTCAAATCTGTTTTATTTTCCCAATATTTGCATTTTTTCAATATTTGAATATATGGTGGCCAATGGTGGACAAGCTTTGACGTGTTTTCCTTGTATTTTACCAATGGTGGACAAGCTTTGACGTGTTTTCCTTGTATTTTATGAGATTGTGAAATATTTCCACTTTATATAATGATTATTAGCTCAATCACATTATATAGAGGCAGGGGGAGAGGGTGAATGAAAAGAAATTAGGGAGTGGAGCAAGGGAATGATGAAGATGATTCCAACCACCATGTTAATTCTAGGGGCCTGCGTCCATTGTCATCTTCATCAAGTATGATTTCACTATTCATATGCCTATATACCGTTATTTTTGTTTAGTTATATTTGTATTGTATGCATAATGTTTGTCACATCTTTGTATGTATATATGTCCTGAATTGAAGCATCCCAACTCTGAACATCTTTTGTTTATTAACCTTATGAGTTTTATCAAGATTGTTTTTCTCTATTTGATAAAAATGTGGAGTGGCACAATGCATGAGATTTCAACTGTCGTGGGGTCTAAGGAGGGTAAGGTGTACACATCCGTACCCTCTTGGGTGGAAAGGTTGTTTCCACGTACAACTGGAAACATGATCGATCACACACAAGAAAAATATAATCATTGCATCAATGCTACACTCCTTATTTCCCTGTTTCATAACACCACCACCAACAACAACCAACCCCTTTTTCATTGGGTGAGGTGGTCAACATGGATTAGACATGGCTATAATGTCCAATTGTAAGGAGTGTTCACATGTTTGTTCAGTATGGGGAATTTTACTTGAAGATTTAAAATGTTATAAGTTTTCAAGGTTCATGTTGTGCCTCCTATCGATTTATACTTTTAGATAAATAAATAATGTGAAATTGGGATTGATTTGAAATTTACGAATTAATAGATATTTAATTGAAACTTATCAAGTGTTAAGGCTCATCCATTTTATGTCCATGAGAAACTAATGCCCACTAGTATTGCCCTTGGAAGCTTCATGTTGTTTTATACCCGCCCTTTCAAGCATGTCTATATGTTATTAAAAGTGTTTTACTTTTTCAAGTTTTTAAGAGCTTGATTCTTGTCCATACCATTATGTAGTTTGTAGAGGGTTGACGTGGAGCCAAGAATTTAAAAATAGGGGTGACATTGTAGCGGCATGGCCCCATTGTTAGCTCCCTTGTATCTGTCCTTAGTCTATTTAATTTTCAGTTGTGGTGTCCTTGCAATATCCCCGGGTCTGTTTGGTATATTTCTAGTTTCCTATTTTCATTCCCTAGTTTTAAAGATAATTATAACTAAAATAATTATAAAAATATCATATTGTTTTCATCATGTTTTTTGTTTCCAAATATTTGTACAGGAAGCAGTGAAAACAAAATTAAAATAAGGTGACACTTTTGTAAATAGTTTAGTTATAATTATCCTTAAAATTAAGAAATGAAAACATGAAATTTAAAATAAACTAAACAGACTGTGTATTCGAAAGGCAGATGCTATCCTGAACTTTTATAGACGTGCATTAGCGGTTGATGTCTGGACTAAAACCCTTGCTAGTTGCAGCATGTTGACCTACACTATTGATAAATACCAACATAATTATTTTGGACTCGAGTATTTCTTTGGGAAAATGGGGAAAGAAATCTTTCTTTATTTCTTCTCATAAATAATAATATTATCTAATAAATAAAAAAGTATGTGTGTTCTTTCCTTTTATTGAAGTTCGTAATCGCTTATCATTGTTATTTTTTGTGATGTGTAAGCAAATTGATGAAAAGGGTTGAAGAGAACGGTGGACTTCCTTGGGACGTGTTTAATATCATTGCCAAGAAGTTAGATTTTGATGATCTCTTTCAATTTGTTGGAGTGTGCAAAGATTGGTGGACATTTCATAATTATTGGAGAAATTTCATGTTATCCCAAGCACCATTACTCATTCAAAGCATGGATTGGGTCAAGCTGGAAACTTTGGGAGATGATACATTGTTTTATTCAAAGTGCACAGAGTGCCATTGAGCAACCCAGGCATGTGGGTATATGAGAGGAACCATGTGTATTACATTGATCAAACATCTACACCATGTGAAGTATATTCAATGAATAATAAAAGTGGGCCAAACCATCATTTCTGGTGCAACTCATGCTCCTCCAAGATCTAGGCCATAGTGGTTGGATTGGTGTTTTCGACATGTTCGTGATGAGATTGAGATAGATTATTCTATGGTCGAGTAACCTGGTTAGATGGCAGGATGCGGCTTATGAGCTTGTGTTTATACCTTGTTTCTTGTATTTCTCTGAATAATGTTAGAAACACACTGTTTCATACACTCTTTTTAATATGCTCTCTTTAAAGTATGATTTAAAAAGAGTATGAGATGTGATCTAATAAGAAAGAGTATGGATTATGGTTAAATAGTTAGTTAAAGTTAGTTAACTCTAGTTAGAGGTAGTTACAAATTAGTTAGTTTAATTATGGCAAATTCAATGCTATATATATCTATAATGTGCAATAGTTAATTCAGTTTTGTACATTCACTCATTTTGTGAGATTCATCAATATGTGAAACTCTCTCATTTCCATATCTAATAGTATGTTAAAAACAGTGTAGAAGTGTGTGGCTAGCTTTTCTTTTTCCCTTTTATCCTTCTCTCATTTCCTTGCTAATAAATTGACTAGACTGGAAAAACTTGTCATGTTATGTACTCAGTATCTTTGCGCTGGTTGTTATTTGATTTTGGAACAGAAATGACTTATAATAGCAGTTATTTAATAGCGTTTGTAGAGCGGAACTGCTATTAAAAATTGTAGTGTCATTTTAATAGATTTTCCTAAAATAAGTGCTATTAAAGAGTGCACCTAAGATAGCGTTTTTATGTTGAAGCGCTATCTTTTCTAATTTGAAATAAATAAATAAAATAGAATCAACTTTTAATAGCATTTGTTTAAGGAAATGCTATTAAAAGATAACCTTTAGATAACATTTAAAGGTGGAAACGCTATCTTAGGTGATTACCTTTGCTGATTTTATAACTACCCGCAAATATTTTCGTCCCATCCCTCGCGCGCGCGTATGTTTTGATCCTTCGATTCTCAGTTTCTGCGTTTTACCCGAATATCCTCCGGCCGCTTTCTGGCCTCTCTCAGAGTTGTTTGCCGCGTCGCTCCGTCACCTCCGGTCGCTGTGCTCGCCGTACATCCTTTCTCTGTTGTGGCTTTCACGCACTGCATTCTGCCTCTGGAATAGGTGCTTTCACCCTCCGCCGTGCTGTGCCCTCTGCCTCCGCTGCGTTCGACCTGCGTTCCGCACGAAAGAGGTTGGGTTTTGGGGGAAGAGGTAACCGCCACCTCCGCTGTGTTGTGCCCTCTGCCTCCGCTGTGGTCGACCTGTTTTCGACTCGAAAGAGGTAACCGCCACCGCCATTGAGCAAAGCCACCTCCGTATCAAATTTTTTGTTACGTGATCGTGATCGAGATCGAGGTGGAAGGAAGCCAGAACAGGGTCGAGATCGAGAATCTCGTTCGCTTTGCTGTTCAAGAACACAGCCAAAAAGAGGTTTTTATTTATTTATGTTGTCTACTGATAGAGCAAGAATGATGCATGCACTTATATAGTGATGTTCATTGAAAATCTTATCTCATACTTATACATGAGATGGGCACATTTATAATTGGCACTTTTTTTGTATTTATTTTGCTTTGACAAGCCAGGCAACCACAATTTTGCTCAGTTACCTGGCAGGCCTACGCATGATTGTCTTTTTGTTGATCCAGCGAGAGATGGGACTAGGTATGTACACTCTATATGTGTTGTTTTAAAAGCCATTTTCCTTGAACATAATTTGATTACTCATTGTCGCGGGACAAAATTGGGTGCTCACACTCATTCAAATAAATTCAATATTTCAGCTTGCTCAACATATGGAACTTGAACAAATGTTCTGGAGTGGTTGGCGTGTCTAACTGCCAAGGTGCTGGATGGTGCAAGGTAGAGAAGAAAACCCTATCTTATATGATTCTCGGATATTTTACCAAATGACTTACAAGGTGCTCTTTTATAGTTCTTCTTCCTTATTTTTAAAGAATTATTAATAGCAATTAATTGCAGTTTTTTTTAATCTTTGCTCTTCAGTTTAAATATGTTAAGTGTCCAAAATATAACCATTGGCATGGAATATCACTATTTCTACATGTAGGGTCTCAAAAGCTTGCCATAGTACTGAAAAACTGAAAAAAGTAAAATTTTGAGGCTAGAGTTGCTGAAGATGGGTTTTGAATTTCTTGAAAATAATGATTTTCAAGTAGAGCCAATCATGTTTTACACTCTTTTACAGGGAATCTGCATATCTGCCTCACAAACCAAGGAAGACCTTCTTAGAGACTTGGAGGTAAAACCAGCTAGCTGTCTTCATTTGAGTTAGATTATATAATTATATTGCAATCAATTATTTTTTGACCGTAATTCTTTAATCTCCTAAACCGTGGCATGTGTTCATGCTTGTTACAGTGATTCAAATATGATTCTTATATCTACAAGTGACAGAGGGATGGAAAATAAGTACACAGTTTATGAACTTGTAGATACATCTCTACGAATGTATTGATTAATTCTTTTTTTTTAATAAATGAAAGTATGCCATAACTATTTTATTTATTAGGTTCCAAGGTTCCAAGCTAGATTATGAGGGACACCAATTAAGGGACATTGATATTGGTGAGTAATTAGAGCTAGTTGAAATAACATATTTTAGAACCGTCCTTACACATTTAATTCATTTAATTGATAATTGATTCTATGCCTGATACTTTGAATGATTTTCAAAAGGCATGTTGAAGCTCCAGCAATTTTTAGGATCCTAATTCATTGAAACGGGTAAATATTCCCTTTTGTATTGCATTAGAGCTTTTGTTGGTATGCAAGAGTTTGTGGTTTCTGTTATGGTTTTGCTACTTTGTTCTCTCGGGTCTTGCAAGTTGTAGTTGATAATTTGACTTAGTCATGCCTGCTTGATCACGTTTTGGCTCCTTTACCTTTGCTGTTTTTCCAAAATATTTTTTAGGCTATACGTTTAGCTCTCTTTAGCCCTCGAATGACCCTTTTTATTTTATTGATTCTTCATTTGTATGACAAATCCAAGTTCTTCATGGATGGAGGACCAGTTTCTACAAAAAGTGATTTGTTGTGGAGACTCTGCGATTTTTCTTCTTTTTTTCCCAATCACAATTCACAACCTAAGACAGTAGTGTTGATTAGACACCCAACATATTTCTAGTAACAAAAAAATCAACCACAAACTGCGATGGTAGGCATATTTTGATAATATATTAATACATAAATTGAGAATCAAAGCAGTGTTCGATTTATTGTTCCCGCAAATCACAACCTGGCCTTAAGATACATATGCTTACTCAGGCCCTGTACCACTTAATGGTTACAATGAATGATCAGGGCTTCATCCAATTTGTCATGATCCCTACTTCATCCAATTTGCTTCCAAAGGAAAGAACGAGGAGGTTTCTGTTCTTGTCCCCACACCAAAAAGATACATACAGCTTCTTCGGGGGGATTCACAGACAAAGTATATAGCTGACGCTTTGCAATTACAAAGAGAGAATATCAGCCTTTGTTTCCAGCGCCTTGCAATGTTGGGTGAGTCACTTATCCTATAGGACTTAATTCACAATAATGAATTATATAAAAGTTGAGGTGCTTAGGATTTGTTATCTCAACATTTTTGTAGGAATCACTGGGTCTTTAGTTATAAATAAATCTTGTTGAAGAGATTGTTTACTATCTGGATTCCTTGCATGTTGATCCTAGGAATCGCCCAGAATTAATGAATTTGTTCAATAAGTAAGAATGCTTTTATTTTTCTGATTTTCTATGATTCTGTCGAATGGCTTCCATGGTAGATACATGTTGCAAGTTGTCATGTTCCTAATGTGCTTTTGATTTTTGACATTAGAATAACTGTGTTGAATTGGCATATACTGGGTTATAGCTGTTGTGGTTCAAAATAAAAAAAGGCAACCGGAACCTTCATTTTGTATTTAGATGTTACCATTGAGAATTTTTGTTGGAAAATCCATGCGTGTGTTTGTGATGATTGAAAATATGTTTCTTAATGAAGTTCTGTTTGATTTTGTGATTAGTGTTTTGGAAGTTTATCGCACACGTAGCGGAGCTAAGGTGCCTTGTTTAAAAGCAACCAACATTAAATGGATTCGGATAGAGGTATATTTGCAAAAACTTAATGAGCAATTAGTTAAAAAAAACTATATTGATATACTATTTTCTTTTTTATAGTGCCCAAGACAACCCAACAATACAGATTGTGGGTATTATATCATGCGTTTCGTGAAGGAAATTATCTTACAGAAGCAAGTTAAAATACCAATGGCGGTATGTAGTTTCAGTGCTTGTTGTTTACTTAGCTTTTAAATGTGACTGTTCAAATGTTTTAGCAATTGTAACTTACTTTATTTAATTTTTATGTTGCAATACTTCCCTGACTTCAAATGCTTCACATACTCCACTGCTCAACTATCTGAAGTCAAGGAAGATTGGTCTCGCTATATTGTTGAAAAGTTTATTCGATTACACTTGTTATATATGGTTTGGTACAAGTAACTTAGGTGTCTGGGTTTTGTTTGCTACCTATAATTTGGATTGTGTTTCGGTTATTTGTGTAAACCTTCTGTTTTTTATGAACATGCAGGATGGAGGTAAAGTTAAGAAACAGGTAAACTAAAAAAAAGGGGGGGAATAGATAGCGTTTGTATTTGTAAACGCTATCTAAAGGCAGCTTTTAGATAGCATTTGTTAAAAAAAGGCTATCTAAAGGCATGCCTTTAGATAGCGTTTACATAAACAAACGCTATCTAAAGTCACAATGACCTTCCAATGATGCCAGAAAACACACACTAAAGATAGCGTTTGTTAATACGCGGAAACGCTATCTAAGGTCATCTTTTAATAGCGCTTCTTAAATGCTATCTTTACTCACTACTTTTAATAGCGGTGGCATAGATAGCATTTAAAAGCGCTATTAAAAGGCACACGGAAATGCTATCTAAAGCCCTTGCTGTTGTAGTATACCTTGGTGATTTTCTGGTTTTTATTCTATATTCTTTAAAATTTTACTAGCATACCTTTAAATTAAAAACTATATTATAGTTCCGGGACCAACATCAATAATTCTCAATAAGGCCCCTAAACTATTTGGGAATTTTCAATTAGGTTCTTAAACTAAAAAAATTTCTAATTAGATCTCTGAACTTATATAAAATTTTCAATTGTGTCCCTGAACTAAAAATTTTCTAATTGGATTCCTAAACTTATATAAAATTTTCAATTAAGTCCCTAAAGTAAAAAAGTGAATATATAAAATTTAAAATAATAAAATGATAAATGATAAAATTTTAAAAAATAATATTGTTTGACATAATAATAAAATGACAAAAGATGAATATGAGAGAAAAAACTCACTATTTAACATAACAATAAAAAATAAAACTTAGTGAGAAAAACTATTGTTTAGCATAATAATTAAATGAAAATAATAAATTTGAGAAACAAAATTTAGTTCTTGAAATGATAATAAAAAAAATAATGAAATATGAAATTGTGCTAGAAAATTCATGTTTTATAATAAAATATTAATTTATTAAACCGAGTCAAATATTTAATATTTGAAATAACATTAAAATAATAACAATAGACATAGCAAGCAAAAATATTATTTAAGACATGTGAAAATAATTTAAGAAAAACTCAATTAAAATATAAAATAACTTAATAAATAATAAAATAAAATAAATAACTCAAAATA
Source organism: Sophora flavescens (assembly GCA_030762895.1). NCBI lineage: Eukaryota > Viridiplantae > Streptophyta > Magnoliopsida > Fabales > Fabaceae > Sophora > Sophora flavescens. Next base: position 117,722,229 of record CM061063.1, read on the forward strand.
AAATTGACAATCAAACTAAGATGTGATATTTACTTAGCTAGATTTTTAATTTTATTTATTATTTCGAACAATAACTTTGTTGTTAATTAAGGTTTATTTTATTCATATTTTTTAATTAAGATTTATCAGTTTAATCTCTTAATATTTTGTTATAAAGCATGAATTTTCTAGCACAATTTCATATTTCATTATTTTTGTTATTATCGTTTCAAGAACTAAATTTTTTCTATCAAATTTATCTATTTTTGTTTAATTATTATGCTAAACAGTAATTTTTCTCACTAAGTTTTGTTTTTAATTTTATTATTATTATTATTATTATTATTATTATTATTATTATTATTATTTTAAATAGTGAGATTTTTTTCCTCCCATATTCATCTTTTGTCATTTTATTATTATCTCAAACAATAATTTTTTCCCTAAATTTTATCATCTAACATTTTATTACTTTTTATTTTATATATTCACCTTTTTATTTTAGGGACCTAATTAAAAATTTTATATAAGTTCAGGGACTCAATTAAAAACTTTTTAGTTCGGGGACCCAATTGAAAATTTTTCATCCAGCAACTATGATGCGTCTTGATCAAAAAGTTAAAGTTGTTTTATATGGAGAGAGATCATAGAGTATTCTTATCCATATGACTTGGTATAGATTCCTAGTATATCGATCTAAAAAATAACTGAGAGTATATTAGCAGCTCTGCATATGTGTGTAATGGTTATGATTAAAAGATAAATAGTTATAATTCTTTATGTGTCATATAACTATTAAGTAACTTTTAATCTTCACTAATCAAGATATAGAATAGGTTTGAATAATTTTTTAGTTTAATTTTGATGGTCTATCAGTATAATATTTTTACACTAGGAATCGGTTATGAAACATCTCATATATGAATATTAAGATAGTTATTATAAGAGTCAAAATTTTCCCAATTATGTATTAACTCATGATTGGTTGATAGTATAAATAGTATTTATCCATGTTGTTAAAGCCGGATCGAACAACAAATTGAGAAAGGTTCTGACTCAACCGCGTAGTCTTATTTGATGAATATCTATTTTTTTTATAATAAAAAAATTCGTATTAGTCGAATACTAGGTGTACTACAAAACCATATACAAAGTGTTAATAATTACAACCGAAAACACCCACCACAGCTGTTACAACAACCGAAAGCAACAAGATAGCCAATGCTACCAAATTTAGATTGCAGCAACTTGTATGCCGAACATGAAGTAAAATGCAAGGAGTTGTCCACGAACCAAACCCAGTCATCATCAGTTAACCCGGAAATAGGAACCGAATGTAACAGGTTGGTAAACTCAACCAATTCATTTTCTTCTCAAGTGAAAAACCTCCTCCTCCAATTCCCACCGCTCAGACCTCCATTCCCCTAAATTTTCTATCACCCTATCCTCTGAAATACTAAAAAGTCTAGCGAAAGACTCTTTCAAACTCATATTTCCCGGCCACACATCCTCCCAAATCCTAATTTTCTCTACCAAGCTTTCTCTGTTGGAATATTGTATTCCAATATCGGTAATTAATTATATTAGCTATTTATTTCTTAGGAGCCTTAATTGATATGTGATCAAATTAAGAGATAAGGCGAATTGGATTTCTTATTTGATAATTAATTATATCATTAATTATTGGTATGGGCAAAATATGAGTGAATGTCACCGATGACCAATTTCGGAATAATGGGAACCCTAATTGGTCATCACCCTACATATAGACTATGGTCCCCAAAACACCGGACACAACGCACACTGTCTCTTCTCCCCATCTGAAGAGCGACTAAGACATAAGGAGTTCAGGTTGAGGAAGAACCACAAGCCAACGGGTGTTCATTACCCGTCTCTATCTTTCTCTTTCCCTCTTCGTGTTTCAGATCCTAAGACTATCAAGCTTTGTTTGTTCGTGATAGATTGCCGTAGAGATTCCACAATAGTTGTTGATCGAATCTAGTACTCTTGAAGAACGCTTAAGATCATGAACACAATATGGATCCAGGTATTTATTCAGGTCTGTAAATCCTTAATAATCTGGCATGATGTTGATCCTAGGCTTTGTGGTGTTTTGCTCGTATGCGGTGTTTTGCTCGTATGCATCTAGTTATGTATGCTTTAAAGAATAAAGAAAATAAAGAATCAAGAACTAAATGAAATGATTAATTCTAACAAGTGGTATCAGAACGGTCATCGTTATTAAATTATTAGGATTAAGTTTTTTTTTCCTTCGATCAGGATGCATTTGCAACTCTCAGTCTTGTTTGTTTGTTACGTGAACGGCCTTGCACGTAACCTGTTTTATATATGTATCCATCAAATGCTTTATTGGGTGCAAACTGAAATTGCTTGATTGCTTGCCTGGACAAGTATATATATTTATATATAATTTGTGGAATTAGTTTGCGCTTATATTTCCTGAACATGTTTTTCAATTCGCAATTATTTTTGCCATGGATCCATAGTTGCTAAAAGTCTTTCAAAATAAAAATAAAAATTTGCCATTGGGTTTAACGTTCTTTTTGAAAGCTTTAGTATCAAGTGTGGTAGAATTCTAATAGCCTATGACATGTGCTGATCGAAAATGTTTGTAAAATTGGAAGAGTATGTGTTTTGGCAATTTGGAAAGTACATATTTAATTACAAGAATTGATTTTCAATTTGGTTTAAAATGGTTGATCCTGTACGTGAAAATCTTTGGGCTATTAAATATTGAAAGTTCAATGGCTTTACATACTGTGAATATTCATGGCAAGCTGCACGTGATTAGTGAAGCCAAGAATACTATTTTATGATTTTTGTCCTCCTGTGAATTGGTGATTTGATTATCTTACTGCACTCATAAAGTGATTGGATCCGGAAGCACTGTTCCGTGCAATTTTTTCTTTTAACGAAAATATATTGTTATTAATGAAGGCCATCGGTGTGAACTCTGTGTGGGAAAGTATTTCTTTTCCAGAATGGTTCACGGCCAGCTCTGTGATTTTGATGTTGCAGATTTTGTTTCCACGCTTCTTTTTAAGTTTAAGTGTGGACTCTGTATTATGCAGATTTTAGACCCCCATTTTATTTAATTGTCTGGTAATTTTGGTTGAGTTGGTTGAAACAACACGTTACCGAAGTAACCTCTGTTGCGTAGATTTGATTCAATTGAATTTACAAAAGATGTAGTATGAAATTATTCATGCGAGTTGTTGTCGGCCCGAAGGAAGGTGCAGTTTGGCCGGATAATTACATGCCTGTGATGATAAATGTGTGGTGATTATAAAGGTACTTTCCATGTGGATAATGGGATGCCCGAAAATGACCATTGCGTTGAGAGTACCGCTAGCAGTTAATTCTTACAATCTGAAGATTGGGAATTAATGGTGCGTTTGGTATCTTGTTTGGGTCTTTAATTTGCCAATTTGGAGTTCGAGTGAGCCAATTAAAGTATGAAGTCACCAATGTGACTTCTCTTGCGGAAATTGCTCATAAGAGATATTGAATGTTGTGTGGGTATATGTCCATGCGGGTATTAATCGGCCCAAAGGAAGATTAATATTTGGCCGGGTTACATTTACACTTGTGATGGTAAACACGTAGTGATTATAAAGATTATTTTCACGTGAATAACAGAACGTCCTAAGATGGCTATTGTTTGACAAAAATTATCATTAGTGTTTGATCATTACATCAAAATACCTCTAGCAATTAATATTATTGTCTCAAGACTTGATATTAATAATGCATTGAGTATTTTTGGTGAGTATCTTTATGATACTTTTGTTCTCATTAAAGTTAATATTGCTTATGTATTTGCTAATTTAATCCTCAAAAGTTATGATTTTAAGGATTGAAAGAAAAACAATAAAGTTTTTTTGATCTAGACCTGGCATAAAGATAGAGAAACTCACTTTCTCTCACTTAATTCAGTACCTCTGAAGAGAGAATCGAGTATAGGAAGTAGAACCACTCCAATCGCTTGGTTCTTATGATAATAAAGCATAATATTCCAGAAATCTTTTGGGTGTTATTTCGAATGGCATAATTAATGTCAGATTTCCTTGCTAAAGTTGAAAAGTGCTTTCTAAAAACAATATAGGTGAAACAAGCACTCATTGGAGAGCTAGTTTTTTTCATTAAGAATAAAAGCAAAGGAAATTTAAGGAGCACTTTATAGGAATGTCCAATCTTGCTCACAAACTTAATGCGTTAAAGCTTGGGCTGTCTAACTGTAACACCACGATTTTTCTACTTTCTAAGATCAGTATAAATATAAATAAACGATTATATTTTTATCTAAAACTTAGAAAATGATTTTGGGAAAACCAAAGTCATATTCATATCATACTTATTTTTATAAGTATACGGCGAAATTTTTGGTTGAAAATTCAAACGGAACCCGGTCTGTGTTTTTACTGATGGTAAGATTTTACTGATCAGAAAACCTAATTTTGACCCGAGAATGAAATGAATAGATTTTATATCTCATTTCCAACAATATAGGTTATTTTTAAAATTTTCAAAATAATTAGGTTTTATACTCGATTCGGGCGTAAAACCCTAATCGGGAAACCGACGAAGTCGGAAACGGAACTGCAGAGACCTGTCAAGAGATCGGGACAACGAGTCATACATTACGACTCATGGAGGATGAGTCACCAAGCATTTATGAGCATTAAATGCTAGTAATCATGACTTTTAGGTGAAAAGACCAAAATACCCCCAAGCTTCGCGGGTATTAACCAGACACATCTACGCACTTTTCACCACTCATTTTACATGGTTGTAAAACCTCCCACATCTCCTCAAATTCGTACATCCATATATATTTAACCATACCTATTTTGTTTTGCTTTCGTTTCATTATTTTCCTCTTAAAAATCGAAATCGGGTAAATGACGGAGCTGCGTACGGAATTTCCGGGAACCACTAATGGATAGGATCGGTGACTCATTGGTGAGCCACTATTTGTGGCCCAAAATCAGTCACACCTCCATCAAATGTGAGCCACATATTATTAACCATGATTAGCCAAAATAACCTTAGTTAAGTTAACTATTAACCATGATTAATCATATATTAATTTGATATTCACAAAACCCATTATTTGGACTCTAAGGAACCAAACAGAGCCTAAATCTAAGCCTATATAAAGGCTCAAAACCGCAGCTGCCCTCTCCCCACTTCTCTTCACCGTCCTCACCAAGTTTTCTCCATTTTCTCTAAGTTACAAAACTTATAAGAACACCGAATCGCCACCGAAAATATGACCCTCTTCCTTTCTAAAACTTGGAAAACTCTAAAAATAAAAGTTGTTTCTATTTCTCTCTTATTTCCAACAAGCTAAATATCATCAAAAACAGACAATTATATTGGGAGATATACTCAAAATACCGAAACTGCCCAGAATTCTCAGTAACACACGAAACATCAGAAAGAAGGCCCTTTTCACCCCTGTTTTGATCCTAACGAAATGAAACCTTCAACATAAAAGTTGTTCCTTTTCTTCTTATATTTCTAACAAGCCAAATTTTGTGATTTTTGGATGAGTATATTGTGAGATACACTCACAATACCATCACACCTTCAAGCTGTCCAGTTTTCAACTTAGTGAAGGTTGATCATTTTCTTCATTTCTTCAATCTTCAAGAGGTAAAAGCTCATATCTTTGATCATCTAAGCTTTCATCTTCATCAATTTCTCATGTTTATGCCATGAATGATATTTTTCCATTCCTACATCTAGAACTTTGAAAATTTATAGAAAATCATAGAAAAATACTTTTAAAGTGAAACCAATTTCTATGATGTTAGTATCCTCTCTATATTTAAGATCCAAGAGGATGCATTCAACAAAAATTTCGTGCCCTTTTAACTTGATGAGGCCGAACCCTAGTTTATAGTGGTGGGGGGGGGGTGCTTTGTTCATTTTTTTTTAAAATTAGTCTTGTTTGATTCAATCTTATAATTCATATATTTATTGAATCCATGGTTGTTGAATCAAAATCAAACCTCTAAGCCATTATTTTGTTCATGGCCGAAATTGTATTTTTGAAGAGTTGAAAGATTTTGTTTCATTTTTCAACTTATGATAGTTTATCTTAACTCTACACTACTCTAAGGTCATGGATCTAAGTAGGGTTTAGTCGTCATCCAAAAAACTTCTGTATGATCCATGGTTGCCGCCCCTCAAGCCATCTGCCCATGGAGTTTTCTGGCCTTGGAGGAGTCCCAATCTCCTTCGCACACAGCCCCCTCTCAAAGGAAAACTTTTGCCCAGGCTCTTAACAACGCTTGTGATTTCCCTTATAGCCAACTCCCTCGTCCCCGGCTAAAGGGTGAAACTGTTTCAATCAAAATCCCTGAGGAGGAATATAAAGCCGGTTTAGAAAGTTGCAAAAACCATCTACATGACCGTCTAATCCTCTCCAAAGGTGAGCAGCCAATCAAGGTGAATGAATTGAGAGCCAAGTTATCGGCCCTGTGGAAACCATTGAATCAATAGGCAATGATCTCCCTAGGAAAAGGTTTCTATGAATTTTCTTTCGCTTCTGCAGAGGACCTCCGAAGTGTCTGGGCAATTGGTCAATGGAATCTCAATCCGGGGATTCTGTGTTTGTCCTCTTGGACACCAGATTTCAACCCGTACAATCAAAAGCAATCCTCTGCACAGTGTTGGGTCCGCATCTTTGGGCTGCCTCAAGAATACTGGAGACCGAAAATTATTTTTGCAATTGCAGGTGGTTTGGGGATTCCTATCAGTCTCGACAAAGCCACGAGCAAGAAGACTTTCGGCCACTTTGCAAGGGTACTAGTTGATATTGATCTAAAGGCGAAACTGCACAGTCATGTAATTGTGGAGAGAGAGGAACATGATTTTGTTGTCAATATAGAATACGAAAGGCTCCCTGCTTTTTGTACTTTCTGCCAGAACATTGGTCATTCTCTCTCTAATTGCAAACGAATGAATGGCAGTAATGCGGGAATGAATTCTGATCGGAAATTCACGCAAGATTTATGTGCCTAATAACACTGATCAGAACACTGCTGTGATTAACTCTCAGCGTCAGACCATTGTCAACAATGGCGTTGCTGCAACTTTGGATCCTGAAGGTGTTCCTAATCTGATTGCCTTGGCTAATAATGCAGATTCTGTTTCTGCAGAATTTCTGGATCACCAACCTGGAGCCCAAGGAATTGTCAATCCAGTTGCTACGGCCAATAATGTTGAATCTGTTGCTGCAGATTGCCCGGATCTCCATCCAGATTTTGAGGGAATCGCTGTGACTGATGGGAACCCCCTTGCTGGTTTTGTTGCAGCGCCTGACATTAATCTGATCCAACAGCCAATGGTTGCTGTGGAATTTATCTCAGAACAACAACTACTACAGAATCGCGTTTTGGACTCTCCAATTGGTGCAGTAAATTCTGTTTCTGCCTCTATGGTTGGTACTGTGGTGGAAGACTCTCTCCAATCTTCGGACAACAGAAGTATTTCTGTCATTAGCAACTCCGCCTCTGCTGCGTTACAAGATTCTGTTTTGCAAACTCCTATTGCAATTGACAACCAGATTTCAAATCAGAATGTGGCTCAGGACTTGCGGATTGTAGGCAGATTATGGAGTGATCAAATGGAGGAGGAGGAAGACGGGGTTGACCCTCCAAACATTGCTCGGGTTCATGATGACTCCCGTGCGATTAAATATTTGGCGGACAATCAGAATTTTACGGTGGTCCTAAGCAAATCTCAAAAGAAGAAACTTAAGAAAAAGGCTAACCAGAATTTGAAGAAGGATCATCTTAAAGCCCGTCATAGGGCTGGACCTCATAACTTTGCCTAATGAAGATGCTTTATTGGAACGCTAGAGGCGTTGCCAACCTAGACACTAGGTTAGTTCTTAAAAGGTTGCTTCTTGTGAATAAACCAGAATTTCTTTTCATTGCCGAACCATGGATTAGGATTGATCAATTTCCTAGAAGATTTTTCAGTAGCTTGCATCTTTAAGTTTTTGCGGTTAATGATAGAGATAATTTGGCTCCAAATCTTTGGTGCATTTGCCATGAAAGCATTTCTCTGTCTGTTATTAGTAGATCTACTCAACATGTCTCTTTTTCCATCAATTGGGAGAATCGCTTGTTATATTGCTCTGCTGTTTATGCGGCCACTAATTATCTTTCCTGTAGGATTTTGTGGAATGAGTTAAATTTGTTGCAGGATAACCACCCAGGATCTTGGTGCTTCATTGGTGACTTCAACGCCATTTTAGGAAATCATGAGCATAGAGGCAGATTAGCTTCGTCTCAAATTTCTTGCAATGATTTCAAAGATTGGTCTGATGCTCATAGCCTCTCTCATCTACCTACAAGAGGTTCCTTATACACCTGGTCCAATGGAAGAAGGGGTAACAACCTCACAGAAAAGAGATTGGATAGAGTGGTTTGCAATGATGCTTGGTTGGATTCTTGGACAAGCGTCTCTTGCTGCACCTTAACTAGAAGTAAATCTGATCATTTTCCAATCCTTTTATCACTGGAAACAACAACCAACTCTTACAGCCCGTCTTTCAAATTCCTCAGAATGTGGGCTCAACACCAGGACTGCAGTGGTATTGTATCGGAAGCTTGGAGGTTGCATGTGGTTGGCTGCCCAATGTACATTCTTTCTGAAAAATTAAAGCATCTGAAACATAAGTTGAAGGTTTGGAACAGAGATGTATTTGGCAATGTTCATGACAGAGTTAGCAAGGCTCAACAAGCCGTGGACAGAATTCAAGAGCAAACCTCTGTGCTTGGCTTCTCTGATGACCGTTCTGAGCAGGAAAAAGCTTCCCAAATGGAGTTAAGTCTTGCTCTTTCATTCTAGGAGGAATACTGGAGAGAAAAATCCAGAATTGATTGGCACTCCAATGGTGACAGAAACACGTCCTTCTTCCATAAGGTTACTAAATTCAGAAATACAACCAAGAAAATGTCCGTGTTGAAAAAGGATGGTCTGATTCTGGACAGAAAAGAGGATATAGAATCTCATGTTTGTGAATACTACACTTCACTGTTTGCCTCTGAGAACAACTGCAGTGATAACGGTTTGATTGAGCAAGTAATATCTCCTGCAGTGAGCCTTGAGGACAACATTATGCTCACCAATCTGCCCTCTTTGGAGGAAGTCAAAAATGCAGTTTTCTCCATGAATGTTACTGGCGCCCCAGGGCCTGATGGTTTTGGAGCCTTTTTCTATCAGAGATTCTGGGATGTGGTTGGGAATGATGTTTTTGATGCTGTTCTTCAGTTCTTCCAGCAGGGTTGGATTTTGCCTTACTTCAACTCTAATGTGGTGGTTTTAATTCCCAAGACTCCGGAGGCTGTGTCAATTGATCAGTATAGACCAATCTCCCTGGAAAATTTTAAATTCAAAATTATTACAAAGGTTTTAGCTGACAGGTTAGCTGTGGTGGCTCCTAAGATTATCTCGGAAAATCAAAGGGGCTTCATCAAAGGTAGACATATACATGACTGCATTGGAGTTGCCTCCGAAGTTGTAAACCTTATGCACAAGCGCTCATTTGGAGGTAACATTGCTCTAAAGATTGATATCAAGAAGGCCTTTGACTCTTTAGATTGGAATTTTCTACTTAAGGTCCTTCACCAGTTTGGATTTGATCCTATTTTCTGCAATTGGGTGAAAACTGTCTTGCACTCTGCAAAGCTGTCTATTTCAGTTAATGGTAATCCAGTTGGTTTTTTCTCTTGTAAGAGGGGCGTTAGACAAGGTGATCCTCTGTCCCCCTCCTTTTTTGTGTGGCTGAGGAAGTACTTAGCAGAGCTATCTCTCTTCTTGTCCAGCAAGGGAAGCTGTTACCTATGTCGAGTCCCAGAGGCTACCAAGTCCCTTCTCATGTGCTATATGCTGATGACATCCTTATCTTTTGTAGGGGAACCAAGAGAAACATAGATTGTTTAATGTCTTTGTTCACAAGGTACGGTGAGGCCTCGGGCCAATTGATTAGTTTAGACAAATCCAAAGTCTATCACGGGAATGTTCCATCTAGAAGATTGACGGAGATTATTAATACCCTTGGTTTTAAACTGGGCCATCTCCCTTTTATTTATCTTGGTGTGCCCCTTTTTAGAGGCAAACCAAAGAAGATTCATCTGATGTATATTGCAGACAAGATCAAGATCAAATTGGCCAATTGGAAGGGTGCAATGTTGTCCGTTATGGGAAGGGTCCAGCTGGTCAAGTCTACAATTCAGGGTATGTTACTCTACTCTTTCCAGATTTATGTTTGGCCAGCTTCCTTGTTAAAACTGCTAGACACCTGGATTAGGAACTTCATTTGGTCGGGTAGCATTGATTCTCGGAAGATAGTCACGGTTGCCTGGAACACCTTGTGCTCCCCTTTTGAGGAGGGTGGCCTCGGATTGAGATCCCTTAGCTCTATTAATAAAGCGGCCTTGCTGAAAAGATGCTGGGAGCTAGTTTCTTCGGACAAACAATGGGCGCTCCTCCTTCGTGCCAGGGTCTTTTTTAAAAAAACCCCAATCCAGTATAACATAAGCTATTCGATTTGGGCAGGTATGAAAAATCAAATCTTGACTGTCATAGCTAACAGTAGATGGAATGTTGGAAATGGCTCGAATATTAATTTCTGGACTGATTGTTAGCTGTCCAATCCTATTGTTGATCTTCTGGATATCCCGGTTAGTGTGCACCATTTATTGCGGGCCAAAGTAGAGGATTTTATTGATCATGGCAAATGGAAGATCCCTCAAGCCATTTTGGAGCGCAATCAGAATCTGTCCTCTGAACTCAGCCGTATTAGCATCCCTATCTCTCCTATGAATGACTCAATGTACTGGGCCGCTTCTAATTCTGGTGAGTTAACCTCAAAAGATGCCTACAATTTTCTGTTTCCGGCAACATCTGCTTTATCTTGGTGTAAGATTATTTGGTCCACTTCTATTCCTCCATCCAAATCTTTCCTCACCTGGCGCCTCTTTCATAATCTGGTCTTGTGGATGTCATGTGGTTTCCATTTGCAGTTTGTGTTGCCAGGCATATGAAACTTCAGATCATCTCTTTTTTGGTTGCAGTTTTGCTCTTCGATTCTGGCACTGGCTTAGTTCTGTGTTGAACATGCCTATTGATACCTCTTCAATCCAAACCGTCATTTCGGTTTGCAGCAGAAATTGGAGCTCTCAAGTCATAGACATCATTGTCTCAGCAATTGTAAACGTGATTGGGGGTATTTGGTTCTGTAGAAACCAACTTAAATTTGAAGGGAAGGTAATCTCTTTTGAGGCTTCTTTGAATTTGGTCCAGGCTAACGTGGCTTTATCTGGAAATTCTTCTACAGGTTCCATGTCTTCTGCCATTGAGGATTTCATTATCTTAAAGCACTTCTAGGTTATTGGTAAGCCCATTCGAGCTCCAATGATTAAGGAGGTTTTTTGGTATCCTCCAAAAACGGGTTGGGTTAAGGCTAACAGTGACGGTGCAGCCAGAGGTTCCCCTGGAAGGGCTGCTTGTGGTGGCATTTTTAGGGACAGCAGCTCAGCCATTCTGGGTTGTTTTTCCTATCATATTGGAATATCTGATGCTTTCTCTGCTGAGATCATGGGCGCCATTCTCTCCATTGAATTGGCACATAAGAAGAATTGGCGCAAGCTTTGGCTTGAGTGTGACTCAAAGTTGGCAGTGGAATCTTTCTCCAACCCAAAGTTGGTTCCTTGGCCGCTTCGTAACAGATGGATGAATTGCCTGAGTTTAACTAAGGAAATGCATTTTGGTTGCTCACACATTCTTAGAGAGGGAAATTCCTGCGCTGACAAATTAGCCAACTACGGCATTCTTTCCCAGGGGTTTGTCTGGTGGAATTTAGGTCCTAGTTTTATTTTACAAGATTTCTTCCGGAATAGGATTGGTCTACCTAATTATAGGCTTAAATAACTCTGTTTCTTTCATGGGTTTTGGTGTTGTCCCCCCATGCTTTGTACTATTTTTTTCCTTTTTAATAAATTTATGGTGTGCTGCAAGTGATTGGTGGGGCTTGGGGTGCCAACATAGTTGGGATGTCAAGTTTCCACAGTGATGCCTTTGCACCCCATTTTGGTTATAAAAAAAAGGTCATGGATCTAAGAGTATGTAAATTTTTGAAATCTCTAGCCTATGTTAAGTATCATGGCTGAATTAGGATTCTTGAAAGGTTGGAATATTTTATTTCAATCTTTGTATTCTAATCTTTGTTTTAGGGTTTCAAGTGATTAAAGAACACTAATCCAAGAGCTTAGGATTTTTAGAAATTTTTAGCTAATTAATCCCTCATGGCCGAACCTAGCATATAGGAGTATAGGTGTATTTAGTTGTTTGATTGTTAATTATTTGTTGTGTTTTGATTGAAGGATAAATTGTTGTGTGAGTCGTGTACGTGTTTTGCGGTGACCGAACGTTTGACGGAATTTCATTTCGACAAGAAAAATCTTCAAGAGGTAAGGGGAATACCTGAGGGATTTTTCCGATAGCTGTATGTAATTTGCTTGTGGTCTGTATATTTTATTTGGTGTATGTATTGTTTATGTAATTAGATTTCTCTGCTTTTGAGTTATCTGCTTTTAATCATTTAATTATCTGCATTTAATTATTATTACGTTTTATTGTATGTCATTAATTGTGCTATTTGGTATATTATTGGCATGGTTGTTATTGATGTTGCTTGTGGATTGTAAAGCCTGACAGTGGTCAGTGCTCAATTAATAATGAGGTTAAAAGTATTAAAAAGCTATTTACGGAATAATGAGTTTTAATTAGTGGAAAATTCGGAAAATAGTAATATATTATTATTAATTATTGGTTTGGTGAAATTTGGATTATAATGAAAATAATAATATTTTAATAATTTAACATCGTAAGAGTGTTCTCTGAGTCATAGTGAGGACGTAACCGTGAAAATATTTTAGTACTGCTAATTTTGACGTAAGAAATTTCTAAATATTATAAAATGTTATTTTAAGAAAATAAGTTTCAAAAATAATTTTATTATAATGTTGGAAGAATAATTTTACTAGGAAAGTCATTTTTGGACTTATAACGTTTTTAAAACATCAAACGTCGGACAAATCCGATAATATTTACAGTAGGATTACTAAACATGGTAATATTAATTAAAACAAAGAATTTGTCTCAAAGCAATATTTTCAGGTTCAAAATATTGATTTTTGAAAGAAAATGAATTTTAAGTGATTTTGATGATTTTGTAAAACGAATTTCCAACGTAAAAGGATTTTCTGTAAAGTATTTTTGTACAATGAGTTATTTCCGACAACTTGGATAAGTTAAGGAAATTTTGTTTTTGGATTTGTGTTTCACAGAGCGAAAATGTTGTTAAATTGAAATACGAACCTAACTGCCGAGATGTCGGTGTCTAGAGTTCTATGATATGGACCCGGGGTCCGAAAAGTGAAGTTATGGACTAGATGTCCTATAAAAATATATATTGATTTTTTTGCACCAAAATCTACGAATCTAAATCTGGTGCGCGAATCTAGATTTCATGATTTACACATTTTTGACTTTTGAGTCTGTTTGATTGGTTTGGACATGGAGTTCTTTTTTTTTATTGGTATTATTGTTAAACTAAAATGTTTAAACCTTGGTTGGTCGTGAGCCTTTGAGCCTCGACAAGGAAAGAATGAACACAAAGAAAATTATGTGAACAAAACGTTTTACATGCATTTTGGGCAGACATGCCTTTGCATTGAACTTGAATGCTTGATGGCAAGTATTCATGCAGTTTGCGTCACTGTGCCTTGATGGATATACAACCACGAAAACCATGTGCTATATGTAGTCACCACTTTTCCTCGTTTTGGACTGTGGAATGGTTATTGAACTTTGCCACATCTAGTATTGATTCTGCCTTATTTGGCAATAAGAGCCTGATCAGCTCATTTATTTGTTAGTTTGAGCTCCAGAGATCAGGTATCAAAGTTAGTTGAGGAATATTGAAGTGTCATGGTTTTTAAAACAACGATGATTGTCGGGTATGAAACCCTTTGATAAATATATTGTTTATCTTTGAATATTCATGTTAAATGGTATTTGAGAGTCGTGCATATGGTTATTGTTTTAAAATCCATATATTGGAACTCACCCCTGCATATACATGTTCTTTTGTCTTTGCTATTGTACCTTGGTACATGAAAACAGATGTTGCAGAAGAGTTCCTTAAGTCACTTGGAGACTTAAGTTCGGATTGCGGGAAGAGATGTGTGATCATAGGAATGATTACGAGGTCTTATCAGTGAGTGTTCAGTGAGTGTCTTGTAGAGTGACCAGCTTATGATATTTTAAATTTCTTTTGGGTGGTATGTTTTGAGAAAGTCTGTGTACGTATTTTGACAACATTTATATGGTTGAAATTCTGTTGTGAATTAGATGGTTTTTTTTTTTATTATTATTATGTTATGCACGTTATACTCAAAGTATTCAGAAGAAATTTTTTTACACCCAGATTTTATGACTTCAAACAAAATAATTTTCCGAAAGCAACCAGCAAAATTCTTTTAATTTATTTCCACACGTGTTCACATAGTAATGCCCAAGGGGGGTGTTACACTAACGACTTGCCCATGCATTTAGCACCTTCATGCATCAGTTAGTTTAAGGCAGCTTATAGCTGTTATGAAGATAAATGATTTCTTAATGGTTTCATTTTATAAGGTGTGCAAGAAAGGAAAGAATAAAGTAAGAGAAGACAAACAGTGCTCATTTGGCAAATACCTCTAAAGATAAGGCAAACAAAAAAGGAAAATTAAGGATTAAGCTGCTAAGGGTTCATCTTAAAAGAAACAACTAAGGTCACAATAGTTTCTTTTATATGGACATTGGGCATCTAAAGAAGAAATGTCCCAAATATCATGTTTGGCATGCCTATAAAGAATTGTCTGAACTTATGAAGGTTAAGTGGTACTGAAAGATGCGTTTCAGATTGTTGTTACTGGCTAATATTTGGAATTTAAAGACATTTTGGTTTAGTCATCATTTAGATGAAATATGGTTTTGGTTTCTTATTGAACAAATCAAGAATAATTTTTTGTTCATTTAGAAACGATGGATTCAATTTGTCTTTTAAATTCAAATATTGTTGGTACCAGTTAAGATATTGACTATAACAATCTATAATTGCTTGGTATTGAAACCTCTTGTGGTAAAACATTGAGTGAGGAATCATACGGCACTAAGCATAAAGTTAATAGTAATTAAAATTAAGGACCATTATAATACAAACATTCTGGGCACATCTCTATAAATAGAGTTGAGCAACTTGTATGAGGGAATCCAAGATTCCATTGGCCTTATACATTTTATTGTTTGTCTCGAATGTATTAAAGTTAAATAGATCAGAACATGGCTGTCAAGAATACAGTTAAGTCCTAGTAATGACTCTTAAAGATATGATGATGAGTATAATTAGTCATTCTGCCTTACCAGAGTCACTACAGGAGAAACACTAAAGATTGCAACTTTAAATCCTTAACAGAGTGCCAAGAAAGGTGACCGACAAATCACTTTTAAGTATGAGAATATCCAACTAAGATAAGGCCTAATATGCCTCACGAAGGAAATTGGAGTCCCAAATAGTGAGTGACTACCTTTTTGGTTACTCTGAAAGGTCAAAGGGGTATGAATTGTTTTGATCCCAAGTTAAAGAAACTTTTGAGACATGAACTATATAGTTCTTTAAGGATATTGAGTTTGGTGGGGAGATAAGGTTAGAAACATTATATTTGAGGAAGAATCGGTTCCAATTCCTAAACCAGTTCATATAGTTGCTATTTGTGTAGCAAATTTGGATCCTCGTAAGTACATTGTTGTTATTCTTCCCATTCAATATAAGGAAATTATTCCTAAAGGTCAAACTCAACACCCTTAAGAACTAGAGCATCAAGAGTCATTGAGTTTTACCATGATCCACTAAAGAAAGGATGAATAATATTTTGGATCATTATGTAGTATTTCTCCAGGAACATAAGGTAAATGGTGAAATGGAAGATGATTCCATCAACTTCCACCAAACCATATGAAGTTTCAATTCGGAAAAATGGATTGAAAGAATGAGTACAAGCTCAAGCTAGACAATAAGGTTGAAACTTATCCTATTACTTGAAATTTTCAAAGGGTAATATGGAGAGGTATAAGGCTTGTCTAGTGTCAAAAGGCTATACTCAAAAGAAATGATTGATTGTAAAGAGACCTTCTTTTCAGTACCAACGAAGGACTCTTTTAGGACAATCATGGCTCTCATTTGTCATTATAATTTGGAGCTTCATAAGATGTATGTCAAGAAGGTGTTTCTCAATGGCTGCATTGATGAAACGGATGTATATAGTGCAACTGTAAAACCTTGAGTCGAAAGACCTAGAGAAGGTGGTTTGCAAACTGACGGAATCTATCTATGGCACCTCTCATTAGTGATACCACAGGTCCCATCAGGTGATTGTCTCATTTAGTTTTGAGATAAATATCGTGGACAACCGTGGGTTCACAATTTCAGTGGGAGCAAATTTATACTCTTGGTGTTATATGTTGACATTTTACTAGCCAGCAGGGATATAGGCTCATTGCACAAAACCAAGAAATTTCTAATGAATTTTTTTTTGAGATGAAAGATCTTGGGGACGCCTCTTTTGTCTTAGGAATTCAGGTACTTAGAGATCACTCTCGAGGTATCCATGGATTATCACAAAAGAGCTATATCGATACAGTTTTGGATAGGTTCAACATGAGAGATAGTAAACCATGGAATATCCCTATAACTAAGGGAGACTATTTTAGTCTCAAGGAATGCCCAAAAGGAAATCTGGAATTCGGGAAATACATAAGGCTGCCTATGCTTCAGCTGTGGGAAATATGATGTATGCTCAGGTTTGTACGCATTCGGACATAGCGTACATAATGCAGTGTTAGACAGATACTGGAGCAATCCAGAAAAGGATCATTGGAAAGCAGTCAAAATGATCATAAGGTACTTAAAGAGAACAAAAGAATATTTATTCTTTGATCGGAGATCTGATAGCTTAGAGATCATAAGGTATTTTGACTCCGATCTTATTGGGTGCCAAGATAGAAGGCATCCAACCTCAGGATATGACTGAAGAATTTTGTCACTGGGCTGCGTATAATAAAAGGAATTGAAAAACCACTCAAGTTATATTGTGACAATAAGTCAGTTGTGTTGTACTCCAATAACAACAGGGGTTTAATGAAGTTGAAGGTTATCGACATCAAGTTTCCAATTATCTATAGAACATACAGGAACAAACTTTATGCAAGCTAACCCACTAGCCAAAGGCTTGACACCTAGGTCTTTCATGAACATGTTGCTCACATGGGTGTTGGTTTTGAGGTTGCCTTAGATTATTGGGAGTTTTCCTCTTGTTATTTTGTTCTATGTTCTATGTTTTGGATTCGGAAAAGACTTTATGTTATGATTGATTTTCTGCAGAAATAAAGTTTATGAGGTTATTATTATTATAACTATCTTAAGTTTTGGTTATGTGCAAATATTTAATTTTCACCGAAGGAACTTCGGTATGATCTCACTAAAGACTTAAGTTGGACTAGTTGGAAATAGGCATGATTTAGAGATCACATTGCATGAAATTTCCATGCCACTCATCCATATCGATCTATGTCATCAAGGGCATTTATATGGTGGTCGTCGGGGTTTAGTCAAGATATATGTTAGTGGCGACAGCCGTGGTGGTCCCATTATTGATGTATGAGGTGGACCAGATTGTAAAGGTGAAGTCTGAGGATAAATAGTATTTGGATGTGCGCCTAAGGAATTATGATATAATTATTACGATATGTTGCCCAAGTGGGAGATTGTTGGAATATTTTATTCCAATATCATAATATGGGCAGATATCGGTAATTAATTATATTAGCTATTTATCTCTTAGGGGCCTTAATTGATATGTGATCAAATTAAGAGATAATGCCAATCAGATTTCTTATTTGATAATTAATTATATCATTAATTATCTGATATGGGCAAAATATGAGTGGATGTCACCGATGACCAATTTCGTAATAATGGGAACCCTAATTGGTCATCACCCTACATATAGGCTATGGTCCCCAATACACCGGACACAACGCACACCGCCTCTTCTCCCCATCTGAAGAGCGACTAAGGCATAAGGAGTTCAGGTTGAGGAAGAACCGCAAGCCAACGGGTGTTTATTACCCGTCTCTATCTTTCTCTTTCCCTCTTCGTGTTTCAGATTCGAAGACTATCAAGCTTTGTTTGTTCGTGATTGATTGCGTAGATATTCCGCAACAGTTGGTGATCAAATCTAGTACTCTTGAAGAATGCTTAAGATCAGGGACACAATATGGATCCAGGTATTTATTCAAGTCTGTAAATCCTTAATAATCTGGCATGTTGTAGATCTTAGGCTTTGTGGTGTTTTGCTCTAGGGTGTATGCATCTAGTTATGTATGCTTAAAGGAATAAAGAAAATAAAGAATCAAGAACTAAAAGATTAATTCTAACATTCTCTTCAAGCCTTCTTGACACCAATCCTCCAAATTGCCATATTTTCCTAGTATACAAATCCCCTTCCACCAAGAGGATGCCTCACTATCTAACCACCTTCCTTGCAAGAAAAATGACATCTCTCCTTCACTATTACCATATCTAGAAACTATAACATCCCTCCACAACCCCTCTTCCTCCTTAAACACCCTCCATCTCCACTTTGCTAGGAGAGCTAAGTTGAACCACTCCAAGTTCTTTACCCCCAATCCTCCTTCCTCTTTCGGCCTACAAATCAACTCCCATCTCACCCATGAAATCTTCTTCCTCTCTGCACACCCTCCCCATAAGAAATCCCTTTGTAACTTGACTAATATTTTCAACACTTTTCAAGGCATTCTAAGATAAGACATATGATAGATAGGAAAATTGTTAAGTACCGAGTTGATAAGTGTGATTCTTCCACCTAAGGACAAGTGTTTACCTTTCCAAGAGGCCAATATCCATTCCACTGTATCTAATACCGGCTGCCAAATCAAGAGGTTTTTGGGATTAGCCCCAACGGGAAGTCCTAAAAACTTGAAAGGCATCCTACCTTGTCTGCAATTCAGGAACCTAGCCACTGTACAACTAAAATCTCTCTTCCACATTCAAAGAAATCAGACTGCTCTTGTGAAATATGAACATTAAATACTACTACATGGTTGTAATATAAAGAAAATGATTAAAAAGTAAATGATAATTATAAGTTGATTTTATAATGATGTTATATAAAGGATGATCAAAAATGAATGCTCAGGTGAACAAAGAGAACCAATAATATATTGTAGCTCTTACTATTTCACTCCAGAAAGCACTCATCCTTTCAAGTGTTTCACTCAGAACCCGTATTGTTTACACTCATATTTGTGTTTAACTCTCTCACAAACTTGTAGATGAAAGCCACCATAAAGACCATCAGAAGAGGTCTAAGCTTCAATATTCAATCTGCAACACACAAAACAGAGAATCAAACTGTACAATCTAGGGGGATGTGAGGATAGTACGGGAACAATAATCAAATAACACAACCGATAGGACTGATGCACCAGCCCTAATAACTATAACCAGCTTCGGGTTCATTCATAAATAGGTAATTTGGTTTATGTAATCTCAATTGCTTAGATTAAGTCCTCTAATTTCAAAATCCAACAAATTAAGCCCCTGTAGTTTCAATTTCTCAAATTAAATCAAGTCCTTATAGTTTCATAAATGAGTGATATGGTGCTTGTAGTTTCACGAACTTGCTCTGGACATGAGTCCCTTTTAGCATTTTTCCAACTAAATCATATACTAATGTCAGATGACAAAAAGTTATCCATGTCAACAACTCCTGTTAAGTAATGGACGGTACTTTGATGACAAGATCAAATTTATTCGATTTTGAAATTAGAGGGACTTGATTTGAAAAATTGAAATTACAGGGACCTAAATTACTCATCTTTGAAACTACATGGACCAAAACTGAAATTTTGCCTTAAATTTATGACATTTTTTTTATAAAGCAGATGTGCAAGAGCATCACTATAGGGCCTGTCATCCCAACTAGGTTGGCACCATAGGCACTAATAATCACCTGCAGCACATCTAAATTTTATTGAAAAAAGACAAAAGAATACAGAGAAGAGAAAAAAGCATGGGGGGACATGGACCACAACCCAAGGGGATAAGGAATCACCTAAACCTATAGGAAGGAAGGTTAAATCTATTTCTATTGAAATCATCTAAGATAAAATCCGGAACTGCATTCCACCAAGTGAACCCTTGGGAACTAGTACCAAAATTTGCCAGCTTGTCTGCGCAACAATTCCCTTCCCTATAAATATGGGAAGCAACTAAGTTTGGACTGTCGAAAAGAAAAAGACAGTTTTGCCAATGGTTTCTTAGTTTCCAAGGAACCAAGGATATAGCTTTGGAATTGAGGGCAACCACCACCTGAGAAGAGTCACTTTCTATCCAAATTCTTCTCCAGCCTTTTTCAATTTCTAATTCAATTGCTTTTATAGCAGCTAGGAACTCAGCATGAAGAGAGAATCTGACACCAATATTCAAAGCAAAATAGCCGAGAAAACTGCCCCAACCATCCCTGAATATACCCCCACATGCTGCTAGGCTAGGACAGCCCTTGGCTGAGCCATCAGTGTTGCACTTATACCATCCCCAAGATGGAGGAATCCAATTGACTTGCTTGATAATGGGCGTTTTTCCCAAATGGCCCGAAACAGAAAAATAGCTCAACACATTGGAATGATGATCAGGAGAAGAGATTGTGCCAGAAGAGTAAGTTCCTGATAGAGAAACTGAACCTGTTATTAATGGACCATGAGTTATAAGCTTTGCTCTCAAAACGGATTTGTTTCTGTTGAACCAGATGAACCAAATTATGTTAATAACCACTGCCAGCTTCATATAAGTTATTTGAGAGCTGTTACTGACATAGCAGAAAGTGAGGAGGCTTTGAAAGGAGGACAAGTTTGGCCTGCAGCAGAATATCCTTTCGAACCAGTGCCAAATCTCCAGGGAGAATGGGCAAGATAGGAGTAAGTGGCTGGAGCTTTCCTCAGCCTTCCCACAAAGACAGCATCTAGAGACCATGACACAACCCTTTGCTTTAAGATTCTCATCCGTGGGAGCTTTGCCATGTAGAAGCCTCCACATTAACAGTGATCTAGAAGGAGGAATAGCTGAATTCCAAACTATTTTACCCCAATCAACATGTTGCTGACTAGGGTTGAGGAAGTTATAAGAGTCTTTAAAGGACAACAAACCAGAATCCGAGGGCTTCCACATAAGCTGATCATCAGTGTGGACCAAAGGGATTATCACCTTCTTAATTTCTGTTGTAATCTCTGGACAATTGATAGACAGAGCATTAGGAAGACACCAAGCCCGACCATCAATGAAGTCTACCACGAGAGGCGAGCAAGTTTATCTTGCTCGGGAGGAATGTGCAAGACATCAACAATAGGATTAGCAAGCCACCTGTCTGTCCAGAAATTAATATGCAAACCATTACCTAGTTTCCACGAGCAATTATCTAGCAGAGAGTGGATGAACAAAGAGATGCCAGGCCACACGAGGATCGATATAAGAAGAGCAAGGAACATTGTTTCTAAAGCATCCGGCCTTGATCATCTTTGGACCTTTGGTCGTTTAAGGAAATCACATTCCAGCTAAGCTTTAAGAGAGCAGCATGGTTGATGGCTTTGAGAGGCTTGATGCTAAGGCCTCCTTCCAAGAATGGTGTGCAAACCTTCTTCCAGGCCATTGTGATTAACTTTCTTTTGAAAATATCTCCTGACCAAACAAAATTCTTTATCCAAGATTCCATGGACTTTAACAGGGAAGCAGGCCAGAGGTAAGTGTGAAAGTTGTATAGTAACATGCCTTGAATAATTGATTTTATTAGCTGAACTCGACCCATTATGGATAAAAGGGAACCTTTCCAGGATGAAAGTTTTGACTTGACTCTATCTGCTATAGGCTGTAGATGAGATTTTTTCGGTTTACCTCTGAAAATTGGGACCATTAGGTAGTTAAAAGGAATGGAACCAGCCGTAAAGCCAAGGACATTGCTAATAGTAGTAATTCTGGAGGATGAGATACAGCCAGGATAGAATCTGCACTTAGGCAGACTTAAAACTTGGCCAGAAGTCTCGGCATATTCCCTGAACAAATTCATCAAATTCAGCAAGTTCTTCTTTGTTCCCTTGCAGAGCACCAAAATGTCATCCGCATAAAGAACATGACTTGGAGTTTTGAACCCTCTAGGCCCTGACATGGAGTTTAGCTTTCCTTCTTTAATCAAAAGAGATATTACTCTACTAACCACATCTTCTGCAAGGCAAAAGAGAAGAGGAGATAGTGGGTCCCCTTGCCTAACTCCCCTCTTGCAAGAGAAGTAACCAACTGACCTGCCATTCACTGAGAAAGAAAGCTTTGTAGAGTGCGGGATGACCTTGATCCAGTTGCAAAACTGACTATTGAAACCAAAAGACTCCAACACTTGAAGCAAGAAATTCCAATCAATTGTGTCAAAAGCCTTGTTGATGTCAAATTTCAAGGCTATGTTACCACCAAATGGTCTATTTTGAAGCATGTTTATGGCCTCAGATGTTATGCAAATACAATCACTGATTTGCCTATCCTTGATGAAACCTCTCTGGTTCTGGGACACTATCCTGGGAACCACCCTGGCCAATCTATCAGCTAGGACCTTAGTGATGATTTTTAACTGATAGTTAGCCAGGGCAATAGGTCTAAAGTTTTCCACTGCATCAGCTCCTTTGAACTTGGGGATGAGCACTACTAAGTTGGAGTTTAAGTTAGGAAGAAGCCAACCTTGAGAGAAGAATTGAGTTACTGAATTGAAAACATCCAAGGAAACTATATCCCATAACCTTTGGTAGAAGCAACCACCAAAGCCGTCCGGACCAGGAGCTCCATCTCCATTCATAGAGAAAACATCTTCTCTAATCTCATCCATCGAAGGCAGTTTTGTCAGCATATCATTATCATCAGCGGAAACTGAAGCAGAGATGGTTCTTTGGATTAAGTTATTCGTGGTACAGGAATTGTCTGAAGCATAAAGGTCTGCATAGTAAGCTAAAAAAATTCTATCCAAATCCTCTTGTTGGTCATAAATAACCCCATTGTGCCGAAGCATAGATAGTTGCTTTGTGGCATGCTTGATCTTGGCTATTCTGTGAAAAAAGAAGGTGTTTCTGTAACACCCTGTATTTCACTGTTTTAAATAACAGTAAATACATATAAATATGTTTATAAATTTATTAGAGTTTTATAAAGTTATTCTAAGTGAACAGAGGATAGTATTTAATCCTACTTGACCGTAGGAAACTACGATTAAAATTTAGGTTGGAAATTCAGGCGAAACCCGGCCTGCAAATTCCATTGACAGTATAATAATACTGCTCAAAAGACCTAATTTTAATTCGTGAACGAGAGACTTAAGTTTAGTATTTTATTTTCTACAACTTTATATTTTTAGAATTTTTTTCAGAAAAAAATAAAATAATTTACGTATTATGAGCGGAAAGCGTAATCGGGTAGACGACGGAAGGGAAATTAGAGTTTCTAAGAGTAGTAAGAGGATTTATCTTAGGATTTTGAGATGATTCAAGGGGATGAATCATATTTTTAAGTTTAGAAGGTTTTTCAGGATTAAATAGAAAATTTCGAAATTTACGGTTAAGTCCCTGAACTTTCTGTAAATTACCCTTTTGTCCCTAAATTAGTTTTTTTAGTTTTTCTAAATGGATTGGGCTAGAATCCTTGTTTCTAATCCTAAATGGTCGTGGCTTATAAGCCCAAATCTTTTTAGTTCATAGTTGAGTCCATAAAGCCCATTTAAGTTTTCTTATCTTAGGTTTAAAGGCCTAAATCTTCAAGTGGGTCCCACAACCAATAAGAAAATGAAATCAAGCCCAAATGTTTCAAGCCCATGCGTAAGCCCATAAGAATTGTGGCTGCCCATTGTTGTTGGATTTGTCAAGTTGGTTCTAGAATTTTCCATAAGTTTCTACTTATCCTAGATTTTTCTACAAGTTTCTTGATTCTTCCTAATACATTGAATTATCTTACTTTCTTACTTGTCCTTCACTCATAAAAATCAGCCAAGCAAGTCAAAGATAAGATGGCATTTAATGTGATTAAACTCATCATCATGACATTCTATTGTCTATTTGCAAACTAATCCTTCAACTATTGGAATCTTTGCAATTTGGTCCTTGGAACTTAATTGCACTTTGATCCTTTTAACATGACAACTCATCTTCATCTAGAGTCTTCTTGAGATGTCGCCACTCACACTATAAATACCCTCCTCTCACTTTTCATTTAGTTCTTTGGTCATTTGCTTTCTATAAACTTTAAAGTTTCTAAGTTTCTTAGTTCTAAGTTTCAAAGCAAGTTCTTGGATTTCCTTCATCAATGATTCTCAAGAGGTAAATCCTAATCTTTGTTCTTAATCATGTCTGTGTTCTTTAGATATTTTCTTGATTCAAGACTTATATCATGGTGGTTCATCATTTTCAAGTTTCAAACCCTAGAACTTTGAAAAATCATAATAAATCCTAGGAAAATCTAATGATGATGAACCTACTTTCTATATTCTAGATATCATGTCTACTATCTAAATTCAAGAGCATGAAGTAATCAAAAATATCTTTCTTGAAAAACTAGCTTTGGTCGAATCTATCACCTTAGGGTTGGTAGAGTTTTGTTCATGTGTTTTCATGTATGATCATGTATTCTATATGGCATGTATGACTACACACTCTAATCCATGTTAGTCTCTTAAAATGACTATTTTACTCAAAAATATTCATGTTGGCCGAACCCTAAGTGGGTGAGTTTTGTTGAGTTTTGTTCATGATTTTCATAAATGATCTTAGAAATCAAGTGTTTAGTAAGTATGCTTTATAAATCCAAGATGATTTGTTAAACTAAGAACCCTAGCTTTATGAACCTATTAAGGCCGAATCTATGTATCAAAGAGTTAGGAAGTTTTGAGTTTGAAACTTAGTTGTTTAGTTGATAATCTATTATTTAGGTTAATTAAGGATCATTAATCCATAACTTAATCATGATTAGAAGTTTTAGTTATTCAAAAACCCTAGAGGCCGTGACTATGTATTAGGGTTTAGAATGTTTTAGTTTCTTGATTTGTAACTCTTTGGTTATAATAATTGAAGGTTAGTTGAGTACAAGTTTACAAGGTAACGGAAATTCTGAAGGAGTTTGTAAGTTGAACAAGGAGTCTTCAAGAGGTAAGGGGGAATACGAGAAGGATTCTATTCAATGGCTATATGCTATCCAATGGTTGTTTGTAATTAATTGTTTGTTAGTATTTATTTATGTTGTTTATTGTTGTGTTATTTGTATCTGTGTGGTTTATTTTGCGTTAATTGTTTGTTTGCAATTATATTATGAACTGTGATGCATGATCTGCCTGGGAAATATCTGTGATATAATTGTTGTTTGATGTGTGAGAAGCTTTGACGGTGGTCAGTGCACAATGAAGAAAGTCGGATAAAAGCTTTAAGAAACTGTATCGAATTATATTCAAGGTTTAGTGGCAAATTATTGGTATATGATATCAAAGAGAATTTCTTTTGAGAAGAATAAAGAGTGTTGAAAAATATTATTAAGTTATTTTTGGAAAAGTGAATTATGAGTCACAATGAGTACGATACTGTGAAAATATTTTGGTACTGTTAAATTTTATTTAAGAAAACCCAGAATATTACAGAATATTCTTTTATTAAATTAATTGATGAAAACAAGTTAAGTGTGATTTTAGAAAATTAATTAAGCGGAAAAAAGTTAAGTTTTTGGTTTAAAAGTCTTAAAAACAAAATTTGACGGCAAATCTGGAAATTCTAAACGGCAAGTATTTTTGAAACGGCAGTTCCTATTTTGAGAAAGTTAAACCTCAAGTGACTCATTGGTTTGTGAAAACTAAGTTTTATTTGTTAAGAATTTTTATAATGAATTTCTACCATTAGAAAAGAATTTCTAAAAATCGAAAGTTGATTTAACAATGTTGAAAATACAGTTGGACTTAGTAACCGAGACGTCGGGGTACTAATGTTCTGTGTTGTGATGGACTCAGTCATTTGGACTTGGAGTGCCTATATTGTATACATGAGGTATACTGTGATAAAACATTTGAGATGTTTTCTAGAAGCACGAACCTAGTACTGGTGCACCGGTCGAGAGGTGTCGTGATTGAGCACTCAGACAGTAAGGTCCTGTGTTGTAATGAAAGTTTTAAAAAGTGTTTTAAAACTATGTGAGTCGTAAGCCATGTTGAGCTTCGGCAAGAGAAAGATTGAGCACAAAGAAAAGAACAAAACAAAAGTGTTTTGCATGCATTTGGCAGACGTGCCTGTGGTTTGTGACACAAATGCATTGATTACCAGCGGCGAAAGGTAATTACGACGTGCATTATCTCACGTGCCTAGGGAGGACATGGAGATGTAGACCCCATCTTACTTGCTAATGGTGTGGCCACTGATTGTGGACATTAGCAATGTGTTTGGCCTTGTGTGCCTGGCTATGTATGCCTTTGTTGTTTTTAAGATGGGAAGAGGTTGCGCACCTGTTGGCAGTTGGCCAAGTTAGCCAGTGTGGCTTTGGAGTCTGATCAACTCATTATTTGTTGGGATATCTCATGATATTAGGACGAAAATTAGATGATGAATAGAAGTGTCATGCATAATTTTATGGATGATGTTTGGGGTGTTGAACCCACTGATAAACTGTTAGTTTATAACTAATTGTATGTGATAAATGTTGATGTGGTATTTGATGGCTAGAGTGTGGTTATTGAGTAAGATCCAAGTATTGGTTTCTCACTCTTACAACATATTCAGATGAATCCCGGACGTACCAGTGCGAGTGCGGTCGAGGTTCGTACACTCACTTTTGATCGGGCACAGTATGGTGGTGCCTGGGATATAAATATTGGGGCACTTAGCGCCACCTACCATGGCCCTAGTACAGAAGTTATTGGAACGTTAGAAGATGGACCCAATCAGAGGACTCATGTAGTAGAAACAATCGAGATATCGTTACCACCGGTTTGGCTGTATCTTCAATATCTGGAAGAGCATGGAATGATGGATCCTTTACCTCAACCTCAACCTCTTCAGATATTAGGAAATGGAGAACCTCCAGTTGAAGGAGAACTAGTAAAAGGTGAAGAAGATCCAGAGGAATACCTAGAGGACGATCCGGAGTTTCAACCTCCTGCAGTGGATGATGGAGATTCTTCAGACGAAGCAATGGAAGCGGAGGCATCATCCGACTCGTCAACTGTAGGTGGGATTGATCCTTATGGTCTTCCCAATGGGTTTCACTAGCTTGACCAGCTTAGGTATAGTTTCTGGGGGTAGTGAGTCTTGATAGTTTTATTTTGGCTTCTTAGAGCCATTAGTTTTGAGATGGTTTTGAACCAGTTGTTGTTAATATGTATATATCTTTATCTTCTTTGTTTAGTTGATGGAGAATAGTCTATGCTTCTAAAGGCTTTTTGATATCTCCTAGTATAGGAGTTGTATATGTAAACAATGAAGTATATATATATATATATGGATGTACATATATAGTGTTTATGTTTATAATAGTTGTATGTTGTATGTTAAAGAAAAAAAATTAAGCACTATTTTTATATAAGGTTAATCACCCTAAATTATATTTTCCGAAAGTAACCAGCGTTATATATTTATAATTTATATTTGGGTATTAATGGGATGACCCTAGAGTAGGGTGTCGCATTTTGTGGTATCAGAGCTGGTCGAGTCTTTCGGGAATGTCGGGAAGTAGGTCTGTTATGTCTATGTTGTGTGATCTCTGACTTAGATTTGTTTGAATTACTTATTAGAAGTAATGTGTGATAACGAGTGAGTTTGCGTTTCAGTTTCTGGTTTTGGTCTAAATGATTGTGATTTGTAGGTCAGTTATGGAACCAGTGGTAGAACCGAGAATACGGGCGTGGGACGTGGTCGTGTACGAGGCCGTAGAGGGGGTCGTGTAGGAGGTCGTGGTAATATGAATGAGGAGTATGAAGAAGGAGTAGATTATGCGGCTCAAGCAATGGAGAACATGGCAGCGGCAATTGCAAATCGATCGCGGCGATGAATGTTCGAGAATCGCAAGCTGCGGAAGGCAAGGCTTTGATTTCGTTTGAAGTCAAAATCCTTCACGATTTGGTCTGGATGCAAATCACGAGAAGGCTGATCTTTGGATCCAGGAGTTGGAGAAGATCTTGAGTTAGTTGCTCACGCCGGCGAGATGTTCGGGTCACTTATCTTGTTTTCCTCTTTGGTGGGAGATGCGAGAATATTGGTGGAAAGGTGCTAGGCTCTTTGTTGGAGGCTGAGCATCAAGACATCACTTGGGATGTTTTTCGAATTGCGTTTATGGACAAATATTTTCCGGAGAGTATAAGGATCGAGAGGGAACGACAATTTCTGGGGTTATATCAGAGAGATTTATCGGTGGAGGAGTATGCGGCGAAGTTTGAGTCATTGGCCAAATACTTTCGTTTCTTTCAAGCTCAACCGAGTGAAAGCTGGAAGTGTGAACTATTCGAAGCGGGATTGCGATTTGAGATTAAGGAGTCCGTTTTACCTTTACAACTTCGTAATTTCCAAACATTAGTGGAAATGAGTCGAAAGATCGAGCAGATGAAGAAAGGAAAGGATACTAGAGGAAGTGCTGGTGGATCTTCTAAATTCAAGAATCAGAATCAGAGTTGGAGAGGAAAACAAAATCAGAGGAAGCCTTATTTTTGTTCGCAAGTAAATAATCAGAATCGACAACAAAACCTTTCGAATTTTGCTGTATCAGGAGGTGGAAGTCAAGGAAATCATAATCAAGGTCAAATTAGGAGATGCTATAACTGTGGAGATCCCAGTCACATGTCAAATGTTTGTCCTAGAAATGAAGTGAAATGTTTCAATTGTGATCAAACGGGACATATAGCAAAGAATTGTAGGATGCCAAAGCGGGAGTCGATTGTCAATCACGCTGGAACAAATAAACCGACGGCTAAGGGAAGAGTTTATACGATGAGTGGAGCTGAGGCTTCGAATTCTGACGATCTCATACAAGGTAAGTGTGATATAAACGGTCATCTTTTAACTATACTATTTGATTCAGGTGCAACGCATTCTTTTATCTCGATGGATTGTGTGAAACTGTTGAAATTGCCTGTTTCTTCTTTGTTGTGTGATCTTGTTGTTTCAACTCCTACTTCTAAGCCAGTTGTGGTTACTTCTGTTTGTTTAAATTGTCCTATCATTATTCAGGATAAACGTTTTCTTGTTAACCTGATCTGTTTGCCTTTAATACAGTTAGATGTAATTCTAGGCATGGATTGGTTGTCTTCTAATCATATCTTGATAGACTGTGCTCGTAAAACCTTAGTTTTTCCTACGGATGAGATTTCTGGATTGTTAACTGCTAATCAAGTAAAAGCTTCTTTAAAGGAGGGAGCACAAGGATACATGCTATTATATTCCTTAGACATTAAGAGTGAGTTAGACTTGCAGTGTATACCAGTTGTCAACGATTTTCTGGAAGTTTTTCCTGAAGATGTACCTGGATTACCACCTGTTCGGGAGATTGAGTTTGCGATTGATCTGGTTCCGGGAACTGGACCAATATCTATAGCACCATATCGAATGTCGACATCAGAACTAGAGGAATTAAAAGAACAATTGGTGGAACTGATGCGGAAGGAATTTATTAGACCTAGTGTATCGCCTTGGGGAGCTCCAGTGTTATTAGTGAAGAAGAAGGATGGAACTTCTCGTTTATGCGTAGATTTTCGGCAGCTGAATAAGGTAACGATTAAGAATAAGTATTCACTTCCAAGGATAGATGACTTAATGGATCAGTTACGCGGAGCAGCTGTTTTCTCAAAGATAGATTTACGTTCGGGTTATCATCAAATTCGTGTGAAGGAGGAGGACGTTTGTAAAACTGCGTTTAGGACACGTTATGGTCATTACGAGTATCTTGTGATGCCATTCGAGTTCCTGAATGCTCCAGCAATATTCATGGATTACATGAATAGGATTTTTCGTCCTTATTTAGATCAGTTTGTCGTTGTTTTTATCGACGATATTCTAATCTATTCTCCAAGTAAAGAAAAACATGCTGAACATCTCAATGTGGTTCTCCAAATTTTAAAGGAGAAACAACTTTACGCGAAACCTGAGAAGTGTGAATTTTGGTTAGACCAAGTTCAATTCTTAGGACATATAGTCTCGAGTAAGGGAATTCTTTGTAGATCCGTCAAAAGTTGAGATTTGTTTTGCAATGGGAAAGGCCTAAGACAGTATGAGAAATTCGTAGTTTTGTGGGTTTAGCGGGATACTATAGAAGATTCATTGAGGGATTTTCTAAAATAGTAGGACCTCTTACCCAATTGACTCGAAAAGGATCAAGCGTTTGTATGGGTGAAGCATGTGAAGAAAGTTTTCAAGAGTTAAAGTGAAGGTTGACTACTTCACCCGGTATTGATAC
The DNA here is from genome assembly GCA_030762895.1 of Sophora flavescens. NCBI lineage: Eukaryota > Viridiplantae > Streptophyta > Magnoliopsida > Fabales > Fabaceae > Sophora > Sophora flavescens. Next base: position 117,752,869 of record CM061063.1, read on the forward strand.
TACCGATCCTTATGAACTTTTTGAGGTGTATTGTGATGCTTCATATCAAGGGTTAGGATGTGTATTGATGCAAAATCGGAAAGTTGTGGCATATGCTTCAAGACAATTGAAGATTCATGAAAGGAATTATCCTACTCGTGATTTGGAGTTAGCAGCAGTGGTATTTGCTTTAAAAATCTGGAGACATTATTTGTATGGAGCAACTTTTAATGTTTTTAGTGACCATAAAAGTTTGAAATACCTGTTTGATCAGAAAGAATTAAATATGAGGCAGAGGCGTTGGTTGGAATTTTTAAAGGATTATGATTTTCAAGCTACGATATCACCCCGAAAAGCGAATGTTGTGGCAGATGCTTTGAGTAGGAAATCAATGCATATATCGGCAATGATGGTTAAAGAGCAACAGTTGTTGGAACAATTCCGAGATATGCGATTGACAATTGAGACGTTTCCGGAGAAATTATGTTTGGGTATGATTACTGTTTCAAATGAACTGATGAAACAAATTAAAGAGAAACAAGAGAGTGATCAGTACCTACAAGGAGAAAGAGAATTAGTGCGGCAAGGAGCTGTGTCAGAATTTAAAGAAGGAAATGATGGAATTTTAAGGTTTGGTGAAAGGATTTGTGTACCAAATAATGTTGAAATAAGGAAGTTGATTCTGGAAGAAGCTCATAGGAGTAAGTTGAGTTTGCATCCCGGAGCTACTAAGATGTATCAGGATCTAAAGAAATTGTATTGGTGGCATGGTATGAAGAAAGATGTAATGGAATTTGTAGCTGCATGTTTAACTTGTCAGAAGGTTAAAGTAGAACATCAAAGACCAGCGGGAATGCTACAATCTTTGGATATTCCGGAATGGAAATGGGATGGTATTGCAATGGATTTTGTGTCAGGTTTGCCAAAGACTCGGAAAGGGTATGACTCCATATGGGTAATAGTTGATAGGTTGACAAAGGTAGCTCACTTTTTACCAGTTAATGTGAAATACTCATTGGAAAGATTAACTCAGTTGTACATCGATGAAATTGTTAGGTTACATGGAGTGCCTTTGAGTATTGTTTCAGATCGTGATCCAAGATTTACATCAAGATTTTGGAAAAGTCTACAAGAGTCGTTGGGAACGAAACTTAGGTTGAGTTCTGCGTATCATCCTCAAACGGATGGACAATCAGAGAGGACTATACAGTCTCTTGAAGATTTATTGAGAGCTTGTGTATTGGAAAATACTGGAAGCTGGGATGAATATCTATCATTGATAGAATTCACTTATAATAATAGTTTTCATTCTAGCATAGGTATGGCACCCTATGAAGCATTGTATGGTCGACGGTGCAGAACACCTTTATGTTGGTACCAGGATGGTGCGAGTTTTATGGTTGGACCAGATATAGTGCAACAAACGACGGAAAAGGTGAAAATGATCCAAGAGAAAATGCGAACAACTCAGAGTCGACAGAAAAGTTATGCTGACAAGAGACGACGACCTCTTGAGTTTGAGGAAGGTGAGCATATGTTTTTGAGAGTCACGCCAACGACTGGGGTTGGTAGGGTAATTAAATCCAGGAAACTCACTCCTAAATTCATAGGACCATATCAAATTCTTCATCGGATAGGTCCTGTAGCTTATAAAATTTCTTTACCACCGTTTCTATCTAATCTTCATGATGTCTTTCATGTTTCAAAATTAAGAAAGTATATTCCTGATCCATCTCACGTAATTGAACCTGATCTAGTACAACTAAAAGAAAACATGTCTTATGAGACTTTACCTGTGAGAATTGCGGATAAGATGATTAAGCAGCTCAGAGGTAAACAAATCTCATTGGTCAAAGTTATTTGGGATGACGTAATTGGAGAAGCAAAATGGGAAGTAGAAGACAAAATGAAGTTACAGTATCCTGAATTATTTACAGGTACGTAATTTCAAGGACGGAATTTTTTTTTAGTGGGGTAGTAATGTAACATCCTGTATTTCACTGTTTTAAATAACAGTAAATACATATAAATATGTTTATAAATTTATTAGAGTTTTATAAAGTTATTCTAAGTGAACAGAGGATAGTATTTAATCCTACTTGACCGTAGGAAACTACGATTAAAATTTAGGTTGGAAATTCAGGTGAAACCCGGCCTGCGAATTCCATTGACAGTATAATAATACTGCTCAAAAGACCTAATTTTAATTCGTGAACGAGAGACTTAAGTTTAGTATTTTATTTTCTACAACTTTGTATTTTTAGAATTTTTTTCAGAAAAAAATAAAATAATTTACGTATTATGAGCGGAAAGCGTAATCGGGTAGACGACGGAAGGGAAATTAGAGTTTCTAAGAGTAGTAAGAGGATTTATCTTAGGATTTTGAGATGATTCAAGGGGATGAATCATATTTTTAAGTTTAGAAGGTTTTTCAGGATTAAATAGAAAATTTCGAAATTTACGGTTAAGTCCCTGAACTTTCTGTAAATTACCCTTTTGTCCCTAAATTAGTTTTTTTAGTTTTTCTAAATGGATTGGGCTAGAATCCTTGTTTCTAATCCTAAATGGTCGTGGCTTATAAGCCCAAATCTTTTTAGTTCATAGTTGAGTCCATAAAGCCCATTTAAGTTTTCTTATCTTAGGTTTAAAGGCCTAAATCTTCAAGTGGGTCCCACAACCAATAAGAAAATGAAATCAAGCCCAAATGTTTCAAGCCCATGCGTAAGCCCATAAGAATTGTGGCTGCCCATTGTTGTTGGATTTGTCAAGTTGGTTCTAGAATTTTCCATAAGTTTCTACTTATCCTAGATTTTTCTACAAGTTTCTTGATTCTTCCTAATACATTGAATTATCTTACTTTCTTACTTGTCCTTCACTCATAAAAATCAGCCAAGCAAGTCAAAGATAAGATGGCATTTAATGTGATTAAACTCATCATCATGACATTCTATTGTCTATTTGCAAACTAATCCTTCAACTATTGGAATCTTTGCAATTTGGTCCTTGGAACTTAATTGCACTTTGATCCTTTTAACATGACAACTCATCTTCATCTAGAGTCTTCTTGAGATGTCGCCACTCACACTATAAATACCCTCCTCTCACTTTTCATTTAGTTCTTTGGTCATTTGCTTTCTATAAACTTTAAAGTTTCTAAGTTTCTTAGTTCTAAGTTTCAAAGCAAGTTCTTGGATTTCCTTCATCATTGATTCTCAAGAGGTAAATCCTAATCTTTGTTCTTAATCATGTCTGTGTTCTTTAGATATTTTCTTGATTCAAGACTTATATCATGGTGGTTCATCATTTTCAAGTTTCAAACCCTAGAACTTTGAAAAATCATAATAAATCCTAGGAAAATCTAATGATGATGAACCTACTTTCTATATTCTAGATATCATGTCTACTATCTAAATTCAAGAGCATGAAGTAATCAAAAATATCTTTCTTGAAAAACTAGCTTTGGTCGAATCTATCACCTTAGGGTTGGTAGAGTTTTGTTCATGTGTTTTCATGTATGATCATGTATTCTATATGGCATGTATGACTACACACTCTAATCCATGTTAGTCTCTTAAAATGACTATTTTACTCAAAAATATTCATGTTGGCCGAACCCTAAGTGGGTGAGTTTTGTTGAGTTTTGTTCATGATTTTCATAAATGATCTTAGAAATCAAGTGTTTAGTAAGTATGCTTTATAAATCCAAGATGATTTGTTAAACTAAGAACCCTAGCTTTATGAACCTATTAAGGCCGAATCTATGTATCAAAGAGTTAGGAAGTTTTGATTTTGAAACTTAGTTGTTTAGTTGATAATCTATTATTTAGGTTAATTAAGGATCATTAATCCATAACTTAATCATGATTAGAAGTTTTAGTTATTCAAAAACCCTAGAGGCCGTGACTATGTATTAGGGTTTAGAATGTTTTAGTTTCTTGATTTGTAACTCTTTGGTTATAATAATTGAAGGTTAGTTGAGTACAAGTTTACAAGGTAACGGAAATTCTGAAGGAGTTTGTAAGTTGAACAAGGAGTCTTCAAGAGGTAAGGGGGGAATACCGAGAAGGATTCTATTCAATGGCTATATGCTATCCAATGGTTGTTTGTAATTAATTGTTTGTTAGTATTTATTTATGTTGTTTATTGTTGTGTTATTTGTATCTGTGTGGTTTATTTTGCGTTAATTGTTTGTTTGCAATTATATTATGAACTGTGATGCATGATCTGCCTGGGAAATATCTGTGATATAATTGTTGTTTGATGTGTGAGAAGCCTGACAGTGGTCAGTGCACAATGAAGAAAGTCGGATAAAAGCTTTAAGAAACTGTATCGAATTATATTCAAGGTTTAGTGGCAAATTATTGGTATATGATATCAAAGAGAATTTCTTTTGAGAAGAATAAAGAGTGTTGAAAAATATTATTAAGTTATTTTTGGAAAAGTGAATTATGAGTCACAATGAGTACGATACTGTGAAAATATTTTGGTACTGTTAAATTTTATTTAAGAAAACCCAGAATATTACAGAATATTCTTTTATTAAATTAATTGATGAAAACAAGTTAAGTGTGATTTTAGAAAATTAATTAAGCGGAAAAAAGTTAAGTTTTTGGTTTAAAAGTCTTAAAAACAAAATTTGACGGCAAATCTGGAAAATCTAAACGGCAAGTATTTTTGAAACGGCAGTGCCTATTTTGAGAAAGTTAAACCTCAAGTGACTCATTGGTTTGTGAAAACTAAGTTTTATTTGTTAAGAATTTTTATAATGAATTTCTACCATTAGAAAAGAATTTCTAAAAATCGAAAGTTGATTTAACAATGTTGAAAATACAGTTGGACTTAGTAACCGAGACGTCGGGGTACTAATGTTCTGTGTTGTGATGGACTCAGTCATTTGGACTTGGAGTGCCTATATTGTATACATGAGGTATACTGTGATAAAACATTTGAGATGTTTTCTAGAAGCACGAACCTAGTACTGGTGCACCGGTCGAGAGGTGTCGTGATTGAGCACTCGGACAGTAAGGTCCTGTGTTGTAATGAAAGTTTTAAAAAGTGTTTTAAAACTATGTGAGTCGTAAGCCATGTTGAGCTTCGGCAAGAGAAAGATTGAGCACAAAGAAAAGAACAAAACAAAAGTGTTTTGCATGCATTTGTGACGTGCACGTGGTTTGTGACACAAATGCATTGATTACCATCGGCGAAAGGTAATTACGACGTGCATTATCTCACGTGCCTAGGGAGGACATGGAGATGTAGACCCCATCTTACTTGCTAATGGTGTGGCCACTGATTGTGGACATTAGCAATGTGTTTGGCCTTGTGTGCCTGGCTATGTATGCCTTTGTTGTTTTTAAGATGGGAAGAGGTTGCCTTTGTTGGCGGATTGGCCAAGTTAGCCAGTGTGGCTTTGGAGTCTGATCAACTCATTATTTGTTGGGATATCTCATGATATTAGGACGAAAATTAGATGATGAATAGAAGTGTCATGCATAATTTTATGGATGATGTTTGGGGTGTTGAACCCACTGATAAACTGTTAGTTTATAACTAATTGTATGTGATAAATGTTGATGTGGTATTTGATGGCTAGAGTGTGGTTATTGAGTAAGATCCAAGTATTGGTTTCTCACTCTTACAACATATTCAGATGAATCCAGACGTACCACTGGTGCAGTCGAGGGTTCGTACACTCACTTTTGATCGGGCACAGTATGGTGGTGCCTGGGATATAAATATTGGGGCACTTAGCGCCACCTACCATGGCCCTAGTACAGAAGTTATTGGAACGTTAGAAGATGGACCCAATCAGAGGACTCATGTAGTAGAAACAATCGAGATATCGTTACCACCGGTTTGGCTGTATCTTCAATATCTGGAAGAGCATGGAATGATGGATCCTTTACCTCAACCTCAACCTCTTCAGATATTAGGAAATGGAGAACCTCCAGTTGAAGGAGAACTAGTAGAAGGTGAAGAAGATCCAGAGGAATACCTAGAGGACGATCCGGAGTTTCAACCTCCTGCAGTGGATGATGGAGATTCTTCAGATGAAGCAATGGAAGCGGAGGCATCATCCGACTCGTCAGCTGTAGGTGGGATTGATCCTTATGGTCTTCCCAATGGGTTTCACTAGCTTGACCAGCTTAGGTATAGTTTCCGGGGGTAGTGAGTCTTGATAGTTTTATTTTGGCTTCTTAGAGCCATTAGTTTTGAGATGGTTTTGAACCAGTTGTTGTTAATATGTATATATCTTTATCTTCTTTGTTTAGTTGATGGAGAATAGTCTATGCTTCTAAAGGCTTTTTGATATCTCCTAGTATAGGAGTTGTATATGTAAACAATGAAGTATATATATATATATATATATATATATATATATATATATATATATATATATATATATATATATATATATATATATATATATATATATATGGATGTACATATATAGTGTTTATGTTTATAATAGTTGTATGTTGTATGTTAAAGAAAAAAAAATTAAGCACTATTTTTATATAAGGTTAATCACCCTAAATTATATTTTCCGAAAGTAACCAGCGTTATATATTTATAATTTATATTTGGGTATTAATGGGATGACCCTAGAGTAGGGTGTCGCAGTTTCTATCGCCAAAGTAGTGCCAATTAATCATGGCTTTCTCTTTCCAGAATGTTTCCTAAGTACAAAGGGCTTGTTGTAGATTTTTCTGAGCTAGCGTTTCTTGGTCATGAAGAAATTCAGTCCATCCATCAACCTGAATTTGTCTATGCACATTCTCGACAGTAGCAGTTGCATCCTTCACTTACAAGTGGATATCTCCAAAAACATGTTTGTTCCAAGTCTTAAACTCAAGTTTCAGATTTTTAAGCTTGAGACAGAATAAACATAGGGCAGCCCAACACCGGTTTCTTCCAAACCTCAGTCACAAGCCTAGAACAGTCAGGATGGTCCAACCACATCTTGAGGAATTTAAAGGAAGATGGAAATGATTTGCAGCCTTTTTGCATCAGTAAAACAATTGGAAAATGATCTGAGTGTAATCTAGGGAGAGTGCAGCAAGTAATAGAGCTCCATGAGTCAATACACTCTTCATTGCAGATCTTCTCATATTGGACCAAGTAAACTCAGCACCTTTTGTTTCCAGGTGAGTCAAGGAGCAAGAGTCAGTCCAAGCCCCGAACTCAGCACAGGATATTGATGATGGAAGGTTGCCCCCTCTCTTTTCATGAGCGCCGAGGATAGCATTAAAATCACCTAGGAAGCACCATGAGCCAGGGTTTTTTTGCTGTAAAGTAGCTAATTCATACCAGAGCTGTCTTCTTTGGATGTAGGTGGTGCTGGCGTACACAGCAGAGCAGAAAAGAGCCTGGCTATGAAGATCCACTGAAAAGGAAATATGCTGGGATGCAATAGAAATGACAGAAGGATTAAGGTTAGCAGCACAGATGGCCTATAAATTTGGTAGGTGTGCTCCTCTATCATTAACAGCAAAAAGCTTAAGGTTTAGCTGCCTCCAAAACGAAGTGGGGAGGCAATTAGAAGCAATCTTAGGCTCAGCCAAGAAGATGAAATCAGGCTTATGAGTTGAACACATATTCTTTATGTACAGTCTGGTGTCACGATTTGCAACACCTCTTGCATTCCAAAAAATTGCTTTCATCAGGCAAACAGCCTAGGGCCTGCCCTTGATCGAGCATTCATCTCCACAGCTTTTCCTGTTTTTTTCTGTTCTGCCTTTGCCTCTTTTTTTTAGATTTGCTCCGGACTTTAGTGAATTCTGTCTCAGTGGGAGGATCGGCCTCCTTGTCTGAGGTCGCTTCGTCTTCTTCATTAGCCCAAAATTTGAAACTATCCGCAAATCATTTTTGACTACAGGATTCATAGGCTTAGAGATAAAATCAGGGGAAATAGTTAATCTGTTACTAACCGAATTAGAGATTCTGTCATAGGAATTTGGCACAACATCAAGATGATCCTGACTTGAGAGAGAATCCGTGACTGCTACAGCAGGTGATTGAAATTCATCAAACACATTCTCACAAGACTCTACGTCGTCATAATCAGTACTATGAACTTCCTCTCTTGGAATGGCAAAAACTCTATTCCCCCTATCTGGGACAACATCCTGGGGCAAATCTTGATTATTATGTCTAGGCCCATCTTGACATGTTTCTACCTCATGGATTGCATTGGGTGGGGCCTCCTTGTCAATATTTTCACCTTCAGGGTTACCGTTCTTAGGTGAGAAACCACTTGCTTCAATCTACTCTTTCTCAATAGCATCATTGTCAGGTGCAGCAATACCATTAATATTAATCGCATCATTATTCTCCACATTCTGAACAGTGACTGCATCCTGCTTTCGAACATAAACAGGCTTAGACTTTAGATGTTTTTTCTCAGTCTTAGGCTTAGGGGCACCAGGCTTATGCCTGCAACTGTCTTCTGAATGACCAATTGATTGACAAGCTGAACAAAACAAAGGAAGTTTCTCATAATCAATGCTCACATGAAAGGCAAACCATTCCCTTTCTACCATGATTGCAGAAGGCAACGTGCTCAACAGATCAACATCAACCAGGACCCTAGCATAGTGCCCAAAAGTCTTGTTTCTTGTATTTTCATCCACTGAGATTGGCAGCCCAACCCCACTTGCGATTTCAAACAAGATCTTGGTTCCCCAGTATTCTTGAGGGAGATCAAATATACGAATCCAACACTGCACGTGTGTCTGCTTTTGTGAATTTGGATTGAAGTCTAGGCTCCATTTCGAAAGCCTAAGGATACCGGGTGTAAGGCCCCATGAACCAACCACCGTCCAAACCCTCCTAAGATCACCAGGAGATGCAAAACTAAATTCGTAGTATCCTCTGCCAAGAGGGACCATGCGCCATTGTCCTATAGGGTTCCATAATTTCGATAACTTCTCTCTCAAGTCATTAAACCTGACGGGTTGACTACCTTTAGGAAGAAGCAATCTGCCGTGAAGATTATTTTTACAACTTTCTATACCTTTCAGATATTCATCTTCTGATTGAGATCTTGATGGAGATTGAGCCGCTCTTGACACAAGGCTTGGGAAGCTGGTTGACATGAATATCAAAGGAGGAATTCAGCACTTCAACAAACGATTTGCGGGGAGGGGGTGCACTCGCCGAGGGAGAGGAAGAAGAGGGTTGAGAAACCAGACCAGCATGCTGGGGAGGAGGGGGAAGACAGTCGGGGAAGAGAAATTCCCAGGGGCAAGGCGAGGCAGTTGCCATGGTGGGCCCCTTAAATTTATGACATGCAATAATGGTATGTATCAAATGAAAATAATATGAAACAAATTGAAGATTTGATATGAATTTTATAAAAGAAATAATGATATAATAGCAAATTAAAACAATACGAAACAATTTAAAATTTTGACATTAGATTTATGACTTGCAATAAAGATTGAGATTGCAAATTGAAGATATCGTATCTCATGATACCACTAGAGTGCAATTTTGTTTTTTCTTTAACAGGAGCAATAATCTGACTCAAGGGTTTGGTCTAATGGGTAATGCCTAAGCTGTGCTCTATGTTTTAACTATTTAGGTTTAAACTTTAGCTAAGTATCTTGAGAACTAATTAATTTAGATGCACTAGACGGAATATTGCTAGTTTAGGGAGAAATACTAATAGACTCAGCTTCGGTTGTCATGAAACCTGACACCGTGAAATCATTATTGTATAACCAAATAATAATATATCACTAGATTAATCACATTGATTAGCACATGTTGATTGCATGTAATTTTTTTTCTAATTTGTGCAATCTCATTATATATTATATAGATCAATTATATTTAATTCAAATTGATGGGGCGTTTATATTGTTCCTAATTAAGTGCAATCTCATTGTATCACATACATCAATCTCATTAAATGTGCATTTAATATATATATATATATATATGCTAAATAAATGATAATGATTCACATTCATCTATAAATTAAAGCACCCTAGGCCACCATCTTTAGCCACAAGCACACAACACAACATAAACATGAATCCCTCAACATTCTTATCGATGTTGTTCACCCTTTTCTTTATCCTCCTTTCTCATGCTTTTTTATCAGCATCAAGCCTTAAGTTGTATGAAATTGTATGCAAAGAAGCAGCACCATCTACTGATGATTGCTTGAGAGCATTAGAATCTGACCCTCGAATCCCCTCAGCCAATGACTATCATGAACTGAGCATGTTCATCCTAAACATGGCATTGAAGAATAGCACAGAAGCCCAGAATTACATCAAGGAAAAGATGAAGACAAACCCTTCTCCAGCAATCAAACAATGTGCAACCATTGACTATGAAAAGGTTGTTGGAAGTTTCAAAAGTTCATTGACCACCTTGCTTTGGGATCCTAAAAGTGCAAACCGTAATGCCCGACAAGCTGCAATTGCAGCAGGTTCTTGCGAATCTGCCTTGGCTGGTGATCCAGAAGTTTATTTTGATATTTCTGAATTAGATATTAAGATGTCACTTTTTAGTCGAATTTCATTTCTAGCCACAAACCATCTTCTCTAGGAATAACTGATGTTACTCCATCCACTCTCATTGTTATGTTTGGTAATATTGATTTAGTCACGAAATTTCAGTTCTTGCCACAAAACCATCTTTTCTCGATCTAGGAATAACTGCTATTTGAACCAATAATTAATGCTTAATAGTATGAATCTCAATTTGTGGATTTTGTTTCAATGTTATTTTGTTCAGACCATTCAATTTTTTTTTTTCACTCTCCTGCTTTCTATTTTTACTTCTTTATTAGCTTATTCGTATGATTCATTTCGTAATCACCAGCATCGCTCCTAATATTAGGGCATCCACAGCTTCCATGATTGTGTTTGATATTAATTGATTTCTAATGATGCATGTTGTCGTTTTTAATGAGCTTTCAAATTTAAATATAAAAGAAAATACCGTAAAAAACATGTTTGATATTTTAATCTGAAATAATGATGAGTTTGTGACTGGTTACTCTAATTCTAAGCAATAAAACAGTAAGATCATCGGTATATCCATAATAATATTATGGATAGAAAACATGTTTATCCCTTTTGAAAAGATAGAAAATAAATAACAAGTACAAAATAAAAATAATAATTTTTGCATTATAGAATAGAGATTGTAGGCTGCTATTTTAAATTTTTTTAAAGATCTTATTTATATATATATAGTCATGTGACTTTTTAAAGTGATCATATTATTAAATAAATTTTAATCTTAATTATATATATGATTTTATGATCAAAATTTACCCCTCACCCTCTTATAAAAATGTCCTTGATCTCATTAACTCTCTTACTCTCAAGACTTTTTGTTAGTTATAAAAAATCTTATTAAATATCACAAGATTTGGACATCTTTTTTAAAATTGATTGAATACCAACAGACTTATTGAGATTTCTGAAAAATCTTGATGGAATAGATTACACCTCAAGACTTTTTTATCATAAAAAATATCTTTTAAAAACTTTGAAAATTCCAAATCAATACACCAACCTTATATTATAGGGAAGACCAGAAGAAAGAAAATTAGACTATATGTGTCATAAGAGTATCCTTACGATGGGTATCGTGACTATATATGACTGCAACGAGGATGATATGATTTTAATAATATCGGGTAAGAACTCATGGTTATTTTGAGAAATGAGAACTATTATTACAATCATTAGATTAAAATTGACAGTTCAAATTGCATCATTAATTATAAATCTCCCGTGATTTTCTTCCTTTTAATTAAAGATCACATGAGATTTTTAAATGACCACGTGAGATTTATATTTAAAGTCATAATTTGAACCGTTAATTTTAATCTAATGGTTGTAATTATTAGTTCTTATTTCTCACAATAACCATGAGTTCTCACCTCATATGATTTTTAAGATAAATATTATTAAAATCAAATCATCAAGGAGAGAAAGTTTTGGGTAGACACAAACCCAACACTTCATCCTTAGGCACACCCAATCGTAAGGTGACAACTCACTAAATTAACATATGTAATTTTTTTATCAAAAAGAAAAACCTCACTCAGTTCCTTGTCCTCAGGGCCTCTGCATCTGTCCCAAATCTCCCTATCCCTTTCCTGAAATTTCGTTTCATTTGAGAGTGGGGTTCCCTTTTCTCCTAGGTCTAAAACTAAAACCCAACCAAAACCCTCTCTTAATTTGTTTCTTTATCTTTGTGTGATTTGTGATTGTGTCGAATTCACCGGAGATGGTGAAGGACAATGCTTCCAACCCCAAACTCTGGCTTCTCATCGGAAATGGAGTCGCCAATTAACGTCATCGTTGTCGCCCACACGCGGCGGAGGATGGCTAACACTAAAAAAAACACAATTTCGGTGCATTTGTTGAGCGTTTTTAGCTCCATGTTGGTGTTTCTCTTCCCATAAAAAGATGTTGGTGTTTATTGTAACACCCCGATTTTCAAGGGTATATGTTACTACCTAGCTGTTATTGTTATTATTATTTAATAAGATTATTATTATTTTTGTTATCATCATCAACAACAACAACAACAACAACAACAACAATAATAATAATAATGAAGTTAGTATTGTTACTAATATAATTGATAATGTAATTGTGATTAGTGTTGTAGTATTTTTATACATATAAATATATATGCATGTATACATTATTACATATGATAATATGCATATTTGTAACACATCGATTTTTCGCTGTTTTCAAATATCGGTAATAAATTTATAAATATATATATATATATATATATATATATATATATATATATATATTTATCCTAGACTTAGAAAATGATTTTGGGTAAACCACTGTTATTTTCACGTCATGTTTTATATCTTAAAGTTATGATGAAAATTTGGGTTGAAAATTCATACGGAACCCGGTCTGCGTTTTCACTTACAGTAAAAGTTTACTGCTCAAAACCTAATTTTAATTCGTGAATGAGATGAAAAATGTTTTTATCGTATTTGCTACGATACATGATGTTTTGAAAATTTTAGCATAAAATTAAAATATTATAATTAATGCGGGCGAAAACGTTGAGATATCTCTAGGAAAACCTGCGTCAGATGAATCAGGGAGTCAGCAACGGAGCTGAGGTGACTGATGTGACGGACATTTATGACGATCATATACGAGTCATAATGGCCATAATGACGCATTTATGACAATAGGATATTTTTGCATGGAAAGGACAATTTTACCCCTAGTTTTCCATGAATTTTGCAAGCCATGCCATTTTAATTTTTAACCAAATTACCCCCCAAACCCACGGCTCCTTCATCATAACACACTTAAGCAAGTTCATTTCTCCATTTTCATGTCTTTTGTCTTAAGAACTTCAAGCTTTTTGCCTTAAGAACGCTTAGAACACCAAAGTAGTTCTGTGAAGAACATCATCAAGATCATCCTTTTCTTTGATCATCAAGAGGTAACAACTCTTCATCTTGTCAATTGAATCCTTTCACTTAACAAATTTTATGGATTTAAGCTTGTGTTCATCAAGTTCTTCATTTCATTCCAAGTTCATGAAGCTAACTTCAAAAATCTATAACTAATTCTAGAAAAATCCTTTTGACATGAAACCAATTGCTATGATCTCATAGTCATCTCTATTTTCATCATATAGAAGCATCTGATCATGAGAAATTTCCTTCCCAATTTTGAGCTGGGCCGAATCAATGAAAAAGTGGAGTTCAGGGGTTTTGTTTCATTTTCATGTCTTGATTCATGATTCAATCTCTTAGGACCTTGATAGTTCTTGTACGTAAGTAAGTAGAAGATCAAAAATCAAACCCTAACCTATTTGTTTCATAAAGGCTGAAACCCTAGCTATGAATATTGGATCGATTTTTGATTCAGATGTTGTCTTGTAACACTTAAATCTAACTCTAGGTTTTGTATGTTGATTAAATCCAAGAGTTGAGAAAATTTTAAAACCTCTAGCCTATGATCTTGAGAAAAACCGAAACCCTATTTCTTGGAACTAGATGAGTTTATTCCATGTTCTTAGTTTATGATCTTGGTTAAAGTACTTAATCATGTTTAAGTTACTTATGGATCATAAATCCCTAAGTTAGAAATTTTTTAACTTTCCTAACCTAGAAAGTTTGAAGAGGCCGAAACCTGACTTTCATGATCTAAGTATGTTGTTGTTTGATTTGATTTATTTTGGTTGCAATTCGTTTGAAGGAATCGTTCAAGTTAGTTTGACTTAAGTTGACGGAGGAAAATCGGATCGGGATAGGGAGATTACTCGAACCTGCTAGTTCGAATCTTCAAAAGGTAAGGGGAGTATGCCTGAGGAGTTTAAGATAATCACATGCCTATTGTTGGAGTCGTCTGTTAATTTTCTGTAGAAATATTTTAGGATAATACATTGTTTACTGTTAATTGCTGGATTGATTAGATACTTACCTGAGTAATTGACGGTAAGGGCGAAACTGTGAAATTTTTCACAGGCTCTAATTTTTCCAAAATAAATTCAATTTTATTATAAAATGTTATTTAAAGGGATTAAGTTCCAAAAATAACGTTATACAGCAATCAGAACAATTACTTTTGACAGAAAAGTTATTTAATTTATAAAAAGATTTTTATTAAAATTTTTGGAAAAGATTAAATATATAGTTATTTATTACACCTCAGGACATTTTTATCATAAAAAGTATCTTTTAAAATCTTCGAAAATTCCAAATCTTTGAAAATTCCAAATCAATACACCAACCTTATTTTATAGGGAAGACCAGAAGAAAGAAAATTAGACTATATGTGTCATAAGAGTATCCTTACGATGGGTATCGTGACTATATATGACTGCAACGAGGATGATTTGATTTTAATTAATAATATCAGGTAGGAACTCATGGTTATTTTGATAAATGAGAACTATTATTACAATCGTTAGATTAAAATTGACGGTTCAAATTGCATCATTAATTATAAATCTCCCGTGATTTTCTTCCTTTTAATTAAAGATCACATGAGACTTTTAAAAGATCACGTGAGATTTATATTTAAATTCGTATTAAGACATAGTTAATACTGACCAAAGGAATGCCTGGGTGATTAACCCAGGGGCTCGGAGTGCTACTTACACGGGTCCCGTGTTTATCCCGTGATTTTCTCTTGCATAGCTGGCAGACGTGTTATGTGTTATGATCATTGAGTCCTGAGTGGATCAATGTATCTATTATGGACTATGTTTCCATTTGATCATTGGGATTCTATGTGAGCCAATGTATCTTTACTGGACTGTGTGTCAAATTTTATGCGATAACTATTGTGATTCAGAGTGATGCAATAGATTACGGACAATAAACTCCATTGTTCGCAGTGACCATTGGGATTCTGTGTGAGCCAATGAGTTACATTTTTGAACAATAACCTTGGTGTACTGTGTGTGACCGGTGTGTTATGTGTTCTCTTGGACATTGTTTTATTTCGTTTTTACAATGGGCCATGTGTAGAGCTTGATCAGCTCAAAATGAAACAGAAAGTTGTGGGATCTCCGGAGATTAGGTATTAAAATAGAGCCTGAATATTGGAGTGTCATGCATTTTTATAAAATGACGATGACTGTCGGGTTTGAAACCCTTTGAATTAAATTATTCTACTGTTTTGAATAACTTTTGTATGTTGTGAATATATGGTATATGCTATTTGTGTGTCGTGCATGGGGTTGTCTTATCAAGACTCATATATTGGTAACTCACCCTTGCATATTTTTTTGTTGTTTCCTCTACTATGTGGAATCTATGTATATATCTACATTCAGATGGATCCGGGTGCAGCGGATCTGAACTACTCAGGGGTCCAAGCCCTGATGTTCGACAATACTGACCAAAGGAATGCCTGGGTGATTAACCCAGGGGCTCGGAGTGCTACTTACACGGGTCCGATGAGGACACTCCGAGGTACTGTAGCAGACGGACCACATCAGTTGATTCATAGTAGGGAGACGATTGAAGTTTCACTACCGCCCATTTGGATGATCCTACGATATCTGGTACAACAAGGAAACCTGGAGCATCAACCACCTCATTTCGTTCATCCGTTATAGTAGGTAGCACCGGAGTCACCTCCTGCACCTATAGTCTGGATTCCAGAGGATGTACAGGTGGAGATGGAGGAGGACCCTGAGGAGGATCCGATGGTTGATCCAGACTATGTTCCTTTAGATGACGGAGTGTTTCCAGCTGTTGGAGAGGGGGCTATTGTATCCTCTCCAGATACACCTCCTGGAGGTGGGGGAGTTTATACTGGACTCTCCAATGGATTTCTATAGTGGTGACTTGCTTTAGGATGTAGTCTTTTTTGGGTTGAGTGGGATTTTAGGTTAGTCTGACTTAGTGGTGACTGAGAGCCATCTTTTGAGTAGTGTATTTTAGACTCCCAGTATGACATAGTTATGATATTTCAGTTAATGTAAAATATGTGTGACAGTAGATGGTGACCTGGTAAGAAAAAGGTCTTTTGTAAAACTTTGATGCATATGTAATATATATAGTGATGTACATTATTCTATTGGTGTTTGAGTGTGTGTAGAGTAAAAAGAAAAAGGAAAAAAAAATTATCACTGTTTTAGAGAAGTTTATGGAATTAGAAAACGAAGTTTGTTTTCCGAAGGAAACCTGCGAATTAGTATCTTTATTAAGTTTGATTTTTGTAACATGTTACGTAAATGTGATACCTTGGAAATGGAGTGTCGCAATATTAATATATGATTATTTGCATTAATATGAGATTATGTCTATTAATGTGTGATCTTATATGAATATATGATTTTGTATGTGATTTTATTAATAATAAGTGATTAAGAATGATAATGCAAGATATCGTGTGATTTGGTATTTAAATCGAGATAGTGTAACTATTAGATTTTAGTCCCTTAATCAATCAAATTTAAGTCCTTATTAATATAGGAGAATCCTCTTTTTGGTTATCTCTAAAGATCTTATATAAAAATAACTACCAAATCTGTATCTAAACTTCCATCACATGTTTGACCATATTTGAATCTGATTTAGGATTTGATTCCTGAAATATTAAATTGTAAATATTCCTCTAAGCTTTCTAAAGACACCAAGAATGCCTCAATCGGACACTCGTAGCTCAAGATATGTGTAAAATACCGATCTGTACACAGTTTGGACTGAAATAGGAGCCTGTTACGCCCTAACTTGTTTTTATATCATAAGAATCGACCTAAACCCTATTTCCCATGACTCAAGACTCAGAAGATCTACCTCTCTTCATCTCTTAGATTTTTCCTTAGTTTCTCTTAATAATTCTGAAAGGAAATTGCTCTCGTTCATCGTCCTTCGTCGTTTTTGACCACTAGGACATCGCTGCCAATACGCCCTTCTTTTAGTGTCGATTTTATCTTTTTGTTTCTGAATTTTGGACTGCAAACAATCTAAATTTTCGTGTTCCATGTTCTCCTTATTTTCCCTTGAGTTTCTTGAATTAGAAGCTTAATCCATGTGTTTTCGTTGTCGTTCTAGAGGAAGTGATCAAGCGTTTGTGAGACGAGACTCAAACGAACCTTTTCTCCTCTTCTCGTTTCTATTATTTATATTTTAATCTCAAGGAAAGCCATACCTCTTGTTCCCTTTTTGATTCTCTCTTGGGTTTGGGAGTTGTGGTCCTCTTTGTGAACTTTTCATATTTGTAATGGTAGCAACCAGTGAAGGAGGCTTTGATTCGACACTCTCATCCCTTCGAGGCTTGCGAATTTTATTTTAGGTATAGGGAGAAGGGATTAGTAAGAACATGTAGGCTTTGTGGTAGCGTAAGATGAGGGTTAATCCATGAATTGCATGCTATGTGCCTTGTAATGTATGTTTGCTAATGGGTTTGATAATTACGTGATTAGTTGTCACTGTTATATGAATGATTGATGATACTATGTTACAACATGATTGAATGTTATTTGTTAATGATGATGATGATGATGACATGTCATGGTTATGTGTATTGATGCTTTGATGCTATGAACTGTTGTTTTGGCATATGAATATGTTAATTAAAGATGTAGGGATGTTAGTAATAAAACAAGGATTAAGGATTAATTCCCAATGTTCATGAGACATGAAGATTAGTAAAGAGGGGAGAGATAAATGCTCAATGGTATAGTTTAAAGATAATAGGATTGATTTATGAGTGCTCTAGGGAGTTTGGTGAGGATTCTTTAAATTTTTTACCCAAGCCGTATGATCACGCTCCGGTAAGCACGGCTGTGATCTAGGACAGCACGTCGTGCTCAATATCAGCATGCCATGTTGGGGGTTACTTGGATAGCACGACTGTGCTCCCTAGCCAGAACATGGTGTTGTGTGGAAATTGGGTGGCTTCACCCAGATTTTCCCCATGATGAAGCTAGACAATAATTAAAGTAAAACAAGGGAGATAGCCAATTATATCATATGCCTTAACAAAGATAATTAAACTAAAAGATGCTAAAATGGTTAAGACGGTAACGATGGGTTGCCACACGTTGATAAACCTTGATGGTTATTGGTCAAGGTGTTGATGGTGATAAACTTTGATGCTTATTGGTCAAAGTTGCCTTGATGCTTATTGGTCAAGGTGTTATTGTTGATAAACCTTGATGCTTATTGGTCAAGGTGTTGATGGTGATAAACTTTGATGCTTATTGGTCAAAGAGGAGGTGGTGGTTAGGTTTGTTTGTTATTGATGCACATGCATTCATGCATTGGAGTTGTTAGTGGTGGAAGTTACGACATAGGGGAGTTCGTTCGAGAGTAACGCGAACTGGTCGTCCACGGTGATTCATCCGAGAGTTAGGTTGATCGTAGCCCCCCGTGGTGGTGCATCCGAGAGTAAGGTGCATTGGCTATCCAAAGGGTTCACCCATGGTTTGGTGAACTGCCAGTGTTGGTGCTTATTGGCCAATGTGGATATATAACTTCGAAGTCGTCTTCCCGAGATAGTTATGGATCCACATGCATAATGGAGTAGTGAAGTAGTGAAGTAGCACTGCATCGCATAGCATAAGTTGTTTGACATGAAATGATGTAATTAATATGTTAAATGGTATGTGTATGTGATATGCTATATATATGTTTTATGATCATCTTTCTAACATTTGTTATACAATGATATCTTACTCCCCATCATTTGTTATTTCTTTGCATGTACCTTTTTTATGCAGGTGATGTTGAGTAACTTGTTGAGGAGTGACTCCGAGGAGCTCGCTCTCTCGTAGTTTAGGACTTTACCTTTACATAGTTGTTTTTCCGGTGTATTTCCGGATTTGGTTACCAACTCTGATATGTGACATCAGGGTTTTTCGGTTATGTTGATGTTTTATTTTTTCCACCAATGTTATGTTTATGTTCATGTGGTACTCGCTACCTTTGTTAGCGTTTTATATATATATATATATATATATATATATATATATATATATATATATATATATATATATATATGTATGCGAGGCAGAGGGTGTCACATTTCTCCCACACCCCACCCACCACCATCCACCCACTCTATCCTCTAAACTTTGCCATCAGCAACATGTTGGTGTTATTCTTTCCATATAATATAACTTTATGATGTATTATATTATATGAATGGCAGATTTGAGATGAAGAGGTGTGTTGCATAGACTCGATGTTTATAATTCTCCCTTTTCTTTGGAGGGAGGGAAGGAGGGAGGGAGTAAATAATAAATAAATTTAAAAAGTATAAATATATGGTGTTAGTGTTAGATTTTGGTGTACAAATAACATAACTCTTTTAGGTAGGAGGGAGAGAGGGATTTGGATTCCCCACATTTACGCATTCACGAAGTTACAATATACACCATTGGATCAATCTTGTTTTTCATTTTTTAATATTTTTAATGCACACTCAAATGCATCTAATGGTCTATATCAATGAATGCATGAATGCGTGAAAATAATAAATGCAGGGAATCCAAATCCGAGAGAGGGAGAAACGTAGAAGTAATTTTTTTTAAGAAAAAAAATAAATGTTTTAATGTTTAATGAGTTGTCACATTATTATTGGTTGGGCTTAAAAATGAGTTGTTGTGTTTTGTGCCTATGTAAGTATTTCTCTCATAAGGATCCTCTTATGACCGGTTTTCCTCATAATCTAAAATTTAGAAGTGTATACGGAAGTTAATAACTTTGGGCTGCTAAAAACACTCACATTCTCTCTATTTAAAATAATATTAAATTTTAATAAATATTAGTAAAATACTATTATATTTATTAAAGAAGAGAAAATTATTTAGATAAAACTATTGAAATATGCATAAGCAATATTTTAAAAAAAATTCATTTGTAAATACTTATTTATAATATTTAAAATATTTCTTATATTTATTTTTCAGACCTAAACTTTTATTGTATATGTTTATTTAAAAAAATTTAATTCATAGATGTTTAATTAAAATTATTACATAAAGTATGTTATTTAGAGCATTTACTCTTTATGCTTTTTTATCAAAAAAAAATTATAGTACGATTAAAAAATAAAGTGTTAAGAATTCATACATTTATTTTTTATGCTGTTGTTGGGACCAAAAATGGGATTTTGGTCGAATAAGGGATTTCTGACATCCGCATAGTGAGTTGTCGAAAGGAATGAATAAAAATTGCCTCAGTACTCAAAATGGCATTCCAACGGTGACTTGCTAAGGCACAATGTCAAAATAACTGATGTCAGAATAAAAATAAGTGGAAGCTAAGAAGTTTCTATGAAGGCAAGTTGTTTCTTCGACGAACAGATACCTTGAAAGAGAGATCCAAAATCAGCAAAGAGGGATGTTGTCGAAAAAAAGGAGTAATTCGATGGAAGCCAGAATGTCGAAGGATCACAACATTGGAGAAGTACGTTACTCTTGGCCACTCACGTTAGGGTGGGCCTACCCATGCAAAAATTTCCTTCCCAATTTTCTGAGCTGGGCCGAATCCATGAAAAGTGGAGTTCATGGGTTTTGCTTCATTTTCATGTCTTGATTCATGATTCAATCACTTAGTACCTTGATAGTTCTTGTATTTAAGTAAGTAAAAGATCAAAAATCAAACTCTAACCTATTTGTTTCATAAAGGTCGAAACCCTAGCTATGAATATTGGATGGATTTTTGATTCAGATGTTGTCTTGTAACACTTGAATCCAACTCTAGGTTTTGTATGTTGATTAAATCCAAGAGTTGAGAAAATTTTAAAACCTCTAGCCTATGATCTTGAGAAAAACCGAAACCCTAGTTCTTGGAACTAGATGAGTTTATTCCATGTTCTTAGTTCATGATCTTGGTTTAAATACTTAATCATGTGTAAGTTACTTATGGATCATAAATCCCCAAGTAAGAAAATTTCTAACTTTCTTAACCTTGAAAATTTGAAGAGGCCGAAACCTAACTTTCATGATCTAAGTATGTTGTTGTTTGATTTGATTTATTTTGGTTGCAATTCGTTTGAAGCAATCGTTCAAGTTAGTTTGACTTAAGCTGACGGAGGAAAATCGGATCGGGATAGGGAGATTACTTGAATATGCTAGTTCGAATCTTCAAAAGGTAAGGGGAGTATACCTGAGGAGTTTAAGATAATCACATGCCTATTGTTGGAGTCGTTTGTTAATTTTCTGTAGAAATATTTTAGGATATTACATTGTTTACTGTTAATTGCTGGATTGATTAGATACTTACCTGAGTAATTGAGGTTATGTGATGCATGTCATGAATTGATATATGTCATGTTATTCTGTGATTGAAATTTATCTGCTGTTGAGTGTTGGACTGAGAAACCTGACATTGGTCAATGTTTAAAAATTTATTTGAAGATAAAAGCTTGATAAGCTTGGATAATTAATCAAAGTGATTAATTTGGGTAATTTTGAGAAAAAGTGAAAAGAAAAATATTATTTTAATAATATTTTGTGGAAACTGTGTCAATAAGTGACGGTAAAAGGGCTAAACTGAGAAATTTTTCACAGGCTCTAATTTTTCCAAAATAAGTTCAATTTTATTATAAAATGTTATTTAAAGTGATTAAGTTCAAAAAATAACGTTATATAGCAGTCAGAACAATTACTTCTGATAGAAAAGTTATTTAAGTTATAAAAAGAATTTTAATAAAATTTTTGGAAAAGATTAAATATATAGTTATTTATTATTATAAATTTATTTATTGAATACTTTTTAAAAGTTGAATTTTATTGATTTCAGGTTTTATCAACGTTTTAACAGAAAAATGATTTTTGTAAAAGAAATTTATTCAGTGAAATTATTCCGCTCTAAACTTAGATAAGTTTTCGGAGCTTTTGTTTTGTATTTGTTTTACACAGAGCGAAATGTTTTACAAGAGGATAAATGAACCTAGGAACCGAGACGTCGAGGTTCTAGTGTTCTGTGGACACGTAGATCAGGGTTCTATGTCATTGGACTGAGTGTCCTGTAATGATTTTGTGGACTGTAATGATTTTGTGGACTGGTGCACCGGTTTAGAGCTTTGCGATTGAGCACTAGGACTGTGTGTCCTGTGTTGAGTTTAAAACATTTGGACTGTGTGTCCTATGTTTGTTTAAGTGAAAAGTCTCAATAAGAAATTAAGCATAGTCATTAGCTTTGTGCTTCGACAAGGAAAGATTATTACAACAAAGAACACGAAACGAGAATAAAAGTTTTTCTCATGCATAGCTGGAAGACGTGTCATGTGTTATGATCATTGAGTCCTGAGTGGATCAATGTATCTGTTATGGACTATGTTTCCATTTGATCATTGGGATTCTGTGTGAGCCAATGTATCTTTATTGGACTGTGTCAAATTTTATGCGATAACTATTGTGATTCAGAGTGATGCAATAGGTTATGGACAATAAACTCCATTATTCGCTGTGACCATTGGGATTCTTTGTGAGCCAATGAGTTACAGTATTGAACAATAACCTTGGTGTACTGTGTGTGACCAGTGTGTTATGTGTTCTCTTGGACATTGTTTTATTTCGTGTTTAGTATGGGCCATGTGTAGAGCTTGATCAGCTCAAAACGAATCAGAAAGTTGTGGGATCTCCAGAGATTAGGTATTAAAATAGAGCCTGAATATTGGAGTGTCATGTATTTTTATAAAATGACGATGGCTGTCGGGCATGAAACCCTTTGAATTAAATTATTCTACTATTTTGAATAATTTTTGTATGCTGTGCATATATGGTATATGCTATTTGTTTGTTATTGGTAACTCACCCTTGCATATTTGTTTGTTGTTTCCTATACTATGTGGAATCTATGTATATATCTGCGTTCAGATGGATTCGGGCGCAACGGATCTGAACTACTCAGGTGTCCGAGCCCTGATGTTCGACAATGCTGACCAAGGGAACGCCAGGGTGATTAACCCAGGGGCTCGGAGTGCTACTTACACCGGTCCGATGAGGACACTCCGAGGTACTGTAGCAGACGGACCACGACAGTTGATTCATAGTAGGGAGACGATTGAAGTTTCACTACCGCCCATTTGGATGATCCTACGATATCTGGTACAACACAGAAACCTGGAGCATCAACCACCTCCTTTCCTTCATCCGTTACAGCTGGTAGCACTGGAGTCACCTCCTGCACCTATAGTCTTCATTCCAGAGGATGTACAGGTGGAGATGGAGGAGGACCCTGAGGAGGATCCGATGGTTGATCCAGACTATGTTCCTTTAGACGACGAAGTGTTTCCAGCTGTTGGAGAGGGGGCTGTTGTATCCTCTCCAGATACACCTCCTGGAGGTGGGGGAATTTATACAGGACTCTCTAATGGATTTCTGTAGTGGTGACCAGCTTTAGGATGTAGTCTTTTTTGGGTAGAGTGGGATTTTAGTTTAGTCTGACTTAGAGGCGACCGAGAGCCATCTTTTGTGTAGTTTTTTTTAGACTCCCACTATGACCTAGTTATGATATTTCAGTTAATCTAAAATATGTGTGACAGTAGATGGTGACTGGTAAGAAAAAGGTCTTTTGTAAAACTTTGATGCATATCTAATATATATAGCGATGTACATTATTTTATTGGTGTTTGAGTGTGTGTACAGTAAAAAGAAAAAAGGAAAAAATTTTATCACTATTTTTGAGAAGTTTAAGGAAATAGAAAACGAAGTTTGTTTTCCGAAGGAAACCAGTGAATTAGTATCTTTATTAAGTTTGATTTTTGCAACATGTTACGTAAATGTGATACCTTGGGAATGGGGTGTCGTATTAGTGGTATCAGAGCTGGTCGAGTCTTTCGGGAAATCTTTGGGAGTAGGTCTTTTGTGTTGATGTTGTGTGATCTCTGAAGGAAATTGTTTGAATTACTTCTTAGAAGTAATGTGTGATAGTTATTAGATTTAAGTTTCATTTTCTGGTTATCATTTAACTGATTGTGTCTTGTAGGTCAGTTATGGAACCAGAGGGTTCGCTTGGACGTGGATGTGGATGCGGTCGTGGAAGAGGTTGTAGAGGTGGTCGTGTTAATGACCGAGGAAATTTTGATGAAAATTGTGAAGACGGAGGAGGTATGGACTTTGCTACACAAGCAATGGCGGATGTAGCTGTTGCTGTTACACAGCAAACTGCTACAATGGCTGCCCAGAATTTGCAGGAACAACTTCGAGCGGAATAGGCTGCTAAAGGCAGAGGTCTTACTGCTTTTAGACGCCAGAATCCTCCATATTTTCATGGAGATGTGGATCCTATTAAGTCTTACTTAGGGATTCAGGAAGTGGAGAAGATCTTTGAGTTTATCAATAGTCTAGAAGGAGTGAAGGTGCCTTATGCTACACATCTGCTATTAGGAGATGCTGAGTATTGGTGGAGAGGCACTAAGCAACTACTTGAAGCAGAGAATCAGGTGAATTCTTGGGTGTTATTTAAGAACACGTTTCTAGGCAAGTATTTTCCATAGAGCGCTCGAGCATTGAAGGAGCAGGAATTTTTACGTTTGTATCAAAGGGATTTATCTGTAGGAGAGTATGCGGCTAAATTTGAGTCACTAGCCAAGTACTTCCGCTTTTTCCAAAACAATCTAGATGAAGATTGGAAGTGTGAGCGTTTTGAAGTAGGATTACGATTCGAGATCAAGGAGTTTGTACTTCCATTGGAAATCAGGAATTTCCAAGCTTTGGTTGAGAAGTGTAGGAAAATATAGCAGATGAGGAAGGGAAGTGATAACAGAGGAAATGTGGGAGGACCATCAAAATCCAAAGGTCAATATCAGAACCAGAAGGGGAAGCAGGTCCAGAACAAACCTTATTATCGAGCACCGGGGAACAATCGAAATCAACAATCATATCGTCCTGTAGATACTGCATCAGGTGTTGGAGGCCAGAGGAATCAAAATCAAAGCACAATCAGAAAATGTTACAAGTGTGGAGATCCAAATCATTTGGCGAACAATTGTCCAGTGAGAGGACCAAAGTGTTTCAATTGTGGTCAAATGGGGCATTTAGCGAGAGACAATGGGTATGCTAAGGACTGCACCAGTTGTCAATACTGTCAAGACCAATAAACTGACAGCTAAGGGGAGAGTTTACACCATGAGTGGTGCTGAGGCTTCTAATTCTGACGATCTCATACAAGGTAGTTGAGACATAGCTGGTAATCTCTTAACTGTACTTTTTGATTCGGGTGTAACGCATTCCTTTATTGCGATGGATTCTGTGAAACATTTGAAATTACCTATTTCTTTTTTATCCTATGACTTGATTGTTTCAACTCCAACTGTTGAGCCAGTTACTGTAAATTCTATATGTCTGAACTGTCCTATTATTATTTAGGATAGACATTTTCCTGTTGATTTGATATGCATGCCTTTAATACAGTTAGATGTAATTTTGGGCATGGATTGGTTATCTTCCAACCATATCATGTTGGATTGTGCTTATAAGACATTAATTTATCCTAATCCAGAGATTTATGGATTTTTATCTACCAATCATATAAGAACTTTTTCGAAAGAAAGAGATCAGGTATACATGCTTTTAACTAACTTAGAAGTCGAGAGGGAGATCGATTTGAGTACGATGCCTGTAGTAAGAGAATTTCCTGATGTGTTTCCTAATGACGTTCCTGGATTGCATCCAGTAAGAGAAATTGAATACCCCATCGATTTGATACCAGGAGCAGGACCAATTTCTATTGCTCCATATCGGATGGCGCCTACAGAGCTTGTCGAATTGAAAACTCAACTGGAGGACCTTTTGTCAAAACAGTTCATTCGACCAAGTGTTTCTCCGTGGGGAGCACCAGTTCTTCTAGTGAGAAAGAAAGACGAAGGTTCAAGGCTTTGTGTGGATTTCCGACAACTTAACAAAGTGACGATTAAGAATAAGTACCCATTACCGCATATAGATGATCTGATGGATCAACTGCGAGGAGTTGTTGTGTTCTCAAAGATTGACTTGAGGACAGGTTATCATCGGATTAGGGTAAAAAGTTAAGATATTCCAAAACTGCGTTCAGAACTCGTTATGGACATTATGAATATCTTGTAATGCCGTTTGGAGTGACGAATGCACCTGCTATCTTCATGGACAACACGAACCTGATTTTTGGTCCGTTTCTTGATAAGTTCGTTGTGGTGTTCATTGATGATATTCTTATTTACTCTAAGAGTAATGAGGAACATGAACAACACTTGCAACAAGTTTTACAGATTGTGTGAGAAAGTTTTGTATGCGAAACTATCTAAATGCGAATTTTGGCTTGAGGAAGTAAAGTTTTTAGGACATGTGATTACTGAGGAAGGTATTGATGTCGATCCTGCAAAAGTAGAAGCGGTACTTTCTTGGGAAAGACCAAAAACAGTAATGGAGATCAGAAGTTTTGTGGGTCTAGCCGGTTACTATAGAAGATTTATTAAAAGATTTTTCAAGATAGTTATGCCATTAACTTTGCTTACGAAGAAAGATCAACCTTTTGTATGGATAGACAAATGTGAAGAAATTTTTCAGAGGATTAAGGAACAGTTGAGAACCTCACCAGTGTTAATACTACCTGAACCAAATGAACCTTACGAAGTGTATTGTGATGCTTCTCATCAAGGTTTAGGATGTGTGTTAATGCAACATCGGAAAGTTGTAGCTTATGCATCACGCCAGTTAAAGACTCATGAAAGAAATTATCCGACGCATGATCTGGAGTTAGCTGCGGTGGTTTTTGCACTAAAGATATGGAAGCATTACTTGTAAAGAGCAAAGTTCAATGTCTTTAGTGACCACAAAAGTTTAAAGTATCTGTTTGATCAGAAGGAGCTCAACATGAGACAAATACGTTGGATGGAATTTCTGAAAGATTACGATTTCAAGTTACAGTATCATCCTGGAAAAGCTAACGTTGTAGCTAATGCACTTAGCCGGAAAGCCATTCATATCTCAGCCATGATGGTAAGAGAACTAGAGTTAATAGAGGAATTCCGTGTTCTCAATTTGATTATGGTATTAAATAAGGAGATGATTAGTGTGGGAATGATCAAAATTTCTAGTGGATTAATGGAAGAAATCCAAGAATGACAAGTTGAGGATGCTTATCTTCAAGAAAAGAAGGACTTAATGAGACAAGGGAAAGTTGTAGAGTTTATTTTGGGATCAGATCAAATCTTAAGGTGCAATGGACGAGTGTGTGTGCCTGATAATCTTGAGATGAAAAAGATGATTTTAGACGAATCACATAAGAGTAAGTTAAGTATTAATCCTGGATCAAAGAAGATGTACCAAGATTTGAAACAACGATTTTGGTGGCCAAGCATGAAAAACAAGTAGCAGAGTACGTTGCATCTTGTCTGACATGTCAAAAAGCGAAGGTGGAACATCAAAGACCCAGGGGTATGCTTACATCACTAGATATACCAGAATGGAAGTGGGATAGCATATTAATGGATTTTGTAGTAAGTTTACCGCGAACTTCTAAAGGTTTTGATTCAATTTGGGTGATTGTTGACAGGCCAACGAAATCGGCACATTTCTTACCTGTTAAGATCAATTACACAGTAGAGAAATTGACTGATGTTTACATCAAGGAAGTGATCAGATTACATGGAGTACCATCGAGTATTGTGTTAGATAGAGATCCGAAGTTTACTTCACGTTTCTGGGGAAGTTTACATTAAGCTTTAGGAACTAAGTTAAGGTTAAGTTCAGCCTATCATCCTCAGACCGATGGACAAACAGAAAGAACGATTCAATCGTTAGAAGAATTGCTAAGAGCATGTGTCTTAGACCATCGTGGGAGTTGGGATGACTTGTTACCGCTGATCGAATTCATGTATAACAATAGTTTTCATTCAAGTATAGGGATGGCACCCTATGAGGCTTTGTACGAAAGAAAATGTCAAACACCTGTGTGTTGGTACCAAGATGGGGAAAGCATGATTTTAGGTCCTGAAATCGTACAACAGACAACAGAAAAAGTAAAACAAATTCGTGAAAAGATGAAAATAGCACAAAGTAGGCAGAAGAGTTATTCGGATCGAAGGAGACGACCTCTCGAATTTGAAGAAGGTGAACATGTATTTCTGAGAGTCACACCAACGACTAAATTCATTGGACCTTACCAAATTCTTCGTCGTATTGGTCCAATAGCTTATCAAATTTCTTTGCCGCCTTTTCTTTCAAATATTCATGATGTATTCCAAGTTTCACAACTAAGGAAGTATATTCCTGATCCATCACACGTAATCGAACCCGATGAAGTACAATTAAAAGAAAACTTGTCTTATGAGACTTCACCTGTACAAATCGAAGATAAGTTGATTAAGCAACTCAGGGGTAAGCAAATTTCCTTAATCAAGGTTATTTGGGACGAAACTACTGGAGAAGCAATGTGGGAAGCTGAGGACAAAATGAGATTACAGTATCCTGAACTTTTTACAGGTACGTAATTTCGAGGATGAATTTTTTTTTAGTGGGGTAGTAATGTAACACCCTAATTTTTCGCTGCTTTCAAATATTGGTAATAAATATATAAATATATATATATATATATTTTTATCCGAGACTCAAAATGATTTTGGGTAAACCACTGTTATTTTCTCGTCATGTTTTATATCTTAGAGTTACGATGAAAATTTGGGTTGAAAATTTAGATGGAACCCGGTCTGCGTTTTCACTGACAGTAAAAGTTTACTGCTCAGAAAACCTAATTTTAAATCGTGAACGAGATGAAAAATGTGTTTATCGTATTTTCTATGATACATGAAGTTTTGAAAAATTTAGCGTAAAATTAAAATATTATAATTGCTGCGGGCGAAAACGTTGAGATATCTGTAGGAAAACCAGCATCAGATGAATCAGGGAGCCAACAACGGTGTTGAGGTGACTGATGTGACGAGCATTTATGACGATCCTATCCGAGTCATAATGGCCATAATGGCGCATTTATGACAATAGTATATTTTTGCATGGAAAGGACAATTTTACCTCTAGCTTTCCATGAATTTTGCAAGCCATGCCATTTTAATTTTTGACCAAATTACCCCCCCCAAACCCACAGCTGCATCATAACACACTTAGGCAAGTTCATTTCTCCATTTGCATGTCTATTGTCTTAAGAACTTCTAGCTTTTTGCCTTAAGAACACTTAGAACACCAAAGTAGTTTTGTGAAGAACATCATCAAGATCATCCTTTTCTTTGATCATCAAGAGATAACAACTCTTCATCTTGTCATTTAAAGCCTTTCTCTTCACAACTTTTATGGATTTATGCTTGTGTTAATCAAGTTCTTCATTTCATTCAAAGTTCATGAAGCTAACTTCAAAATCCATAACTAATTCTAGAAAAATCCTTTTGACATGAAACCAATTTCTATGATCTCATAATCATCTCTATTTTCATCATCTAGAAGCATATGATCAAGAGAAATTTCCTTCCCAACTTTCTGAACTGGGCCGAATCCATGAAAAAGTGGAGTTCATGGGTTTTGTTTCATTTTCATGTCTTGATTCATGATTCAATCTCTTAGTACCTTGGTAGTTCTTGTATGTAAGTAAGTAGAAGATCAAAAATCAAACCCTAACCTATTTGTTTCATAAAGGCCGAAACCCTAGCTATGAATATTGGATGGATTTTTTATTTAGATGTTGTCTTGTAACACTTGAATCCAACTCTAGGTTTTGTATGTTGATTAAATCCAAGAGTTGAGAAGATTTTAAAACCTCTAGACTATGATCTTGAGAAAAACCGAAACCCTAGTTCTTGGAACTAGATGAGTTTATTCCATGTTCTTAGTTCATGATCTTGGTTTAAGTACTTAATCATGTTTAAGTTACTTATGGATCATAAATTTCTAAGTAAGAAAATTTCTAACTTTTCTAACCTAGAAAATTTGAAGAGGTTGAAACCTAACTTTCATGATCTAAGTATATTGTTGTTTGATTTGGTTTATTTTGGTTGCAATTCGTTTGAAGCAATCGTTTAAGTTAGTTTGACTTAAGCTGACGGAGGAAAATCGGATTGGGATAGGGAGATTACTTGAATCTGCTAGTTCGAATCTTCAAAAGGTAAGGGGAGTATGTCTGAGGAGTTTAAGATAATCACATGCCTATTGTTGGAGTCGTTTGTTAATTTTTTGTTGAAATATTTTAGGATATTATATTGTTTACTGTTAATTGCTAGATTGATTAGATACTTACCTGAGTAATTGAGGTTATGTGATATTTGGATTTACATGATTATAATTATTTGGTTATATTATAATTGTGATGCATGTCATGAATTGATATATGTAATGCTATTCTGTGATTGAAATTTATCTGTTGTTGAGTGTTGGACTGAGAAACCTGACATTGGTCAGTGTTTAAAAATTTATTTGAAGATAAAAGCTTGATAAGCTTGGATAATTAATCAGAGTGATTAATTTGGGTAATTTTGAGAAAAGGTGAAAAAATATATTATTTTAATAATATTTTGTGGAAATTGTGTCAATAAGTGACGGTAAGGGCGAAACTGTGAAATTTTTCACAAGCTCTAATTTTTCCAAAATAAATTCAATTTTATTATAAAATGTTATTTAAAGTGATTAAGTTCCGAAAATAACGTTATATAGCAGTCAGAACAATTACTTCTGAGACGGAAAAGTTATTTAAGTTATAAAAAGATTTTTATTAAAATTTTTGGAAAACATTAAATATATAGTTATTTATTATTATGAATTTATTTATTGAATAATTTTTAAAAGTTGACTTTTATGGAGAATTATTTTCAAAACGGCAGAATAATAACCGTGGCAGTTGGGTCAAGGTTGATCAGAAAGGAACAGGGCCAGGAAGAAGAAGCTCTCATGCTATTTCCATAGTAGGACAGAAGGTCTATGTTTTTGGTGGTGAATTTGTGCCACGGGTCCCCGTTGATAACCAGCTATATGTATTCGACTTGGAAACTCAGTCATGGTCAGTGGCAGATGCATCTAGGGATACACCACCGCCACGTGTCGGTGTTACAATGGCTGCAGTTGGAGATACCATCTATGTATTTGGTGGAAGGGATGGTGAGCACAAAGAGCTCAATGAACTCTATTCTTTTGATACCAAGACCAACAAGTGGGCCTTGATTTCCAGTGGGGATACCGGGCCACCTAACCGGAGCTACCACTCCACAATCGCCGATAATGACCATGTTTACATCTTCGGCGGTTGTGGTGTGGCCGGGAGGCTCAACGATTTATGGGACTTTGATGTTGGTGGCAAGAAGTGGGTCGAATATCCTTCTCCGGGTGAAAACTATATATAAGGGGAGAGGTGGGCCGGGCCTTGCAGTGACCCACGAAAAGATATGGGTTGTCTATGGTTTTGCCGGAGAGGAAATGGATGATGTGCATTGCTTTGATCTGGCCCACAAAGCCTGGGCTCAGGTTGAAACAAGTGGCCAGAAGCCCGCGACCCGTAGTGTGTTTTCCACTGTTAGTGATGGGAAACACATAATTATATATGGTGGGGAAATAGATCCTAGTGAACTGTGTCATATGGGTGCTGGTAAATTTTCTGGTGAGGTTTATGCATTGGACACAGAGACACTTGCATGGGAGAAGCTAGAAGATGGGTCAGATCGGAGTGGTCATCCAGGACCTCGTGGATGGTGTGCATTCTCTGCTGCTAGGCGGGGTGGTCAAGAGGGATTACTGGTATATGGTGGCAACTCTCTTAGTAATGATAGGCTTGATGACATTTACTTCTTTGCTATTTGTCAGGGTTAGTTGGTGAATGATTAGCAAGTTATTGTAATATAATTGCTTATTGTGTGATGGATTTCTAATATATCATCGTGGTAAGAGTATAATGGCATCATGGCATGTGAACTTGGCATGTTTAGTAATAAACATTTTCAGTTTGTGAAAAAAAAAATTATTCTGCCGTTTTGAATAATTTTTGTATGCTGTGAATATATGGTATATGCTATTTGTGTGTCGTGCATGGGGTTGTCTTATCAAGACTCATATATTGGTAACCCACCCTTGCATATTTGTTTGTTGTTTCCTCTACTATGTGGAATCTATTTATATATATGCGTTCAGATGGATCCAAGCGCAGTGGATCTGAACTACTCAGGGGTCCGAAACCTGATGTTCAACAATGTTGACCAAGGGAACGCCTGGGTTATTAACCCAGGGGATCAGAGTGCTACTTACACGGGTCCGATGAGGACACTCCGAGGTACTACAACAGGCGGACCACAGTAGTTGATTCATAGTAAGGAGACGATTGAAGTTTCACTACTGCCCATTGGGCTGATCCTACGATATTTGGTACAACACGGAAACCTGGAGCATCAACCACCTCATTTCGTTCATCCGTTACAACAGGTAGCACCAGAGTCACCTCCTGCACCTATAGTCTTGATTCCAGAGGATGTACAGGTGGAGATGGAGGAGGACCCTGAGAGGATCCGATGGATGATCCAGACTATGTTCCTTTAGATGACGGAGTGTTTCCAGCTGTTGGAGAGGGGGTTGTTGTATCCTCTCCAGATACACCTCCTAGAGGTGGGGGAGTTTATACTGGACTCTCCAATGGATTTCTATAGTGGTGACCAGCTTTAGGATGTAGTCTTTTTTGGGTAGAGTGGGATTTTAGTTTAGTCTGACTTAGTGGCGACTGAGAGCCATCTTTTGTGTAGTGTTTTTTAGACCCCCACTATGACCTAGTTATGATATTTCAGTTAATGTAAAATATGTGTGACAGTAGATGGTGACCTGGTAAGAAAAAGGTCTTTTGTAAAACTTGGATGCATATCTAATATATATAGCGATGTACATTATTTTATTGGTGTTTGAGTGTGTGTACATTAAAAAGAAAAAGGAAAAAAATTTATCACTGTTTTTGAGAAGTTTAAGGAATTAGAAAACGAAGTTTGTTTTCTGAAAGAAACCAGCAAATTAGTGTCTTTATTAAGTTTGATTTTTGCAACATGTTACGTAATTGTGATACCTTGGGAATAGGGTGTCGTAATATTAATATATGATTATTTGCATTAATATGAGATTATGTCTATTAATGTGTGATCTTATATGAATATATGATTTTGTATGTGATTTTATTTGTTAATATATACCATGTGATTTTAGTAATAATAAGTGATTAAGAATGATAATACGA
Source organism: Sophora flavescens (assembly GCA_030762895.1). Classification (NCBI taxonomy): domain Eukaryota; kingdom Viridiplantae; phylum Streptophyta; class Magnoliopsida; order Fabales; family Fabaceae; genus Sophora; species Sophora flavescens. The sequence goes on from CM061063.1 coordinate 117,786,467, forward strand.
GATATCATGTGATTTAGTATTTAAATCGAGATAGTGTAACTCTTAGATTTTAGTCCCTTAATCAATTAGATTTGAGTCCTTATTAATATAGGAGAATCCTCTTTTTGGTTATCTCTTAAGATCTTATCATAATCTCCTAAGGATCTTATCTAAAAATAACTACCAAATCTATATCTAAACCTCCTTCGCACGTTTGACCATGTTAGAATCCGAATTAGGATTTGATTCGTGAAATATTAACTTGTAAATATTCCTCTAAGATTTCTAAAGACACCAAGAACGCCTCAATCGGACACTCGTAACTCAAGATTTGTGCAAAATACCAATCTGTACACAGTTTGGGCTGAAATAGGAGCCCGTTACGCCCTAACTTGTTTTTATATCATAAGACTCAACCTAAACCCTATTTCCCATGACTCAAGACTCAGAAGATCTACCTCTCTCCATCTCTTAGATTTCTCCTTAGTTTCTTTTAATAATTCTGAAAGGAAATTGCTCTCGTTCATCTTCCTTCTCCGTTTTTTACCACAAGGACATCGCTGCCAATACACCCTTCTTTTAGTGTCGATCTTATCTTCATTTTTTTTTTCTGAATTTTGGGCTGCAAACAAGCTAAATTTTCGTGTTCCATGTTCTCCTTATTTTCCCTTGAGTTTCTTGAATTAGAAGCTTAATCCATGTGTTTTCGTTGTCGTTCTTGAGGAAGTGATCAAGCGTTTGTTAGACGAGACTCAAACGAACCTTTTCTCCTCTTCTCGTTTCTGTTATTTATATTTTAATCTCAAGGAAAGCCATACCTCTTGTTCCCTTTTTGATTCTCTCTTGGGTTTGGGAGTTGTGGTCCTCTTTGTGAACTTTTCATATTTGTAATGGTAGGAACCAGTGAATGAGGCTTTGATTCGACACTCTCATCCCTTCGAGGCTTGCGAATTTGATTTTAGGTATGGGGAGAAGGGATTAGTATGAACATGTAGGCTTTGTGGTAGCGTAAGATGAGGGTTAATCCATGAATTGCAAGCTATGTGCCTTGTAATGTATGTTTGCTAATGGGATTGATAATAACGTGATTAATTGTCACTGTTATATGAATGATTGATGATAATATGTTACAACATGATTGAATGTAATTTGTTAATGATGATGATGATGATGACATATCATGGTTATGTGTATTGATGCTTTGATGCTATGAACTGTTGTTTTGGCATATGAATATGTTAATTAAAGACGTAGGGATGTTAGTAATAAAACAAGGATTAAGGATTAATTACCAATGTTCATAAGTGGTCGCGCTGTCGCCACGCGCCAAAAAAGAACGAGCGTTTACAAAAATAATGTAGATAGGGAGCGACGAATCGAGTATCGTCTCTCAAGGACTCTTTAGTTGTTGTTGTTATTAACAGAGAATTAGTAAAAGTCAGAATTTGGGGGGTTTTGGATTGAGACAAAATAAAGAAAACAAAGCAATAAAAACAGGCAGTTTAAGAGACTAACAAATAAGCTAAAGAACGATTAACCTACTGTTCTTGGTTTCCCACTATCATTGGTTCAAATAAATCCGAGCCCTAAGCGGATTCTAATCCCCTCCCAGTTGTAGCAACAATTAACAACGCAATCACTACTACGGATGTATGTTCCTATTCCCGAAATAACAAACGGGGTTAAGCTCTCATGAACAAACGAACATGAACGAACACACGCGAAATAACAAACGCGATTAAGTATAGAAACATAACATCACCGAAATGAATCAATACAACACTACACATTCCTGAAATAACAAACAAAAACATATAGCTTTGCATTGAAAAGAGAAAAGCAAATAAAACAGGAATTATAGAACCTCAAATGTAATAGAAACCAATCACAGTAGATTAATCTAGGAGACTAACTCTCCATTACAAAAGGAAGACAAAACATATCTAAGAAAAGAAGACAAACTACTACTACTGCCTAAGAACTAGCCAAAACTGGCTAACTCCCCCACTCGGTTCTGTCTAAAACGCTTAAATACAATTTCTGGAATCAGCTTTCTCGCGAGGCGAAGCCTCTCTCGCGACGCGAATATTATGAACAGTCTGCAACCTTTGGTATTCTCGCGAGGCGAACACACATTCGCGAGGCGAGAATGTGAAGAGTCTTCTTATTACGCCCGTTATGAACATCAGGGGCCAACCGTGATGCTTTCTGACTTCCAGGCTCGCGAGGCGAATGGATGCTCGCGAGGCGAACGCTTCAACTTCAAAACTGCCACAACCGTGATCTTCAACACGGGTAAACCGTGATCGTCTCTGACTTTCTGGGCTTGGTGACTCGCGGGGCGAGATATTCTTCACGGGGCGAACCAGAATTATTTCTTTTTTATTAACCTGAAAATAAGAAATAACAGTAAGTATTTTATTTAACTCTAAATCAACTAAATTAGCTTAAAAACACTTTACAGACTCAAAATCTTACTTAAGGACAATCAAGTCTAATTTGGGTGAAAATGATATAAAATTAGCACAAAGCCATGGTCTTTACTAGTTATAAAACCAGTCAACCAGAGGCTCATCAATAAGACATGGAGATTAGTAAAGAGGGGAGAGATAAATGCTCAATGTTATAGTTTAAAGATAATAGGATTAATCTATGAGTGCTCTAGGGAGTTGGTGAGGATTCTTTAAATTTTCTGCCCAAGCCGTATGATCACGCTCCGGTAAGCACAGTTGTGATCTAGGACAGCACGTCGTGCTCAATGTCAGCATGCCATGTTGTGGGTTACTTGGTTAGCACGACTGTGCTTCCTAGCCAGAACATGGTGTTATGTGGAAATTGGGTGGCTTCACCCAGATTTTCCCCATGATGAAGCTAGACAATAATTAAAGTAAAACAAAGGAGATAGTCCAATTATATCATATGCCTTAACAAAGATAATTAAACTAAAAGATGCTAAAATGGTTAAGACGGTAACGATGGGTTGCCACACGTTGATAAACCTTGATGGTTATTGGTCAAGGTGTTGATGGTGATAAACTTTGATGCTTATTGGTCAAAGTTGCCTTGATGCTTATTGGTCAAGGTGTTATTATTGATAAACCTTGATGCTTATTGGTCAAGGTGTTGATGGTGATAAACTTTGATGCTTATTGGTCAAAGTGGAGGTGGTGGTTAGGTTTGTTTGTTATTGATGCACATGCATTCATGCATTGGAGTTGTTAGTGGGGGATGTTACGACATAGGGGAGTTCGTCCGAGAGTAAGGTGAACTGGTCGTCCGCGGTGATTCATCCGAGAGTTAGGTTGATCGTAGCCCCCCGTGGTGGTGCATCCGAGAGTAAGGTGCATCGGCTATCCAAGAGGTTCGCCCATGGTTTGGTGAACTACCGGTGTTGGTGCTTATTGGCCAATGTGGATATATAACTTCGAAGTTGTCTTCCTGAGATAGTTATGGATCCACATGCATAATGGAGTAGTGAAGTAGAACTGCATCGCATAGCATAAGTTGTTTGACATGTAATGATGTAATTAATATGTTAAATGGTATGTGTATGTGATATGCTATATATATGTTTTATGATCATCTTTCTAACTATCCATATGCCATTATGTTTATACAACTATTTCTTACTCCCCATCATTTGTTATTTCTTTGCATGTACCTTTTTTTATGCAGGTGATGTTGGGCAACTTGTTGAGGAGTGACTCCGAGGAGCTCACTCGCTCGTAGTTTAGGACTTTACCTTTATTTAGTTGTTTTTTCGGTGTATTTCCGGATTTGGTTACCGGCTCTGATATGTGACATCAGGGTTTTTCGGTTATGTTGATGTTTTATTTTTTCCACCGATGTTATGTTTTTGTTCATCTGGTTCTCGCTACCTTTGTTAATGTTTAATAATGATTTATATATATATATATATATATATATATATATATATATATATATATATATATATATATATATATATATATATATATATATATATATATGCGGGGTAGAGGGTGTCACATTTCTCCCACACCCCACCCACCACCATCCACCCACTCTATCCTCTAAACTTTGCCATCAGCAACATGTTGGTGTTTTTATTTCCATAAAATATAACTTTATGATGTATTATATTATATGATTGGCAGATTTGATATGAAGAGGTGTGTGGCAGAGACTCGATGTTTATAATTCTCCCTATTCTTTGACTTTAATCATTTAGTTTAATTTAGAGTTTAGTTATTTAGGGTTTAGTGTGACACCCTAAACTCGGGTCATCACATGGTTACCCGTTTGCGGAAATAAAACTTTATTTGCTGGTTACTTTCGGAAAATAATGTTTTCTCAACGTTCATATTTTCAAAATATGGTGATAAAATTTTTTCTTTTAACTTCACAACCACAACAACAACAACGTAATCCAATTACATTCAGATACACAAAGTATATAAATCTTACAACTTTACTGCCTCATATATTTTCACACCTAGATCATTATCAGTTTAGTTTATTCCCAAAGCATCATATAATACAATAGGACCTAAGCTGGTCGCCACTAACAGACACTACACTCGACAGGAGTAGCACAGCATGTCTCGAACTCTACGGCCTCCTTCTTCTTGTAGAGGTCATACCCCTTGTGCTACTCTGATATGTGTTGTAAGGGTGAGACACAAATATAGGGATTTTACAAAATAACTAAATGCTCGCACAAAAGAAGGCACAAGTACAATTTCATGTTATAACAACATAAGCATCCCTACTATAGCATACAATTTATCAATGGGTTTCACACCCCAAACATCAACGTTGAAAAATTATGCATGAGCACTTCAATACATTATCTAACTTTTTCCTAATCTCCGGAGATCCCACAACACCGCGTAAATGAGTTGATCAAGCTCAATAGCCAAATATATTAGGCACTTCGTGGCATGGAATACTTTATCAAAGCACCATACATACTTCGTAGCCAAAATACCCTATCATCAAGGTATCCGACATAACTTCGTAGCCAAAATACCCTGTCATCAAGGTATCCGACATAACTTCGTAGCCAAAATACCCTATCATCAAGGTATCCGACATAACTTCGTAGCCAAAATACCCTATCATCAAGGTATCCGACATAACTTCGTAGCCAAAATACCCTGTCATCAAGGTATCCGACATAGGACATCGTGGGCACGTCTGCCAATGCATGTATATAAAATATTTTGTTCTCGTCGTTTTCTTCGTGTGTAATCTTTCCTTTGCCAAAGCTCAAAAGCTTACGACCAACGTAGTTTTCAATGTCTTAAAGTCTTTCATTAACAACACAGGACACGCAGTCCGAGTGCTTAGTCACGAAACCCTAAACCTTGCAATCAGTCTTAGGTTCGTGGTAGTAGAAAACATCATAAATCTTTTACCATCGTTTATTACGTCGTGAAGTAGACACACAGTCTACCTACTAGACACCAAGTCTTTAACATCATAAGAACACTAGTACCCCGACGTCTCGGTTACTAAGTTCCATATCGTCGTTTTACATCGTTTTTGTCTGTGAAAAACAAATCCAAAATAGGATAACGTCATAAGAACATTAATACCCCGACATCTCGGTTACTAAGTTCCACATCGTCGTTTACGTCATTTACGTCGTTTTTCGTCTATGAAAACATATCCAAAATAATATCTCCGTAATTTATCCAAATTACCGAAAATACGTCATTGAGTAAACTCATTTACAGAAAAAATTTTCTACTTGAAATTCGTTTATAAAACGTCCAATCATCAAAAACTTTTTACTGAAACTTCAACTATAAAAATTAAATCAATTCAGATTAACTTCTTCTCAAAACAAGTACTGCTATTTCTAAACTTTCACCGTAAATAATTTCAAAACTTGCCATCATTTATCATTTTCCAAGAAAATATTTTTAAAGTCAAACTTTGACTTTTCATTTTATATTATTATTTTATTATTTTTATTTTTATAAAATATTTTTGAATATTAATTTCACAAAATAACTTTTTATAATATTTAGGAATTTCTTGCGTAAAAATTAGCAGTACTAAAAAAATTTCACGGTTACGCTCTCACCGTGACTCATAAATTTCTTTTACACTAATAAATCCTTAAAATAATAGTATTTCTCAAAAACTCATTATTTTTCAAAATAATATTTTTCCACCACTATTATATTCCAACATTCCCCATAAAACGTTGAATATAATCTTCACGACTTATTAAATCTTTTATCCCGATTAATCGGTTGTGCACGACCACTTGTCGAGGCCTCTCAAACAACATTCAACATTCATCATTCAACAATATCATCATAATTATATCACCAGGCAGATCATGCATCATAGCAACATACTATACTACTGCATATAATTAAATCAATTAAAAGCAGATTAATCACCGATGCACAGATAACAACACAACGTAAGCCACATAAACAAATAATCACAACCACATATAAATCATATAAACCACACTACAAGCAAATAGTTATTGAGAAAAATCCATCATGGCAAGCCCCCCTTACCTCTTGAAGATTGAACTAACCGTTCCTGTTAATCTCCTGATCCCGATCCGATTTTTCCTCTCCGTCAGCGTAAATCGGTTAACTCAGTTGTTTCCTTCAAACGAATTGCAACCAAAATAAATCAAATCAAACAACAACACACTTAAATCAATGGGGGTTAGGGTTCGGCTTTACCCAATTTTGTAGGTTAGGAAACTTAAAATTTGATTAACTTAGGGATTAATGATCCATAAGTTACTTAAGCATGATTAATCACTTTAACCATGATTATGAACTAAGAATCATAAACTAAACCCATCTAGTTCTAAGAACTAGGGTTCGGTTTTCTCAAGATCAATAGGCTAGAAGTTTTAAAATTTCATCAACTCTTGGATTTAATCAACATACAAAGCTTAGAGTTGGATTCAAAGATTACAACAACTTTTGAATCACAAAATCATTAAGTGATCATACCTAGGGTTTCGGTTTTTGAAGAAGCAAATAGGCTCAAGTTTGATTTTTGATCCTCTATATACTTGAATACAAGAACTATCAAGATATAATCATGAATCAAGACATGAAATTGAAACAAAACCTAAGAACACAACTTTGACCTAGATTCGGCCCAGTCCAGAAATTAGGGAAAGAAATTTCTCATGATCTTGTGCTTCTAGATGATGAAAATCGAGATGATTATAAAACCATAGCAATTGGTTTCATGTCAAAAGGATTTTTCTATAATTAGTTATCAATTTTTGAATCTAGCTTCAAGAACTTTAAACAAATGAAGAACATGTTGATCAAAGGCATAAACTCAAGAATCTTATGAAGAGAAAAGCTTAGAATAGCAAGATTAAGAGAGACTACCTCTTGATGATCAAAGAAAATGATGATTTGGATGATGTTCTTCAAGGTTTTCTTATGGTGTTCTTAAGAAACTTAAGGGAGAAGATGAACATAGTTAGGGTTTTAGAACAGTTTCAGTATTTTGGGTGGATCTCTCAACATAATTGTCCGTTTTGGATGATATTTATGTCGTTGGAAAGAAGAGAGAAATATGAACAACTTTCATGTTGAAAGTTTTTCGAGATCCAGAATAGAAAATGGTCATAATTGCCAATCAAAATCTGACGAATTATGAGCTCCAAAGAACATGAAAATGGAAAAATGCCTTAAGGAAGAAGACAACTTATTTAAAGGAAGAAGAATCCAAACTTAATGAAGAAGGTATTGAGCCGTGAGGATGGGGCAAAGCTTGGTCAATTTGTCCAATGGCATTTGGTAGAAATTGTCATAAAAAGACAAGGGTATTTTGGTCATTTCATAGGAAAATTTAATGTTGCCAGAAATGTGCCATTATGGCCATTTATGATAGGATAAACTCGTCATAAATGCTCGTCAAGTCGGTCAATCCAATGTCTCTGCTACGTTGCCGACTTCCCGATTCATCTGACTCAGGCTCTGCCTAGAGACATCTCGACGTATAGGCCCGCAACAAATATAATATTTTAATTTTTTTACCAAAATTTTCAAAACTTCCAGGATCGTAGTAAATATGATAAAAACATTTTTCATCTCGTTCACGACTCAAAATTAGGTCTTCTGAGCAGTAAACTTTTACTGTCAGTGAAGACGCAGAAAACAGCAGACCGGCTTCCGTCTGAGTTTTCAACCAAAAACTTCCCCGTAGCCTTATAAAAATAAGTATGACAGGGAAATGACCTTGGTTTATCCAAAATCATTTTCTAAGTCTCGGATAAAAATATATATTTATATATTTATTACCGATATTACGAAGCAGCGAAAATCGGGGTGTTACATTTAGTTTGGTGGGTTGAGATTGAGTAGTCAGGAGAGAGTTTAAATGTGAAGTTTGGTGGTGGTGGTGGTGGTGGTGGTGGTGGGGTGGGGGGGATATATGGTGTTAGTGTTAGATTTTGGTTTACAAATAACATAACTCTTTTAGGTAGGAGGGAGAATGAGTTGTTGTGTTTGTGCCTATGTAAGTATTTCTCTCGTAAGGATCCTCTTATGACTGGTTTTCCTCATAATCTAAAATTATATAGAAGTGTATACGGAAATTAATAACTTTGGGATGCTAAAAACACTCACATTCTCTCTATTTAAAATAATATTAAATTTTAATAAATATTAGTAAAATACTATTACATTTATTAAAGAAGAGAAAATTATTTAGATAAAACTATTAAAATATGCGTAAGCAATATTTTAAAAAACTTCATTTGTAAATACTTATTTAGAATATTTAAAATATTTCTTATATTTATTTTTCAGACCTAAACTTTTATTGTATATGTTTATTAAAAAAAAATTAATACATAGATGTTTAATTAAAATTATTACATAAAGTATGTTATTTAGAGCATTTATTTTTTATGCTTTTATGTCAAAAAAAAATTATAGTACGATAAAAAAATAAAGTGTTAAGAATTCATACATTTATTTTTTATGCTATTGTTGGGACCAAAAATGGGATTTTGGTCGAATAAGGGATTTCTGACATCCGCATAGTGTGTTGTCGAAAGGAATGAATAAAAATTGCCTCAGTACTGAAAATGGCATTCCAACAATGACTTCATAAGGCACAATGTCAAAATAACTGATGTCAGAATAAAAGTAAGTGGAAGCTAAGAAGTTTCTATGAAGGCAAGTTGTTTCTTCGACGAACAGATACCTTGAAAGAGAGATCCAAAATCAGCAAAGAAGGATGTTGTCGAAAAAAAGGAGTAATTCGATGGAAGTCAGAATGTCGAAGGATCACAACATTGGAGAAGTACGTCACTCTGGGCCACTAACGTTAAGGTGGGCCTACCCATGCGAAAATGTGGGAACATAGGGGAGTTGACGGTTACATTTTGTAGCAGCTCAAGGCCATGATTCTGATAATGGAAGTAGTGCGCATTAGATCTTAGTCGTAGAAAAATAAACACATGTGTCAATAGGACAGATGATGGTAGATTAGGACTTACAAAGTTATTTCTTTTCTTTGTAAATAGTGCATATGCTGATGTACAAACGGCCAGATACCTTGACCACACTCCCACACATCCTCACACGCATAACTGGATTAAACAGAGTTGCATCAAGTTGTCTTCCCATAATTAATTTCCAACAACTTTATTTTATTTCAAATTTCATATTCTTTTTCCCTTAACTCTCTTTCCACATCAATAAATTGGCACCCCCAGTGGGACTCCTTCGAAGTAACTTGCTCGGGTATTGCTAACATACTTATTGACTCATCGTCAGTGATGTAATGTCCATGCAACTAAGAAGTAGCACACACTTGCCAGCTATGTCGAAAAGTCAATCTGATAGTAGTAATTCTGAAAGCATGTCAGGTGCTAACAACAACCACTACAAGAAAAGAGGGTCTTACTGACAGTTTTTTAGAGATGACCGTCGTTAAGTTTGAATACCAAAAGTTTCAAAGGTTTTCGACGGAAAGCCCGTGGGTAAAGTTACTAAGGGCTATTCCATCGGTAACTCCCTCGGAATTAGTGGTGGGAAGGGAAAAAAATTGGCGTGAGAGCTTACCGACGGATAGGTCCGTCGGTAACCCTTAACTACACTTACAGACGGAAATTCCGTCGAAAATCTTGTTATCGTTACCGAGGGACCGTTACATCGGTAATCATATTTTTTTAATTACTGACGAAAAATCCATCAGTAATTTAAAATGATCCGTTAGAAACCTTCATTAACACTACAAAAAAAAGATATTTACTAAACATTAAAATTCGGTCACTATGTAGTTTAGCGACCGAAAGTTGGGTGTAGCAGAAACCCTAGCGACCAAATTTACTTTCCGATCCAAATTAGCGATTATTTTCCGGTCACTGAATTAAATAAATTGGTTGCAAGGTGGGTTGGTCGCCTGCTCTGGTTAACCAAAAATGGTGATTGATATTTGGTCGCTACTTCAGTCGCTACATTTGGCTATATTAACCAAATTAGCGACCAAAAATTCGGTCGCTAAATGATATTAAATTTAATAATTTATTTAAATTGAATTTTGATTTACACCTAGCGACCGATTTGTTAACTGCTAATTTGTTTGTTAAACTGATTATAACTTATTAATATATATTTTTTACTTTAGGATAACTTTTTCCAATTTATTATTATAAATTACAATTAAAAAATTAGATATAATATTAATGACAATACTCATATAAATAAATGTAAATATGTCATACAAAAAAAAATCTGGAAACTCTAGAAAATGTATGAATACAAATGAACGTCAATGATGATGCGGAGGTGGAGGCAACCAACTGTCCTCACTGTCCATGGTGCCGACGTCTACAACGTCCTCGTCCTCTGGAGCATCATCATCAGTAGCAGGAGGTGGGGGGACTGGAGGAGCAGCAGGCAACACAACTGTAGAAGCATCACCCTGAGCAACTGGAGGCTGGATCTTCATCTGCCCCAACACCAACCGCAGTGTCTGGCCCTGCTCCATAGTTGTCTGCATCGGCTGCTGGTGTGCCTGCGTCAAATTTGCAATCTGCTCCACCGTCAACTGCTTCCTCTTCCTCTTCTCCCTAAGCTTTGTGTTTAGATGGGTGATGGTGTCCTGCATCTTATTGAACTGCTCCGATTTTTTTACGCTTTCTAAGATCGGTATAAATATAAATAAACATTTATATTTTTATCTGAAACTTAGAAAATGATTTTGGGAACACCAAATTCATATGGTTGAGCGGGAAAAATTTACCTTCGTTGTGAATGTGGAATATGAAAAACTTCCCCTTTACTGTAACCTCTGTCAAAGCATTGGGCACTCCTCAACCTCTTGTGGCAAGATAGGTGACTTTCAAACCTCCAAAAGGACCTCTAACCCTCCCGTTAGGAAGGGTCCTTCAACTGTCCCCTAAAGTTTGTCTTCCAAAGAAGGCTGCTCAGCCTTCGGCAGATAACCAGAATACGGATCGCAATGAAACTATTGTTACCATTGATAACCCCCAAGGTCCGGTTGTTGTTGCTGCTGTCACAAATAACACTGTGGTGGACAAAGGCAAGGCGGTCGCTGTTGTAGAAGAAGCAATTGTGGACGGCCTTATTTTGAGGAAGGACACATCTCAATTTTTATATGATGCAGTTGGAACAGATTTTTGATCCAGATTTGTGTGTTAACACCGGCCATAATGAGCATTTAAATGTTCAGGAAACATTGTTGCAGGAACCTGTGATGGCAGTTGGTAATGGCTCTTCTGACTCAGATTTAGCCAGCGTTTTAAACACCGAGGAAGCACTGTATAATGTTTTCTCCAATCTCAACTCTCCATCCAATTTGATTCCCCAAGACTCCGGGGACTCCCTCGCTGTTAACAGTGATGAGCAGTCTTGGTTTCCAAACTCAGCCCTCGGATCAGGTAATGCCTCCATGCATACTACTGTGCATTGCAACACCAATAACAACCCGGTTGTGGTGAAGGATATGAACATTGTTGCTGGCAAACTGTGGAGCACTAGTGTAGACGAGGAAGAGGATGCTGAGGAGTCTCCTCCCTCTTTTGATCCCAAGGCAACTAAGTATCTGCAGAAAACTAATGTGGGTACTTTTTTGTTGTTATGTCAAAATCCCAGAAGAAAAAACTGCGAAAGAAACAACTTCAGATTCAGAAAGCGCAGGCAGGTAATACCCGTGCTCGGGGTGGTCCATGTAACTTCGCCTAATGATTATCCTCTATTGGAATGTTAGAGGAATTGCTAATCTTGAAACAAGATTGGTTCTGAAAAAGCTTTGCTCTTTGCATAAGCCGGATATGGTCTTCATTGCTGAACCTTGGATCTCTCAAAGTCAGCTTCCTGCTTGCTTTTTGAAAGAGATAGGTATGAATTTTTTCATTGCTAACGATAGAGCTAATAATCTGCCTAATTTGTGGTGCCTTTGCTCCAATTCTATTTGCCCCACTATTATTTCCAATTCAGATCAGCAAATCACTTGCTCTTTGAACGTTGATGGTGAACACATGTTTGTTACTATTGTGTATGCCTCCACCAATTATCTCAAGTGCAGACAGCTTTGGTCTGATCTTTCTGAGTTGCATCTCATTCACAATGTTCCTTGGAGCTATGTTGGGGATTTTAATTGTGTTCTTGGCTCTCACGAGCATAGAGGTCGCGGCCTCCCATCTAAGATTTATTGTGAGGACTTCCGGTCTTGGATAGACTCTTCGGACTTGGTTCATATTGACACAAAAGGTTCGGCCTTCACTTGGTCCAATGGAAGAGTTGGTAGCCATTACACTGAGAGAAGGTTGGATAGATCCTTCTGTAACAATGCCTTGCTTGATATGTGGAGTAGTGTCTCCTGCTGCACTTTACCAAGAGCCAAGTCTGATCACTTTCCTCTTCTTCTAGCTATGACCAAAGATGTGAGACGGCATGGCTCTATGTTTAAATTCCATAAAATGTGGTCTAGCCACTCAGGTTGTAAAAAATTAATTGCTGACTCTTGGCAAGATCCTATAGCTGGCTGTCCTATGTTCGTCCTAACTCAAAAATTGAAGAATCTGAAACAGAAGCTAAAGGATTGGAACAAGTCTACTTTTGGTAATGTTCATGATAATCTCAGCGCTGCTTTGTCTAATCTAGATCAAATTCAGCTTTGGATAAATAATGTTGGCAGTTCTGTTGATCTTTTGGAAGAGGAGAAGGAGGCCCAGTTATTACTTCAGTCTGCCCTCGGTTATGAAGAACAATTCTGGAAGGAAAAGGCCAGAGTTAAGTGGCATCTTGAGGGGGATCGGAACACAGCTTTTTTTCCATCGAATGGCAAAAATCAAAGGTGTTACTAGTAAGATATCTATGCTTCACCATGCAGATCATCTCCTCAATAACCCGGCAGACATAGAAAGTCATGTTCTTGACTTCTATCAAACTCTCTTTGCTAGTGTGAACAGTTGTCAGGCCAATAACCTTATTGACAAAGTCATCCCTTCTATTGTTACTGAGCAGGACAATGATTTATTAACCGCTTTACCTACCATGGAGGAAGTCAAAAATGCCGTGTTCTCAATGAATGCTAGCGGGGCTCCCGAGCCAGATGGTTTTGGAGGTCACTTTTTTCAGGCTTATTGGGGCGTCCTTCATCTTGATGTGTATCATGCTGTTCACCATTTTTTTAAGGATGGTTGGATCCTCCCTAATTACAACTCCAGTATCATCACTCTTATTCCTAAAGTCCCTCACGCTGCCAAAATTGAACAATACAGGCCAGTTGCTCTGGCTAATTTTAAGTTGAAGATTATTACTAAAATCTTAGCAGACAGGTTGGCAACTATAGCTCCTAAAATTATTTCTGACAACCAAAGAGGATTTATCAAGGGAAGACAAATTTCTGACTGCATTGGTGTCGCTTTTGAGTGCATAAACCAGCTGGACAGACAGTCTTTTGGGGGTCAAATAGCTATGAAGATTGATATGAAGAAATCTTTTGATACTATTGAGTGGAGCTTTATCTTAAATGTCCTCAATTCTTTTGGTTTTAATAGGAAGTTTTGCTCCTGGATTGAAACTATTCTGATGTCAGCCAAGTTGTCTATATCTATTAATGGTAATGCAATTGGTTTCTTCAACTGTTTGAGGGGTGTCCGTCAAGGAGACCCATTATCTCCCCTCTTATTCTGCATTGCTGAAGAAGTTCTTAGTAGAGGTATCAATATCTTTGGTGGAAGAAGGAAAATTGCAATTGATGGCGGGTCCTAGAAACTGCAAAATGCCTAGTCACATCCTCTATGCAGATGACATTGTAGTCTTTTGCAGAGCATCCAAATCTACTCTAATGAATCTTCTGTCTTTATTTAAAGATTATGAGAAGATCTCTGGGCATGTGATTAGTATTGAAAAATCCAAGTTCTACACTGGTAACATTTCGGGTGCTCGGAAAACTGCTCTCTCAAATATCCTCGGTTTCCATCATGGATCTCTCCCCTTTAATTATTTAGGCATCCCTCTTTTCAAAGGGAAACCCAAGAGGATCCACCTGCTACCCATTGCGGACAGAATTAAAGCCAGGCTCGCTTCTTGGAAAGGATCTCTGCTCTCTATTATGGGGAGAGTGCAATTGGTTCGCTCTGTTGCTCTTGGGATGCTGGTCTACAGCTTTCATATTTATGCTTGGCCTGTTAACTTACTAAATTCTATTGATAAGTGGCTTAGGAACTTTGTGTGGAGTGTAGACGTCGGCACTAGGAAATCCGTCACTATCTCTTGGAACAAGGTGTGCAAACCTCTTCATGAGGGTGGTCTTGGCATCTGATCAATTAAATCTATCAACAAAGCTGGTCTTCTTAAGCTTGGTTGGGAATTCACATCTTCACACAATCACTGGGCTGTCTTGCTTAGAGCCAGAGTCATTAGGAATGGCAAACCTATTACTCACCACATATCCTCCTCCATTTGGCCTGGCATCAAAGACTGTTTACCAGATATTCTGGAGAATGTCTCTTGGAATCTTGGCAATGGCTTGAGCATCAACTTTTGGAATGATAAATGGCTATCCACAACTGTTTTATATATTTTGAACGTTGAGGCTAATCTGCGGTGTGATTTGTCCACCCTCTCAGCCAAGGTTACAGACTTCATCATTGGAGGCAATTGGTGCATTCCTAATGCTCTTCTGACTCACTGCCCTAGCCTCAAAGCTGAAATTGATAAGATTACCATCCCTATGTTTCCTTGTGTGGACCAAATGGTTTGGTCTAATTCTGTGTCCGGATCTCTTAGCTTCAAGGAGGCCTACTCCTTCTACTCTCCTCCGAGTCCTGTGGTGCCATGGACTGAGATTATCTGGAGTCGCAATGTTCCTCCTTCCAAGTCTTTCATCCTGTAGCGTATTATTAATAACAAGATGCCCACAGATGACAACTTACAAAGCAGGGGCTGTACCATGGTCTCTATGTGCAGTCTTTGTGGTAATGCATATGAGGACACTCAGCACCTTTTCCTGGATTGTAGTTTTGCAAGGACAATTTGGCACTGGTTCACGAGTCGTATAAACCTCTTCATTGACTGCTCTACCTTTACTTCTATGCTTGCTGTCTGCTCCCGTGGCTGGTTTAGTCAAGCTAATGTTATTCTCACCGCTGGTATTCTTAACATTTTGTATACTGTTTGGCGTTGCAGGAATCAACTTCGGTTCAATAATAAGCTGGTCTCCATCAACTCAGTAATTGCTTTGATCTCCTCCAATGTGGCCCTGGCCGATATGCTCGGTACTGGTACTATGTCTAATTCCATTATGGACTTCACCATTGTCAAGGCTTTTAATGTCCAATGTCGCCCGCCTGCTGCAAGAATAATTAGAGAAATTTGTTGGCAGCCTCCCATCACTAACATGGTGAAATGCAACACTAACGGTAGTGCTCTTGGTTGTCCTGGATCAGCTGCTTGCGATGGTTTATTCCGTGATAGCCTCTCTGACTTTATTGGTGGTTTTTCTATTAATCTTGGCTCTCAATATTCTCTCCATGCAGAATTGCATGGTGCCATGATGGCCATTGAGATTGCTTTCAAGAAAGGCTTGAATAATCTCTGGTTGGAAAGCGATTGTAAACTTGTTGTGGTTGCTTTTGTGAACCACAATCTCGTCCCCTGGAACCTCAGAAATAGATGGATCGACTGTGTCTTGCTCACTAAGCAAATGCATTTTGCAGTCTCTCATATCTACAGAGAAGGAAACCACTGTGCTGACAAGTTGGCTTTTTTTGGTTTAGGTATTACAGGTTTAGTTTGGTGGGATGCCCTTCCTTATTTTATCAGGGAGGACTTTTTTAGAAACAAATATGGTCTACCTAATTTTAGGTTTCATCAACTCGTCTTGGGTTTGGTATATGCCCCCCCAAGTCTCTTTTGTACTCTTTTCTTTCTTTTCAATAAATTGGGCACTCTTTTTCCTTCTGGTGTTTTTTCCCTAAGGAGGGTTTTGCACCTTAAGGTTTTAATGAGGCCCGTTTTGTCTTTTTTTTTAAAAAAAAAATAAGTATACGGTGAAATTTTTGGTTGAAAATTCAGACGGAACCTAGTTTGTGTTTTTACTGATAGTAAGGTTTTACAGATTGGAAAACCTAATTTAGAGCCGAGAACGAAATGAATATATTTTATATTTCATTTCAAATGTTATAGGTTATTTTGAAAATTTCCAAAATAAATAGGTTATTATACTCGATTCGGACGTAAAACCATAAATCGGGTAATCGACAAAGTCGAGAACGGACGTGTAGAGACAAAACCCGGCATCGGATGCTGAGATATTGTGCCACCTAGGGTGGTGAGTCATATGGATGATTCACCCATGTCATGATTGCTTTTAACAAAAAATCTATATATTTCTTTAAATTAGTGTAAAGACCATTTTGCCCTTGGACCATTTTACCCTTGAACTTTCATTGAAATGACAAGTTTGCCCCAAAATTTGTGGACACAAATCAGTCACCTCTCCTTCAACCTCAACCACATAATGTTCATGATTACTTTACGCATGAAATTACCAAAATGCCCTTAAGTCCTAACTTAATCACAAAATTGTCCTAAGTGAAATTACACTTTTGTCCTTAAATGAAAAATAATTTGGACCCTTAAGCCCCTTAATTCCCACGGCCAACACATCTAAATTAGGCCATTTCACTCATTTCTCTCTAACTTCATCATCTTCCTTAAGCTTTCTTCCATTTTGTCTCCAAAACCCTTAAGATACATAAGCCATTTTTGTGAAGCAACTACTTGATTCCTTGCTTATTTTTCAATTCCAAGAGGAATACTATACTCCTCTCACTCAATCATCATCATGTTATTCATTCATTTTTGTGATTTGAAGTGTTGATCATATTTTTCCATTCTTAGATCTAGAACTTTGAAAATTCATAGAAATTCATAGAAAAATTCTTTTAAAGTGAAACTAATTTCTATGATCTTATTATCCTCTCTATATTCAAGATCCAAGAGGATACATCAAACAAAAATTCCGTGCCTATTGATCTTGTTGAGGCCGAACCCTAGTTATTGTGGGGGCAGGACTTTGTTCATTTTTTTAAACTAGTCTTGCTTGATTCAATCTAATAATCCATATATATATTGAATCCATGATTATTAAATCAAAAAGAAACCTCTAAGCCATTTTATTTCTCATGGCCGAAATTATTTTCTTGAGAAGTTGAAAGATTTTGTTTCATTTTTCAATTTATGATAGTTTATCTTAACTCTACACTACTCGAAGGTCATGGATCTAAGAGTATGTAAATTTTTGAAATCTCTAGTCTATGTTAAGTGTCATGGCTGAATTAGGGTTCTTGAAAGGTTGGAATATTTTATTTCAATCTTTGTATTCTAATCTTTGTTTTAGGGTTTCAAGTGATTAAAGATCGCTAATCCAAAAGCTTAGGAATTTTAGAAATTTTTTTATTCATCCAAACATCTCATGGTCGAACCTATCATATTAAGTATAGGTGTATTTAGTTGTTTGATTGTTAATTATTTGTTGTGTTTTGATTGAAGGATAAATTGTTGTGTGAGTCGTGTACGTGTTTTGCGGAGACCAACGTTTGACAGAATTTCAATTCGATAAGAAAAATCTTCAAGAGGTAAGGGGAGTACCTGAGGGATTTTTCCGATAGCTGTATATAATTTGTTTGTGGTCTGTATGATTTATTTGGGTGTAATTGTTGTTTTACGTAGTTAGATTTATCTGATTTTAATGATTTAATTATCTGCATTTAATTGTTGTTATATTTTATTGTATGTCATTAATTTTGCTATTTGCTATATTATTGGCATGATTGTTATTGATGTTGTTTGTGGATTGTAAAGCCTGACAGTGGTCAGTGCTCAATTAATAATAAGTTTAAAAGTGTAAAAAAGCTTTTTACGGAATAATGAGTTTTTAATTAGTGGAAAATGTGGAAAATAGTAATATATTATTACTAATTATTGGTTTGGTGAAAAATGGATTATAGTGAAAAATAATATTATTTTAATAATTTAACAACATAAGAGTGTTTTATGAGTCATAGTGAGGACGTAACCGTGAAAATATTTTTGCACTGCTAATTTTAACGTAAGAAATTTCTAAATATTAGAAAATGTTATTTTAAGAAAATAAGTTTCAAAAATAATTTTATTATGGTATTGGAAAAATTACTTTACTAGAAAAGTCATTTTTTGAATTGTAACGTTTTTAAAATGTCAAACGTCGGACAATCCCGACAATATTTACGGTAGTATTATTAAAAACGGTAATATTAGTTAAAACATAGAATTTGTCTCAAAGCAATATTTTCAGGTTCAAAATATTGAACTTTGAAATAAAATGAATTTTAAGAGAGTTTGATGATTTTATAAAATGAATTTCCAACGTAAAAGGATTTTCGGTAAAGTGGATTTATACAATGGGTTATTTCCGACAACTTGGATAAGTTAAGAAAATTTTGTTTTTGGATTTGTGTTTCACGGAGCGAAAATATTGTTAAATTAATAGACGAACCTAGCTTCTGAGATGTCGGTGTCTAGTGTTCTATGATATGGACCCTCGGTACGAAAGGTAAAGTTATGGACTAGATGTCCTATAAAAATCTATATTGATTTTTGTGTGCCAAAAATCTACGAATTTAAATCTGGTGCACGGGTCTAGATTTCGTGATTTGCACATTTTTGACTTGGAGTCTGTTTGATTGGTTTGTACTTGGAGTCCTTTTTTATGGGTATTAATGTTAAATGTTTAAACCTTGGTTGGTCGTGAGCCCTTGAGCCTCGACAAGGAAAGAATGAACACAAATAAAATTACGTGAACAAAACGTTTTACATGCATTTTGGGCAGACATGCCTTTGCATAGGACTTGAATGCTTGATGACAAGTATTCATGCAGTTTGCATCACTGTAGCTTGATGGATATATGACCATGAAAACCATGTGCTATTCGTAGTCACCACTTTGCCTCGTTTTGGACTGTGGAATGGTTATTTGAACTTTGCCTTATCTGGCATTGATTCTGCCTTATTTGGCAAAGAGTGCCTGACCAGCTCATTTACTTGTTGGTTGGAGCTCCGAAGATTAGGTATCAAAGTTAGTGGAGGAATATTGAAGTGTCATGGTTTTTAAAGCAACGATGATTGTCGGGTATGAAACCCTTTGATAAATATATTGTTTATCTTTGAATATTCATGTTAAATGGTATTTGAGAGTCATGCATATGGTTATCATTTTAAAATCCATATATTGGAACTCACCCTTGCATATACATGTTCTTCTGTCTTGCTGTTGTACCTTGGTACACGAGTGCAAATGTTGCAGAATAGTTCCTTAAGTCACTTGGAGACTTAAGTCCGGATTGTGGAAAGAGATGTGTGATCATAGGGATGATAACGAGGTCTTATTAGTGAGTGTCTTGTAGAGCGACCAACTTGGGATATTTTAAATTTTGTTGGGTGGTATGTTTTGAGAAAGTCTGTATAGGTATTTTGAAAACCTTTATATGTTTGGAAATTTGATTGTGAATTAAATGGCTATTATTATTGTGTTATGCACGTTATACTCAAAGTATTCAGAAGAAATTGTTTTACACCCAGATTTTATGACTTCAAATAAAATAATTTTTCGAAAGCAACCAGCAAAATTCTCTGTAATTTATTTTCGCTTGTGTTCGTATAGTAATGCCCAGGGGGGGGTGGGGGTGTTACAGAGTGGTATCAGAGCTGGTCGAGTCTTTTGGGAACCTTGGGGAATAGGTTTGTTAGGTTTTTGTTGTGTGATCTCTGGTTGGACCTTGCTCGAATTGTTTCTTTGTCGAAACAATGTGTGATTCTGATAAGTTTTGAGGTAGTCGAGACCTTGTAAGAATTTATGAACAGTAGATGGTATATTGACCGAATTACTTCTTAGAAGTAATGCATTTTAGTCACATAAGTATTTATTTTAGTTTTTGATTGCGGACTGACTGAGTTGTCTTGTAGATCAGTTATGGAACTAGGAATTGGACAAGGACTTGAATGTGTTCGTGATGGTGGTCGTGATTATGTCAGCAACAAGGATGTGATTGAACATATGAACCAGGCCGTTCAGGCTATGACTAGTGTTGCTGCTATCGTAGTTGCCCAGAATGAGCTGGACTAGGTTCGGAATGAGCTTGTAGTCGAGGCGAAAAATCTTGCAAACTTCAGGAATCAGAATCCTCAATGATTTTCTAGAAATTACAACTCTGAGAAGACTGACTTATGAATACACGAACTGGAAAGGATTTTTGATCTTATCAACAGCCCTGAAGAATCAAAGGTTATATATGCTCTTTCTCTGCTTTTAGGAGTGGCAGGATGCTGGTGGGCGGAGATTAGACACATACTGGAAGCGGTTAACCAGGAATATACTTGGAGTGCTTTCCACACTGTTTTCTTGGATAAGTATTTTACTCAGAGCGCCAGAGTTGAGAAGGGACACGAGTTCTTACGATTACAACAGAACGAACTATATGTGGATGAATATACCGCAAAGTTTGAATTTCTAGTTAAGTATGTCTGTTTCTTCCAAACTCAATCTGATGAAGGATGGGGATGTAAGAGATTCGAAGGAGGCCTACGATACGGAATCAAAGAGTCTGTGCTACCGCTGGGAATTCGCAACTTTCAAGCTTTAGTAGAAGAGTGCGGGAAGGTGGAGCAGAAAGGGAAAGATAAAGACTATTGGGGTACTACCGGTGGACCATCTCGATTTTAATTCCGCAAGCAGAATAAGAAGGAGAAGCAAACCAGAGGAAACCTTATTTCAGAACCCCAGGAAATATCAGAATCAACAGCTTTATCACGTCACTGCATCAGGAAGTGGAGGCCAAAAGAATCAAAGCCAAGGCCAAGTCAGAAGATGTTACAAGTGTGGAGACCCAATCCATATGGCTAATACTTACTCATTAAGAAGAGTCAAATGTTTCAATTGTAATCAAGTGGGTCACTTATCCAGGAATTGTAATGCACTGAGATTTGTAAAAGTTGCCAACAACACAAGAACCAATGACAAAGGGAAGAGTCTACGTCAGGATTAGTGTTGAAAACTTCACAACCTAGAGCCACTGGATCATGAACCCAAGATGTAGTTACGCATTGGAATATTATATATAAGATGCATGCTTTAATGACTAGTACATGTTAAGTTTGTAATGTGATCTAAGTAGAATCATATGTAGGTACTCTTGAGTATTTGTCTCTCTAAAGCCTTTTATGTTATTAGTCGTTTTAGTTGACGTCATTGATGTATAATATCTACGACATTATGAAAATAAAGGTTTCTTGAACGGAAATTTATTCCAGTCCTTTTTCTCTTGATTGATGTGATCAGAATAGATTTTTGAGATCAGATCAATTCTTTGATAGTAGATTTGTTTTCAAATTTCAAATGTTGTATGGTTTATTGTGGCAATTTTTGTGAGATGTCCTTGTTGTTGTTCGGGATAGACACTTTCTTAATAAAAGAAGTTTCTAGATGAGACTTAGCCTAGTCACTTTTACTTTTGGTGAAAGTGATTCAGTCTGAAATTTTGTCGGACTATTGTTATTTTCAAATTGTCGTTTGTAAATCCTTTATTAAAGACAATACTCATATAAATAAATGTAAATATGTCATACAAAAAAAAATCTGTAAACTCCAGAAAATGTATAAATACAAATGAACGTCAATGATGACGCGGAGGCGGAGGCGACCAACCGTCCTCACCGTTCGTGGCGCCGGCATCTACAATGTCCTCGTCCTCTGGAGCATCATCATCAGTAGCAGGAGGCGGCGGGATTGGAGGAGCAGCAGGCGACACAACTGTAGAAGCATCACCCAGAGCAACTGGAGGCTGGATCCTCATCTGCTCCAACACCAACCGCAGTGTTTGGCCCTGCTCCATGGTCGTCTGCATCAGCTGCTGGTGTGCCCGCGTCAAATGTATAATCTGCTCCGCCGTCACCTGCTCCCTCTTCCTCTTCTCCTTAAGCTTTGCGTTCAACTGGGTGATGGTGTCCTGCATCTTGTTGAACTGCTTCGGAGAGACGGTATGTAACACCTCGATTTTTTTCCGCATTCTAAGATCGGTATAAATATAAATAAACAATTATATTTTTATCTGAAACATAGAAAATGATTTTGGGAAAACCAAATTCATATTCATATCATACTTATTTTTATAAGTATACGGTGAAATTTTTGGTTGAAAATTCAGACGAAACCCAGTCTGCGTTTTTGCTGACAGTAAGGTTTTACTGATCGAAAAACCTAATTTTGACCCGAGAACGAAACGAATAGATTTTATATCTCATTTCCAACGATATAGGTTATTTTGAAAATTTTCAAAATAAATAGGTTATTATACTTGATTCGGGCGTAAAACCCTAAATCGGGTAATCGACGGAGTCGATAACGGACGTGCAGAGACAAAACCCGACATCGGATGTTGTGATATGGTGCCACCTAGGGTGGTGAGTCACATGGATGAGTCACCCTTGTCATGATTGCTTTTAACAAAAAATCTAGATATTTCTTTAAATTAGTGTAAAGACCATTTTGCCCTTGGACCATTTTACCCTTGAACTTTCATTGAAATGACAAGTTTGACCCACAAGTGGACACAATTCAGCCACCTCTCCTTCAACCTCAACCACATAATTTTCATGATTACTTTAGGCATGAAACTACCAAAATGTCCTTAAGTCCTAACTTAATCACAAAATTGCCCCAAGTGAAATTACACTTTTCTCCTTAAATGAAAAATAATTTGGACCCTTAAGCCACTTAATTCCCATGGCCAACACACCTAAATTAGGCCATTTCATTCATTTTTCTCTAATTTCATCATCTTCCTTAAGCTTTCTTCCATTTTCTCTCCAAAAACCTTAAGATACATAAGCCATTTTTGTGAAGCAACTACTTGATTCCTTGCTTATTTTTCAATTCCAAGAGGTATACCATACTCCTCTCACTCAATCATCATCATATTCTTCATTAATTTTTGTGATTTGAAGTCTTGATCATATTTTTCAATTCTTAGATCTAGAACTTTGAGAATTCATAGAAATTCATCGAAAAATCCTTTTAAAGTGAAACCAATTTCTATGATCTTATTATCCTCTCTATATTCAAGATCCAAGAGGATACATCAAACCAAAATTTCGTGCCTATTGATCTTGTTGAGGCCGAACCCTAGTTATTGTTTGGGGGGGGGGGGACTTTGTTCATTTTTTTAAAACTAGTCATGCTTGATTCAATCTTATAATTCATATATATATTGAATCCAGGATTATTAAATAACAAAAGAAACCGCTAAGCCATTTTATTTCTCATGACCGAAATTATTTTCTTGAGAAGTTGAAAGATTTTGTTTCATTTTTCAACTTATGATAGTTTATCATAACTCTACACTACTCTAAGGTCATGGATCTAAGAGTATGTAAATTTTTGAAATCTCTAGTCTATGTTAAGTGACATGGCCGAATTAGGGTTCTTGAAAGGTTGGAATATTTTATTTCAATCTTTGTATTTTAATCTTTGTTTTAGGGTTTCAAGTGATTAAAGATCACTAATCCATAAGCTTAGGAATTTTAGGAAATTTTTTATTCATCCAAACACCTCATGGCTGAACCTATCATGTTAAGTATAGGTGTATTTAGTTGTTTGATTGTTAATTATTTGTTGTGTTTTGATTGAAGGATAAATTGTTGTGTGAGTCATGTACGTGTTTTGCAGAGACCGAACGCTTGACGGAATTTCAATTCGAAAAGAAAAATCTTCAAGAGGTAAGTGGAGCACCCGAGGGATTTTTCCGATAGCTGTATGTAATTTGTTTGTGGTCTGTATGATTGATTTGCGTGTAATTGTTATTTTACGTAGTTAGATTTATCTGATTTTAATGATTTAATTATATGCATTTAATTGTTATTATGTTTTATTGTATGTCATTAATTGTGCTATTTGCTATACTATTGGCATGATTGTTATTGATGTTGTTTGTGGATTGTAAAGCCTGACAGTGGTCAGTGCTCAATTAATAATGAGGTTAAAAACGTTAAAATGCTTTTTACAGAATAATGAGTTTTTAATTAGTGGAAAATGTGGAAAATAGTAATATATGATTACTAATTATTGGTTTGGTGAAAAATGGATTATAGTGAAAAATAATAATATTTTAATAATTTAACAGCGTGAGAGTGTTTTATTTTAATATTATGCAGATGATATCCTTGTCTTCTGCAAGGGAACCAAAAGGAATCTTAGAAGTCTCATGGGCTTCTTCAAGGAGTATGGGGACATATCTGGTCAATTGCTTGGGTTAGACAAATGTAAATTCTACAATAGTACATTGACACCTAGTAGACCAGCTGCAATCTCTGAAATCCTTGGTTTTGGCCCTGGGTCTTTTCCTTTCATCTATCTTGGGATCCCGATCTTTAAGGGTAAGCCAAGAATGGCGCACCTGAAGCCTATTGCAGATAAGATAAGAGCAAAGTTATCTTCGTGGAAGGGTTCTCTCCTCTCTATTATGGGCAGGGTACAACTAGTCAACTCAGTCATCACAGGTATGTTATCCTATAGCTTCCATGTCTATCAATGGCTTGCAGCCTTGTTAAAAATAGTGGATGGATGGATTAAAAACTTTGTGTGGTCGGGTGATGTTGACACGAGGAAAATTGTTACTGTGGCTTGGAAAACTGTTTGTTCCCCCGCTTGTGATGGGGGTCTTGGTCTTAAATCAGTTGCAGCTATCAACAAAGATGTGGTTCTGAAACTTAGATGGGAGATTTTGTACTTGGACAGTCAGTGGTCATCCTTTTTAAGGTCCAGATTTATTAGGAACAACGTCCCAGTTACATACCATATCAGATCTTCCATTATCCCTGCTGTAAAATATCACTTATCTGCGATTAAGGATAACACATCTTGGATTCTGGGAGATGGTAAACGCATAAATTTCTGGAATTATAAGTGACTGGACAAATCCTTGGCTGATATTCTGCACATTCCTGATTCGGTTACTAAATCTCTGCAGGCCACTGTCAGTGATTTCATCTTCAATAATCAACGGTGCTTCCCTCAAGCTCTTTTGGATGCTGTCCCGAACCTCCTCCACATAATCAAAAATACTCAGTTGCCCCTTTATGTGGACTGTGACCAACCTGTTTGGTGTGGTAGTGATTCCGGTCTGATGTCTTTCAAGGAGGCTTTTGACTTCCTCCATCCTCACAGTCAATGCATGCATTGGAACAAATTGATCTGGTCAGGATCATTTCCTCCCTCTAGGTCTTTCCTGATGTGGAGGTTGATCCATGGAAAGCTTCCTACAGATGAAAACCTGAGAGTTAGAGGCTGTGTGTCTGTTTCTATGTGCTGTCTCTATGGCACTTATGATGAATCCTCCCAACATCTTTTCTTTGAATGCCAATTTGCTGTCCAAACATGGCTGTGGCTGCAAAGTAAGTTAAATCGTTCTATTAGCTACACTTCGGTATTGGATGTTCTGCAAGTCTGTGACGCTAAGTGCAGCCCGCAATTGAAGGACGTGTACCTTGCAGCGATCCTTAACACAATTTGGTCCATATGGTTTTGCAGGAACCAAAGTAGATTTAGTAATGTCAAAATTAGTTGGAGATCAGCCTGCTCTATGATCCAGGCTCACACCTCTTTAGCTGGCTCATTATCAAAAGGCCATATGTTCAATTCAATTGCTGAGCTACAGGTGCTAAAGGGCTTTGCCATAGGAACTCATGCTCCGAAAGCTCCCTTTACTAAAAAAGTAGACTGGTTTCCTCCCTCCTTTGGTTGGTTAAAGTGCAACACTGATGGGGCTGCCAAGGGATATCTTGGCCATGCTGGTGCTGGTGGCATTTTCAGAAACTCCCTTGGGGACTCCTTTGGTTGTTTCTCCTCCTTTGTTGGCATTACATCTGCTTTCCATGCTGAGCTTAGTGCTGTCATGATTGCCATTGAGTTGGCCTCCAAGAAAGGTTGGAAAAACATTTGGTTTGAGTGCGACTCTACTTCGGTCGTTGCTTCAACCAAATCTCACTCTTTAGTCCCCTGGAAAATCAGAGTCAGATGGAGAAATTGCATGAAGATTGGTGATCAGTTGAATTTAATCTTCACTTATATTTTCAGAGAGGGTAACCAATGTGCTGATAAGTTAGCTTCCTTTGGTGCTTCTAACACTAGTTACACTTGGTGGGAGAATTTCCCGAATTTTGTAAAAACTGAGTTCTATCATGATAAGCTGGGTTTACCTCAGTTCAGGTTTAGATAGCTCACCATGGGTCTTGGCATAGTCCCCCATGTTTTCATTTTGTATCTCTATCTCTATATTAATAATATCTTGTAGGTGTGCTGCAGATGATTGGTAGGGTCTGGGGTGCCAACCTAGATGGGATGCCTTTCCCTATTGTGATGCCTTTGCATGCCTAGCCTTTTATTAAAAAAAAATGAGTCATAGTGAGGACATAACCGTGAAAATATTTTTGCACTGCTAATTTTGACGTAAGAAATTTCTAAATATTAGAAAATGTTATTTTAAGAAAATAAGTTTTAAAAATATTTTTATTATGGTATTGGAAAAATTATTTTACTAGAAAAGTCATTTTTGGACTTCTAACGTTTTTAAAACGTCAAACGTCGGACAATTCCGACAATATTTACGGTAGTATTACTA
This sequence comes from Sophora flavescens, assembly GCA_030762895.1. Lineage (NCBI taxonomy): Eukaryota > Viridiplantae > Streptophyta > Magnoliopsida > Fabales > Fabaceae > Sophora > Sophora flavescens. The sequence goes on from CM061063.1 coordinate 117,813,630, forward strand.
AAAACGGTAATATTAGTTAAAACATAGAATTTGTCTCAAAGCAATATTTTCAAGTTCAAAATATTGATTTTTAAAAGAAAATGAATTTTAAGTGATTTTGATGATTTTATAAAACAAATTTCCAACGTAAAAGGATTTTCGGTAAAGTGGATTTATACAATGGGTCATTTCCGACAACTTGGATAAGTTAAGAAAATTTTGTTTTTGGATTTATGTTTCACAGAGCGAAAATGTTGTTAAATTAATATACGAACCTAGCTGTCGAGATGTCGGTGTCTAGTGTTCTATGATATGGACCCAGGGTACGAAAGGTGAAGTTATGGACTAGATGTCCTCTAAAAATCTATATTGATTTTTGTGTGCCAAAAATCTACGAATCTAAATCTGGTGCACGGGTCTAGATTTCGTGATTTGCACATTTTTGACTCGAAGTCTGTTTGATTGGTTTCCACTTGGAGTCCTTTTTTATGGGTATTAATGTTAAACTTAAATGTTTAAACCTTGGTTGGTCATGAGCCCTTGAGCCTCGACAAGGAAAGAATGAACACAAATAAAATTACGTGAACAAAATGTTTTACATGCATTTTGGGCAGACATGCCTTTGCATAGGACTTGAATGCTTGATGACAAGTATTCATGCAGTTTGCATCACTGTGCCTTGATGGATATATGACCACGAAAACCATGTGCTGTTCGTAGTCACCACTTAACCTCGTTTTGGACTGTGGAATGGTTATTTGAACTTTACCATATCTGGCATTGATTCTGCCTTATTTGGCAATGAGAGCCCGATCAGCTCATTTACTTGTTGGTTGGAGCTCCGGAGATTAGGTATCAAAGTCAGTGGAGGAATATTGAACTGTCATGGTTTCTAAAGTAATGATGATTGTCGGGTTTGAAACCCTTTGATAAATATATTGTTTATCTTTGAATAATCATGTTAAATGGTATTTGAGAGTCGTGCATATGGTTATCATTTTAAAATCCATATATTGGGACTCACCCTTGCATATACATGTTCTTATGTCTTGCTGTTGTACCTTGGTACACGAGTGCAGATGTTGCAGAAGAGTTCCTTAAGTCACTTGGAGACTTAAGTCCAGATTGTGGAAAGGGATGCATGATCATAGGGATGATCACGAGGTTTTATCAGTGAGTGTGTTGTAGAGTGACCAGCTTAGGATATTTTAAATTTTGTTGGGTGGTATGTTTTGAGAAAGTTTGTGTAGGTATTTTGAAAACATTTTTATGTTTGGAAATTTGATTGTGAATTAGATGGTTATTATTATTGTGTTATGCACGTTATACTCAAAGTATTCAGAAGAAATTGTTTTACACCCAGATTTTATGACTTCAAATAAAATAATTTTCCGAAAGCAACCAACAATTTTTTTTTAATTTATTTCCGCATGTGTTCGTATAGTAATGCCCAAGGGGGGTGTTATAGAGTGGTATCAGAGCTGGTCGAGTCTTTCGGGAACCTTGGGGAATAAGCCTGTTAGGTTTTTGTTGTGTGATCTCTGGTTGGACCTTGCTTGAATTGTTTCTTTGTCGAACCAATGTGTGACTCCGATAAGTTTTGAGGTAGTCGAGACCTTGTAAGAATTAATGAACAGTAGATGGCATATTGACCGAATTACTTCCATAGCTTTATGTTGGGTCTTTATTTATTTATATTTTCTGTTTATGAGTCGGGTTGGGTTTATATGTAAATGATTTTCGAACTTATAACCTTAATCATGATTAGTAAATGTTTTAGTGCACTGTTATCTTCTGAGTAACTCTGGACTGTATTATGTAAATATTTGATGAGGTTGGGTGTTTTATTGCTTACCTTGAGAAAAAGAAAAAAGAATTGATGTTATAAAATGTTTTATCATGTGTTCTGACCTCATCCAAACTCCGTTTTTCAAAGGGGACATTTCGAAATGTTTTCTTTCAAACTTTGAGAATTCTTACCTTGATCCATTCCATTGATCTTCAATGAAAAAAAAAATCATCCTATTTTATTGCAGAGATTTTAATAAACTACTTTTCGGCCTTAAAATGTCACAAAAAATGTAACGCCCGAGAAGGGTGTTACATTATTGGTATCAGAGCTGGCCGAGTCTTTTGGGCTTGGGGTATAGGTCTGCCATCGTTTGTGTTGTGTTTTCTCTGATTGTTTTCTGTGTTGTTATGTGTTCTTGGTTCTTTGGAGAACCAATGTTTAGAAGGATAACGACCTTGGTTATCCTTGTTTGTGTTCCTGTTTTGTCACGTTGTTCCGAAGGGAGACAACGATGTTTGGTATTCTTTTCATTATTGTTTCTAAGGAGAAATGATAATGGACATAATTTTGATTCCTAATTTGGCTTTACGTTTGTCATCCTTAACCTTTGTAAGGATTAACTGACTTTTTGGTTGAAGCGGAGAACAAAACCGTTGCTAAGGAATTTTCAGGATAATCTTCTGAACGCGTTCTTTTCTTATAAAGTTTGAGGCGTATCGGAGAATGAAGTTCCGCCACTACGTCGAGACGAAATGGTTGTTAAAGTATGTTAGTTGTTTTGAGTTCCATCAGCTATCGCTTGTAAAGCCGCTGAGGGAATAGCCGCCTCGTCAGTGAACTCAAAAGAGAAGTGACAAGGAAACTAGTGAAGTCATCGTACTTTTTTGAAAACTGCATGAGATGATGCAAAAGATATGCAACTAGAAACTGTAATGATAAGGAGATCTTTTGTTTCCAATATGGAAAGCCGGATCACATTTTGAAATTTTGCAAGCAGCGACTTTCTAAAAGGATTGGTAGAGTGAGTCAACTCGTGACTACAACATTATGTTGCATGAATTGTGGGAGTGATCACAAAAGAAGTAACTGCGTCCTCAGAGGTCTTGCATATTCTCAATATGGAGAATTGAGGCGTACAACAAGTAGGTGTGATCAGCCCGTGGGAAAAATGTACCATAGAGAGTAAGCTTTCGACTATACTGTTTGGTTCGAACACGAGTCATTCTTAATTCCCTGTGAATATATGAGATATTATGATCACTTATCTCTTTATGACTTCTTCCTTTGTTGCCATCTTGATTCAAGTTGGTTTGATTTTTATGATCGTCTCTGATGGTTCCTATATTGTATGAGCCAATCAAGATTGTATTTTTCTGTCATCATTTATATAATGATTTTTTTACAATCGTTGGTTAACTAGTCGTTGTTGGTTAAATCAGTTTGAATTCTCCATTGTTGTGGAGAACTGATTTTGTGAACTTGATCATTTGCCTTTTCCGCAAATGAATACAACTGAGAAACGTGGTGATCTCTTTTAGATCACATCTTGATAGCCTTTACGGGAAAAAGTTAGAAATTTCCCTTCAGGATGAAAAATCTGGTAATTCATTTTATTTTTGGCCAAGTGAATTAGAGTTACCTCGAGTGAGGGAACTTGCAAAAATTTATTGTTACCTTTTCAAAGACCAAGAAAATTTTCAACTTGAATTCTAGACTCTTGAGAAGAAAGAAAAATATTGTTTTCAAATTTATCTTTCGAAGGAAGTTCTCTCGGAAGGAGGAACTTTATCAGAGTCACGTTTGTAAATATGTGGATGTACAACACATTTTTACATAAGAAAGATTAATTCAGAATAGGTTCGGGTTCAAAACTCAATAATAACAAAATACAGAAACTGATTAAACCTTTAAAGATTAAGAACAAGTTATGCAAGTTTTAGATACTAGCATTAACAATCAAGAACAAACTTGCAGGTTTCAGTTTCAGTATATGATTAGTTTAGTTTCAGCAATCAAGAATGGTTTTGATCAACTCAGTTTTTGAACGCAGATAACACAGACTTGATTACAATCAGACTCAGATTTCAATACAGTTTATACAGATCAAGAACATAAATTATATTGAACTTTAAACATCAAAATCACAAGTTCTTGAACATAAACCGAAAGTAAAAGAGTTTGAGTTTAGAGATACCACACAACCATATTTATCGTGGTTTAGTCGCCACCACTCTGACCTACATCCAGTCCCCACTCCACCTGTGGGTTTTCACACACTAACACAACAAGCTTTAGCCAGGTAGCTTGAAAAACCTTTACACCACACAACACTCCTTCACCTCAAGATACCACACTCTTGTGAAGAGCCTCAATGTTTTTCCTTAGGGATACCTCACCCTAATCACTCAGAGAGACTCCCTCACTCTTTACAATCGAAAAGTAAAACAAAAAATTGATTCCTAACTCTCAATAGTCAGATAAACAAATTGAAGCACTTATGAGAACGAAACACTCTTTTCACAATAAGCTCAAGAAAGATGATGAATGATTTTCATAATTGATTTCGTGAACTCTTGATCTGTTTTTGATATGTGATTCGATATTGTTAAAGTGTTCCTTTGATCCCTCTTTATATAGAAAACAAGTTATAGTCGTTGGGATCAATCAAAACAGATTTGGATCTGATAACAGAATCTGTTTTCTTGATTCTGGTTCTTGAAATAAGATTCTACATCGGCTCTTATCGCATTCGCACCCATATTGAAAATAAGCGCATCCATCTAGCCATTTTGAATTAAGACTTTACATCGGATGAGCTAGTAGACGAGCTCTATATGCCACGTCATTGGACGGATACTCCTTTAGGATTTAGCAAGTCCAAAGACTTGTGTGGACGAGCGCTTTTGTCACTTTAGTGGACGAGCGCTTGTATCACTTTAGTGGACGAGCACTTCTGTCACTTTAGTGGACGAGCGCTTGTATCACTTGTGTTGGACGAGCGCTTCTATTACTTGCGTTGGATGAGCGCTTCTTATGAAATCTTATTTCCAAAAGTCATTTTCATTAACGAAAACTTATTCCTTTTAATGCAGGTTATGAAAATTGATTTTCTTCATGCATATTTTTAGTTGAGCTTCTTTGTGACTAAGAGATTTCTTTCTCTTACAAATCATCTAAGACTTAAATCTAATTTCTCCTTTAAGCTCTTGTCTTGATGATTCCTTTGATCTCTGTCTTTGCTCTTTGATTCCTCTATGTAGCTCTTTTGATTTCTTCAAGTGCTTCCTTGAATATTTTCCTTGAATTCGCTTAATGAACTTGCTGATCACTGCTTGATACCTGTCTTTGCAATTTGACACTAAAACACTTTCATACACATTAAGTTGTATTTGTCATATATCAAAGTCATTGAGTCTAACATTAAATACCCTTTTGCATATTGAATATCCTCTATCTTTCTCTTCATTTTACTTTATTCTCTCTCGTGAGAGTGGAACAGAAGTATTTATTCCTCTCTTTCCGAAATCTTCTTGTTCAAATTTAAGTTTTATCTTATCACTGGTGTGTTAGAATCGCCACCAAATATAGAGTCAGAGTTTCATATAGTTTAGATGTCAGGATTTATCTGATATCTATATATCTTACTTGGTTTGACATTCGAATCGTCTGAATGTACCCTGAGTTTCATAAATTTAAAGAGGATTTGTCTTGAGTGTTTTCTCGTGTCCTCTCACAAACACAATATCAATCTGAAAGGAAACTTAATCTATGAGGTACATCACGTTATGCTTTGAACAATAAGAATGTGACACATCTGAAAACGAGATAGAAGATCGGTATCCACGTTCGTTTTCTTTACAAGAGAGAATTTCGGGGACGAAATTCCTTTTAGTGGGGTGGTATTGTAACACCCCAGTTTTTCACATATATCTTTAATTATTTTATTGTGGTGATTAATTATCTGGTTGTTTATTTTTGTTTATTTTATGTGGTTTAGTTTAAATAATTTTGTTTACTCATTTAAAATTATTTTATTGGGTGCGTTAGCACTGTGTCACTACAGTGTATACACACTTGCAAGACAATAATATTACGCTATTGTCAATATTAATTTTTGTTTAGAAAAATATTTTAAATAACATGAATCAAAGGAATTTATTTTCAGATGTTACTCTATTTAATTTTAGATTTGAAAATAAATTAGTTTAGTGTTAACTGGAGATTAATTTTGGACCACTGATTTTCTTGGTTGATAAATTCAACTATCAATCTTTAATCTAATTTGAATTTTGAAAGTTGTATTTTTCCCTCTCCAATTTTATATCTAAAGGTTAAAAACCAATCTTTCATTTTAGAGTTAAAGACAACCATTATTTCTATTTACTACAAATTAAAAGAAAAAGAAAATAAAAGAAAAATAAAATACCCCTCCCCTAGTCATAAAAGTCCCACGCACACAACCCCTTCTTTTTCTCTATACATTTTTCTTTATTCTTCGTTTGAAAACAGACTCCACTCTTCTTCCCTAATCACTTCATTCTTCTTCTTCTCCCAAGAGCTCAGCCGCGCGCCGCCACCGCTGGAGCTCATCCGGCCACCGCTTGGAGCAAGGGAGATGACTGCACGTTCCAGCATCGCGTCACTGCTTCTCGAGCGTGATTTCAGATCCGCCATGGACTCCGTCGCGTCGCTGCCTGCAACGTTCTAACGGTTTACTTCGTCGTCGCGACGTCATCTCCGCCATGGTTTCTTCAGGAACGCCGCTACTATCGTCGTCGAGGTAAGAACTCCGCCACTGTCATTGTGGTTTCCACCTCCTTTTGTTAAGTTTGAACCTCTTCTCCCTCCATGAAACCCACCCTCTGATTTTTTGGATATGACTGGTACAGAGAACACTCTGCCACGTCTCTTGTCGCTGGCCGCAGCCGCCGTCGCCGTGCCAAAAAAAAAACGCCCTGTCAACGCCACCTATCTCTTTCCTCTTCATCTTGGGTGAGTGCTTCACCACAATCTCTTCTAGTTGTAAAATCTCCAAATTTTATTTTGAAACCCTAACCCTAGCCGTTTGAATTCAGAGTTTAATTTTGAAATTGAACATTGTTTTATGCAATTGGGACTAGGAATTAGTGTTTCCCTAAACTAATTTCATTGTTCTTTGGTTAGAATGACTTTTCCCTAAATTGCTCTATGAACCCTAAAGCCCTAAAATCTGATTTTATTTAAAATTGGTTATGTTTTGTGAAATTGACTAGGTTGTGATGCAATTGGGACTGTTAGTTAATGATTTCTAAGCTTAATTTCATGTTCCTATGATCAAAGCTCATTTTCCCCAATTTTGATGTTGAGTCTTATTTTCCCAAATCTGAATTTTATTGAAATTGGTTCTATTTTGAGAAATTAAGTATTTAAATCAACTTAGAGTGAGTAGTTGATGATGAATGATTGACTGTTTGAATTATCGTGATTGTGTTTGCTTGGGGAAGTAGGTTTTATGTTTTTCGAGAGCTAACAGGAGTTGTCCGCACCTATCGCAAGGTGTCAGAGGAAAGTGGAACGTCCAGTCGGGTTATTAGTTGGAGTTTAGCTTGGTGCAGCTTCGCTCTAAGGGAAGCTGACGGTTGAAAACCAAGGAAATGATTCTCTCTTGTCTACAAGAGGTAAGGGGGGAGTGAACCACATCACACCATATTGGTGGATGTGAAGATGGCTTTATTTATCATGTTGTCGGAAAATCCTAAGTTAAGGATTTTCCACTTTGTTTAATTAGTCCCTAATGAGGACATGATTGTAGTGGTTAATTGTTGTTTGATTTATGTTTATTGGTGTGATTTCTTGGTTGGAAAATGATTTCTAACATGTTGAAAACCATCACTTTGATCTTAGATCAAAGTGAGGATTTAATACTTGGTTATTGCAAATAACTTGATTGTTGTGATTATTTGATATAACATGATATATTGTGATGCGTATGGATAATTGTGAGATTGTTTGGTGAAGTGTAACCTTCACTTTGGTTGTGATTGGCTTTTGGGCCAAATGTGAATGGAAATGGGATAACTCCAATTCTTGAAACTTATGCGATTTTAATATCCTTGAGAGAGAAAAAGAATGTTAAATCCATAAAGGAAAAATGATAAGTTTTGAACAATTATTTTGGAACTTTGTTTTTTGTTAAGGTTTTAGAAATGCTTTGAGAAATATTTTGATCGTACGTTATGTTTTGAATTACCCAAGTGATACTTTAGAAACCGAAGAAAAAAGTGTTTTAAGGATCCATGAAAAACAAGAAGAAAGCGTTTTTATCAAAAAAAAAGAATTATAGTTTTTAGAATTGTCTTAAATAGTTAAAATGATTCCAAAATGGCTTTGATAATTGGTTTGGTGATAAAGGAAGAAACTTGAGTTTTGAAAGTCTTAGAAAATGAGTTTCTAAAATTTGGAAGTGTAAAATGGACTAAAGTAAGTAAATACGACAAATCCTATTTCTTATGAGTTAGGAATTATTTTACCACTTAACTAAGTGTCCTAAAACCCCAACATGAGTTTTAGAAAGTTTGAGTTAAAAACTGTTGAAAAAGGAATTACGCGATTTGCGAATTTAGCGACATTTGGTCAAGTCATAGAGATTTTGACTAAAGTGTAATGTAAAATTTGAAATTAGTATTTTCATGCCTTAACATGGGTATTGGAATTTAAGAAAGTCAAAGATTTGAGAAAAATGGCACGCTTTTGAAAACATGTGGTTTAGGTCCTAAATTCAGTAAAAAGGGACAAAGTCGCCTTTTGTGGGTTTCAAGTGTTTTTGAGAAACTATTTTGAGGAATTTAATACTAGTATATCCTTATTTGAATTTATTTTCAAATGGTTTGGTTTTAGCCAAGGAATGATGATTTTGAATCAAAAGGATTTTAGTCGTCATGACTAGTATTTCAAGTTAAATGTAAAACCTAAGTCGAGGATGACTTAGTAAAAACAAAGACGTAATGATTATGAATCGTGGTGGAGCAAGATCATATGTCATAAAGTAAGGACGATCACTCATCCTTACATCCATAATTCGTAACAAGAAAGAGCATTTTGAAGGTTGCTTGCTTGGCAAGTAATCTTGTTCGGAAAGAACCTGAAGAAGTATAACTGATTGATGAATGATCAATCTCCATAATATCCTTAAGTCGTTGAAGACTCGGATAGTCCAAGGAAGGGATCCTAATATTGTGCAGGAATGAGATTGTACAAGGATTCTCAGTTGGTATTGTCATGCTTGTAGGATGGCATATGATTTCCATAAGGAATCTCGAAATTTATCCGGTGGATAAATATGAACGTACACGCCGTTATCGGCCTGATCTTCTGAATTGTTAGTGAGGCCTTTGTGCCAAGGAAACTGAGCTGACAGGTTATGTAGAGTGTTTCACAAATAGCCGTAATGAATTTGATGTCACATGTTAGGATTGTGACTGTGGTAAAGCAATTTGATGTCACATGTTAGGATTGTGACTGTTGTAAAGGAACTTGATTTCACATGGTGGATTGTGAATAGTGTATGTACCATTATGCCCTCTGCGGGCGGATGTGAAACCTATACTAACCATTTCCTTTCCAGAATGTCAGTCAGCTCCGGAGTTAGGATCAATTATTCTTTGAGGCTGTGTAGGTATGAGACTATATAATTTCAATCAGTTATCTCTATTCTCGAGTCTCAATGAATTGACAGCATCAGACATGCTTTAATGAGATGATGTTTATGATGGTATTGTACACCTTTGGTTTTATGTGTGTGATTGTTACTTGAATATATACTGAATTGTCTGACTGAGATGTATATATCTACATGGATATGAATGTATGCTATGTGGTGTCGTGCTATTTTCATATCTGTCATATGTTGTGTTGTTTGGGAACCTCACCTCCTTATTGTATATTGTCTATGCCGTCTGGCTATGTGCCTCCTGTGTTCTTTTTAGAAGACTGAGATGTCAAGATGTCGTTTTGCTGATTCATCATAGAGGTTGAGGTTCGAGGTTGCAGACGATGTCGTGCCAAAAAAAAAAAAGCCCTGTCAACCCCACCTATCTCTTTCCTCTTCATCTTGGGTGAGTGCTCCACCACAATCACTTCTAGTTGTAAAATCCCCAAATTTTATTTTGAAACCCTAACCCTAGCCTTTTGAATTGAGAGTTTAATTTTGAAATTGATCCTTGTTTTGTGCAATTGGGACTAGGAATTAGTGTTTCCCTAAACTAATTTCATTGTTCTTTGGTTAGAATAAGCTTTCCCAAAATTGTTCTATGAACCCTAAAGCCCAAAATCTGATTTTATTTGAAATTGGTTATGTTTTATGAAATTGACTAGGTTGTTATGCAATTGGGACTGCTAATTAATGATTTCTAAGCTTAATTTCATGTTCCTATGCTCAAAGCTCATTTTCCCCAATTTTGATGACGAGTCTTATTTTCCAAATCTGAATTTTCTTGAAATTGGTTCTATTTTGAGAAATTAAGTTTTTATATCAACTTAGAGTGAGTAGTTGATGATGAATGATTGACTGTTTGAATTGTCGTGATTGTGTTTGCTTGGGGAAGCAGGTTTTATGTTTTTCGGGAGTTGACAAGAGTTGTCTGCACCTATCGCAAGGTGTCAGGAAACTGGAACATACAGTCGGGGTATTAGTTGGCGTTTAGCTTGGTGCTGCCTCGCTCTAAGGGAAGCTGACTGTTGAAAACAAAGGAAATGATTCTCTCTTGTCTACAAGAGGTAAGGGGGGAGTGAACGACATCACACCATATTGGTGGATGTGAAGATGGCTTTATTTATCTGGTTGTCGGAAAATCCTAAGTTAAGGATTTTCCACTTTATTTAATTAGTCCCTAATGAGGACACGATTGTAGTGGTTAATTGTTGTTTGATTTATGTTTATTGGTGTGAATGCTTGGTTGGAAAATGATTTTTGACATGTTGAAAACCATCACTTTGATCATTAGATCAAAGTGAGGATTTAATACTCGGTTATTGCAAATAACTTGATTGTTGTGATTATTTGATATAACATGATATATTGTGATGCGTATGGATAATTGTGAGATTGTTTGGTGAAGTATAACCTTCACTTTGGTTGTGATTGGCTTTTGGGACAAATGTGAATGGAAATGGGAGTTTAACTCCAATCCTTGAAACTTATGCGATTTTAATATCCTTAAGAGAGAAAAAGAATGTTAAATCCATAAAGGAAAATTGATAAGTTTTGAACAATTATTTTGGAACTTTGATTTTTGTTAAGGTTTTAGAAATGCTTTGAGAAATATTTTGATCGTACGTTATGTTTTGAATTACCCAAGTGATACTTTAGAAACCGAAGAAAAAAGTGTTTTAAGGATCCATGAAAAACAAGAAGAAAGCGTTTTTCTCAAAAAAAAAAAATTATAATTTTTAGAATTTTCTTAAATAGTTCAAATGATTCCAAAATGGCTTTGATAATTGGTTAGGTCATAAAGGAACAAACTTGAGTTTTGAAAGTCTTAGAAAATGAGTTTCTAAAATTTGGAAGTGTAAAATGGACTAAAGTAAGTAAATACGACGAATCCTATTTCTTATGAGTTAGGAATTATTTTACCACTTAACTAAGTGTCCTAAAACCCCAACATGAGTTTTAGAATGTTTGAGTTAACAACTGTTGAAAAAGGAATTACGCGATTTGCGAATTTAGCGACATTTGGTCAAGTCATAGAGTTTTTGTGCATAGTGTAAAGTTTGAAATTAGTATTTTTCATGCCTTAACATGGGTATTGGAATTTAAGAAAGTGAAAGATTTGAGAAAAATGGCATGCTTTTGAAAATATGTGGTTTAGGTCCTAAATTCAGTAAAAAGGGACAAAGTCGCCTTTTGTGGATTTCAAGTGTTTTTGAGAAACTATTTTGAGGAATTCGATGCTAGTATATCCTTATTTGAATTTATTTTCAAATGGTTTGGTTTTAGCCAAGGAATGTTGATTTTGAATCAAAAGGATTTTAGTCGTCATGACTAGTATTTCAAGTTAAATGTACAACCTAAGTCGAGGATGACTTAGTGAAAACAAAGACTTAATGAATATGACTCTTGTTGGAGCAAGATCATATGTCATAAAGGAAGGACGAATCACTCATCCTTACATCCATAATACGTAACAACAAAGAGTATTTTGAAGGTTGTTTGCTTGGCAAGTAATCTCGTTCGGGAAGAACCTGAAGAAGTATTACTTATTGATGAATGATCAATCTCCATAATATACTTAAGTCTTTGAAGACTCGGATAGCCCCAGGAAGGGATCCTAATATTGTGCAGGAATGAGATTGTACAAGGATTCCCAATCGGTATTATCATGCCTGTAGGATGGCATATGATTTCCGTAAGGAATCCCGAAATTTATCCGGTGGATAAATATGAACGTACACGCCGTTATCGGCCTGATCTGCTGAATTGTCAGTGAGGCCTTTGTGCCAAGGAAACTGAGCTGACAGGTTATATAGTGTTTCACAAATAGCCCTAGTGAATTTGATGTCACATGTTAGGATTGTGAATATGGTAAAGGAATTTGATGTCACATGTTAGGATTGTGACAATTGTAAAGGAACTTGATTTCACATGTTGGATTATGAATAGTGTATGTACTATTATGCCCGTGGCGGGCGGATGTGAAACCTATACTGACCATTTCCTTTCCAAAATGTCAATTAGCTTCGGAGTTATGATCAATTATTCTTTGAGGCTGTGTAGGTATGGGACTATACAATTTCAATCAGTTATCTCTATTCTCGAGTCTCAATGAATTGACAGCGCCAGACATGCTTTAATGAGATGATGTTTATGATGGTATTGTACACCTTTGGTTTTATTTGTGTGATTGTTACTTGAATATATACTGAATTGTCTGAGTGAGATGTATATATCTACATGGATATGAATGTATGCTATGTGGTGTCGTGCTATTTTCATATTTGTGATATGTTGTGTTGTTTGGGAACCTCACCTCCTTATTGTATATTGCCTATGTCGCCCGGCTATGTGCCTCCTATGTTCTTTTGAGAAGACTGAGATGTCAAGATCTCGTTTGGCTGATTCATCATAGAGGTTGAGGTTCGAGCTTATAGACGATGTGGTGGAGTTTTTAGTGGATGTCTTTCAACTTCTAGATGGTTCAAGGCATCATCTTTGTGTTTTCTGTCATGCCTGATCTTTATTTTCTTGAGACAGGCATGACTGTCGTTGGTGTGTAGGCTATGATTTTCCTCTTGAAAAGGGAAAGGGCTTAGTCCAAGAGCTACTTTTGTAGTAATTCTAGTATTGTTGTTTGTGACGATGTCTATAGTGGACTCAAGTAAAGTTTCCACTAGTTCTTGTCAGGTCGGTTTGTTCTTCTCACGATGTACGAAGATGTTGGTCTTTTATATTTTAGTTTGGCCAGTTTGGGATGTCTTGGAGTTAGTGTTACCATTTATGGAGCTGCGACTCCAAGTATATTATTTTTTAGGAGCTGCGTCTCCATAGCTTTATGTTAGGTCTGTATATCTTTATATTTTATGTTTATGAGCCGGGTTGGGCTTATATGTAAATGATTTTCGAATTTATAACCTTAATCATGATTAGTAAATGTTTTAGTGCGCTGTTATCTTCTGAGTAACTCTGGACTGTATTATATAAATATTTGATGAGGTTGGATGTTTTATTGCTTACCTTGAGAAAAAGAAAAAGAATTGATGTTATAAAATGTTTTATCAGATGTTCTGACTTCATCCAAATTCCGTTTTTCAAAGGAGACATTTCGAAATGTTTTCTTTGAAACTTTGAGAATTCTTACCTTGATCAATTCCATTGATCTTCAAAGAAAATTTTTTTTACCCCATTTTATTGTAGAGATTTTAATTAAACTATTTTTCAGCCTTAAAACGTTATAGAAAATGTAGCGCTCGAGAAGGGTGTTACAGTCAATCGATAATCACTCATTCTAATTTCCTTTTAAAGTGCAAGAATTTGTATTCTTTAGTTTGAATATTGTTATAATATTCAACTGATCTTAAACTTTTATATCCTCACACATAGTGAGTTAAGAAAACCATAAGTTAAATCTCTTTGTTAGAGTTAGAGCCTGTAGAGGCTGGGTAAGAAAGGAATACTTGTAAGCCTGGAGAGGTGTTGAATACTTGGTTGTAATCTATTTGGAAAATAATGGAGAAAAACCTTCAAGTAGAAGGGACTGGACGTAACTCTTGGTTAGAAGAGAGTGAACCAGGATAAAACATCTTGTTAAAGCTTTTTAAAAAGGATCTATTTGTTTGTGCTTGCTTTTGATTTAATCCTCTTGTATGCAAAAATAGTTTTAAAGGTTATTTTCGAAAATTATTAACAAACACAATTCAACCCTCCCTTTTTTGTGTTTGCCTGTGTTAACTTCAGCTGGTATCAGAGCTCAACCTTAAAAGGGTTGAGCATCTAACAAGTACTGAGGGAGTACGATCCAACAACCATGGATGCAGAAGGACAAGTTATCAACAGACCTCCTCTCCTAGAGCCCAATGGACTCAAGAGCAGAAAAACCAACATCAGCTAAATCTGAAGGCTAAGCATTATCTCATGTGTGCTATTACCAGATCTGAACATGACAAAGTTCACAGCTGCAATACTGCTAAAGAAATTTGGGATACTCCTGCCCTAGCTCATGAGGGTTCCTCACAAGTAAAGGAATCAAAGATCAGCATGCTAGTTCATTAGTTTGAGCTGTTCAAAATGGGTGAACATGAAACAATAGACCAAATGTTTGGAAGATTCCAAACCATCACTACCAGTTTCAAATCTCTTGGAAAAGTCTATGAAGATAGAGATCATGTTAGAAAAATCCTGAGAAGTCTATCCAAGCAATGGAGACCCAAAGTTACTGCTATTCAGGAAACCAAAAATCTGAATACACTCTCTCTGAAAGAGTTACTTGGATATCTCAAGGTTCATGAACTTGAACTTAATGAAGAAGAAAATTCCAGAAAAGGAAAATCTATTGCCCTAAAGGGGAAGAAAGCAAGCTCATCAAAGGTTCTCAAAGCTGCTGAGTCATCAGATGAGTCCGGATCTTCAAATAATGATGAAGGATCAGACGAGGATGAATTGTTCTTCATCTCCAGGAAGATTCAACATATGTCAGAAGGAAGTAATTCAACAAAAAGTTTTCCAAGGAGAAGTCAGACTCCAAAGAAAAAGGTCCTCCCTTGGGCTTTGAATGCAAGAAACCTGGTTATTTCAAAGCTGACTGCCCTGAGCTAAAGGATAAAAAGAAATTCTTCAAAAAGAAGAAAGGCTTAATGGCTACATGGGAGGATCTTGATCAGTCTTCATCAGATGAAGAAAATGAAGTAGAGGAAGAGGCAAATATCTGTCTCATGGCAGACACTGCATCGGAAAGTGAATACACTGATGTTGAGGTAATGGACTCTGACCCATCCACTCTTCAAAAAGCTTTTGATGAATTGTTGCATGAGTCGTCCATACTATCATGAGAGTGTAGAAGTCTCAAAAACAAATTTTCTAAATTGTCTATAGAATATGATAGGGTTTGCACTGAGAAACAAAATCTTAAAGATGAAAATGACATACTAAAATCAGCGAATGTCAGTCTAGCTAACAAAATGGAGTGTGAGCCTGATGTTTCTTGCGGAGTTACAAAACTGAAACAAGATGTAACATATCTGACAGACTCTCAGTCAAAGCTTGTCTCAAGGTATTCTAGGTCACCTCATGATAAATCTGGCCTTGGTTATGACAAAGAGAAGCAAGAAGCATCTCAAAAAAATTCAAAACCACATACACAGCATAGAGCTTCAAAAGTTCCAGATAAATATGCTAAAGCTAAGTCTAGCTCATCCAACACCTTTTGCAATGTGTGTGGAAAAAGTCGACATATTACATCTAGATGCATACACAATAAACATGCTGAGCATACTCGTCTAGTGACAACTAACAAGAAAGGACCCAAGTCAGTTTGGGTACCTAAAAATAAGATAATACCTGTTGCAGATTTGCTTAACAGGAAGAAAACAAGCGTCTTGGTACTTGGACAGTGGCTGCTCCCGTCACATGACGGGAGAAAGGTCTATGTTCCAAAGCCTTAAGCCCAAAGATGGTGGCTGGGTCACTTTTGGAGGAAATCAGAAAGGGAAGATCATTGGTATAGGTAAAATTGGTAAACATCATTTTCCCTCCATTGATAATGATCTTTTAGTAAATGGCTTGAAGCACAATCTGCTGAGCATAAGTCAATTATATGACAGTGGATATGCAATTTCTTTTGATAAGAACATGTGTGCTGTCAGGAAAGATGAAAGATCACTTTTATTCAATGCTTAGAGGCAAAACAATCTTTATAAGATTGACTTGGAGGACCTCTCAAACCAAAGTCTCTCATGTCTAGTGTCCATTGAAGATGAGCGATGGATTTGAAACAAAAGGCTAGGTCATGTAAGCTTGAAATTAATTTCAAAGCTAAACAAGCATAACCTCATGAGAGGACTACCAAACCTTAAGTTCAAATCTGATGCTCTCTGTGATACATGTCAAAAGGGAAAACAAGTCAAATGTTCTTTTGAATCTAAGAATGTAGTTAGTACCAATAGACCACTAGAGTTGCTACACCTTGATCTTTTTGGTCCAACAAGGACTGCTTCTGTCAGTGGTAAGAAATATGGTCTTGTCATAGTAGATGACTACACTAGATGAACATGGATTATGTTCCTGACTCACAAGGATGAGTCTTTCAAGGTCTTTTCTGTATTTTGCAAACGTGTACAGAATGAAAAAGGCATGTGTATCACTTGAATCAGAAGTGACCATGGGGGAGAGTTTGAAAATGAGCTATTTCATAAGTTCTGTGAAGAAAGTGGTATCCTTCACAATTTCCCAATACCTAGAACACCACAGCAAAAAGGTGTGGTAGAGAGAAAGAACAGATCTCTTCAAGAGATGACTAGGACTATGCTCAATGACAACTCTATCCCTAGACACTTTTTGGCTGAAGCTGTTAACATTGCCTGCTACATTCAGAACAAAATATACATTAGACCTATCCTGAACAAGACTCCTTATGAACTGTGGAAAGGACGAAAACCAACATATCTTATTTTCATCCTTTTGGTTGTAAATGCTATAGACTGAATACTAAAGATCAACTTGGTAAGTTTGATGCTAAAACACATAATGGAATACTATTAGGATATCTAAAACTTATAAAGGCTTTAGAGTTTACAATTCTACGACTCTGATGGTAGAGGAAAGTATTCATGTTAAGTTTGATGACAAACAGTCTGATAAGAAATTATCAGAGCTAGATGAAGCTTTTGCAGATCTTGATCAAAATATCTCAGGAGACACACCAGAGATGAAAGCTGATGATCAAGCAGACGACCCCACTCAACAACTAGAAACCTCCGCTTCTCAACATGATGTAGTTCAAAAATCTTGGTACTTCAAGAATTATCATCCACAAGATCAGATCATTGGGAACCCCAATGACAAGCTAAGAACCAGAACAACTTTCAGAGAACAAGATATTTCTACACTAGTCTTTGAGTTGGAACCAAAGACGGTAGAAGAGGCTCTGCTGGACGACGGTTGGATTCTAGATATGCAAGAAGAACCGAATCAGTTTGAAAAAAGTGAAGTTTGGACTCTGGTTCCCCTGCCCAAAGACAAATCAGTGATTGGAACAAAGTGGGTTTACAGAAACAAACTTGATGAAAATGGTAAGGTAATAAGAAACAAAGCAAGACTTGTTGCTCAAGGTTTCTCTCAAGAAGAAGGTATAGATTACACCGAAACCTTTGCACTTGTTGCTAGATTAGAAGCATTTAGAATTCTACTTTCATTTGCTGCACATCATAGTATTATGCTTTTTTAGATGGATGTTAAAAGTGCTTTTCTAAATGGCTTTATTAATGAAGAAGTTTATGTTATGCAACCTCCGGGTTTTGAGAGTGAAACCCACCCTGAACATGTATATAAGCTTAAGAAAGCTTTGTACGACCTTAAGCAAGCCCCTAGAGCTTGGTATGACAGGCTAAGTTCATTTCTTATGGAAAATGGCTTTAATGGAGGAAAAGTAGACACAACTCTGTTTAGAAAATCAATTAAGTCTAATTTTATAGTTGTGCAAATTTATGTTGATGATATCATTTTTGGTGCTACTAATGAATCTCTTTGCAAAGAATTATCTAAGTTAATACATAAATAATTTGAAATGAGCATGATGGGAGAACTCAAATTCTTCCTTGGACTTCAAGTAAAACAAACCTTGGACGAGGTGCTCATCCATCAAACTAAGTATACAAAAGAGCTTCGGAAGAATTTAAGATGGATGATTGTAAGCCAATGAATACCCCTATGCACCCCACTTCCATACTGAACAAAGATGACAAAGAGATAAAGGTAAACCAAAAGGTATATAGAGGTATGATATGATCTCTCTTATATCTTACTGTGTCTAGGCCTGATATTATGTTCAGTGTATGTTTGTGTGCTCGATTTCAATCTGATCCCAGAGAATCTCACTTATCAGCAGTTAAGAGAATTTTTAGATATTTGAAAGGTACTACTAATCTTGGTTTGTGCTTTAAGAAAAATGAAGATTACAGATTAGTTGGTTTCGTGATCTTGATTATGCTTGGAGATAGAATTGAAAGAAAAAGCACTAGTGGAGGATGTCACTTCATTGGAGCTAATCTTGTCTCTTGGTCAAGCAAGAGGCAAAGTACCATTGCTTTATCAAGCTGCTTGAAGGCCGAGTATATATCACTGCAAGTTCTTCGCTCACAACTTCTTTGGATCAAACATCAATTGGAGGACTACAATGTGTTTGTAAGTAGTATTCCACTTATGTGTGATAATACTGCTGCAATAAATCTATCTAAGAATCCAATTTTGCATTCTAGAGCACATAGAGATTAAACATCATTTTATTAGGGATTATGTGCAAAAAGGTGTGTTTGATATTCAATTTGTAGATATTGACTATCAATGGGCAGATATCCTTACTAAACCTCTTGTAGAGGACATATTTATCTTTATTAGAAAGCATCTTAACATAATATGTGTGGATTGATTTAGGCGTCTAGCCTTGAGAAAATTGTTTTGATAATTTTGCGTCTATTGCATATGTGCGTCTAATGCTTGTTAAATTTCTGCGTCTATTGCATGCTGTATAGCGCGTCCACTATATGTTGCATCTACTGTTGTGGTTTACTACGTCCATTGTATAATTTCATACGCGTCCACAACTGCTTGCGTCTAAGCATATTTTTATTAAATGCATTTATTTTGTCTTACTAGACACATATCTAGTATATTCTCTTTGCCGAGTCAGTAATTTCCATGAATCCCATCATAACCTTTTTATGGTTTCAAAATAACGTCGTTTACTCTTAATGACATGCCTTGTCATTAATTTTTCTTTCGAATTATTTTCAAAGAAAAACCTTTGATATTCAGAAACCTTTAAAGCAACTTCTCTTCTCTCGGAAAAACTTTTCATTGCCAGTTTTTTTTTCACGAACCTCTGTTTCTTTGCTTCTTTGAACCCTAACCTTCAAACCTCAAAAAATGGCTTCACCTTCTCTCCCTGTCCATTCCTACGTTACTGATTCTCTGAACTTAGCGGTTGAACACCACTTTAATTTTGAAGTCCTGGAGGAGTACAACTTGAATGTAAACAAGTATATAAATGCAGTTGGATGGGACGACATGTTCTTAGAGAAAGTATCAATCTACCCCAACCTCATTAGGACCTTCTGGAGGAAACCTACAATCACTGGAACTGAGATTATTAGCTTCGTGCTAGGAAATAAGGTGATTGTCTCTGAGAAGACCATTTCCGATGCTATTGCTTATGCCCAAGAGGGTTTGGTGATTACTGATACTTGGGAAGAAGACTTAGGTGGTTATGAGACCATTGCTGTTACCCTAATGAAAGAAGATACTGTAAGAACTCAATCCTCGAAGTTTGCTGAGATGAAAGATCAAATCAGAATCCTCCATCAGATTCTGAACAAGACTGTCTTACACAAGACTGGCTCCAAGGACAACCTCTCTGCTCTCCACAAATTATGCCTGTGCAATCTCTTCTGGGAATCCTAAATCAACCTTCCCTGGATTCTATTTAACAGATTCAAACAAGCTATGCAAAATAGAAAGAACCTCTCTGCCATTCCCTACACTCACCTTCTACCAAAGATTCTCAGGAATCAAGGTGTTTATGATGTCCTTGTTGCCATGTCTGAAGAAGATCAAAACAAAATTCTACCTGAGAAAGGAATGTTCGCTACTGATTTTGGGAGAAGCAATCTCTCAGGCATGCAACTAAGTACTTACAAACAAATTGCCTTGGCCAAAGCAAAAGAAGCTATGAAAATCAAGGAAGAAATGATTGAGGCCAACAATGCTGAAGTCCTAGGAATAAAAAGAGGAACTAGGCAAAAGACCACTACAGTAAGGAAACCTACCCCCAAGATGCCAGTTGGTGGCATTGTAATTAGGGAACCTGCTGGTGCTCCTGCTGTGAAGAGGCAAAGAAGAATCATCTTCTCATACAATGAGGATAAGGAAGCTGATGAGGACAGAGTTCCTATCAGTACCATCCTGAAGAAGCAGAAAACTTCTACTGTTACTGCTGTTGTCACTGCTGCTGAGGCCTTTGTGCCTGTCTCAACACAAACCAGAAGGCAACCTGCAAGAAAGGCCAGAACAACTATGACCTCTAAGGTAACCATCTCTGCTAGTGATCATGTTCAAATAGCAGTAGACATCTTAGTGTCTAGTTTAGAAAATAGAGATGATACTCTCCGTGCTGCTGTTGACTCTGTTGAAAATATTACTGTCTCTGCTCTAGATGAGGTGTTTAACCAAAACATAACTGACGATGTTTATATTCCATCTCCACCTTCACCCCAACCAACACAAACTGACCAAACCACAAATTTACCTACACATTCCCCTGCTCACTCACAAATAGCCTCCTCATCTAGACCATAATTTCAACCAATTATCCCTACTGATGATCCCTGGTTCAATCAACCAGATACTGGCATTTCCCCTAGTGCTCCCTTCCCAAAACCTTTAAGAACTTTATTTCCTTTCACTCCAATTTCTGTTGTTTATGATGGAAAATTCGAGGATTGGGTTAAAGTAAAGAGAGATTGGAGAGTTCTGTTTCTCACTCACCAGCCTGAACCTGAACACATCCCTAATAGGTGGTACCCCCTACCTGAGTATGAAGAAGAAATAGACCCATCATTTGAACCCTACCATAAACCACATCCTGACTGCAAACTAATCACAAATGTTCCTTCGCAGATGTTCAACAACCTTGGACCCTTAGTCACTCACTTGCCCTAGAAAATATTCCCTCCCAGGAAAATCTATCCTAATCTTGTCAAAACTCCACCTCTCATACCTTTTACTGATGGAGTTCAGAGACATGTGATAAGTGTCTGGGAGACAGACCCACTATGGAATAATCTTCCTACCCTCCCTGAAAGAAGAGCGAGATCCTCACATGTCCCTATGATCATGGACGGTGACACAAAATGGGTATCCTTCAAGCATCCCAGTGTCTATGGAAGGGCCTCTGATTTCTTCATGATAAGCTCATCTATGAAATACTGAAGTGGGAATTCAGTAATTTCAGAGTCGACAGAGCTGCACATTTTGTCCCTCCATCATGGCTGATGCATAATGCAGAAACAAGAGTTGGAATCATACCCTATATGATCTGTCCAAGACTACAGATGATTGATCTGAACAAGGACAAGGACAAGAAGCATATAAGATTCAAAGGAGTAATGCCACAAGCTGAATCAGTAATGCTTGATCTGAATCAAGAAACCTTTGACTACTCCTTGCTGGACTATTATTTGAAATCCGAGTCTATTGGGATGATTAATGAAAAACGTGCTGCTGACTTCTGGAAATCCCACATCATTCATTGCACAAGAGAGCATCTTCCTCTGGTCTGAACCAAGAAGAGAAAAAGGCCATTCCTAAAGTCAGAGGCACATGTGGACTTTCAAACTTCAAATACATGATCTACAAAGATCTCTGGGGACTTCCTATAACAAGTAGGAATGTGGAATTCTCCTATCCCATTAAATGGGAAAAGGAAATACCAGCAACCACTTTACCCCTTCTTGTGATTAAGCCTGCCCCTCCTTCACCTCCTTTTGAGCACACAAGATGAAATTGTAGTTGAAGGACCTGGCATGAATGCCACTATTGTCGACTTAGGGGTTCATGAGGAAGAGGTTGCTGAGTCCATTCCCAAACAAAGCAACTCTGAAAAGCACACTTCTCAACGACAAGCTCTGGCTGTGGTTCACCCTTCAGACCATCCTGAACATTCCAGAGCATTAAGCACCTTTCAAGCACCTGCTCATTTCCAAGAATCTGCTGAACGTTCGAGACAACATGCTCTGCCACCAAATCTTGAAGAAGTTCTTGGCAAGATAGTTGATGAAAGAGTTGGCAAGCTGGTTGAAGAGAAGGTTGAAAAGATGACTGAGAATATCACTGAGGAAGTCTCTCAGAGAGTTCAAGTATCTATGGCTCCAACCTTAGAGGTTGTGAATAAAATGATGGAATTTTTGACTGATTTCAAGAAAACCCAGACTCAGAATCAACCTCCTCCACCACCTCCTCCTGCCTAACTTTGAATTTTTTTTTGTTACTGACAATGATGGTCCACTCCCTTCACCTTTTTTTCTGACGACAAAAAAAGGGAAGAAAGGAAAGAAAATGGATTTTTTATATATACAAAGTCAGTTTTGAAAAGCTCATATTCGTCTGCATATGCATGTTCTGTTTATAACTACTCCGATACTTATGTTTGCTTATTTGCTCTGATATCTGCTAAACTATGCTTATTTATTCTTTCATACTCTAAGTTTGATAAGCAGTTGCATTGATCTAATAGCTTATATGCAGTTTGTCTCATATGCTTTTACAGATTATATATCTGAATGCTTTGTCTTAGGGGGAGCTTTGCAAGCTCTCTTAGACTTTGCTTTTCAAATTTAATTAGTTTTTGTCATCATCAAAAGGGGGAGATTGTTGGAACCAAAGCGGTTTTGATTTAAATAATCTCTACGTTTTGATGTTAACAAAATGATTAAATTTTCTTGGCAAAGTGTTAGTTGAGATCTAACATGTGCCTTCAGTTATGCAGGAATATTTATAATATAAGTAATGGAAACTTGGGATAAGTTTTCGTTGGACTCTTTGAGAAAATACGCGTCCACCCTTGTAGACGACTGCTCTAATATTGGTAAAGTTATTTATTAATTTAATTGAGTAGACTGGTTTCCTTAAGTAGACGAGGCACTAAATGTTTACTAGTCGGAATCAAGATAACTTACTTAGATACAACAAGTCCAAAGACTTGATAGTAGACGTGTCTAGCTTGCCACGTCAGCAGACGGGAATAATTGGTAGAATTGAATGAACTAAAAGATAAAATAATCAAGTAGACGAGCTCTAAGTGCCACGTCACCAGACAGAGATTATGATAACTCACTGAGGTATAGCAAGTCCAAAGACTTGATAGACGAGAGGAAATGCCACGTCAGCAGACGAGCAAAATAAAATAGTGAACAGACTTAGTCTCACATAAGTAGACTGAGTTCTTAAGTAGACGAGCTCCATCTCTTGAATGAATAAATGCAATCTGAATCTCTTAAATTTATTTCAAATGATTGATATTTATTTCTATAGAATATTTGTTCTTCACATTTGTTTTATCTGCTTTAATATTTTACCTTGTTGTAAAAGAAACATAGCACCATCAAAGAAATGCAAAAAGCAGAATCGTATAATGAGAAACTACAAAATGATCTGTACGATGAAAACTTTATGGCTGGAAAAAGCTGGATTGTACACAAAGGAGGAACAACAAGTTTGCAAGCTGAAATGCTCAAAGCAGTGAGCCTCCATTTCGTGCTACCTCGATAACCAAGAGTACTTTTCAGCATTGCCACAATCTAGCTATCAATCACAATGGATATCATGCATTCAATGCTATCTCTGAATGGGACTATTCAAAATAACCGTTGAAGAAATACAAGTGAAGAAGAAGGTCGCTATAAATAGAAGACCTCGAGTTCTGAAGAACAACTTTTTGCCAATCGATAATCACTCATTCTAATTTCCTTTTAAAGAGCAAGAATCTGTATTCTTTAGTTTGAATATTGTTGCAATATTCAACTGATCTTAAACTTTCATATCCTCACACATAGTGAGTTAAGAAGATCATATGTTAAATCTCTTTGTTAGAGTTAGAGCCTGGAGAGGCTTGGTAAGAAAGGAATACTTGTAAGCCTATAGAGGTATTGAATACTTTGTTGTAATCTATTTGGAAAATAGTGGAGAAAAACCTTCAAGTAGAAGGGACTGGACGTAACTCTTGGTTAGAAGAGAGTGAACCAGGATAAAACATCTTTTGTGAATATTCTATCCCTAAACTCTTACGACTTTATTTGTTTTTACTGTCTGAGAGGTTTTGATATTGCTTTTGTTAAAGCTTTTAAAAAAGGATCTATTTGTTTGTGCTTGCTTTTGATTTAATCCTCTTGTATGCAAAAATAGTTTTAAAGGTTGTTTTCGAAAATTATTAACAAACACAATTCAACCCCCCTTCTTGTGTTTGCCTGTGTCAACTTCAATATATATATTGAATCCATGATTATTGTCTCATGGCCGAAATTATTTTCTTGTGAAGTTGAACGATTTTGTTTCATTTTTCAACTTATGATAGTTTATCATAACTCTACACTACTCTAAGGTCATGGATCTGAGAGTATGTAAATTTTTGAAATCTCTAGTCTATGTTAAGTGTCATGACCGAATTAGGGTTCTTGAAAGGTTGGAATATTTTATTTCAATCTTTGTATTCTAATCTTTGTTTTAGGGTTTCAAGTGATTAAAGATCACTAATCCACAAGCTTAGGAATTTTAGAAATTTTTTTATTCATCCAAACACCTCATGGCCGAACCTATCATATTAAGTATAGGTGTATTTAGTTGTTTGATTGTTAATTATTTGTTGTGTTTTGATTAAAGGATAAATTGTTGTGTGAGTTGTGTACGTGTTTTACGGAGACCGAACGTTTGACAGAATTTCAATTCGACAAGAAAAATATTCAAGAGGTAAGGGGAGTACCTGAGGGATTTTTTCGATAGCGGTATGTAATTTATTTGTGGTCTGTATGATCTATTTGGGTGTAATTGTTATTTTACGTAGTTAGATTTATCTGATTTTAATGATTTAATTATCTGCATTTAATTGTTATTATGTTTTATTGTATGTCATTAATTGTGCTATTTGCTATATTATTGGCATGATTGTTATTGATGTTGTTTGTGGATTGTAAAGTCTGACAGTGATCAGTGCTCAATTAATAGAGGTTAAAAGTGTTAAAAAAGCTTTTTACGGAATAATGAGTTTTTAATTAGTGAAAAATGCGGAAAATAGTAATATATTATTACTAATTATTGGCTGGTGAAAAATGGATTATAGTGAAAAATAATATTATTCTAATAATTTAACAGTGTTAGAGTGTTTTATGAGTCATAGTGAGGACGTAACCGTGAAAATATTTTTGCACTGCTAATTTTGACGTAAGAAATTTCTAAATATTAGAAAATTTTAGTTTAAGAAAATAAGTTTCAAAAATAATTTTATTTAGGTATTGAAAAAATTATTTTACTAGAAAAGTCATTTTTGGACTTATAACGTTTTTAAAACGTCAAACGTCGGACAATTCCGACAATATTTACGGTAGTATTATTAAAAACGGTAATATTAGTTAAAACATAGAATTTGTCTCAAAACAATATTTTCAGGTTCAAAATATTGATTTTTGAAATAAAATGAATTTTCAGTGATTTTGATGAGTTTATAAAACGAATTTCCAACGTAAAGGATTTTCAGTAAAGTGGATTTATACAATGGGTTATTTCCGACAACTAGGATAAGTTAAGGAAATTTTGTTTTTGGATTTGTGTTTCACAGAGTGAAAATGTTGTTAAATTAATAAACGAACCTAGTTGCCGATATGTCGGTGTATAGTGTTCTATGATTTGGACCAGGGGTCCAAAAGGTGAAATTATGGACTAGATGTCCTATAAAAATCTATATTGATTTTTGTGCGCCAAAAATCTACTTATCTAAATCTGGTGCACGGCTCTAGATTTCGTGATTTGCACTTTTTTGACTCGGAGTCTGTTTGATTGGTTTGGACTTGGAGTCCTTTTTTTATGGGTATTAATGTTAAACTTAAATGTTTAAACCTTGGTTGATCGTGAGCCCATGAGCCTCGACAAGGAAAGAATGAAAACAAAGAAAATTACGTGAACAAAACATTTTACATTTATTTTGGGCAGACATGCCTTTGCATAGGACTTGAATGCTTGATGGCAAGTATTCATGCAGTTTGCATCACTGTACCTTGATGGATATATGACCACGAAAATCATGTGCTATACGTAGTCACCACTTTGCCTCGTTTTGGACTGTGGAATGGTTATTTGAACTTTACCATATCTGGCATTAATTCTGCCTTATTTGGCAATGAGAGCCTGATCAGCTCATTTACTTGTTGGTTGGAGCTCCGGAGATTAGGTATCAAAGTCAGTGGAGGAATATTGAAGTGTCATGGTTTTTAAAGCAATGATGATTCTCGGGTATGAAACCCTTTGATAAATATATTGTTTATCTTTGAATATTCATGTTAAATGGTATTTGAGAGTCGTGCATATGGTCATCGTTTTAAAATCCATATATTGGAACTCACCCTTGCATATACATGTTCTTCTGTCTTGCTGTTGTACCTTGGTACATGAGTGCAGATGTTGCAGAAGAGTTCCTTAAGTCACTTGGAGACTTAAGTCCAGATTGCGGAAAGAGATGCGTGATCATAGGGATGATCACGAGGTCTTATCAGTGACTGTCTTGTAGAGCGACCAGCTTAGGATATTTTAAATTTTGTTGGGTGGTATGTTTTGAGAAAGTCTGTGTTGGTATTTTGAAAACCTTTATATGTTTGGAAATTTGATTGTGAATTAGATGGTTATTATTATTGTGTTATGCACATTATACTCAAAGTATTCAGAAGAAATTGTTTTACACCTAGATTTTATGACTTCAAATAAAATAATTTTCCGAAAGCAACCAACAAAATTCTTTTTAATTTATTTCCGCATGTGTTGTATAGTAATGCCCCAGGGGGGGTGTTACAAAGTGGTATCAGAGCTGGCCGAGTCTTTCGGGAACCTTGGGGAATAGGTCTGTTAGGTTTTTGTTGTGTGATCTCTGGTTGGTCATTGCTTGAATTGTTTCTTTGTCAAAATAATGTGTGATTCCGATAAGTTTTGAGGCAGTCGAGACCTTGTAAGAATTTATGAACAATAGATGGTATATTGATCGAAATACTTCTTAGAAGTAATGCGTTTTAGTCACATAAGTATATATTTCAGTTTCTGGTTGCCGACTGACTAAGTTGTCTTGTAGATCAGTTATGGTACTAGGAATTGGACAAGGACTTGGATGTGATCGTGATTACGTCAACAACAAGGATGTGATTGAACAGATGAACCAGGCCCTTCAGGCTATGACTAGTGTTGCTGCTATCGTAGTTGCCCAGAATGAGCTAGACCAGGTTCGGGCTGAGCTGGTAGTCGAGGCGAAAAATCTTGCAAACTTCAGGAACCAGAATCCTTAACGATTTTATGGAAATGACAACTCTAAGAAGGCTGACTTGTGGATACACAACTGGAAAGGATTTTCGAGCTTATCAACAGCCTTGGAGAATCAAAGGTTTTGTATGCTCTTTCTCTGCTTTTCGGAGAGGCAGGATGCTGGTGGGCGAAGATTAGACACATACTAGAAGCGGTTAACCAGGAATATACTTGGAGTTTTTTCCGCACTGTTTTCTTGGATAAGTATTTTCCTCAGAGCGCCAGAGTTGAGAAGGGACACGAGTTCTTACGATTACAACAGAGCGAACTATCTGTGGATGAATATACCGCAAAGTTTGAATTTCTAGTTAAGTATGTCCGTTTCTTCCAAACTCAATCTGATGAAGGATGGGAATGTAAGAGATTCGAAGGAGGCCTACGATACGAAATCAAAGAGTTTGTGCTACCGCTGGGAATTCACAACTTTCAAGCTTTAGTAGAAGAGTGCCGGAAGGTGGAGTAGAAAGGTAAAGGTAAAGACTATTGGGGTACTACCGGCGGACCGTCTCGATTTCAATTCCGCAAGCATAATAAGGAGAAGCAAAGCTAGAGGAAACCTTATTTCAGAACCCCAGGAAATGCTCAGAATCAGCAACTTTATCATGTCACTGCACCAGGAAGTGGAGGCCAAAAGAACCAAATCCAAGGCCAAGTTAGGAGATGTTATAATCAAGTTTAAAGCATTACCAGGTAGGCACATGCACCATCGTCAGCAGCTCAATTACGCTGAGCTGGGGCGGCCTTTTCCTACAACTACTCAGTAGCCCAGTACTGTTCTAGGCCTTTCCTGATCTCAGGATCCAACCAGTTCCCCTTATCCTTACCTTTTATGAGCTTGTTCATTGTGTTCTTCATAGCCAATAAACCTTTATTCTCAAAGCTGGCCCTGATGATGTTCTCCAAATGTGGATCTCACCGATACTCTTTCTGCAACAAACACTTGTTAGACCATTCTTATATATATTAAAATTGCATTAATAGGAAATGTAATTTAAATTTAAATAATAGAATAAATTATTACCTTAAGTTCTTTAAACAGTCGGTCCCTATGGTCCTCAAGGATTCCCTTCCAGGTAGGCCATGCACCATCAAACTTCTGCTTTATGATTTTGGAGATCGAATCAGAAGGGCCTTTCGCAGGCAGAAAGCTGCAGGAAAATTAAACCATTATTGTTATGAATAATTAAAAACTAATATTGAAAATAATGATATTTATATATATAAAAAAATTAAATTAGCTTAATCTTTTTCCTCTTTGGGGATAAGAAAAGTCCTCTGGTCAGATGAATCACGACTCTCCTGCACTACTGATGATGATGGTTGTGGCATGGGTGTGGATGATGACGGTCCAGCCTATGTCCCTACATTTGAGGTCGGCGTAATGGGTGTTGATCCATTACCCTAAGGCCTGTCCATTGATGTACTAACAGGGTCAACCAGATCAGTAGTCGGTGGTGGGAGGATCTCTCCCAGCATGACCTCTGCCACGACCACCACGCTGCTCTCTGCCTTTAGAGGAATCTGCCATCTGTTTAAAAGATGATAAAATTATTACATCACAGTATAAATATTAACTAATTAATCAACAATTTAAAAAATGAATAAACACAACACAATGAATACTACATAAATTACCTAAATAGAATCTGTATCACTAAATTCACCTTCACTCTGAGTCTCACTTGATTGGAATGTGCCTTTGTTAGATTCGTCCAATTTAGATTGATCCATTAACTCTCTTTTAACTTCTTCCCCATCGCCAAAAACGTCCGCCAGAAAATTAACAATTATGTCGGGTGTAATATCCAATGATATGTAGGGCCCTGAAAACTCATCAACTTGGTAAGGAGCTTCTTTTTCAGACTGGTTGATTGTGTTATCAATCATTGTACTGCGAGCCTTTATCTTAATGACACCCAACCAGCCTTGATGTCCTTTAGGATATGGCGTGTAATAAACCTGTTTTGTTTGTAATGAAAAAATGAATGGGTCTTACGCCTTTTTATACCTACGAGGTTGCTAACTTCAACAATGCCATACTTTGGGACCAGACAAGCGCGGGGAGGGGGTGTAGTCTCCGCACAACCTTTCTTGAATGCATTTTTGTTCCTCCTATAAGGATGATCTTGTGGAAGAAATTGACGATGACAATCAAAATATGAGATCTTTCGACTCTTTTTAAACGTGATCATCTACGACCGCTACATACATATTGGGCAACCAAGCTTCCCCACGATTATCCAACCCAACATCATCCCATAGGCCGGAAAGTCATTGATCGTCCACATCAAAGCTGCTTTCATCATGAAATTTTACCTCAAAGATATGTCATAAGTCAACACACCATCATTCCACAACGTTGTCAACTTATCTATCAGCGACTGCAAGTACAAATCAATCTTCCCTTTTGGAATAGACGGAGCTAGAATTATGACTGTTAAGACCATGAACTCCTGCTTCATGCACATCCCAGGAGGAAGATTGTACGGAGTCAGGATAACCGACCGACAAGAATAAGCTTTTTCAGATTGGCCGAAAGGATTAAATCCATCCCTACATAATCCCAATCGGAGGTTCCGAGGGTCTTGAGAAAACGCCATATGCACCATATCAAAACGCTTCCAAGCTTCTCCATCCAATGGATGACACAAGACATCTTGCTCCCTCTGATGCTCACTATGCCACCTCATGTGAGATGCAGTGGCCATTGAAGAGTACAATCTTGTAAGTCTTGGGACGAGCGGAAAGTACCACATCTTTTTTAGAGCGGTCTTATTCTCAATGCCCCTCCTAGTCGTTGTCTTGTACCGATCCAATCCACAAAATTGGCAACATATTATGCTCTCCGTTGAATCATCCTTGTAGTACAACATACATCCATTCGAGCAACAATCAATTTTCAAAACAGCTAGGCCTAAATTCTCCACAGACTTCTTAGCATGATAAAAACTAGTAGGCATCCGGTTGTCTTCCGGCAACGCCTTGGACATACACATGGTGAGGAGATTAAAACATCCTTCTCACATATTGTAATATGATTTGATATTCAAGTATTCCATACACTACAACTCCGTGTAATCCCGACATCCTACCCACAACAGAGATCTTGCAGCACTCAGCATGTCAAAGAATTTTTGAGCTCCAGGATTCGAATTCTCCTCTGTGTATTGGGAACCCATTCCACCATATTCTCCCTCATCTTCTTCTAGTGCAGCACCAACCGAGGGTCCAGCATGATCCATTATCATCTGCTCGTATGGATTCAATTCTTTCATTCACTCACCACTTCCATAGTACGAACCTTCGAACATCGCAGGGTTAAAATCGGGCAAGGACTCGACATGGTTACTTCACCAACTGTAATCAGGCATGAACCCCTTCTCATAAAGATCGGCAACCACTCCATCCACACATTTGAAAGCTTTACACTTGCATCTTGAGCAAGGACACCTCAAATGATCATCGCCCCACCTTATAAATATATCCTAGCAAACAACAAACTCTATAAAATCACCCACTCCAACTCTAAACTCTTCCTTAATAAGTTTATTCTGATCCAACCTACGATACATCCATTTCCGATTCTCTGGAATCTCCATTGTTGCCAATTAAATAGACAGAGTAACCTACAACGACACTTATATTGTTGTGGTGCATTCCAAGATCTCCATGAATCTCCTTCTTATGACAAGGTATGAACCTATCCCATTAAAAATGAAACATTTACCACACTCGGTTAATTATAGCTATTCCCTTATTCAAATGCCTTATACTTAACGAAATTTTGGCAGGATTTCCCATTGGTCTCCAAGTACATGACTCGAGCACGGTGAGATCCACCGCGATCAAGTACGTACCTGGAGAACAAAAGGAAATGCATCAGGCCAATATTTCATCAAGTTTATAAGGCATTTGAACATGGAAATGACAATTATATGAGTGTGAAAAAGGTTTTTTTTCCAAACTGTCCCACTTTGACAATTCAAGATTCAATACAATGAGCATGCGTACCATGAGAAGGTACGCATTTTCATCAATATTGGATCTCAAACAGGAAACTAAGGCTTTCATAAAATAATAATTAATAGTCATAGAAAATAAAACCATGATTATGTTTTAAGTATTAGGGGTACTGACACTGAGCAAAGTTGGATAAAATTTACCAGCATAATTCCCGAATAACACAACCAATTGAGCTCTGTTCTCCACTAAAAAACAACACATAATTGGCAAACACATGCATCATTTCTAAATTATCAGTACACAACCAGCATCCCGCCTTTCGGACAGGATCACATCCTATTGAGCTCCGCTCTCCACTAACAAACAACACATAATTGGGAAACACATGCATCATTTTTTAATTATCAGCACACAACCAGCATCCCGCCTTTCGGACAGGATCACATCCTATTGAGCTCCGATCTCTACTAACAAACAACACATAATTGACAAACACATGCATCATTTGTAAATTATCAGCACTCAAACAAACAGAATCACATCCTATTGAGCTCCCCTCTCCACTAACAAACAACATAGTAATTCAAATGACAAATTACAGGTACCACACAAATAGAAACTATTAACTACACACAAGCTTAATAGAGAGTGTTGAGACAACTTACCTGAGAGAGAAAACACAAAACCAAGCAACTTACTAAGAGGAGGAGCTGGAGAAAATAGAGAGCAAAGACTGAAAAATAAAAAAACAACAAAGTTAGACTGAAACCCAAATCATGAGGATTATGAAATAAGATATAAATGGAGAAAAGGACACTTAAGAAGGACACTTAAAATTGATATATACTTTGGGCACAAACACAACAATAACAAATAAAATTTCAATGACAAGTTTGGGCCCAAAAAAAAGATCATTGCATCAGCCGTTGTTCAACAAAAATAAAGAGAAAAGAAAAGATAAGAAAACCAGGCAGATTATTGCACCTTCAACTATTAAGCCCCTAGGAGCATGTAACATAACATAGCCATTCAGATTTTTTTAGCAAACACCATATGATCATTTCGTCAAACATTTGGTGTACATAGATGCAAATTATGTCCACATATATATATTGAACTTGCATTAGCATTCCAATAGCAAATTCTAATAGATAATCAAACTAGCATTTCTAACCCCTAAAATCACAAACCCTAACAGTTCTAACCCACAAAGATTGAAAATTTCCTAACAATTCTACTCCTTAAAATCACAAACCCTAACATATAGCACACATATATTGAAATGAGAGACAGATAGAGAGCTTACCAGAGTCTGTAGAGAAGAATGGCCACTGAGTTCTTTGGTGTGGTGGTTCTCAGGTGTGGGTTCTCTGAGAAAGGGAGCACACTAAGTTAGGGGTTTAAAAACAAGAAAATGAAAGATGGAGGAGGGGGAGCACATGGGTGGTGTAACACCCCGATTTTTCTGCTTTCTAATATCGGTATAAATATAAATAAACGTTTATATTTTTATCTGAAACTTAGAAAATGATTTTGGTAAAACCAAAGTCATATTCATATTATAATTATTTTTATAAGTACTCGGTTAAAATTTTGGTTGAAAATTCAGACGGAACCCGGTCTGCGTTTTCACTGACAGTAAGATTTTACTGGTCAGAAAACCTAATTTTGACCCGAGATCGAAATGAATAGATTTTATATCTCATTTTCAATGATATAGGTTATTTTTTAAAATTTTCAAAATAAATAGGTTATTATATTGATTCGGGCGTAAAAACCTAAATCGAGTAATCGACGGAGTTGAGAACGGACGTGCAGAGACAAAATCTGACACCAGATGGATGAAAACATTGAGTCATCATCCATGATGACTCATGGGGGGTGACTCACCTAGCAATTAATGAATGTAATGATGAGTTTAAGGGTGAAAAGACCAAAATGACCATAACCTAACCTAGTTAAATATTAACCATGGTTAAGGCAAGACAAATTCAAATTGGTTTCTTCCTCTTCTTGTGGCCACGAATCAGCCACCCATCTACAAATTCTCCACCACACATTAGTAATGATGATTTTCTTAATATCTAGATATTTATGGAAATGACCATTTTACCCTTGAGTTTCCATGGTTATTACAAGTTGTGCCATCAACATTTTGGACCAAAATAACCCCTTAACCCACGGTTCCACCTCCCATAACTCACATTAAGACCAATTTCAACTCATTTTATGCCTTCTTCTTCATCAAGTTCATCATTTTCTCTAAGAACACAAAGACTTCATTGATGCTTATACTCATCCGAAACTGTACCAAAATTCTGACCCTTTTATGTCCTGAAACTTGAAAACTTTCCATGTGAAAGTTGTTCCTGTTCATCTCTTCTTTCCAACGAGCTAATGATCATCAAAATCGGATAATTTTATTGGGAGATATGCCAAAATTACCAAAACAACTCAAAATCCTCAGCATCACACGAGAATAGTGAAAAGAAGGCCCTTTACGCCCCTGTTATGGTCTGAATCAAACACAACCTTAAATATAAAAGTTGTGTCTCTCCTTCTTACCTTTCTAACAAGCCAAAGTTTGTAATTTTTAGATGATTAAATTGTGAGATATGCCCATAACACCACCACACCCTCAAAGCTGCCAAATTTTCAACTAAGCTTGTTTTGATCATTACTCTTCATCAAGAGGTAACCTCTCTTCTACATGATAAATCATGTCTTCTTTTTCATTCATTTCATGATTTTCATGCAATGAACATCATTTTCCAATTTCTACATCCAATCTTCCAAAATTTCTAGAAAATCATAGAAAAATCCTTTTAATGTGATTCCAATTTCTATGAACTCATCATGATCTCAATGTTCATCATTCAAGAGCATAAATTAAAATAAATTGTCTTCATATTATTATTGTTATGACCGAAACCCTAATTTTTAGGGTGGAGGAAATTTTGTTTCAATTTTTAGAAAGTGATACCTGATTTTATCTTTCTATTACCTATGTTTATTGAATCCAAGAGACTGAAACAAAATAAAATCCCTACCCTATTTTTCTAGTAAAGGCCGAAACTAGCTCATGATTGAGTTAGAGGATTTTGTTTCAATTTTTAAGTTATGATCATTGATCTAGTCTATCTAATGCTTAAGGATCACTAACCCAAGAGCTTGTGAATTTTTTGAAATCTTTAGCCAAATTAATCACTCTTGGACGAAACTTCAACATAGGAATTAGATGGGTTTTGTTGTTTCATTTGTTGATTTGGATTTAATTTGTTTTGAAGGACAAATATTGTTTGTCGTTGTGAGTTTCATGGAGGAATCAGGATTCCGAGAAGAAATTTACTGAGGAAATCTGTAACTTCAAGAGGTAAGGGGAGTACCTGAAGGGTTTTTCCGATAGTTATATGCCATTTGTTTGTGGTCTGTATAATTTATTTGGTGTGTTTATTGTTTTACATGGTTAGAATTATCTGCTTTGAAATTATCTGCTTTTAATTATTTATCTGCATTTAATTGTTATTATATTTTAATGCATGTCCTAATTGTGCTATTTGCTATATTATTGGCATGAAATTGTTATTGATGTTGTTTGTTGATTGAAAAGCCTGACAATGGTCGGTGCTCAATTAATTACGAGGTTAAAAGCGTTAAAAAACTTTTTAATAAATAATGAGTTTTAATTGATGGAATTTAGTAATATAAATATTGGTTAATGTTTTGATTAGTTAAAAATGTGGAATAATTAAAAATACTACTATTTTAATGATTTAACAGCGTTAGAGTGTTTTATGAAACACAGTGAGGGCGTAACCATGAAAATATTTTAGTACTGCTAATTTTTATGTAAGAAATTTCTAAATATTAGAAAATGTTATTATAAAAGAATAAGTTTAAAAAATAATCACTAAAAAAAAGCGCTTTTTTGCGACGGTTATTAGCTTAATTGGCGTCGGTTTTATGCGCCGCAGATTCGTGTTTGTGACAATTCCTCCACCGTCTCAATGTCGACTGTCGCGAGCAGCATTTGCGGCGGTTGGGAAAACTGTCGTACAAACTGCCCCAAATTTATTGCGACGGTCTGTAACCGCCGCAGATTACTACCACAAAATTGGCAACACAAATAGTGACGGTTAGAGAACCGACGCAATTTGTTTCCCCAATTCTGAAAGAAATTTCACGGCAGTTTTACAACCGTCGCAAAACTTAGCAAAAAAATTTTAATGATTTTTTTTAGCAAATCATTTTGAGTCTACAAAACCTGCTTATTATATATATATATATATTTTTCTTAAAACAAATAAAGGTAAATAAAATAAAACAATATAAATAAATTAAAACTCATTCATAAATAAAATGTTGAGTTACGTACAAACTACGACCAAAAAGAAATATTCCAAATAGAGTTCAAAAATTCCACAAATATAAAGTAATACAACTAAAATCCATCAAGTTCATAAAATGAAAACTAGAACTATCTAAACGGTCCTACGTGACGATGCTCCGTGGTCTTCAGGCATATGACTAGACTCAGAGGAACGTCTCATATCTCCTGGTGACTCTAAGTCAACCGGCTGTAATTCAAAAAAATCAAAAATTAGATAACAACCACTAATTCAACAAGTGAACTATCAAAAGTTAAAAACTAAATTTAAAAACAATTATTTTACCTGATTTCCCTTAACATTCTGCATAAGGAAAACAATTTGTTCCTTCAAGACTTCATAAGTCGCAGCTTGTTCCTTAAGCGCTAGGACTTCAGCTTCCAATTTTTCAATCTTCTCATAGGGAGATACCAACCTCTCAGAGTGAGACCTAAATCCAGTGAGCTGAGATGGTGTTATCCCAAGTCCCATTCCTTTGGCATATCCAGGGTGGTCCTTTCCAAAAACTTTCACAAATGCATCATTCTCTGTTGATCCCTCATGAATTTCATTTTGCAATTGTTCCTACATATAATATTGAAGACATACACAATTACTTAAAGATCACCATTAACAATGAAATACAACTAACAATAAAAAGTTACATTTTTGCCTATATATATATATAGGAAGTTTTGGCATGGAAATTGAAAAAACATGTGTACACTAAGTGTCGAACTTCTAGCAAATAATATGCATAGTAACAAAGCCACCATAAACCTATTACTTGCAAGCCAACAAATAATGGGTCTACTTATAGCAAATCAAAATTGAAAATGAAGGGTTCTAGTTACTAAGTGTGTACTACGTTGCTTATCATCATAAAGCCTATTAACCAAATATAAAAATAGAAATGAAATACAAATGACAATAAAAAGTTATAAATAATATATTGTACTTACATTTTTTTCCCTAGCCTCTTCAGTGACAAATGATCCATCCTTCCTTTTGTGAGAAATAGGATAAAATTCTGCCTTGCTAAATTCTCGTCCTTCTAGTAATTCCTAAAATTAAGCACCATACAATAAGTGCTAGTACAAATAAATTATACTGTTAAAAAAAATGAGTGAACCATACCAACTCATCTTTTGTCCTTGCAATTCCCTTGGAGCCTAATGTATGGTGGATCACTAACTTTTCACGATTTGCTGCATTTTGGTCTGCTATCTCCTGCATTAATTAATAACATAATGAAGAGTTAGTAAATAGTAGTTGAAGTAACAAAGACTGCAACTTATGATGATTACCATTTGTTTAGCGCTCCGCCTATAATTTATATAAACAGCCCAATGGTTGGAGTCAATATCAGGTGGGTGCCTCTGAAGATTTTCCTCCAAGGAAAGCTCCCAATCATGATATTTATGAAATAATCTGCATCGTGTATCCCTCCATTTTTTTGCAAGGCTAGTTAAAATATACTTTTTGTGTTCTCTATCATTGACAACAAATTTATTCTTCAAGAAAACATAATAAAAGATAGTGTTAGCTAACAAAACACATAATAAATCGAATGTATTCACTTAACTACAAATAATACCTGTATTTTTTGAGAATAAAGATTGTTTTTCAAAGTATCTGGAACTTTTTTCCAATTCTCAAACATTATGGGAATGTTATTAAAGTTTCTTGCAAGTTCACCCAAAAATCCTACCAATAAACCAGCTGACTCTCCCACTGGTTGTGCATGTCGATTCCACCTAGTTATAACCCTTGTTGTACCACTTGATGCAAACACATCTGTCACCCTTAAACGTGTTTGCATCACTGACCCGCTGCATCTAACACATAAAGTAAACAAATTAAAACAAGTCCTAACCCAACATATAATAAAATTAAAAAAAAATTAAAGAGAAATATAAAATAGATTAGACATACTTATAACATCTACTGTCCAATATGTTGGAGCTTTTTTTGGAACAGGCAAGGGACCTTCAACTACATCAGGTGCAGATTCAGAAATTGGTGCAGTGTGTACCTCATCATGAAATGATGATTCAACATTGGGTAAATGATCACTTTGTTGTAGATGTCCATCTACATATCCTTCAGAAGATGCATTTGGTTGAATTGGTGTGGATTGACACCTTTGACGAACACTTCTTGGACCGGCCATACCTGAGAAGTATAATGTATCAAACAGGTATATGACAAGCAAGAACACCACACATTCACAAATTACCTAAGAATCAAGAATCAAACTGATATAATTAACCAACTAAAATGGAACATAACGAGACATTCAAATTGATATAATAACTATGAGCCATTTTTCAGTAACAAACCTTAAAAAAATTACAAAATAAGTTCACTAAGCTAGAATCACCACAGGTTCCAAGTTCTGCACAACATAACACAAAAAACTAACATGTCTATAAAATCACCAATGGATCATAAAACCATATCTTGATTATCATCATTAAAATTATCATTAATGGTTGAACTTTCAGGATCATCATCTGCAGCTATTCTTGCCAATTGTATATGTGCGGTATCATCAGAGAAAATTTGTTCCAAGTTTTGTGATGGGTATGCATCAATGGATGTCATAATTTCATCATCTTCACCCATGTCGTACAAGTCTCTTGGCTTCAAATGAACTGGTATGCTCCAACCTTTTTCCTTCTCATCCTCCACATAATAAACCATTTGAGCTTCTGAAGCTTTAATGTATGGTTCATCATCTTCATGTTCTCCAGTATGTATTAGTCTTGCAAAGTTAATAGAGATAAAACCCAACTTATCTGTCTTCATACCTCTTGGGTTAGTGGTATTAGCCCATTCACATTTAAACATGGGTACTGTGAAGCCATTATAGAAAACCTCAATGATGTCTATCAATCTTCCATAGTAAGGTACCCCTCCAAACCTCATTTGGGCATCACTATTGCTTGAGTAACTCCTGGTTCCATACATTCCAAAAACCCCACTGCTTTGAGTTTTTAATAACATATCTCGTGCCAAGGTTCAAAATTTGTATCCATTGACATTATATGCAGTGAACCTTCTAGCTTTGTCATGAGGACCTTGTGCAAGACTAACGAGAACATCTTTATCTGGTCTACTAAGACTGTCGAGATTGTTACAAATCTAGATGCCATAATAATATATATTGTTAGTCACATTCTTGTTCAAAAAATACATAAATGACACTAAAACACTAATAATCATTGTTATGAAATCTAACACGATTGGTGAACCAACGAAAAAACTCTCTATGAACCTTCTTGTATACCTCAGAAGCACTCCTTGCACCACCCCTTAGTTGCCTTCGCACGTTAGTTCTATACTGCCTATTTAGTTCAATCATATTAGATGTATGGAAAAAAACTTAAGAATAATTAAACCAAGTAGAATAATTACTTAATGAATATAGTAATCAACTATAGAGCAATTCGTTAACACGTGTCTATGAGCCTGAAACTTTTCCATGGGTGTCAGGGTGACATATGAAGAGCCACCAACCGATTTTCCAACTTTAGGAAATAATTCAGCTACTCGTGAGCCATATTGTATATCATTAATAGGCTCATCGTCTACACGACTAGGTCAGTTCTATCTAGTCTCAATGCTATCTAGATACCTTGAACAAAACGTAAGAATCTCTTGCACAAGGTAGCCTTCCGCAATAGATCCTTCAGGTCGTGCTTTATTACGTACATAGGATTTTAGCTGTCCCAAGTACCTATTCTTAAACCACAACAAGTATTATTTAGAACAACCTGTACATTACCAAATTAGAAAAAATAAAATGACTAATATCGCACATCTTTTACCTTTCTATAAGATACATCCATCGACAATGAACGGGACCTTCGAGTTTAGCTTCTTCAACAGGATGAACA
This sequence comes from Sophora flavescens, assembly GCA_030762895.1. Taxonomy (NCBI): domain Eukaryota; kingdom Viridiplantae; phylum Streptophyta; class Magnoliopsida; order Fabales; family Fabaceae; genus Sophora; species Sophora flavescens. Next base: position 117,853,422 of record CM061063.1, read on the forward strand.
ACCAAGTGAACCATAACAGTAAAGAATGAAGGAGGAAATAACATTTCCATGTGACATAAAGTGAGGATGATTTGATTTTGCAATCTATCTTGATCTTCAACTTTCAATACTTTGCCACATAGTTGTCTAAAGAATGAGCACAACTCAATTAATATTGCCGAAACCTCATCAGGCAATGTTGCCCGCATGGCTAATGGTAGCAATTTCTCTATCAATATATGACAATCATAACTCTTCAACATTCCATTCAACTTAAGATTGTCCAAATCAATGCACCTAGAAATGTTGCTTGAATAACCATCCAGCACAGTGATATTCTTTAAAGTAGTTAAAAATGCCTTCCTACCTTTATTAGTCAATGTAAAGACAGCTGGAGAATATTTTCCATTTTCATTGGGCCAAAGGTCAGGCCTTAAGCACATAGCTTGAAGATCTCTTCGAGCATTAACATGATCTTTGCTCTTTGTGCTGTCATTTAGCAAAGTAAATATGACATTATCGCACACGTTCTTCTCAATATGCATCATGTCTAGACTGTGACACAAACAATTATCCTTCCAATACGGAAGTTCAAAGAATATGCTTTTCTTTTTCCATTGTTGAGTGGTACCCTGTGTAAGTTGATTGCCACGTGTTCTTTTTCCCGAAACTTCTTTCTCTAATTTTCTACCAAATATGACATTGATGTTTTGAACCTGTTCAAGAATTTCAAAACCAGATAATGTTTTTGGTGGACTACGCATTTCTTGTTCACCATTAAATGGACCCTATTCAGTCTAAATCTATGTCTCTGGCCAAGAAAACGACGATGACCCATAAAACACCATTTTTTGCTATGAGGAAGACGACATGGAATGGAGTCGAAGTTACAAGATGGGCAAGCAAGTCCGGTGTATGTGTTCCACCCAGAAAGTGTTCCTAGCCCAGGAAAATCACTAATTGTCCACATTAAAGCTGCATGCAATTTGAACATCTCTCGCTTGAAAGAATCATAGGCATCCACACCCATTGTCCATAACTCTTTCAACTCTTTGATCAAAGGTTGTAAGTAGACATCTATATCATTCCCTGGCATTTTTTTACTAGGAATTATCATTGAAATTATAAAATATGTCGACTTCATGCACACCTATGGAGGGGTATTGTATGGAATGAGAATAACTGGCCAAATACTATAGTTTGAACTCATGACACCAAAAGGATTAAAACCATCAGTGGCTAACACGAGGCGCACATTTCTCGAATCTGATGCGAACCAAGCATGTAATGAGTCAAACTGCTTCCAAGCTTCAGAATCTCTAGGATGCCTCAACATTCCATCATTGTTATTATCGTCAGCATGCCATCTCATATCCTTAGTTGTCTTTGATGAAAAAAAAATCTCTATGTCGAGGCTTGATGGAAAATAACGAATAACTTTTGCAGCCACCTTCTTCATACCGAGTGCCATCACTAGGACACCCTAGTCTTACTAGCTTTTGCCCTTGATTTCCATTTGGAAATGTTACAAATTTTACATGTCTCCCTCTCTTCATCTTCCGGATTACCCCAATAGAGCATACAATTATTCGGACATACATGTATCTTTTCATAGTTCAAACCAAGCTTGATGATCGTTTTCTTGGCCTCGTAGAATGAACTTGGAATATTTGCATGTTCAAATGCATCTTTCAATAGTTCTAAAATCATTGTCATGGCCTTGTCGCTCATTCCACACAGGCATTTGATATGATACAACTTTACCTAAAAAAAGACAATCTTGAATACTTCGTACACCCTTCGTACAGGGGTTGTTCTACATCTCTAGCCAATTCATAGAATTCTTCATCTTCATGTTGTTCTTGAGCTGTATTTGGCATCACATCTGCATCCCGGTCAATCTCCGCATTTGATGCAACGGGTACTTCATTTGCAAGGTGCCTATCAACTCCAAATGCATCATCGATCATGTTCCGAATAGGATCCTCAACAATAGTGGGGTCTTGAACTACATCTGGAATATTACTAGGTGAGATATTACTAGTTTCTATTGTTCTGGACTCCCCGTGATAGGACCAAAAAGTGTATCCTGTTGGAAATGGTGTACAGATTAAGTGATCATACACCACATGCCTGCTTTGCCATTTTTTGAAACCACATCATTTACAAGGGCATATTGTTTTGCCATTTACTGATTGATGTACAAAGGCAAAATCAATAAATCCCCTAACCCCTTGCTCATATTCAACTGAGTTTCGTGGCTTCATTATCCATGACTTATCCATTGCTTCAAAATATTAAATCTGGATTTAAAAATAACACACCACTTCATAAATTGAAAAATATATACTATTTTTAAAATATATATAAACTACCATCTAATAGAAACATATCAAAACTAACATAGCTACACAACTAATTTAAAGTGCAAGTATACAATTGCTTTCTACAAAACCACAACTGTCTCTGCAAAAACCATGTAGATTTTTTTGATAGAAAAGGTATACTGAAAAAACCAAGAAGCAGTAAAATCCACAACAACCTGGAACAATCAGAGAGGCAAGTATGTCTTATATTCTTGACAAACAATTAACATGAATGAATAACAATAGTAACCTTCCCAACGAACTTCATAGGAAATTTATCCTCTTTCAGTATATTACTTAAACATGAATTTGAACTCTACTACAGAACAAAATCAATTTAACTCTAAAATTCCACTCTAAAATTGTCATAGTTGACAACCAAACCAACATTGCTGTAAGTTTCAACATTCTAGAGCTGCTGTTTCTTTAACTCAACCCAATAAGAACAAATAATCTCTCACAATTCTGACTTTTTCCTTATCTTCCATGTTTAACCATAATCAAATAATCAAAGACTGTTTTTGCTTCACAAAGAGAATTTTTTCTGCACTTCATTACCTCTGTGAAGAAATGCAGCAAATGCTAACTACTATACATGCATATTTAACCCCCACAAAGAGGAGTGTTGAAAGACAAGGCCTAGATAAAGATCATGTTCAAGATTTTCATACTTTTTAATTAGTTATATTGTAACTTGTCAGCAACAAATGCAAATAGTTAGAACATGTGGAATGAACTACCATATTCTCACAAGCAAAGATTACCAGAATTGGTTTGTGTCAAGATTCAAATACACAACTTTTACCAATGAGATGAAGTGGTATAGTACAGAGAAAAAGCCAGGCAAGGAAAACTACACTATCTCAGATGCCATGCTTAAATTCTCCAAAGACAATGGCATTTGTGTTAGAGGTCATAACATTTTCTGGGACAATAAAAAATACCAGCCTGAATGGGTCAAGTCCCTATCTCCTGAGGAATTAAAAGCAGCAGCAGCAAGAAGAATGCAATCTGTGGTTTCGACTAAAACCGCCGCTCTAAATGCAATCATATGTATAATATAACTTATCATTCAATGTCCTATATAATCTTACTATTGAGATATTTCATTGATTCCAATCAAAACAAAATGTTACATATTGATCAAAGAAAGGTTCAAGTATTTTGATTTTTACAGATAGATGCATGTGAGCTTATACACTTGAGGAGTGTATATACTTTTATGTTTTTAAAATAAAAGCATCAAACATTGCTGATGAGGAGTGTATATAATTTCTGCAGAGTGCTCTATGGGTAGGTTAGAGGAACATAAGTGAAACCAATTATTAAGCAACCTGAACCAATTATACTACTTAGTAAGATTGAAGTGCAGAAAGTGACAGAATGAACAACTTTAAAACTTGCAGCTATAAAACATTTTAAGCCTGCTATCAATAAATTATAAGTAAGGTGATTTGGTATGTGAGTTTACTAAATGGGAAGTGTAAAGCTTGGTTCCCTCAACACAAATACTTTTCAAAATTGAGCACATCGATGTCCCAAATTCCTATTATTCTGGAATTCTTGGTATGTATTCAGTAATTACAACATATATTGATTCTTAGTGAATAATGCACTTGGTGTCAATACTAATGGATAATGTATTTTGGGAAATGGTTTGTGACATCTTTACATCTTTTGGGAGTTATTAGGATAGCATAAAAGAATGTTAGCAGTAAATCTAAGAGTTTTGTGGGCAAGTTGGTGTCTAAGTTTTATGATATCTAAGTTATCTGGTGATGTTGTTGGTTCCCTGAATAATGATGATGCTGTCAAAAAAAATGAAATGAGATTTACAAAGATGATTTTTTTACTGAACTGTGAGAATAATTTCTAAAGAGGGTTTAGAAAATGTAATATGATTACATGATATCTTTGTACAGATTCATAGGATTAATGAATAAAATCTGCTCATTTATCCCCAAAGAGATAGCAATGAGGGTGAACAATATTAGAGAGCTCTCAGTTCTATATCAATATAGTTCTAGGTAGTTTGGTTATGATTTTACATCTTATTTCTCATATTATGCACAATAGGATCAAGAGTCAAGACTTTATCTAACTATATAATCTCTAATGCTGATTGTTGTAAAATTGAATTCCTGTTGACTTCTCTTCACAATGCTCATGCCCTTATCTAACCGTAGCATCTATATTTACTTTGTGGCAGTGATTCTTAACCGTTTCAATGATGCTTTACCAATTTACTTATTTTTTTGATCAATAGCTAAAATGTGACATGCAGTGAAAGTGTTCTTGTTTCTATAGTTTGACAGCAAAATGTTGTTTTCCCAGTTCTTGAAAACACATGAATATGTGGATAAACTGTAAGGCCATTTTATATATATATATGGGTTATTCTTATAAACAGTGTAAATGGAAATGCCTATTATTCAGGTCAAGGAAGCAAACAAGTGAAATCTATATTCAGAAAAGAAATTAAGAGGATAAAGCAAACAAGTATAGATAACAATGAAGAGAACAAGGCATCCTGTGGAGAAACAAAAATATAACATGTGGCAAAGTGACCTTGATTCCTTTTTTATTTCTTTAACCATTTTTGTCATGGTGAGTGATGATACAAATTAAAGTAAATACACCCTCCACCTCCATCCATTACTTTTATATTTCTTTTTACATTCTAACTCACATGGTAGCCTCTATGGAGCCATATGTTCCCCAGTGTACATTCACCATTTAAATATAGTGCATTTCAAAGGAAACCTTATGGTTCTATCATTTCATCAAGAAAATTAGAAGCAAGTTTAAAAACAAATCCACTACCAACATTTTAAGAAAGGACCAAGTCATCACGTTAGAAAATCTCACCATCAGTTATGCACAAACAAAAAGAGGGAAAAGAGAAAGTGATAAGAGTCCATATATATCAGAGAAACCTTATACACTGTAATATTACACAAATCAAAATTTACTTTAATAACATATATTTACCCTAAATAAAAATTACCTTATACAGTAGTTTGGAGGGAGAGGTGACCTGAGAATGCTCTTCTTCAACCTCTGAATCAAACAGGGGGAATTAGAGAGAAGACAGAAGAGAGTAAATAGAGAGCTAAAACAGGGGCGAAAATAGAAAAAATTAGAGCAAAAATAGAAAGAAGAAGAAGAAGAGAAGAAGGAGGAGGAGGAGGCCGTACCATTGCGGCGAAGAACGAACTGAACACTGAACAGGGGCGGCGCCAGTAGGGTTGAGGGAATGGAGGGAGAGGTGACCTGAGAATGCTCTTCTTCAACCTCTGAATCAAACAGGGGGAATTAGAGAGAAGACAGAAGAGAGTAAATAGAGAGCTAAAACAGGGGCGAAAATAGAAAAAAATTAGAGCAAAAATAGAAAGAAGAAGAAGAGAAGAAGAAGGAGGAGGAGGAGGAGGAGGAGGAGGAGGAGGAGGAGGCCGTACCTTTGCGGCGAAGAACGAACTGAACACTGAACAGGGGCGGCGCCAGTAGGGTTGAGGGAATGTGAAAATTGATTTATTTACTGCAATTGACGTGAAGTGAAAAAATAGAGGGAAAGTGGAAAAAAAATAGTGGGAAAGTGAAAATAAGAAGCAACTGACGCAAGTGAGTGAAGTGAATCGTGGGATTTTTTTTCTTCAAAACTGTCGCCAACATATACTGAACCGCCGCAATGTTTTAAAGTTTACGATGGTTGCTCGGAACCATCTTGATAACCGCCGCAAATTAAGACCGGTGACGGTTGGGATAGAACCGCTGCAAAATGACTGACGCAAATTACAAATTTTCATGTAGTTATGGTGTTGAGAAAATTATTTAACTAGAAAAGTCAAATTTTGACTTAAAACATTTTCAAAATGTTAAACGATGGATAATTCCAGAAAAATTTACGGAAAACAATTTTGAAAACAACAGTATTTGTTTTAAACGGCAATTTAGTTGCAAACGATATTTTTGGAACTAAGGTTCAAAGCAAAGACTTTTGGAAGAAAATTAGTTTTAAGGGATTTGATGATTTTATAAACGAATTTCCAACGTAAAAGGATTTTATGTAAATTAGTTTTTATACAATGGTATTATTTCCGACAACTTGGATAAGTTTAGGAGGTTTTGTTTTTGATTTGTGTTTCACATAACGAAAATGTCTTTAAAATTGAAAGACGAACCTAGTTGCCGAGACGTCGGGGTCTAGTGTTCTATGGTATGGACCGTGTGTCCTAAAGGTGAAGTTATGGACTATATGTCCTATAAAAGATATATTGATTTTGTGCGCTAAAATCTACGAATCTAAGACTGGTGCATCGGTCTAGACTTTGTGATTTGCATTTTTGTGCTTGGAGGCCTTTTGTTAATGACGAAAGATGAATTTAAAAATTTGGCTGGTCGTGAGCCTTTTGAGCTTCGACAAGGAATGAATGAAAACACCGAAAATGACGTGAACAAAATGTTTTACATGCATTATGCGGTAAACGTGGCTAAAGGTTTTATGCATGATACCACAATAGGTATTCATGTTATGGTATACATTTTGCCTTTGGGTGGAATAAAAGGGGGGTCTAGGAAAGACCGGGCTACTTACGACTATTTATGGAGCTCGGATATTAGTGATATTTTATAGGCCGAGATAAGTACGATTATCGTTGGGTGTTCTTGTGAACTACGTACAATGATGGTTGGAGCTCGTATCCTACCGAGTTACTTACTTAAATAGTTGGAACTCGGAACCTTGACAGGCCAAATAATTGATGTCATTGATACGACATTGGGATATCTTCAGAGATTAAGTTCAAAAGTTTAAATGGTTAATTTAAAACCTGCCTTATTTGGCAACGATTAAAACCTGTCTTATTTGGCAATGAGAGCTTGATCAGCTCATTTGTTTGGTGAGTGAATCCTAGGAGATTAAGTACAAAGTTGAGATGATGAATATTGAAGTGTCATTGTTTTTAAAACGATGACGACTGTCGGGTATGAAACCCTTTGATAAAATATTTGTTTATTTTTTTAATATTGATGTTATTATAACTATATATGTTATGTGTTGTTTTGTGAGTTGCGCATGTAGTTATCGTTTTAAAATCCATATATTGGTTCTCACCCTTGCATATTTCTGTTCTTTTGGTTTTTCTATTGTACCTTGGTACATGAGAACAGATGTTGCAGAGGAGTTCCTTAAGTCACTTGGAGACTTAAGTCCGAATTACGGGAAGAGGTGTGTGATCATAAGGATGATCATGGGGTCTTAACAGTGAGTGTCTTGTAAAGCGACCGGCTTAGGTTTGTGTTTGAGGATGTATGTTTTAAAAAGTGTATCATGTAGGTCTTGATAGTTTTCATATAGTTTATAAGAGAAGACTTTTAATAAAAACTTATACGTTGTAGAAGGTTTGTTTATAAATGAAAATTGGTATATGTATGTGGTCAGGTATAGGGTAAGCATACTATTTTTGGTTGTGTGTATCAAAATTTTCCGAAGTGTTAAGAAGGCAAAAAAAAATTTTGCACCCTGATTTTCTGACTTAATATAAATCAATTTCCAAAATCAACTAGCAAATTTTCTTTTTAATTTATTTCTACACGTGTTCACAAAGTAATGCCTGGGGGGAGGTTACAGGGGGCTCGGTGGTGGTGGCGGCGTCGTGGTGGTGGACAGAGATGAAAATGGAAAGGGGGATAGGGATATAGATACAAAGAGGAGGGGGAGGATTGCGGTGTAGGGGAGGGTGACAGGCTCGTAGTGGTGTTGACGGTTGCAGGGAGGAGAGAGGATTAGTGTGGTGGTCCGGCCAGAGTAGAAGAGAGGGAGGTTTAGAGAGTATGAGGGAAATAGGGAATAAAAAGGGAGGGTCTCGTGATTTAGGTATTTTATTTTTAGCGACCAAAATATTCGGTCGCCTTTCGATGGCAACAACTAACATTTTAAATTCGGTCACCAAATTCGTAGCTAACTGGCTCCATTTTATTTTTTTGGATTGCGCGTGTTAGTGACCAAAATGTATATCGGTCGTAAATAATTAGAATTTTACCGTTGGCCTATACTCGGTCGCAAGATCAGTCGCCAAATAGTCAATAAATTTTGACTTTTAAATTCATCCAATTAGCGATCGATATGTTCGCGACCTTGTATTTCGGTCGCCGAATACATTATTTCCAACTTTCTGATATATGCAAAAATCGGTTGCTGATTCCGTTGCCAATAGCAACTAACGAATTTGGTCACAATTTTCGGTCGCTATTTGACCTTTTTTTTGTAGTGTAATTAGTACTGAAATCCCCTAGTCTCACTTCTCTCTCTTTCTCTTGTCTCTTGTCTCTTCTCTCATGTCTCTCGGGTTCTTTATCCCCTGACCACCGAGCATCGAGCACCACCACTGTCCCTCCACTGCGCCCTCCACCACACCACCCCCATACATCTTTGTCCCTTCTCTGTCACCATCGCTCATCCCTTTCTCATTCCCCTATTCCCTCTCCTTTAATTTCTCTGCCACCGCCACAACTGTGTCACCACCAACTCTAAGGTAGGGATTCTACTTTTTACTTTTTACTTTTTTCCCCTTTTTTGTGAATTTTGGTTTGGAGTGTAATAGGGTTTTTTTTTGTGCATATCTTGTTTCAGAGCCACACGCTTCCTCCGGCAGCAACCACCAGTCCTACTGCTAGCTATTTTGTTGTTGTAGATTGTGGTGTTATAATTTTTTTGAACAACATGTGCTGATTTTCTTTTAAACTTATATTGGTTTTTTGTATTCTTTTATTCCTTATTAATAAAATGTTGATATGCTGCAGATGATTGGTATTGCTTGGGTTGGCAACATAGTTGAGATGCCTTGCATTAATGATGCTTTTGTATATCTTCTTTTTTACTTAAAAAAAAAATTGCTATGATCTATATCATTATTTCTTTTATAAAATTCATATCTAATCTTCAATTTGTTTCATAAGATTTTCATTTGGATACATACCATTATTGCATATCATAAATTTAATGTCTATAGTGGTGGAGCTTGTAAAAAAAATATTGGAGAAGGCAAAAAAGTGTCTAAAATATAAATTAAAGAGTTTATAAAAGCTAAATATTTTTTAAGTTTAATTTCTATGCATTATAGTGTAAAGAAATTTTAAATAGACATCCAATAATAGTCAAAATGTTAACGAGTGTCAATGGAAAACTTTTTACATTGACAATTTATACTACTTTTATCATTTTTTTAATGATATGATAATTTATGATTGGTTGACAGTCTAAATATTTAAATGTTGATTGATGCTAAAGGATTTATTTATTGTATAATTTTATGTTATATATATATATATATATATATATATATATATATATATATATATATATATATAATGGGGATGTATGTAATGAAATCAATGACATTTTTTATATGAGATTGAGAGGGGTAAATTTGGATTATATAACCATATACAGATAAAAAAAGGTCACATAATTAAAGTCACATGACTATATATATATATATATATATATATGATATTAACTTGATGTTCCAGAAAAAAAAAACTTGATGTTATCTTCAAAGGAAAAAAAAACTTATTTTAAAAGATCTTTAAAAAATAAATAAAATCAGCAGCCTACAATCTCTTTTTTTTTAAGAGTACAATCTCTATTCTATAATGTAAAAATTAATTTTTTTTTTATGTACTTGTTTATTTCCTTTCTATCTTTTCAAAAGGGAAAAACATGTTTACTATCCATAATATTATTATGGATATATGGATGATCTTACTGTTTATTGCTTAGAATTAGGGTAACCAGTCACAAACTCATTATTATTTCAGATTAAAATACCAAACATGTTTTTACAGTTTTTTCTTTTATATTTAAATTTGAAAGGTCATTAAAAACGGCAATATGCATCATTAGAAATCCATCAATATCAAAAACAATGGGTGTGGATGCCCTAATATTAGGAGCGGTGCTATTGATTACGGAATAGAATCGTACAAATAAGCTAATAGCTATAATAAAAGAAGTAAAAATAGAAAGTTGGAGAGTAAAAATAAGTTAAAAAAAAATGAATGGTCTGAACAAAATAACATTCGTACAAAAAATCCACAAATTGAGATTCATAATATTAAGCATTATTGGTGCTAATATCTGTTATTTCTAGAGAAAAAATGGTTTGTGGCAAGAACTGAAATTTCATGACTAAATCGATATTACCAAACATAACAATGAGAGTGGATGGAGTAATATTAGTTATTCCTAGAGAAGATGGTTTGTGGCTAGAAATGAAATTCGACTAAAAAGTGACATCTTAATATCTAATTCAGAAATATCAAAATAAACTTCTGGATCACCAGCTGTTGACGCTGGTTTTTGGTTTGTGTCCAAAATCCTCGTCACAAATAATTTTTTGAGATCAGACGAGTGTAGGGACGGACGAGTTATGCGGTAATCTCGTTAGGATGGATATTTTGCATGTCTGCTCAAACAAGAAAGGCTTCTCACTTTTACAGAAATACAAAAGATGTGACGTGACTTGCAGCGAAAATAAAGAACGTGAAATTTAAACAACGAGAAAATTAAAGGAAAGCATGTAAGTTGCAGGAAATTAAATTGAAAGCTTGTAAATGACAAGTAAAGGTAAATGACAGTAAATTAAAGGAAAGAAACAAGTTATTGAAAAGTATTTAAATGAGTGAAGGGCAGAAGAAAGCTTTAAAAAGTGCAGGAAATTAAACGAAAGCGAGTAAAAGGCTTGAAAAATAAAATAACTGGGGAAGAATAAAGGACTGAATAACAAACTTAAATGAAAGACATGAAATTTAAAGGAAATGCTGAATGTAAAGACGAACATGTAAAATTAAATGAGCGGTGCTGTATTATAAATTGAACTGGAAATAAAAAGGGGTGGAGGAAATACTTGAGTCCAATCCTTTAATCTGCTGTGTGATCGAGATATGCATGATATCACTTCAAGTACAACCTCCTCGATTACATCAGAATTGATAGTATTTATAAGCATACAAAATAACTGCCTAAAGAAACTTCCTATCTTAAAATTTGACACCTGTATGGCAGTTTTGCTATGTTTCAAACTCTCTGACAAGTAAACTTCTCTAATTGCTCAGTCCTTGAGTGGTTTTATGTCCACTTGTCGTCCCACGATTTGGTTATTTGACAACTTATCTTCTCGATCTTTGTCAACCCCCGGAAACTTAGCCATTTCCATACTTTGTTTGTTCGACAATTCTTATTGCCAACTTTGTCGAAAGTTGGGTTGTTGCTTCTATTCCTCCATCGATCAATTTGGATATATTTGTCGAATATTTGACGTATTTTCCTTTCTTGACGGCTTTATCTGCATCGACATACTAATTTTCATCAACTTTTCAACCTGTCAATTTTGCTGAATTTGATTCCTTGTGGTTACTCGATGACTCTTCAATTTTTTCCGTCATCCTGTCGGATCTGTTTCGTCAAGAATTTTAAATTCCTATTAACAGATGCCCCCAAATTTTGCTTTTGACGGTTTTTGCCCGTAAGAATAGCAAAATTTGATTTTTCAAATCCCTAACGATTGTCTTAATCTCGGGTTCCTATTCATTAATTAAACCTTGCTTCTTATCTCATCCCTACTTAATAGGGATAATCATGACGCTGCAGGTTTCTTGGAACTCGTACCGAAGGTTTTTTTTTTAATTCTCCTTTAAATGTCAATCACATCAGAATTGACTTTCTTCTCCTTATCCTTCCTTCTTCATTAGTAAATCTTTTCTAACGAAAGATCTTTTCTTCTTCCCTCGCAAAATTCTTTCTTAAAAGGAACCCTGTATTTTTATTCCATCTAACTATGGCCACATCTTCTAAGGTGCCATCTTCAGTACCTCATACTACAATCGTGCCTCCTAGGACAGTGGTCCAAGACCCAATTTTGGAGAAATCCGAGTTATGGCAAGAATCCAAGGTAATTTACCCTATTCTTGATCCTGCTATTGCTTTAAATCCTCCTGCTGCATTTTTGGGTCCTATTGTGGCCAACAATGAAATTTCTGAGGGTTTACGCAATTCCTTCCCTTCCGCTAGCGTAAATGAGGCTATTCTATCTTCTTTTACTCCTATTCCCATTCACATGTTCAAGAAGAGTAATAGGATTTTCAGAATGCCTCCTGCTACTCGGTTCGATGCCTACATTAGTTGGCTGGACCGAGTTCAAAACGAAAAACAAAGTGTATGGGAAAAAGCTGGAATCTTTGAATTCATTCAACTTTCTCGTCATGTTAAACTGGTAGACTTCTCTTTAATAGGAGCATCAGTTTTCTTTTGGAACAAAACAACAAATAATTTTCATTTTCCTTATGGAATGATGGGTCCGACTTTATTTGATATGTCGGCTATTACTGGCCTTCGTCCAGATGGTCCCACCATGCATACTGAAGTAGAAATTGAAAATCAAATTGATGTTTACGTGCCGAAGTGTTCTTTTTCTAAATACATAGCAGATTTTAGAGGTGAAGCTCATGATCCTGTGACGGACACTGAGCATGTAGCCTTTTTGTTTCTTTGGCTATGTGCTTACGTTTTTTGTAGTAAATCTACTTCTTTGGTCGCTTCATATGTCCCTCTAGCCAATCTGTTGTAAATGCGGTAAAAGAGTAGCATTAGGACAATGTCTCTTAGCTAATCTTTATGATAGCATGAGTATGCTAGTTGACACTCATCAAATCCAAAAAGAAAACCAATATAGGAGGGCCCTTTGGCTTCTCCAATTATGGTTAAATGCAGTTTTGGAGCGTCAATTTTCATATAAAGCTCCCGCAGATTTGACAATCGACACGTATGGCTCTTATCTACGTTATGTGTCTGCCGAGTCTTTGACGAGAGATGAGATCTGCCAATTTCAAATTTTATTTTAAAATTCTCCATTCGCTTTCATCTTCATCTCCAAAGATCAACTTCTCTCCCTTTTCCGAACGGAAATATGGTCCAACATGGTTTACACAACTGAGCACCACCATCTCTAAATCCAACAAATCCATTTGGACCAAATTTCTTTGTCAGAAAATTCTTTTTGTTGATGGCCCTGGCTTTAAAACTCATAGAGCCTATCTCCATTTACCCAACATTTTTGTTGTCACTTGGCTTCGCCAAGCTATTCCTGCTCCCCTATTCATCCGGATCTTGACGAGAATTTCATTGGTATCAAAGTCCCAACGTATGAGCATATTGTTGCCATTAGTGAGGAAGACAAAGTTCGCGGGGCTTTCTTACAACCCGTTTCATTTTCGGTCTTTCACGGAGTCACTCAAAGCTGCCTTGACTGGTGGGATGAATATTACTCCAACCATCATCTGAATTTACAGACTTGCTTGAGTTGTATTGAAGACACCGCGGGTAACACTGATGATTCTCTCGTGCAGGAACGAGGATCCAAAGAACTAAAACTCGAGGTGAACTTCAGAAAGAAATTCAAGCCTTTGAGAAATTTTATAAAATTAAGTGGAATCCCAAGTTACCATTTGATATGGTTCGTCATGTCAATAGTGTTTTGGCTGAAGCCAAAAGGAAGCATGATAATAAGGAATCTGAGAGGCTTGCCATGTATAGGAATATTCCTAATATGACCAGGGAATATTTTGACAGTTTGAAAGCTCCTTTTCCTAAGCCAGTGCCTATTCCTTGTGCCCCTTTTGGTTTAGCTGATTCACACCCAGGAAAACCGTCGAAAGGAGGTAACTTTTTCTTTTTGGACAGCGTGAGTGCTTACGTTGACCCTTTTGAAAAACCAAACCCAGTTACCTTCGCTCGTCGGTTTCTTCAACCTGATGACGACTTTGAATTCTATTCAAGAATTCTAACTTGTAACTCAGGTATTCATTTGTCAAATCACTTATTTCGCTCTTCTTTTCGTCTGACAATCAACTTATTTTCATTGCTATTGACAGCTATTCCTCTTGACAAACCCCTCCCTGGCAAGTCTAAGTCTGACGCACTTTCGAGAGAAGCTTCCGAAGATGATAATGAACCTGTTATCCCCTTGGTCAAGAAGAGCTCTCGGTCAGCCAAAGCTTATGTTTCTGATCCTCAGTCAAAAAGATCCAACAAAAGAAAAGAGAAAATGGCTTCTTCTAGCCCTCTTTCCAAGAAATCAAAATCTGCCAAAAGTTTTGCCATGGTGACAGCATCTGATGCTGTCAAAGTCTCTACTGGCTCTAGAACTCGGGAGGTTATGACTAGTTCTTCTAACACTTCGACCTCCAACCAATCCGAGGTAACAATTTTATGTTAGTCTGTCAAGTTATATCCTTTTGCTCACATGCTTGCTATTCTTGACAAAAAAACAAAACTGTCGAGACTCCTCTGGTTTCTGAGAAGGCTATTGTTGATGTTGATTTGATGTCTTCAGATTCTAATTTGGTATTTTCACTAACTCTTTTTTTTTTTAAAATTAAATGTATGTTTTCTTACTTGTATCTCATGTCAGGAAAAATCTTTCCAACTTGATGACTCAATGACTATTCAAGAAATTATCACGACTGTCGAGCCTATAAATGTATATGATTCGGAACTACATATTGACCAAACTTTAGGAGGTATCTCTGTTAGTACTAAAAGTTTGACAATTGAATTGCAGGTTCCTGATTCTCATCAGGGAATGCCTTCGAGCCCTCATCATCTGACTTCAATCACCCCAATCCCAGCAGCTGATGATCCAGTAGGAATTACTGTTATGATTGAGATTCCGGATGAAGATATCGACATGGAAGCCCTGTTAGCTGAAACAACTCCTTCCCTTCCTTCTCCACCTGCTATCAAACCTCCTACCATGAAGTCTCCTAATCCCAAACCGGCTTTACATTTTAACACGTGGATTAATATGCTGTCGGAAGTAAGCCGGAAAGAGTCATCCTTTTCTACCACTTCATCAACTCAACATGATTCTAGCGACTCTTTAGTTATTACTCTCATGCATGATCTTCAAGCTCTTCTGGTCAATCCTTTTGATAAGCTTCTGTCTGATATCAAGATTCAAAAAGAACTATCTTGACTTGTCAAGGAAATCACTCCTCTTCATTCTAATCTTCCTCTGTCGAGCCGTTCACTTTTTATCTCTATTCAGACATTTTGGGAACGGCTCTCCAATAAATTAGAGAGGATGACTTCTGTCATTCCTTCTTACGAAGAGGAAGAAAGAATCAAGGATGATCTCTTAGCTCAGTTCCAAAATCTTGAATCATCTAAACAAAAAGAACTTGACCTTATTTCCATCGGGATTCAAGCTAAGGAGAGTTTCTTTCGAGTGCAGAAAAGAAGCTGTTGGCCGAGATTGAATTGACAGACCAAAAGTGTGTTAAATTTGACAAAGCTTTGGAAAAGAGCAAAGACAGAGTCAAAGCTATTGATGATGAATCTGTCCGTCTTGGTCAACAAGCGGAAAGTGTAGTCAGCAAACTCCGTGCATTGCGGCCGACTATGAAGCAGCTCTCTGCCGACAAAACTACTCTTTCCCTTGCATGGGATCAATTATCTTCTTTTAGGTCAAAAATAACATTTGTAACTCTTGTTCTCGTCGACCATTTAAACTGGTTAATTTTTACGATCCATTGTAATTAATAACCGCCTCCTTTATTGCACGCTTATTTATTACTGGATTTGATTGCATATTTCCAACTAACTTCGTAATTCATGCTTTATCAAATCATCATAAATGTCATGGTAAGTTTCGAGACTTTGGTAAACCACATCACAATAAATGCCTTTTGTGTTCAACTATAAATAACGAGGTCTGAAAATCTCAGATTTCACAGTTGAATTTTCACATACCATGCATTTCTCTACAACAGGCCTCTACCTATTCTTCTTTCTTCCTCCACGAGAATATGACCTTGTCTGTATTAAGTTTTTAAACCAAGTTGTTTGTCTTAATGGTCACATACTTCATGAAGGTCAATAACCAATGTAAAAACATATAGTGAAGGTCAGTAACAAATGTAACATCCATAACTGGCCTCACTGCATATCCGGGGAGAAGCAGATCTTGATACAGAACGAGTGTACCTCGTATAGTTCCATCATCTTCATCAAAAAGGGTTTGGTGTTATCTACCGTAGCAACAACCACCTTCTGAATGAAATGATGGTGACATCTGCTCGTGCTTTATCCCCCTTTTGGAGCCTCCTTGAAAAATGAGGCAATCGGAATTTCGTGGGAATGAAGCCTCAACAAATTTAGCTGTACTTCTCTGCTGTTGTATGAAACTAAAATATTATTAGCGCACTGTCCTGTATTTTAGGATCAGACTAGCTTTAATTGACAGCTTGATTTCTATCATCAAATGACAATATTTCATTGTATCGTCAATTTAATGAATATACTTATTTTCTTTATTCGTCAATTTGTACTTCTAACATCGTCGGTTTGTATTCCTTCAAATACTTGCCATTAATTGACTTAATTGTCGAGCCAGTATTAATATTGACAAGTGCATAAGCATTTCCAAAAAATATTCTGTCAACTCTAAATGGTCCTTCCCATTTAGGTGACCATTTCCCGTATTCTCGACAACTTTTATCCATGGGCAATATGACTTTCCAGACCAAATCATCTACCTTGAATGCTTTGAACTTAACTTGACTATCATAAAATCTGGCAATTCTTTCTTTTTGCCGAATCAAATTCTCCAACGCAATCAATCTGTCATCACTTAATTCATTCAATTCATCCAAAGATTGCATCCCAATACTGGTCAAGAGGGGGAGTCATTTTGCCTTTGAATGCGAGTGGATTGGAGATTGATTTCAACAGTAATACTGGATCATGTCCATAAGTTAGACGATATGGCGAAGTTCCTGTTGATTGTCAGGTGAATTTCTATATGCCCATAACACCCGATCAAGGGTATTATGCCAATTTTTAGGTTTTTGCCCACATGCTTTTTAATAAGATTAATAATGATCTTATTTATGGCCTCAACTTGGCCATTTACTTGTGCATAATATGGCGTAGAGGTGAGCATTTTTATATGCCTAGAACTGGCATATTCCACGACTTTCTTTCCGACAAACATTGACCCTTGATCCGTTGTCAGAGTTTGGGGTATGCCAAACCGACAGATAATGTGGTTTTCAATGAAATCAATTACTTCTTGTTGGGTGACTGTTTTAAGACAGATTGCCTCTACCCATTTAGTAAAGTAATCAACTCCAACCAAAATGAATTGATGTCCTTTCGACGAAGCAGGATGTATCTGACCAATCAAATCTAGAGCCCATCCTCTGAATGGCCAAGGCTTGACAATAGAATGTAATTCGTTAGTCGGTACGTTTTGTATGTGACCGTGCTTCTGACACTCTTCACAAGATCTGGCAAATAAGATGCAATCTTTAACCATAGTTGGCCAGTAATATAAACTTCTTCGTAGGACCCACTTCATTTTATCACCTGCCTGATGGGCTCCACATATACCCTCATGGACTTCTGAGAGAGCCAAATAAGCATCTTGCTTACTCAGGCACTTGTGTAGAGTTCCGTCAACAGATTTTCTGTATAACAGTCCTCCTTGCATTGTGTAATTCAATGCCTTGTACTTTGTTTTTCTATCTACACTCTGACTTGGATTTTCCAAATACTCGATTATTGGCAACCTCCAGTCATTAGGTAGAATTACATCATTAACTAAAATATCTCTTTCTTCTAATGGATACAGCAATTCTCTGATTTCCATTAGTGTCGACAGAGTCTTTTGAGATATTTTATATCCACGAGGCTATCTGAGCTAACTCATTAGCCTCTTGATTTAAATTTCTAGGAATGTATTGAACAATTATGTCATCAAATTTTTTCATCAACTTGTTAGCTACGATACAATATTTTGACAAATTGTAACTAACGCATTTGTATTCTTGTGTGAGTTGTTTGATGACTAATTGAGAATCCCCAAAAATATGCACATTTCGTGCTCTTAATTCTATCAATATTTCCAATCCGACAATTAAAGCCTCATATTCGGCTTCATTGTTGGAACAGGGATATTTAAGTTCAAACATGAACTTTGTAGGAACTCCTTGTGGGGTCACAATAAGGATTCCTATACCACTTCCTCCTTGATGTCTTGATCCGTCAAAATAGAGTTTCCAAGGTAGTAAACTGACAATATTTATTTCTGGCACATCCAGTCCTGGATGGTCTACCAGAAAGTCAGCTATTACCTGTCCTTTGACAGCTTTAGCTGGCACGTATTGTAAAGAATATTCTGATAAATCAATGGTCCATTTGCCAATTCGTCCATTAAGGATTGGTTTCGACAACATATACTTTATTACATCTGTCTTGGAAACAACTAATACATGACATGGCATCATATAATATTTGAGTTTTGTACAAGAAAAATATAATGCTAGACATAACTTCTCTATTGCACTATATCTTCCTTCAGCATCATTTAGGACTCTACTTATATAATATATAGCCCTTTCAACATTATCATCGTTATCCTGGGCTAATAAACATCCTATAGTGTCCTCTGATGCCGATATGTACAACTTCAACGGTCGACGGGGCACTGCAGGCATCATGACCGGTGGACTAACTAGATCTCTGCTAATCGGTCAAAAGCCTTTTGGTGACAAGGTTCCCAAATGAAGCTTTGTTCCGATTTCAACTTGACCAGTGGTGCAAATACTCTTGTCCTTCCCGACAGATTTGATATGAATCTTTCCGAGAAAGTTAACCTTCCCTAAGAAGGATCTGTAGCTCTTTCTTATTTGTCGGTCTGGAGGCCTCCATGATTGCTCTAGCTTTATTCCTGTCTACTTCGATTCCTTTTTGTGAACCAGGAATCCTAAGAATTTTGCAGCCGACACTCCAAACTACACTTCTCCGGGTTCATTTTTAGATTATGCTTTCTCATTCTGTCAAATCCTTGCCTCGAGATGCTCCAAATGGTCATCTTTGCTCTTGGACTTGATGACCACATCATCAATATATACTTCTACAAATTTTCCAATAACATCATGGAAAATTGTATTCATTGCTCGTTGATAGGTGGCTCCTGCATTCTTTAAACCGAAGGCATGACGACCCATTCATATGTCCCAATTGCTCTTGGACATTTGAAGGCGGTCTTTGACACATCTTCTTCGGCTATAAAGATTTGATTATATCCTGCATGGCCATCCATACAACTTAAAATCTCATTTCACGATCTTTGAGTCGACAAGCATATCGGCTATAGGCATCGGATATTCATCTTTAGGGGTAGCCATATTCAAATTTCTGAAATCTATGCATACCCTCATTTTTCCATTCTTTTTAATAACAGGGACTACATTAGAGAGCCATTCGACATACCCGGTTGTTCGTATGAACTTGGCTTTAAGCGAGTCTTTGTACTTCCTCTTTAATTTTATGTACCACCTCTCGGAGCAAACCGATGCTTGCTTGTTTAATAGGCTTGCAATCCTCCCTTAGTGGTAGACGATGTTCAACAAGATCCCCGCTTAAACCAGGCATTTCGTCATAATCCCATGCAAAGCAATCTTTGTATTCTCGCTATTAAACCAACAAGTTTTCGTTTGTAATCCTTTGCGTAGAAAAGCACCGACAAAAATGGGTCTTTTCTTTTCTTCGACCCCAAATTTATTTCTTCCAAAGGATCTTCTACTTCCATATTTTGTTTGACTTCGGCTCCTCTTTCAAAACCCAAAGGTCCGTCGTCAATTATACAATCCGCCAATACACATTCTTGCGTGGGTATTTCTTTGTCGGCCAGATAGGCCGGCGCGGTCTTCTCAAGTGGGTCTCAATACTCATTGTCAGATTCTGGCCGAGTCTTGTCGGCCTTGTCTTGTATTGTAACTCCAAACTGGCTAAAAAGGCTTGCTTCCAACGCATCCTTGTTGATAACCCCTTCAATGGTAGTTATTGGCTTCACATTCGGAGAATACACCCGGAAATCAATATGTGCTTGTTGAGCGTAACAAGCACTATCGTCTGCTTCCACAATCTCCACTTGATCTTGTTCGTTCCACAAAATCACCTTCTGATGTACCGTTGATGGAACTGCCCCTACAGCGTGGATCCAATCCCTGCCAAGCAAAATGTTGTAGCTTGACTTGGCTGGAATTATGACGAACAATGTCATTCTTTCGACAGTGCCAATTTGTATGTTTAATAAAGTGACACCATCTGACGGAGATGTTTTGCCACTGAAATCAGTGACAACCATATCAGTTGGGATTAGGTCTGACTGATTCTTTCCTAATTTTTTAAACATCGCCCTAGGCATCAAGCTTACAGCAGCACCTCCGTCAATCAAGACTCTATTGGTAGGTCTTCCATCGATGATGGCCTTCACATGCAAAGGTCTTAGATGATTTTTCTGTTCGTCGGTAGGTTTCTCCAACTGAGCCACGTTGTCGAATACAGTAACTAAATTCTCTTGTACAAACATCCAGTGATCATTTGGGTCTCCCGCATTGTTGATGACATCACCGCACGCCGTCGGAGGGATCAAACTCAAAATATCCCTCGATTCTCGCTGGGATGAAAGAAATTAAACCTATATTCATTCTCATTCCAGGCTCCAAGATGATTTCATTGTCCGGATCCTCATCCGTAAAAGCACCTCCGATCGTCTCCCCGTGATTCCTCTTTAAGTCACTTTCGTCATCTGACCCTGATCTATCCGACAAAGGCCGGGCAATTCCAACACCACAATTATCTAACGCTTCCATGATGTCAGCCCAATCCTCATTCTGGCCGTCCATATCTATGGCTCCACTGACGTTTATGTCATCATTCGGATCATTCAATGCTTCAATGACAGCATCAAATGACAACTCTTCCTTTGTTAAATCACATTCGAGGCTTGAATGTAGTCGATTGTTGCTCTTCTATTCTAGCCTCAACTTTCTTTTCGAGCCCGCAACTCTCTCTACTTAGTCGATCTGATGGCCATTTGCCTTTGGGTTTTATTGGTGAGGATGCTTGTCTCAAGTCTTCTTCTCTATAAAAACCCGAGATATAGGTTCGCCTTGCTTGGTCCGATCATCGAGTTTCTTCACATCAGCTTCCGTGGGGTGACTTACTATTACGCTCTTCATCTTGGTATCTGCTATCTTATCAACTTTGTTGTCAGTTGTAGCAACCAAGCAACCAACATCTTGGGAAGGCATTTCTTTTATAATGACGCCTCCCTTGTTTGGCAAGTTTCTTTTTACGGGCTTGTCGGAGTCTTTGTAGTCTCCTCTTTTGGCTCTTGGAAATAGCCAATTGAGTTGAGGGTCCCGCAAGACCAGGCCCTTCCATCTCGAGCATTTTTCGCGGTTGACCTTTTCGATAATGTTCATTCCAAAAGGGTGGCCCTCGTTCATTGCCCCTTGTTTCTCCGAGCCCACGTCTGCTTTTTTAAATTCGGGTATTGTGTCATGGCTGAATTCCTTACCCATTTATCCACCATTACGTTGGATGGGGGCAACCTTGTCTTAGCGGGATTAATTTCGCCACCGACGGAGTTACCTCTCTGTCGATCCTCTCGATTGAATCAAGCCAGCCTCCCGGTATTGTCTTGTCAGATTTTGGTTGGTGTATATGTGGCCGACAATTATCTATCTCGCCTTCACTGGCGATCCTCGGTTGAATCAAGCCAGCCCTCCGGTATGGTCTTGTCCGAATTTTGACTGGTGTATATGTTCTTGACGGCTGTTTGTCTGTCTATTTACAAGCAGATGCAGACTCCTACTGTATTAATCGTTGGATCCGGCATGGCTATTTGAATGTGAAAACCTGCTCTGGTCATCTTGTGGACGATGCGATGGTAATTTCTGCCCCCTAGCTTTTCTGGCGGCTACCTCATCATAAAATGCTTGGCATCTAGGGCAAACTTTAATTATGCCCTCATCTTTCTTTCGTGTCATATATTCAATAAGTGGTTCCCCTGGCTTCGGATAAACATCAAATGGATCTGACAAATCCATTTGGATATTCTGTCCGGCCGTGATGTTGACCATGCCTACTCCCATATGGACTTGGCGGTCTGCTTGGTTAGCTTCAGGACCGAAGGGTTCTGTATTAATCTTCATTTCCGGTCTCTTGTCTGAAAACTTCAACCTTCCGTCTGTCAAACCTTTCTGAATGATATCCCTGAAATGCATACAGTCATTCGTCACATGACCAAAAGTATTATGATACTTACAATATTTCCGATCTTTAATTTCATGGGCTTTCAAGAGCCTATGATCATCTGACAATTTTAATTGCTTATCTTTAAGTAATATGTCAAATATTTGATCGGCCTTGATCACATCAAACGTGTATACTTTCTTATTAATGAAAGGGATTCTTTCTTTGGCCCTTGCGGGTTTCAAAGCTTGACAAATATAAGGTGGACCATTCTTTAGTTCGACATAATCTACCTCATACTCTTCAGAATCATTACTCTCTTTGTCGGATTCATTACATCCGACAAAATTAACCATTTCCCTCTTAAGGAATCTCTTCTGCTTAAAAATCTTTTCAGTTTTTAATTGTTCAATCTGTCGAACCTTGTCTCCTAACTGGGCAAGATCCATCAAATGTTGGTTAACAAGTTTCTTCCTGATATAGTAATCTAGACCACCCGCAGCAATTTTCACTATTTTCTTTTCGGAATAGGGGTGAAACACCGACTCCTCATCTGACGGAATCGAGCTAGGTAGTCGTCAACAGATTCGTTATTCATTCTTTTAATTCCAAACAAATCTGTCAATCCTATTTTCAAGTCTCCTCTAAAGAATTGATCATGGAAACCTCTTTACAATTGATTCCAAGAATGGATTGAATTGGGCCTTAGAGTTGAAAACCAAGAAAAAGCATTCTTAGTTAACGAGCTGGGGAAGAACTTCATTTTTAATCCTTCCTCCAAGGCCAAGTCTCCTAATTCGATGGTATATCGAGCAATATGCTCGATTGTCGACTCTCCACTTTCTCCTGAGAATTTCGACAACTTGGGTATTTTATACCCTCGAGGCATTTCTGCCTGTTAGACCCAATCAGGAAATGCTGATGCAAAAAATGGTTGGTTAGCATAACCAATGTTAAAACCAAACCTATTTAATGCTTGTTCAACCACTTGGTTGATATTTTGATTTAAAACATTCGATGGGAACGCTCCAATGAACACCCTGGTTTAGGATCAAATCTTCATCTTCCTCTGGTCGTAGAATATGTACATTTCCACGTCTCAAAGGAATCCGACGATGAAGCTGTTGTCGTTCATCATCTTGTTCAAATCCGTCAATTTGTGGTTCAACCTGTGGTTGATTAATCCTATTGAGATTTGCATTGAAATTTCTATTAGTATTTTGATTTTCGCCTGGGGTTACAACACCTAAGGCTCTGTTTAGCCGACGTATTTCATTTGTCAATGCTAAACATGCATTGTTTGTGTTTTCCATCAATGGCATAATTATTGTACTCATTTGTTGAGTAAATGTGTTCACCATGTCATAATTACTAGAATCAATCTGTTGTCGGACATTGGCTAAAGTAGCCTCTGACAGACCAACAATGTTTTGTGGGAGTTGCCTCAATGGAGAAATATATGGCCTTTCTACCGGTTGTTCTTGTCGAGAATGGGTAACTATCATGGACCCCGTCATTCCATTCGCGTGGATCGGGAATTTGCCCCGGTCGATGGCCCCGCCTGTCCGGATGTATGGGCAGCCATCGTCATTCCATTCGGATATGGTATGTAAGCAAATGTAGTATTTGGGTTTGATTTGTTGACCCATAAGGCATCCCATATAAAGGTTGTGAGAGAGGTTGTGTAGTCCTCTTGGATTTGAACTCACAACACTTCTTGATGACAATCCAATAGTTGATGTATTTATTTGTTGTAAGACAGGTGAAGTTGGTGACGGAAGTGTTCCTTGACCGACTTCGTCAAATCGATTAACTACTTGGGCGTAAGAAACGCCTCTTCTTATTCCTAGACCATTAGTACTATTTATCTCTGCATTAGTTCCACTTGCAGGAATATTGTCAACCGGTGCAATAGCATCCACTGTTGACACAGCGGCGTTAGTGTCTACTACGCCTGCATCACTTGCATTACTCATATTTAGAGTTCTGGGAAATAGATGTTTGAACCACCTTTCCACTCCGTAAACGCATACAAATAAAATTGTATGTCAAATTCCTGACACTATACGAGTTACTCTAAACTCGTCCCACCGGGCGTGCCAATTTGTTGACGCTGGTTTTTGGTTTGTGTCCAAAATCCTCGTCACAAATAATTTTTTGAGATCAGACGAGTGTAGGGACGGACGAGTTATGCGGTAATCTCGTTAGGATGGATATTTTGCATGTCTGCTCAAACAAGAAAGGCTTCTCACTTTTACAGAAATACAAAAGATGTGACGTGACTTGCAGCGAAAATAAAGAACGTGAAATTTAAACAACGAGAAAATTAAAGGAAAGCATGTAAGTTGCAGGAAATTAAATTGAAAGCTTGTAAATGACAAGTAAAGGTAAATGACAGTAAATTAAAGGAAAGAAACAAGTTATTGAAAAGTATTTAAATGAGTGAAGGGCAGAAGAAAGCTTTAAAAAGTGCAGGAAATTAAACGAAAGCGAGTAAAAGGCTTGAAAAATAAAATAACTGGGGAAGAATAAAGGACTGAATAACAAACTTAAATGAAAGACATGAAATTTAAAGGAAATGCTGAATGTAAAGACGAACATGTAAAATTAAATGAGCGGTGCTGTATTATAAATTGAACTGGAAATAAAAAGGGGTGGAGGAAATACTTGAGTCCAATCCTTTAATCTGCTGTGTGATCGAGATATGCAGGATATCACTTCAAGTACAACCTCCTTTATTACATCAGAATTGATAGTATTTATAAGCATACAAAATAACTGCCTAAAGAAACTTCCTATCTTAAAATTTGACACCTGTATGGCAGTTTTGCTATGTTTCAAACTCTCTGACAAGTAAACTTCTCTAATTGCTCAGTCCTTCGAGTGGTTTTATGTCCACTTGTCGTCCACAGTTTGGTTATTTGACAACTTATCTTCTTGATCTTTGTCAACCCTGGAAACTTAGCCATTTCCATACTTTGTTTGTCTGACAATTCTTATTGCCAACTTTGTCGAAAGTTGGGTTGTTACTTCTATTCCTCCATCAGTCAGCTGGATATATTTGTCGAATATTTGACGTATTTTCCTTTCTTGACGGCTTTATCTGTCTGACATACTAATTTCTGTCAACTTTTCAACCTGTCAATTTTGCTGAATTTGATTCCTTGTGGTTATCTGATGACTCTTCAATTTTTTCCGTCATCCTGTCGGATCTGTTTCCGTCAAGAATTTTAAATTCCTATTAACAGATTCCCACTGGGTGTGCCAATTTGTTGACGCTGGTTTTTGGTTTGTGTCCAAAATCCTCGTCACAAATAATTTTTTGAGATCAGACGAGTGTAGGGACGGACGAGTTATGCGGTAATCACGTTAGGATGGATATTTTGCATGTCTGCTCAAACAAGAAAGGCTTCTCACTTTTACAGAAATACAAAAGATGTGACGTGACTTGCAGCGAAAATAAAGAACGTGAAATTTAAACAACGAGAAAATTAAAGGAAAGCATGTAAGTTGCAGGAAATTAAATTGAAAGCTTGTAAATGACAAGTAAAGGTAAATGACAGTAAATTAAAGGAAAGAAACAAGTTATTGAAAAGTATTTAAATGAGTGAAGGGCAGAAGAAAGCTTTAAAAAGTGCAGGAAATTAAACGAAAGCGAGTAAAAGGCTTGAAAAATAAAATAACTGGGGAAGAATAAAGGACTGAATAACAAACTTAAATGAAAGACATGAAATTTAAAGGAAATGCTGAATGTAAAGACGAACATGTAAAATTAAATGAGCGGTGCTGTATTATAAATTGAACTGGAAATAAAAAGGGGTGGAGGAAATACTTGAGTCCAATCCTTTAATCTGCTGTGTGATCGAGATATGCATGATATCACTTCAAGTACAACCTCCTCGATTACATCAGAATTGATAGTATTTATAAGCATACAAAATAACTGCCTAAAGAAACTTCCTATCTTAAAATTTGACACCTGTATGGCAGTTTTGCTATGTTTCAAACTCTCTGACAAGTAAACTTCTCTAATTGCTCAGTCCTTCGAGTGGTTTTATGTCCACTTGTCGTCCACAGTTTGGTTATTTGACAACTTATCTTGCCTGGAAACTTAGCCATTTCCATACTTTGTTTGTCTGACAATTCTTATTGCCAACTTTGTCGAAAGTTGGGTTGTTACTTCTATTCCTCCATCAGTCAGCTGGATATATTTGTCGAATATTTGACGTATTTTCCTTTCTTGACGGCTTTATCTGTCTGACATACTAATTTCTGTCAACTTTTCAACCTGTCAATTTTGCTGAATTTGATTCCTTGTGGTTATCTGATGACTCTTCAATTTTTTCCGTCATCCTGTCGGATCTGTTTCCGTCAAGAATTTTAAATTCCTATTAACACCAGCCAAGGCAGATTCGCAAGAACCTGCTGCAATTGCAGCTTGTCGGGCATTACGGTTTGCACTTTTAGGATCCCAAAGCAAGGTGGTCAATGAACTTTTGAAACTTCCAACATCCTTTTCATAGTCAATGGTTGCACATTGTTTGATTGCTGGAGAAGGGTTTGTCTTCATCTTTTCCTTGATGTAATTCTGGGCTTCTGTGCTATTCTTCAATGCCATGTTTAGGATGAACATGCTCAGTTCATGATAGTCATTGGCTGAGGGGATTCGAGGGTCAGATTCTAATGCTCTCAAGCAATCATCAGTAGATGGTGCTGCTTCTTTGCATACAATTTCATACAACTTAAGGCTTGATGCTGATAAAAAAGCATGAGAAAGGAGGATAAAGAAAAGGGTGAACAACATCGATAAGAATGTTGAGGGATTCATGTTTATGTTGTGTTGTGTGCTTGTGGCTAAAGATGGTGGCCTAGGGTGCTTTAATTTATAGATGAATGTGAATCATTATCATTGATTTAGCATATATATATATATATATATTAAATTGCACATTTAATGAGATTGATGTATGTGATACAATGAGATTGCACTTAATTAGGAACAATATAAACGCGCCATCAATTTGAATTAAATATAATTGATCTATATAATATATAATGAGATTGCACAAATTAGAAAAAAAATTACATGCAATCAACATGTGCTAATCAATGTGATTAATCTAGTGATATATTATTATTTGGTTATACAATAATGATTTCACGGTGTCAGGTTTCATGTCAACCGAAGCTGAGTCTATTAGTATTTCTCCCTAAACTAGCAATATTCCGTCTAGTGCATCTAAATTAATTAGTTCTCAAGATACTTAGCTAAAGTTTAAACCCAAATAGTTAAAACATAGAGCACAGCTTAGGCATTACCCATTAGACCAAACCCTTGAGTCAGATTATTGCTCCTGTTAAAGAAAAAACAAAATTGCACTCTAGTGGTATCATGAGATACGATATCTTCAATTTGCAATCTCAATCTTTATTGCAAGTCATAAATCTAATGTCAAAATTTTAAATTGTTTCGTATTGTTTTAATTTGCTATTATATCATTATTTCTTTTATAAAATTCATATCAAATCTTCAATTTGTTTCATATTATTTTCATTTGATACATACCATTATTGCATGTCATAAATTTAAGGGGCCCACCATGGCAACTGCCTCGCCTTGCCCCTGGGAATTTCTCTTCCCCGACTGTCTTCCCCCTCCTCCCCAGCATGCTGGTCTGGTTTCTCAACCCTCTTCTTCCTCTCCCTCGGCGAGTGCACCCCCTCCTCGCAAATCGTTTGTTGAAGCGTTGAATTCCTCCTTTGATATTCATGTCAACCAGCTTCCCAAGCCTTGTGTCAAGAGCGGCTCAATCTCCATCAAGATCTCGATCAGAAGATGAATATCTGAAAGGTATAGAAAGTTGTAAAAATAATCTTCACGGCAGATTGCTTCTTCCTAAAGGTAGTCAACCCGTCAGGTTTAATGACTTGAGAGAGAAGTTATCGAAATTATGGAACCCTATAGGACAATGGCGCATGGTCCCTCTTGGCAGAGGATACTACGAATTTAGTTTTGCATCTCCTGATGATCTTAGGAGGGTTTGGACGGTGGTTGGTTCATGGGGCCTTACACCCGGTATCCTTAGGCTTTCGAAATGGAGCCTAGACTTCAATCCAAATTCACAAAAGCAGACACACGTGCAGTGTTGGATTCGTATATTTGATCTCCCTCAAGAATACTGGGGAACCAAGATCTTGTTTGAAATCACAAGTGGGGTTGGGCTGCCAATCTCAGTGGATGAAAATACAAGAAACAAGACTTTTGGGCACTATGCTAAGGTCCTGGTTGATGTTGATCTGTTGAGCACGTTGCCTTCTGCAATCATGGTAGAAAGGGAATGGTTTGCCTTTCATGTGAGCATTGATTATGAGAAACTTCCTTTGTTATGTTCAGCTTGTCAATCAATTGGTCATTCGGAAGACAGTTGCAGGCATAAGCCTGGTGCCCCTAAGCCTAAGACTGAGAAAAAACATCCAAAGTCTAAGCCTGTTTATGTTCGAAAGCAGGATGCAGTCACTGTTCAGAATGTGGAGAATAATGATGCGATTAATATTAATGGTATTGCTGCACCGGACAATGATGCTATTAAAGAGTAGATTGAAGCAAGTGGTTTCTCACCTAAGAACGGTAACCCTGAAGGTGAAAATATTGACAAGGAGGCCCCACCCAATGCAATCCATGAGGTAGAAACATGTCAAGATGGGCCTAGACATAATAATCAAGATTTGCCCCAGGATGTTGTCCCAGATAGGGGGAATAGAGTTTTTGCCATTCCAAGAGAGGAAGTTCATAGTACTGATGATGATGACGTAGAGTCTTGTGAGAATGTGTTTGATGAATTTCAACCACCTGCTGTAGCAGTCACGGATTCTCTCTCAAGTCAGGATCCTCTTGATGTTGTGCCAAATTCCTATGACAGTATCTCTAATTCGGTTAGTAACAGATTAACTATTTCCCCTGATTTTATCTCTAAGCCTATGAATCCTGTAGTAAAAAATGATTTGTGGATAGTTTCGAAATTTTGGGCTAATGAAGAAGACGAAGCGGCCTCAGACAAGGAGGCCGATCCTCCCACTGAGACAGAATTCACTAAAGTCCTGAGCAAATCTAAAAAAAAGAGGCAAAGGCAGAACAGAAAAAAACAGGAAAAGCTGTGGAGATGAATGCTCGATCAAGGGCAGGCCCTAGGCTGTTTGCCTGATGAAATCAATTTTTTGGAATGCAAGAGGTGTTGCAAATCGTGACACCAGACTGTACATAAAGAATATGTGTTCAACTCATAAGCCTGGTTTCATCTTCTTGGCTAAGCATAAGATTGCTTCTAATTGCCTCCCCACTTCGTTTTGGAGGCAGCTAAACCTTAAGCTTTTTACTGTTAATGATAGAGGAGCACACCTACCAAATTTATAGGCCATCTGTGCTGCTAACCTTAATCCTTCTGTCATTTCTACTGCATCCCAGCATATTTCCTCTTTAGTGGATCTTCATAGCCAGGCTCTTTTCTGCTCTGCTGTGTACGCCAGCACCACCTACATCCAAAGAAGACAGCTCTGGTATGAATTAGCTACTTTACAGCAAAAAAACCCTGGCTCATGGTGCTTCCTAGGTGATTTTAATGCTATCCTCGACGCTCATGAAAAGAGAGGGGGCAACCTTCCATCATCAATATCCTGTGCTGAGTTCAGGGCTTGGACTGACTCTTGCTCCTTGACTCACCTGGAAACAAAAGGTGCTGAGTTTACTTGGTCCAATATGAGAAGATCTGCAATGAAGAGTGTATTGACTCATGGAGCTCTATTACTTGCTGCACTATCCCTAGATTACACTCAGATCATTTTCCAATTGTTTTACTGATGCAAAAAGGCTGCAAATCATTTCCATCTTCCTTTAAATTCCTCAAGATGTGGTTGGACCATCCTGACTGTTCTAGGCTTGTGACTGAGGTTTGGAAGAAACCGGTGTTGGGCTGCCCTATGTTTATTGTCTCAAGCTTAAAAATCTGAAACTTGAGTTTAAGACTTGGAACAAACAGGTTTTTGGAGATATCCACTTGAAAGCGAAGGATGCAACTGCTACTGTCGAGAATGTGCATAGGCAAATTCAAGTTGATGGATGGACTGAATTTCTTCATGACCAAGAAACGCTAGCTCAGAAAAATCTACAACAAGCCCTTTGTACTTAGGAAGCATTCTGGAAAGAGAAAGCCAGGATTAATTGGCACTACTTTGGCGATAGAAACACCTTCTTTTTTCACAGAATAGCCAAGATCAAGCATGCCACAAAGCAACTATCTATGCTTCGGCACAATGGGGTTATTTATGACCAACAAGAGGATTTGGAGAGAATTGCTTTAGCTTACTATGCAGACCTTTATGCTTCAGACAATTCTTGTACCACGAATAGCTTAATCCAAAGAACCATCTCTGCTTCAGTTTCCGCTGATGATAATGATATGCTGACAAAACTGCCTTCGATGGATGAGATTAGAGAAGATGTTTTCTCTATGAATGGAGATGGAAACTATATCCCATAACCTTTGGTGGTTGCTTCTACCAAAGGTTATGGGATATAGTTTCCTTGGATGTTTTCAATTCAGTAACTCAATTCTTCTCTCAAGGTTGGCTTCTTCCTAACTTAAACTCCAACTTAGTAGTGCTCATCCCCAAGTTCAAAGGAGCTGATGCAGTGGAAAACTTTAGACCTATTGCCCTGACTAACTATCAGTTTAAAATCATCACTAAGGTCCTAGCTGATAGATTGGCCAGGGTGGTTCTCAGGATAGTGTCCCAGAACCAGAGAGGTTTCATCAAGGATAGGCAAATCAGTGATTGTATTTGCATAACATCTGAGGCCATAAACACTAGTGCAGAAAAGGGATTCTACATCGGAGTTTACACATCGGTTTCTATTAAACCGATGTGTAAAAGGAGGCGGTGGCATTTTTGAAATTAAAATCAAAGTATTACACATCGGTTTAGGAATAACCGATGTGTAAAACATTTCCACATCGGTTATTTCTAACCGATGTTTAAAATTAAAATAAAAAAAAACTTAAAGTCAGAAATTTTTAACATTTAACATCGGTTGTATTATAACCGATGTGTAAAACAGTCATTAACCACATCGGTTTCTAATAACCGATGTATAAAACTATAAAAAAAAATTAGAAATTAAAATTTTATTTTTAAACATCGGTTTTGTTATTAACCGATGTGTGAAAGTTTACTACATCGGTTCTAAATTAACCGATGTGTATTATTACTTCCTCCCTTTTCATTTTGGCGCTGAGAACTTTTCATCTGAGCTCTCTCCCTCCCAAGTCTCATTCTTCTTTTCCCTTGCCCTAATACACAAATAGCTGCTCTCAGTCTCCAACTCTCCCTTTCCCTTTTGTTGACCTACGTTCTCCACCGCTCTCCCTCGCTTGCTCTCCCAGCCTCTCCGTCGCTCTGCATGCTGACCCTCTCAACATCAAACAAAGGTAAGCTCCTCTCATTGTCTCTCTTCCTTTCCAAACTTCCCTTCTCTTTCTCTTCTTATTGTTTGTCTTTTTCTCTAAAACTCAACCCTTTCGTCTTCACAAGAACCACCAAGGAGGCCACCACCGTCCTCTGTTCCGGCGCCCTCGTGAGTAAACAAAAACCTCTGCTCTCTTTGCTTTGGTAAAAAAACCCTTCTCTTCTCTTTTTTTCTTTCTTTATTCTTCTCTATGACCCATTTCTTTCGTTGGTTTTTTAAGGTTTTGGTTGTAAGTGGTGAGTAAAAGAAGTATTGAGTTAGGGTGGAATATTGATTTGAAACGCATTTCTTTCATTGGTGACCCTCATTTCTTTCATATTTGAAACCCATTTCTTCTCTGTGACCCATATCGTTCATTCTTTGCTATTGTTGGTCTTGAGTTTTTGATGGGGTTCCTGCTAAGTTAGTGGGGAATGGGTTTTTAGTAATTACGGCCGATTGGAATTAAGGTGAGTGCTGCACCTTTTGGTTTTTTGTGTTTCTGGTTTTGGTGTTTAACTCTTGGTGTAGATTTTGTTAATAGTGAGTGCTATTTATTGGGTGATGGATCTTTTTAAAACCACTTGAAAGATAGATTTTATGTCCAAATTAGTATTTAGAGCCAAAAGTGTCCCTTGTCGCTGCAGCAACTCTAGATTACCGAGGCAAAGTCAGTAACTCTGTGCAGCTTAGTTATGCCTTATATGTCAAATAAAGCAGATTTATTATCATCATCATCTAATAGATTTTATATACATATATGTTTTATAGCTACCCTATTATATACATAGATTTTATATACATCTAATAGATTTTATATACATATATGTTTTATAGCTGCCCTATTAATAAAGGCTATGAGGATTGTCCACAAAAGCAGTCTGATTTCTTTTTAAAACTTTAAAGGATGTTTTGTTGGTCTTTCCAGTTATGGATAAAGTATAATTATATAGAATTCAATGGCATATATTATAATCTTCCTAACCTAAGTATACATTGTAGAAATTCATGGTGTTATAAATGCTAAGAAGGGGTTTTGATGGATTGTTGGGGGCATGAATTTAGCTATATTTCGACCTCCTAGCAGTTTGTGTGTTTCTGGTTGACAATGTACCTAATGTCCTGCTTCTTTTGTAATCTTTTCTTTATTATGATGTATACGGGTTTGAATACCCCTTGTACTCGATTCAATACATTTTTTGCTTATAAGAAAAAAAAAACCAAAAACCTTGATATCTCTGATTGTTTCTCCAGTTTTGGTCGATGCATTTCTGTTTACATCTACTTTTATCATCTTTATGACATCATCAGGAGAATATGAATCCTTATTTGCTCCATCTATTTTGTAAGAACATGTGATCTCAACCCTTTTTACAGTAAAATCTAAATACAAACAAAATAATATTTAAAGTAAAATATCTTACCATGATGTACGTTCATCACATAAATGTTTTCTTTCTCATAGCTGATGACAACCTCATGTCCAAGAGGACTGAATGCAACATGACTAATTGCATAATCTTTCTGAAATTGAAACAAGAAACAAGAGAATCAAACGAGTAGTAGTACACTCACACCTTTAGACAGAATAGAATTCCCAATATAAAAAAGCAAAGAACTAACCTTAGATCTTGTTTTTACCATTTTCCTCTCTGTGTTTTGGTAAGTGACTTTACAAAGACCTTATAGTGTCTGTCAATTTTATGGTTTTCATTAGAATTCTTAGATGTTCATTTTGCTGCAGGGTGATCTACACTTCATTGCATAGTGCTACTGCCTCTGCTTTGTTCACTTCTCTGCTGTCTTTGCATAATAACAACTAGGCGTGTCTGTCTCTCAGAAGGTACGTTTTGGCTGAAAAGCTTTCATTGGAGTTTTAATGTATTTTCTTGAAAATTTATTTGATTCGATAATATGCCCACAATAATTAGTAAAGCCTTAGTTTCCCGTTTGAGATGCAATACTAATGAGCGTACGTGTACGTGTACGTGTACGTGCTTAATGTACCGCTCATTGTGTTGGATCTTGAATTGTCCAAAGTTGGACAGTTTGGGAAAAAACTTTTTCTTAATTCAGTTATAATAGTTATTCATTGATTCTAATGTTATATACTTGATGAAAGTTTGGATTGATACATTTCCTTTCGTTCTCCGGGTGCATACTTTATCGTGGTGGATGTCATCGCGTTCAAGTAGTGTACGTCGGAGACCGCGGGGAAATGTTGCCAAAATTTTGTCGAGTATGAGCATGAGAGTTAAGGACTAACTGTTAACCGAATGTTGAAAAAGTTTCTTCTCGAATGGGATAGGGCCATACCCTGTCATAAGAAGTGGTTGATGAATATGTTGGACTAAGTACGAAGGTATTGGTTTAGTCATGGATCGCGGTTGGATGAATGCTAGACGAACAAGTGATGAGTATGAGAATGGAGTGGAAGATTTTCTACAGTTTGCAAAAACAAATGCTCCTGATAGTGGTAACGGAAGGTTTTATTGTCCTTGTGTTAACTGTTTGAATGAGAGACGACTAGAAGCCGAGGAGATACGTGATCATCTTATTTGTGAGGGGATTTGCAAGAGTTATACAACATGGATATGCCATGGTGAATCGTTAGACAGGCCGAGGGTGTCGGATAGAGAGGAAGTTGATGACGTGGAAATGGACGATGGACTAGAGGACATGATCCGTGATGTTGGGCAAGAGTCTTTTCGGCGCGCACATGTGTATAATACTTTGTGCAGTGATGCGCAAGTGGCTTTGTATCCGGGGTGCACTAATTTCACACGGTTGTCAGCGGTGTTAAGATTGTTCAATGTGAAGGCGAGAAATGGGTGGAGCGATAAAAGCTTTACCGAATTGCTTGAGTTGTTGAAAGAAATGCTTCCAGAAGGCAACACATTGCCATCTCGAAACTATGAAGCGAAGAAGATATTGTGTCCGATGGGTATGGAGTATAAGAAAATACACGCTTGCCCCAATGATTGCATATTGTACAGGAAAGAGTTTGAAGAGATGCACGAGTGCCCTAGGTGTGGGGTATCACGCTACAAAGTGAAGGATGGTGATTCTAGTTGTGATGTGGTCACCAAAGGTCCTCCTGCGAAGGTGTTATGGTATCTTTCCGTGATTCCGCGGTTCAAGCGATTGTTTGCTAATGTAAATGACGCAAAGAACATTAGATGGCATGCAGATGAGAGGAAGTGTGATGGACAGCTTCGCCATCCAGCCGATTCTTTGCAATGGAAGAGAATTGATAGTTTGTTTCCGGATTTCGGCAATGAGCCCAGAAACCTCAGGCTTGGACTTGCTACCGATGGAATGAATCCATATGGAAACTTAAGTAGTATTCATAGTTCATGGCCTGTTCTCCTTGTAATTTACAACCTGTCTCCTTGGTTGTGCATGAAGCGCAAATACATTATGTTAAGTATGATGATTTCGGGTCCTAAACAGCCAGGAAATGATATTGATGTTTATCTGAGTCCCTTGATTGAAGACTTGAGAATGTTGTGGGATGAAGGCGTTGATGTGATCGACGGGTATTGCCGTGAGACATTCAGATTGCGTGCCATGTTATTTTGCACCATCAATGACTTTCCAGCATACGGGAACCTGTGTGGGTATAGTGTTAAGGGGCATAAAGCATGTCCAATATGTGAAGAAGGCACATGTTACCATCAACTGCAACATGGAAGGAAGACGGTTTACCTTGGGCATCGGAGATTTCTCCGACGTAATCATCCTTATCGTAGATTGAGGAAAGCTTTCAATGGACTTCCGGAGAATGAAATTGCTCCGATGGCCTTGACTGGAGAGCAAGTTTATGAAAGGGTGAACAACACTAATGTTATCTATGGGAAGACCCAGAAGAAGGCTACAGAGAAGAAAATATGGAAGAAGAGGTCGATCTTCTTTGATCTTCCATACTGGTGCAAGCTTGATGTAAGACATTGTATTGATGTGATGCATGCAGAGAAAAATGTGTGTGACAGTTTAATCGGAACGCTTCTAAACATTCAAGGCAAGACAAAGGATGGTGTGAATGCTCGTCTGGATCTAGTTGCGATGGGTATACGAGAGCAGTTAGCTCCACTTAAAGTGGGGGATGAGAAGACTTATTTGCCCCCAACATGTCATAATTTATCAAAAAAAGAGAAAAGAAGTTTCTGTGAATGTCTACGGGGAGTCAAAGTGCCACAGGGTTACTCTTCAAATATCAGAAGACTTGTCTCAATGAAAGATCTCAAATTAGTTGGCTTAAAGTCTCATGATTGTCATGTCTTGATGCAACAACTACTACCGGTGGCCATTCGTGACATATTGCCTAAAAAAGTCAGACATGCCATTACTAGGTTATGCTTATTCTTCAATGCTATATGTAGCAAGGTCATTGACACTAAAAATTTGGATGAGATGGAAAATGAGGCAGCCATTGTATTGTGCCAATTGGAGATGTATTTTCTACCTTCATTTTTTGACATCATGGTTCATTTGATTGTTCATCTAGTGAGGGAGATTAGATTGTGCGGTCCTGTTTATTTAAGGTGGATGTACCCGGTTGAGCGATACATGAAGATCCTGAAAGGATATATGAAAAATCCACACCGTCCCGAAGCATCTATTGTTGAAAGGTATGTTGCAGAAGAAGCTATTGAGTTTTGTACAGACTACATGTCAGAAGCGGAACCTGTAGGGCTTCCGAAGTCTCGTCACGAAGGAAGATATGATGGTAAGGGTACACGAGGTATCACTGTTAAGAGCATGGATCGGGAGGAAGTGCTTCAAGCACATTTGTATATATTGAATAACACTGATGAGGTTGAACCATACTTATGTGAGCATAAAAGCATCATCAATGAAACTTACCCTAGAATGAATGAAAAATGGTGTTTGAACAAGCATAACAAGACTTTCTTGAACCGGTTTAAAGAAAAAATTGCAAAGGATGGTACTGCTTTTGCTACATTAAAATGGCTAGCACAGGGGCCTAACTTTGATGTCATATGCTGGAGTGGGTACGATATCAATAAGTTTTCCTTCTATACAAAGTCCCAGGATGACAAAAGTACTATGCAAAACAGTGGGGTTATGGTCGTCGCTGAATCCATGCATTTCTCTAGTTCGAAAGATAAAAACCCTGTTATGGCATCAGTTTCATACTTTGGAATCATTGAAAAGATATGGGAGGTTGATTACACGAAGTTTAGAGTACCTGTTTTTAAATGTCAGTGGGTCGACAGTAACAATGGTGTGCAAACCGATGAGTTAGGATTCAAATTGGTGGACCTTAGTAAGGTAGGTAATAAAGAGGAACCTTTCATCATGGCATCCCAGGCAAAACAAGTGTTTTATATCCGCGATCCTTCTAACAAAAGGTGGTCAGTGGTTCTCCAGGGAAAAAACATGTATAATGGTAGTGAGGGAAATCACGATTCAACTCTTGATATTTCTGATACTCCTTCTTTCTCAACACGAGTGCCTAATTTCAATGAGGAAAATGAAGTGGATGATGTACATGCTACTTGTAATGATCACCAAGAAGGGTTATGGGAGAACTTTACTAATTGACCACAAAGTAAGTTTAGTTTGATATTACCATCAAGTTTGGCATATTATATGTTTACGTTGATATTTATAAGTTATGTTTATGTACGTTGATCGATATTTATAAGTTATGTTTGATATTTATCCCCGACATACTAACAAGTTTTTTTTTTTTGTTTTGTGTTTAAACAGGTATACATGGCTGATCATGAGGATATCCCTCCTTCATGCGCGTGGTCGGAGACCCCGTCTCTAGAGTAGAAAGGGTAGACGTGCCACACGGATGAGGAATTTGACTGCCAACCGTGGGTCAAATCAAAGGATAAGAGTAGATTTTGATGATAACCTCAAACCTATTAGGCCAATGGAAGATCGGTTTACCGATTTTGTGGCGACCCTTGCTAGGAACAGGCCCGATATACTCATTGATAGGTGGAGAGATGTACCCGGCGGACGTGAAGGAGCAGATATGGGAGAGTATTCCGGTATCTATACTTCTACGTCCTGTGTTTGTCTGTATCTACTTTATTTTTATCTTAATAATATCATATAGTAATTCGTTGATTCTTTTGGTCTTAATGTAGTTGACATTTGACATACCAGGATACATACGCTATGAAGAAGCGTTTCTTTGAAGTATCTTGGAGAGCGTTGGAGGGCTTTTAAGGTCGACACGGGGCGGATACTATATATTCAATCCAAAAAGTAAAAAGAACCCACTTGAGGTGTATCCGTTTCTTGACAAGGCGACGTGGGATCGCTTTGTTGAGCCGACGTGATCCCGACTTTCCGGGTTAACTTATTTGATTTGTCTCTAAATTTATGTAATTGCATTAATTTCATTTACTTATGTAATTTAATTGTCTTTTATTTATAACGGAGAAGAGGAAAAAGGGCGGGAAAACCAAAGCATGTATGTCTTCCGCATTGTCATGTCTCGTGGGGGATTTTATTAGCTTGTTAAGAAAATGGTTGAAGAGGAAAAGAAAGCACGTCAGCAGGCAGCATCTCAGGCGGATCCTAATGCTTAAAATCTTCCAGAGGTTGTTGATCCACCTCCACCCCCACGCCATCGTTCATGGAAGAGGGGCCGACAAAGAAAAACGAGACAATATACATCCGAGGAGGCCCGCCAAGTAGCTGAGAGGATTGTAAGTATAGTTTGTTGTAATTGTCATTTTAAGATTGTTACCGAATTGTAATGTGACCTGATATTTTTATGTGATAGGATGCCTTGGATGATCAACTAACCCAAGGAACCTTTGTTCCTAGAGGACGCATGGATATCTTATCTATCGCCATCGGTAAACCGGACCACCCGGCCGTGTCATTGGTGTTGGATGGGGAGTCGGCATTCGCCAATACCATGGTTCATCTTCACACCAATGCCACAAGGATTCGGTTGCGAGATAGAGCACGACTAAAACAGGAGATTGCAGGTGAGCTTCGACGAGAGATGGCCGAGCGGTTTGCCCAACGAGATGGCAATATTGACTTCTATGTCCCGGCAGAGATGACAGTAGGTGTCCAACCCTCTATCCAACCCTCTGTCCATGTGAGCACTAAGGGCTCATGTGATCCTCCTCATCATCCCGAAAATGATGATGATGGTGATCTTCTTCTTCTTGCTGCTGCTGCCGATGATGATGATGATGATGATGACGACCCACGATAGGTGTGAGTGTATGTTGATGATCATCATAATCATTGCCGCTTAGTGGCATTGGGTAGGGCATATAATAAGTTAGGTAATATCATACACCATCGGTTATTACCGGATGATCACCGAGGGTGTCTGTTGAGATTATTCGAGATGTCGATGCTCGAGTCCCCGTGCCCACCGAGGAGGTTCAAACAGTGGGTCAGGCCCCCGGTAACTTCATCCTCTGGCCAAGAAGATTGGTCAACTTTCTTGTTGCATCTGAGGTATTCGGTTAGTTGTGTTTTTCTATATTCATAGTTGAAATATATTTATTATTGTTTAAAGATAATGCTTTATTTTTATTCGTTATAGGATGTTGGAAATGATATTGTGCCTAAAAGGTCGGATCTAGGAAGACCAGAGATGTCTGCTCCTGCCAAGGTATTCATTTGACCATTTAGTTAATAACGAATTAAATAACTTAATTATCCGTGATTACTAATATATATCTATGTTGTTTAGGGGATCGACAAAGGGGCACCTGACCATGGTGATGTTTTTAAAGTTCTGGCTATACAGGTTGTCACCATGGAGGATGATGCAGCCTTGGTAACGTTGGAACATGATGCCAGCCTTGGTGAACTGTATATACCAAATAAGGAACTTATGGAGATGGCACTCAATAAAGAAATGGCCAGTTCTGCACACATATCGTTTTGGTGCACGTAAGTACATTTTATTTATAAGTTAAGTACGTAATTAATTTTTAAATACTATGATAATTAACATGTTTTTCCAATATATTAGGTATCTGCATCGTATGTTAGTCGATCAGGGTAACCTCGCCCTTTATGGGTTCATTGACCCCATGTTCATTCAGGGTGATGTTCTCGTAGCATCGGAAGACCCGATCACTACCATACGTGATATACTTGCCCGAGTCGATCATCAATTCTATCTTGCGCCTTATCTCAATAAGTAAGTACCGGTTATTTAAGTATAACTATATATGACTTAGTCACTAACTGTTCCGCAAATACAGCCGGCATTGGCAACTGTTGCTCTTGTACCCAAGAATGAACGTCGTGGTCTTCTGCTCATTGGGAAATAAGCCGGCGAATCAACTGAAGACGATCATCGAAACGTAAGCATTAAAATACTTTATAATCAGTAATGCAGTTTTTTTAATTATCTGAAATCTATTAGATATACTTTAATTAATGTTTTTGTCATGATAGGTCTATTAATGCATCCCACATGTTGCGTGGTGAAAGGCGTACTCGGGCTATCAGATGGATTATTCCCAGCGTAAGATATTTATTAGTTCAAATGCATCAAATGCAGTGGGTACAATAATTGATTTCTATTTTATTTAATTCCTCATATTCTAATTGGGTTTCATTTGTACGTAGTCACGTATACAACGTGGGTCATGGGAATGTGGCTACTATGTGATGCAGTGGATGTTGGAAATTATCTCCTCAGGGATCACTGAAAGATGGAGTGAGGTAAATGTTAATTGACACAATTAGAAGTAATAGTATAGATTCGTTATATGTTTTATGTTAGTTTATTACTTAAAAGATATAATCTTTTGTCCAATTAAACTTGCAGATATTCAACAATCCAACTCCATTATCTCGATTTCGACATCAACATCATAAAGAGGCGTTGGTCAACTTTATTTCTTGAAGTGTACCACCCATAGTTTGTATATATGTAGTTAGTTTAAAAACTTATCATGTACTAGCTATAGTGTACCTTTGACTGATGATATGTATTAGTGCTCAGGTCTGGTTCAATTCTTCTTCTCTCGTGTTTTGATGTAGCCTTGATAAAGTGTTGTTTTCATTCATTCGAAATTAATTAGGCCTGATGCCCTCTGTTTTCAGATTCTGTGCTCACTAGTCATTTGATGAAATGTCAGTATTTTTAACCATATGTGTAAGAGCTGATTGTTTGTGCTAAGAAAATTGAATGAAGTATGTTTTGCTTTTGAATGATTGTGTCAAAACTGGTTTGGTGTTCTGTTGTTGTTTCTTGTTTGATCAGGGTACTTCTGGTTTGTTTATTGATCTGCATTACTGAAACAGGGGAAAGGAATGATTGAAATGTAAATAACAGATTAAAAAAAATATGAGATTTTACACATCGGTTCATCAAAAACCGATGTGTAAATTTAACTTTCTACATCGGTTTTCCGTAGAACCGATGTGTAAATTTCACTTTACACATCGGTTCTATTTAAAACCGATGTAGAAAGTTAAATTTACACATCGGTTTTAGGCAAAACCGATGTAGAAAGTTAAATTTCCAACTGCTTATCAATTGATAAATTAATTTTCCGCATCGGTTAATAGAAAACCGATGTTTAAAATATACTTTACACATCGGTTTTTTAACCGATGTGTAAAGTGGCAATAAACCACATCGGTCGTTTCCACGTCAGTTTGAAAACCGATGTGGAAAGCCAAAAATAACCGACGTGGAATCCCTTTTCTGCACTAGTGAAACATGCTTCAAAATAGATCATTTGGTGGTAACATAGCCTTGAAATTTGACATCAACAAGGCCTTTGACACAATTGATTGGAATTTCTTGCTGCAAGTGTTGGAGTCTTTTGGTTTCAATAGTCAGTTTTGCAACTGGATCAAGGTCATCCTGCACTCTACAAAGCTTTCTTTCTCAGTGAATGGCAGGTCAGTTGGTTACTTCTCTTGCAAGAGGGGAGTTAGGCAAGGGGACCCACTATCTC
The DNA here is from genome assembly GCA_030762895.1 of Sophora flavescens. Lineage (NCBI taxonomy): Eukaryota > Viridiplantae > Streptophyta > Magnoliopsida > Fabales > Fabaceae > Sophora > Sophora flavescens. The sequence continues at coordinate 117,895,311 of CM061063.1, forward strand.
CTCTTCTCTTTTGCCTTGCAGAAGATGTGGTTAGTAGAGTAATATCTCTTTTGATTAAAGAAGGAAAGCTAAACTCCATGTCAGGAACTAGAGGGTTCAAAACTCCAAGTCATGTTCTTTATGCGGATGACATTTTGGTGCTCTGCAAGGGAACAAAGAAGAACTTGCTGAATTTGATGAATCTGTTCAGGGAATATGCCGAGACTTCTGGCCAAGTTTTAAGTTTGCCTAAGTGCAGATTCTATCCTGGCTGTATCTCATCCTCCAGAATTACTACTATTAGCAATGTCCTTGGCTTTACGACTGGTTCCATTCCTTTTAACTACCTAAGGGTCCCAATTTTCAGAGGTAAGCCGAAAAAATCTCATCTACAGCCTATAGCAGATAGAGTCAAGTCAAAACTTTCATCCTGGAAAGGTTCCATTTTATCCATAATGGGTCGAGTTCAGCTAGTAAAATCAATTATTCAAGGCATGTTACTATACAGCTTTCACACTTACCTCTGGCCTGCTTCCCTGTTAAAGTCCATGGAATCTTGGATAAAGAATTTGGTTTGGTCAGGAGATATTTTCAAAAGAAAGTTAATCACAATGGCCTGGAAGAAGGTTTGCACACCATTCTTGGAAGGAGGCCTTAGCATCAAGCCTCTCAAAGCCATCAACCATGCTGCTCTCTTAAAGCTTAGCTGGAATGTGATTTCCTTAAACAGCCAGTGGTCCAGTATGATCAAGGCCAGATGCTTTAGAAACAATGTTCCTTGCTCTTCTTATATCAGATCCTGTGTGGCCTGGCCTCTCTTTGTTCATCCACTCTCTGCTAGATAATTGCTCTTGGAAACTAGGTAATGGTTTGCATATTAATTTCTGGACAGACAGGTGGCTTGCTAATCCTATTGTTGATGTCTTGCACATTCCTCCTGAGCAGCATAAACTTCTGTCTGCCTCTGTGGTAGACTTCATTGATGGTCGGGCTTGGTGTCTTCCTGATGCTCTGTCTATCAATTGTCCAGAGATTACAACAGAAATTAAGAAGGTGATAATCCCTTTGGTCCACACTGATGATCAGCTTATGTGGAAGCCCTCGGATTCTGGTTTGTTGTCCTTTAAAGACTCTTATAACTTCCTCAACCCTAGTCAGCAGCATGTTGATTGGGGTAAAATAGTTTGGAATTCAGCTATTCCTCCTTCTAGATCACTGTTAATGTGGAGGCTTCTACATGGCAAAGATCCCACGGATGAGAATCTTAAAACAAAGGGTTGTGTCATGGTCTCTAGATGCTGTCTTTGTGGGAAGGCTGAGGAAAGCTCCAGCCACTTACTCCTATCTTGCCCCTTCTCCCTGGAGATTTGGCACTGGTTCGAAAGGATATTCTGCTGCAGGCCAAACTTGTCCTCCTTTCAAAGCCTCCTCAATTTCTGCTATGTCAGTAACAGCTCTCAAATAACTGATATGAAGCTGGCAGTGGTTATTAACATAATTTGGTTCATCTGGTTCAACAGAAACAAAATCCTTTTTGAGAGAAAAGCTTATAACTCATGGTCCATTAATAGCAGGTTCAGTTTCTCGATCAGGAACTTACTCTTCTGGCACAATCTCTTCTCCTGATCATCATTCCAATGTGTTGAGCTATTTTTCTGTTTCGGGCCATTTGGGAAAAACGCCTATTATCAAGCAAGTCAATTGGATTCCTCCATCTTGGGGATGGTATAAGTGCAACACTGATGGCTCAGCCAAGGGCTGTCCTAGCCTAGCAGCATGTGGGGGTATATTCAGGGATGGTTGGGGCAGTTTTCTCGTCTATTTTTCTTTGAATATTGGTGTCAGATCCTCTCTTCATGCTGAGTTCCTAGCTGCTATAAAAGCAATTGAATTAGCAATTGAAAAAGGCTGGAGAAGAATTTGGATAGAGAGTGACTCTTCTCAGGTGGTGGTTGCCCTCAATTCCAAAGCTATATCCTTGGTTCCTTGGAAACTAAGAAACCATTGGCAAAACTGTCTTTTTCTTTTCGACAGTCCAAACTTAGTTGCTTCCCATATTTATAGGGAAGGGAATTGTTGCGCAGATAAGCTGGCAAATTTTGGTACTAGTTCCCAAGGGTTCACTTGGTGGAATGCAGTTCCGGATTTTATCTTAGATGATTTCAATAGAAATAGATTTAACCATCCTTCCTATAGGTTTAGGTGATTCCTTATCCCCTTGGGTTGTGGTCCATGTCCCCCCATGCTTTTTTCTCTTCTCTGTATTCTTTTGTCTTTTTTCAATAAAATTTAGATGTGCTGCAGGTGATTGTTAGTGCCTATGGTGCCAACCTAGTTGGGATGACAGGCCCTATAGTGATGCTCTTTGTAACATCCTATCTTTCGGGAAATTAAATATTTTAATTAGATGAGAGTGAGGGTTAGATAAATCAAAAATTTATTTAAGAATCCAAACACATAAGCAAGTTCAAAATAAAATTCAAGCAACCCAAAATTTTTAGTAGGTAAACACCTCAATTTAAATTCTTAATTAAGGTGGTTTATCATCAACAGCATTAAAAGATAATTAGTCATAGAAATAAATCTTAATCATAGCTAGATGATTATAATTAATTTACTCAATATTTTACTCATTATGAGTAAATTGCACTAGTCTTAATTAAATTATACCATAGTTACAAATTTTAAATCTAATTAACTAAGTAATTCTTCATCTTATGATTCATGGGTATACGGCCATAAGATTATGGTGGCATTTAAGGTTTTGTTGGTTTGGAGCGCCACCTCCTGCTTGGAAAACAATCTCATTGCATGGTCACAAATTGCCACCTCCTACTTTATTTCTCTCTTAAATTCACGCCAGCTTTGAGATATAGGAATATAGCTTCAATGAGTCATCTTATTGCTTTATCATGAGGGGTGCTAACTTGGTTTTTTTTTTTATCTATTCATTTTTCTTCTTTATCGTTAAACTAGTGTACAAGAAAGTACTCATTTCTTTCTCAATGAGTTAGTGCCAAATAAAGAAGAAAAAAAAATAGAACCGAAAGATAGAGTAGAAAAAATAGAGATAGAGAAATAGACAGAGAGAAGACCGTGTGAGAGAGTGAAATTCCGGAGTCGATTCTGTGCAATCCAGTCATCCTATCGAGAAACCGATTATACCGTTGTGATCCTCACGACGTCTACTTCATTATCCTATCTTTCTTTTCGTGATTAGGATAAGGTAAGCCTATGTCCTTTTTATGCCTAAATGCCGTCAGCGACGGTATTGTGGTTATCTTTCAATTCATTTATCGGTTTCCAATTCCGTCTTCATATTTGGATTACACGTAACGCGTGCTTCACAATGATGTGTTCATGTGAATTTTTGGAGCCCCGGAGGGTGTAGAACTGTGCGTGGCAGATTTGAGGGAATATAGGGAGTGTCCGTTTCATTGCCCCAGAGCTAGCTTAAGACATTCCAGGTGGGGGAAAGAAACTATTTAACGTCGGAAACGACGCGGTTACATTTAATTAGATAATGGTGTAGGGCGACCCAAACCCTACACGAGAGCGAGTAACGGACAATGTCTATACCACATTGGGGACTACTCAGTGGTACCGATGATGATATAGAAATTGTGTGTTTATCGTCATTACGCTACATATATTATTTTATTACGTGATGATTACGTGTTTGACTGGTTGATGTGAAATTGATACTCGTTTATACTTATTATTATTCTTATTATTATTATCATAATAATTATCCTAATATTATTAATACTACTGATGGGATGATAATTATTATTATTATTATTATTATTATTATTATTATTATTATTATTATTATTATTATTATTATTATTATTATTATTATTATTATTATTATTATTATTATTATTATTATTATTATTTGTAGTAGTAGTAGTAGTAGTAGTAGTATTAGTAGTATTATTATTATTTTTATTGTCATTATTATCATTATTATTATTATCATTATTGTTATTATTATTATGATTATTATTAATATTATTAATATTATTGTGATTATTATTCTTATTAGGATAATAGCCTGAGTGTAATGATTGTGCTTAGAGGAATGAGTAAATCATAAGTTATGTTGAGACACGAGGATGTATTTGGGGATTGCATACTATATATGATAGCAGTGCCAAATCGAGATAATTATTGTGAAATGAGGTTGAGATGAATGAGATGAGATTATTTTAAGGTGATCTATGAGATTAGGATGACCGGTTAAGGCACTAGGGGGTGACCTGAAACATGGTCTGTGATATGAGGGACCAGAAACATGGTCGAGTGGACCTGAAACATGGTCGATTGGGGTCTATGCCTCGGAAGGAAAATTCCCGGGGATAGGCTAACGGCAGACCGTCCAGAGATGATTTCATTTTTAGTCGCAGCTATAGTTCATGCATTGCATGAGCATCCTGGATTGTGGTCCAGAGGTGTGCACCGGGTTGTGTGTCTATAGTGCCATTGCTTTGCGTGGGCACTCTCCATCCGCGGATGAGGATGTGCGCCGGGGACTCTGGGACGTGTCGATTATATTGTTGTGATATCCGGATATGGCCGATACCTGAAGAGATTATTCATACAGTATTTGCATTGCATCATGATGGAGGGTAGAGGAAAGATTATAGATGTGGATTGAGGATGATTATGTTATATATATTTATACTGGGGAGACAGATGTTTAGTGTGCCGTTATTTAATTAAATGTTGCTAAACCATTTCCACGTTTGATGTTATATGGTTTCTTATCCCTATCTTCTCTATATTGCATATGTTTTGTTTTGTGATCGTGATGAGAAGAGCCTACAGAGATTCCAGCCATGGAGGAACTTGATGGGACTTAGTATGAGCCTGACGTTGGAGGACGAGCAATGGATCCTCATAGTTGAGTATAGAGTCTATGGCCAGCGCGTCTCATCTCTTTAGGATGTTGTTCTTATTTTCTGTTTGATTACCAGCTTGTACACTTTGGGATCCGACTGATGGAATTCCCTCTACTGTACTGTATCAGGATTTGAGGTGTATATGTTATGTATGTATGTTACGTTTTAAATTTTTCTGTTGTTTTAATATATTCGCTTAACGATAATAACGAAATTAGGTCTTAATATTTTGGGTTTTCTTTAATAGGACATTGGGGCGTCTCATTTAGTGGTATCAGAGCAGTTCGGTTCTGAATCGGACTGTGAGCACTATGATTAGGGTGAACTGGCCAATTAGTTGAATCCACATCGGATAACAACTATGCTTAGAAGTTGGGTAATGAGTCCGACGCGACATCTCTATGGCATATAGTATTTATATTCCAGTTTTATGTAGTATTATATGTCATAATTGAGGGGGGACTAATGATTTCTTTTAACAGGATCATGGCTCGAGGCCGAGGTCGAGGACGTGGCAGACGGGGTGGTGGTAGAGCGATAGAGGGTGTAGAGGATGAGCCCCATCGGCCAGAGGCAGGGATTGGAGGTGGAGGAGAGTCCGCCGAGACTCTTCGGACTATCCGCGAGTTAGCATCCGTTACATTGCAGCGGGCGCATCGAGAATGCTCGAGGAGGTACAGAGAGAGGCAGAGCTACAGGAGCGGCATGATAGGAGGATAGCCGCCGATGCTGAGGACGCAGGATTGGCTACCTTTCTCAAAGGTAAGCCACCACAGTTTGGTGGAGAGTATGATCCAGAGCGAGCAGAGTGGTGGATTCAGGAGCTCGAGAAGATCTTTGATACCATGAGATGCAGAGATGATAGGAAGGTGACCTATGCCGCCTTCATGATGACCGGAGGGGCTGAGTCATGGTGGAGAGGCAAGAGGAGATTGTTAGAGGCTGAGGGCAGACTCATCAGTTGGGAGCTGTTCAGAGAGTGTTTCTTTGAGAAGTACTTCCCGCGATTAGTCAGACGCGAGAAGGAGAGAGAATTCATGAGTCTCCGGCAGGGGAGACCTATCTGTTGGGGATTATGCTGCTTGATTCGAGGCCCTGATACAGTTTTCTGAGTACTACCAGAGGTTTCCGGATGAGGACTGGATGTGTCGGAGATTCGAGGAGGGTTTACGGTATGAGTTGAGGAGGGCGATAGGACCCTTGGATATTCTGAGCTTTCCAGAGATGGTGGAGAGGGCCAGTGCTATTGAGAGCATGGACGGGAGGCGGTGCAGAGCAGCAGACGGCAAGATAGTGGGGGTCCTATCGGAGCGAGTCGGTAGAGGAGAGGTGATGGAGGTTCTCGGTGGAGGAGAGGACCATACGTTAGACCAGGACGAGCACTCGGACATCCGTACCATCAGCACCGATTACGAGAGAGGTCGCAGCGAGAGGCCCCAGTGTGTTTCAGATGCGGAGGCCCACATTATATCAGGGATTGTACAGATAGATCTGGTTGCTACATCTGTGGCAAACCAGGTCATTTTGCTAGGGATTGTAGACAGAGAGCGATACAACAGCAGCCAGTAGCCGGCAGAGGAGCTGGTATTTTCAAAGGAGCCAGTGGTTTCAGAGAAGGATCTGGGAGAGGGGTTCCGGCAGCGGGACGACAGACGGCCAGACCTCAGGCCATAGGGAGAGTGTTTACAGTGAGAGGATATGAGTCCTCTCAATTTGCAGATCTTATTCATGGTATGTGTTTAATATCTGGAAGACTCTCGTCTGTGTTGTTTGATTCAGGTGCTACACATTCTTTTGTGTCCCATGAGTGTGTAGATCATTTACATTTGTCCGTTTCTCAGCTACCATATACCTTGACAGTGTCCACCCCTACCAGTGATCCTTTGATCACTATGTCTATTTGCTTACAGTGTCCTATAGTTGTTGAAAATAGGGCATTCCTAGTAGACCTCATATGTTTGCCCATGCAGCAGATAGACGTTATTCTGGGCATGGATTGGCTTTCGGCTAACCATGTATTACTAGAATGTGCCCGAAAGACTTTATCTTTTATTGAGCCTTCTAGCATAGTATCTGCCAATGAAGGAGCAACTATGAGGGGTTGCGGTTCTCAGCAGTATGTGATGCTTTTCTCTTTGGAAGCTAAGGAGACTTCGAGTATAGATTCTCTGCCAATTGTTAGAGAGTTTCCTGAGGTTTTCCCTCATGATGTTCCTGGTTTGCCACCAAAGAGGGAGGTGGAGTTCGCCATAGATCTCATACCAGGGGCTGGACCTATTTCAGTAGCTCCTTATCGGATGTCACCAGTAGAGTTGGCAGAGTTGAAGAAATAGCTGGATGACATGATTTAGAAGGAATTCATATGACCGAGTGTTTCGCCTTGGGGAGCACTGGTATTGTTTGTCAAGAAAAAGGACGGAAGTTCTAGGTTGTGCACGGATTATAGGCAGTTGAATAAGGTTACAATCAAAAACAAATATCCGTTTCCTAGGATAGATGATTTGATGGATCAGTTGACAGGAGCTTCGGTGTTTTCTAAGATAGATTTAAGATCAGGATACCATCAGATTAGGGTGAAGAAGGAGGATATACCTAAGACCACTTTTAGGACAAGGTATGGACACTATGAGTACCTAGTTATGCCTTTTGGCGTAACTAATGCTCCAGCGGTGTTCATGGATTACATGAATAGAATTTTTAGACCGTTCCTTGACAAGTTTGTTGTAGTGTTTATAGATGATATTCTTATCTACTCCCGTAGTCGGGAAGAACACGAGGAACACCTGAGAGTGGTGTTACAGGTGTTGAGAGATAGGCAGTTGTATGCTAAGCTATCCAAGTGTGAATTTTGGTTAGAGGAAGTACAGTTTCTAGGGTATGTAATCAACAAGAAAGGGATAGCTGTTGATCCAGTTAAGGTAGAGACCGTGATTAAATGGGAGAGTCCTAAGTCAGTGAGTGAGGTGAGGAGTTTCCTAGGATTAGCCGGGTATTACAGGAGGTTCATTGAGGGTTTCTCGAAGATTGCATTGCCTATGACGCAGTTAACGAGAAAAGGTACGGCGTTTGTTTGGACAGAGAAGTGTGAAGAGAGCTTTCAGAAGCTAAAGGAGAAGTTGACTACATCTCCTGTGCTAACGTTGCCAGATCCATTAGGACAGTTTGACGTATACTGTGACGCGTCGTATCAAGGATTGGGTTGTGTTTTGATGCAAGAGGGAAAAGTTGTGGCTTATGCTTCCCGACAATTGAGAGTTCATGAAAGGAATTACCCAACCCATGATCTGGAGTTAGCAGCCATAGTGTTCGCATTGAAGATATGGCGACACTATCTTTATGGAGTTAAGTTTAATGTGTTCAGTGATCACAAGAGTTTAAAGTATTTGTTTGATCAGAAGGAGCTGAACATGCGACAACGTAGATGGATGGAATTCATTAAAGACTATGAGTTTGATCTTCAATACCATCCAGGAAAGGCTAATGTTGTGGCGGATGCACTAAGTCAGAAATCCTTGCACGTATCTGCAATGATGGTGAAAGAGATGGAGTTGCTTGAACAGTTTAGAGATTTAAACCTAGGTATGGATCTGATTGAGGATAGAATATGTTTAGGTATGATCACCATCAGTAGTGAGTTTTTGAGAGACCTTAAGATTATGCAGGGTCAGGATGAATATTTGGTGGATGTGAATCGAGGTATAGATGAGGGTAAAGTTTCAGAGTTTAGGAGAGGATCAGATGGAGTGTTAAGGTTTAAGGATCGTATATGTGTGCCAGAGAACTTAGAGATTAGGAATATGATCTTAGAGGAGGCACATAAAAGTAAGCTGAGTTTCCACCCAGGAGCCACCAAGATGTACCAAGACTTGAAGAAGATGTTTTGGTGGCCAAGGATGAAGAAAGAAGTGGCGGAATATGTTCTGTCATGTTTGGTATGTCAGAAAGCTAAGATAGAGCATCAAAAGCCCGCTGGGTTGTTGCAGTCCTTGGATATCCCAGAGTGGAAATGGGATAGTATAGCGATGGACTTTGTGGTCGGATTACCACGAACTCCGAAGAGGTTTGATGCGATTTGGGTTATCATTGATAGGTTGACGAAGTGTGCTCACTTCTTACCTATTGGTGAGAGTTATAGTCTTGAAAGGTTGACCCATATCTATATTAAGGAAGTAGTGAGGTTGCACGGTGTGCCGTCGAGTATTGTCTCCGACCGCGATCCTAGATTTACATCTAGATTTTGGAGACAATTACACGATGCTTTGGGAACAAAGTTGAGGATGAGTTCTGCTTATCATCCTCAGACGGATGGATAGTCTGAGAGGACAATTCAATCATTGGAGGATCTTTTAAGAGCTTGTGTGTTGGAACATGTTGGCAGTTGGGATGAATTCCTACCATTGATTGAGTTCACATACAATAACAGTTTCCACAGTAGCATCGGGATGGCACCGTATAAGGCTCTGTATGGGAGAAAGTGTAGGACTCCATTATGTTGGTATGAGACTGGCGAGAGCCAAGTGTTGGGTCCTGATGTGGTACAACAAACAACAGAACAAGTTAAGAAAATAAGAGAGAAAATGAAGGAAGCCCAGGATCGGTAGAGAAGCTACAGTAACAAGAGGAGGAGACCCTTAGAATTCCAAGAAGGTGATCACGTGTTCTTGAGAGTCACTCCGAAGACCGGAATTGGCAGAGCTATAAAGTCTAGAAAACTCACTCCCCGATTCATTGGACCATTTCAGATTCTTCGACGAATTGGTCTAGTAGCTTATCAGATAGCCTTACCGCCTTACCTTTCCAACCTTCACGATGTCTTCCATGTTTCCCAATTGAGAAAATATTACCCTAATCCTTCTCATGTACTTGAGCCTGAATCTATACAACTCCGAGAGAATCTAGAATATGAGGCTTTACCGATTAAGATCGCAGATAGAAGGATTAAAGAACTCCGTGGTAGACAGATTCCCTTGGTTAAGGTCATTTGGGATGAGGTTACTGGAGATGCTACGTGGGAGCGCGAGGCGGATATACAGCAGCAGTATCCACATCTTTTTTGAGGTACGTAAATTCCGAGGACGGAATTCCTTTTAAGGGGGTAGTAATGTAACATCCTATCTTTCGAGAAATTAAATATTTTAATTAGATGAGAGTGAGGGTTAGATAAATCAAAAATTTATTTAAGAATCCAAACACATAAGCAAGTTCAAAATAAAATTCAAGCAACCCAAAATTTTTATAGGTAAACACCTCAATTTAAATTCTTAATTAAGGTGGTTTATCATCAACAACATTAAAAGATAATTAGTCATAGAAATAAATCTTAATCATAGCTAGATGATTATAATTAATTTACTCAATATTTTACTCATTATGAGTAAATTGCACTAGTCTTAATTAAATTATACCCTAGTTACAAGTTTTAAATCTAATTAACTAAGTAATTCTTCATCTTATGATTCATGGGTATACGGCCATAAGATTATGGTGGCATTTAAGGGTTTTGTTGGTTTGGAGCGCCACCTCCTGCTTGGAAAACAATCCCATTGCATGGTCACAAATTGCCACCTCCTACTTTATTTCTCTCTTAAATTCACGCCAGCTTTGAGATATAGGAATATAGCTTCAATGAGTCATCTTATTGCTTTATCATGAGGGGTGCTAACTTGGTTTTTTTTTTTATCTATTCATTTTTCTTCTTTATCGTTAAACTAGTGTACAAGAAAGTACTCATTTCTTTCTCAATGAGTTAGTGCCAAATAAAGAAGAAGAAAAAAATAGAACCGAAAGATAGAGTAGAAAAAATAGAGACAGAGAAATAGAGAGAGAGAAGACCGTGTGAGAGAGTGAAATTCTGGAGTCGATTCTGTGCAATCCAGTCATCCTATCGAGAAACCGATTATACCGTTGTGATCCTCACGACGTCTACTTCATTATCCTATCTTTTTTTTTCTTGATTAGGATAAGGTAAGCCTATGTCCTTTTTATTCCTAAATGCCGTCGGCGACGGTATTGAGGTTATCTTTCAATTCATTTATCGGTTTCCAATTCCGTCTTCATATTTGGATTACACGTAACGCGTGCTTCACAATGATGTGTTCAGGTGAGTTTTTGGAGCCCCGGAGGGTGTAGAACTGTGCGTGGCAGATTTGAGGGAATATAGGGAGTGTCCGTTTCGTTGCCCCAGAGCTAGCTTAAGACATTCCAGGTGGGGGAAAGAAACTATTTAACGTCGGAAACGGCGCGGTTATATTTAATTAGATAATGGTGTGGGCGACCCAAACCCTACACGAGAGCGAGTAACGGACAATGTCTATACCACATTGGGGACTACTCAGTGGTACCGATGATGATATAGAAATTGTGTGTTTATCGTCATTACGCTACATATATTATTTTATTACGTGATGATTACGTGTTTGACTGGTTGATGTGAAATTGATACTTGTTTATACTTATTATTATTCTTATTATTATTATTATCATAATAATTATCCTAATATTATTAATACTACTGATGGGATGATAATTATTATTATTATTATTATTATTATTATTATTATTATTATTATTATTATTATTATTATTAGTAGTAGTAGTAGTAGTAGTAGTAGTATTAAAAGTATTATTTTTATTGTCATTATTATCATTATTATTATTATTATCATTATTGTTATTATTATTATGATTATTATTATTAATATTTTGGTGATTATTATTCTTATTAGGATAATAGCCTGAGTGTAATGATTGTGCTTAGATGATTGAGTAAATCATAAGTTATGTTGAGACACGAGGATGTATTTGGGGATTGCATACTATATATGATAGCAATGCCAAACCGAGATAATTATTGTGAAATGAGGTTGAGATGAATGAGATGAGATTATTTTAAGGTGATCTATGAGATTAGGATGACCGGTTAAGGCACTAGGGGGTGACCTGAAACATGGTCTGTGATATGAGGGACCTGAAACATGGTCGAGTGGACCTGAAACATGGTCGATTGGGGTCTATGCCTCGGAAGGAAAACTCCCGGGGATAGGCTAACGGCAGACCGTCCAGAGATGATTTCATTTTTAGTCGCAGCTATAGTTCATGCATTGCATGAGCATCCTGGATTGTGATCCAGAGGTGTGCATCGGGTTGTGCATCTATAGTGCCATTGCTTTGTGTGGGCACTCTCCATCCGCGGACGAGGGTGTGCGCCGGGGACTCTGGGACGTGTCGATTATATTGTTGTGATATCCGGATATGGCTGATACCTGAAGAGATTATTCATACAGCATTTGCATTGCATCATGATGGAGGGTAGAGGAAAGATTATAGATGTGGATTGAGGATGATTATGTTATATATATTTATACTGGGGAGACGGATGTTTAGTGTGCCGTTATTTAATTAAATGTTGCTAAACCATTTCCATGTTTGATGTTATATGGTTTCTTATCCCTATCTTCTCTATATTGCATATGTTTTGTTTTGTGATCGTGATGAGAAGAGCCTACAGAGATTCCAGCCATGGAGGAACTTGATGGGACTTCGTATGAGCCTGACGTTGGAGGACGAGCAATGGATCCTCATAGTTGAGTATAGAGTCTATGGCCAGCGCGTCTCATCTCTTTAGGATGTTGTTCTTATTTTCTGTTTGATTACCAGCTTGTACACTTTGGGATCCGACTGATGGAATTCCCTCTACTGTACTGTATCAGGATTTGAGGTGTATATGTTATGTATGTATGTTACGTTTTAAATTTTTCCATTGTTTTAATATATTCGCTTAACGATAATAACGAAATTAGGTCTTAATATTTTGGGTTTTCTTTAATGGGACGTCGGGGCGTCTCACTCTTGCACATCTGCTTTATAAAAAAAATGTCATAAATTTAAGGTAAAATTTCAGTTTTGGTCCATGTAGTTTCACAGATGAGTAATTTTGGTCCCTGTAATTTCAATTTTTCAAATCAAGTCCCTCTAATTTCAAAATCGAATAAATTTGATCTTGTCATCAAAGTACCGTCCATTACTTAACAGGAGTTGTTGACATGGATAACTTTTTGTCATCTGACATTAGTATATGATTTAGTTGGAAAAATGCTAAAAGGGACTCATGTCCAGAGCAAGTTCGTGAAACTACAAGCACCAGATCACTCATTTATGAAACTACAAGGACTTGATTTAATTTGAGAAATTGAAACTATGGGGGCTTAATTTGTTGGATTTTGAAATTAGAGGACTTAATCTAAGCAATTGAGATTACATAAACCAAATTACCTATTTATGAATGAACCTGAAGCTGGTTATAGTTATTAGGGCTGGTGCATCAGTCCTATCGGTTGTGTTATTTGATTATTGTTCCCGTACTATCCTCACATCCCCCTAGATTGTACAGTTTGATTCTCTGTTTTGTGTGTTGCAGATTGAATATTGAAGCTTAGACCTCTTCTGATGGTCTTTATGGTGGCTTTCATCTACAAGTTTGTGAGAGAGTTAAACACAAATATGAGTGTAAACAATACGGGTTCTGAGTGAAACATTTGAAAGGATGAGTGCTTTCTGGAGTGAAATAGTAAGAGCTACAATATATTATTGGTTCTCTTTGTTCACCTGAGCATTCATTTTTTATCATCCTTTATATAACGTCATTATAAAATCAACTTATAATTATCATTTACTTTTTAATCATTTTCTTTATATTACAACCATGTAGTAATATTTAATGTTCATATTTCACAAGAGCAGTCTGATTTCTTTGAATGTGGAAGAGAGATTTTAGTTGTACAGTGGCTAGGTTCCTGAATTGCAGACAAGGTAGGATTCCTTTCAAGTTTTTAGGACTTCCCGTTGGGGCTAATCCCAAAAACCTCTTGATTTGGCAGCCGGTATTAGATACAGTGGAATGGATATTGGCCTCTTGGAAAGGTAAACACTTGTCCTTAGGTGGAAGAATCACACTTATCAACTCGGTACTTAACAATTTTCCTATCTATCATATGTCTTATCTTAGAATGCCTTGAAAAGTGTTGAAAATATTAGTCAAGTTACAAAGGGATTTCTTATGGGGAGGGTGTGCAGAGAGGAAGAAGATTTCATGGGTGAGATGGGAATTGATTTGTAGGCCGAAAGAGGAAGGAGGATTGGGGGTAAAGAACTTGGAGTGGTTCAACTTAGCTCTCCTAGCAAAGTGGAGATGGAGGGTGTTGAAGAAGGAAGAGGGGTTGTGGAGGGATGTTATAGTTTCTAGATATGGTAATAGTGAAGGAGAGATGTCATTTTTCTTGCAAGGAAGGTGGTTAGATAGTGAGGCATCCCCTTGGTGGAAGGGGATTTGTATACTAGGAAAATATGGCAATTTGGAGGAATGGTGTCAAGAAGGCTTGAAGAGAATGTTAGAATTAATCTTTTAGTTCTTGATTCTTTATTTTCTTTATTCCTTTAAGCATACATAACTAGATGCATACACCCTAGAGCAAAACACCACAAAGCCTAAGATCTACAACATGCCAGATTATTAAGGATTTACAGACTTGAATAAATACCTGGATCCATATTGTGTCCCTGATCTTAAGCATTCTTCAAGAGTACTAGATTTGATCACCAACTGTTGCGGAATATCTACCCAATCAATCACGAACAAACAAAGCTTGATAGTCTTCGAATCTGAAACACGAAGAGGGAAAGAGAAAGATAGAGACGGGTAATAAACACCCGTTGGCTTGCGGTTCTTCCTCAACCTGAACTCCTTATGCCTTAGTCGCTCTTCAGATGGGGAGAAGAGGCGGTGTGCGTTGTGTCCGGTGTATTGGGGACCATAGCCTATATGTAGGGTGATGACCAATTAGGGTTCCCATTATTACGAAATTGGTCATCGGTGACATCCACTCATATTTTGCCCATATCAGATAATTAATGATATAATTAATTATCAAATAAGAAATCTGATTGGACTTATCTCTTAATTTGATCACATATCAATTAAGGCCCCTAAGAGATAAATAGCTAATATAATTAATTACCGATATCTGCCCATATTATGATATTGGAATAAAATATTCCAACAATCTCCCACTTGGGAAACATATCATAATAATTATATCATAATTCCTTAGGCGCACATCCAAATACTATTTATCCTCAGACTTCACCTTTACAATCTGGTCCACCTCATACATCAATAATGGGACCACCACGGCTGTCGCCACTAACGTATATCGTGACTAAACCCCGACGACCACCATATCAATGCGCTTGATGACATAGATCGATATGGATGAGTGGCATGGAAATTTCATGCAATGTGATCTCTAAATCATGCCTATTTCCAACTGGTCCAACTTAAGTCTTTAGTGAGATCATACCGAAGTTCCTTCGGTGAAAATTAAATATTTGCACATAACCAAAACTTAAGATAGTTATAATAATAATAACCTCATAAACTTTATTTTTGCAGAAAATCAATCATAACATAAAGTCTTTTCCAAATCCAAAACATAGAACATAGAACAAAATAACAAGAGGAAAACTCCCACTAATCTAAGGCAACCTCAAAACCAACACCCATGTGAGCAACATGTTCATGAAAGACCTAGGTGTCAAGCCTTTGGCTAGTGGGTTAGCTTGCATAAAGTTTGTTCCTGTATGTTCTATAGATAATTGGAAACTTGATGTCGATAACCTTCAACTTCATTAAACCCTTGTTGTTATTGGAGTACAACACAACTGACTTATTGTCACAATATAACTTGAGTGGTTTTTCAATTCCTTTTATTATACGCAGCCCAGTGACAAAATTCTTCAGTCATATCCTGAGGTTGGATGCCTTCTATCTTGGCACCCAATAAGATCGGAGTCAAAATACCTTATGATCTCTAAGCTATCAGATCTCCGATCCAAGAACAAATATTCTTTTGTTCTCTTTAAGTACCTTATGATCATTTTGACTGCTTTCCAATGATCCTTTTCTGGATTGCTCCAGTATCTATCTAACACTGCATTATGTACGCTATGTCCGAATGCGTACAAACCTGAGCATACATCATATTTCCCACAGCTGAAGCATAGGCAGCCTTATGTATTTCCCGAATTCCAGATTTCCTTTTGGGCATTCCTTGAGACTAAAATAGTCTCCCTTAGTTATAGGGATATTCCCTGGTTTACTATCTCTCATGTTGAACCTATCCAAAACTGTATCGATATAGCTCTTTTGTGATAATCCATGGATACCTCGAGAGTGATATCTAAGTACCTGAATTCCTAAGACAAAAGAGGCGTCCCCAAGATCTTTCATCTCAAAAAAAAATTCATTAGAAATTTCTTGGTTTCGTGCAATGAGCCTATATCCCTGCTGGCTAGTAAAATGTCAACATATAACACCAAGAGTATAAATTTGCTCCCACTGAAATTGTGAACCCACAGTTGTCCACGATATTTATCTCAAAACTAAATGAGACAATCACCTGATGGGACCTGTGATATCACTAATGAGAGGTGCCATAGATAGATTCCGTCAGTTTGAAAACCACCTTCTCTGGGTCTTTCGACTCAAGGTTTTACAGTTGCACTATATACATCTGTTTCATCAATGCAGTCATTGAGAAACACCTTCTTGACATACATCTTATGAAGCTCCAAATTATAATGACAAACGAGAGCCATGATTGTCCTAAAAGAGTCCTTCATTGGTATTGAAAAGAAGGTCTCTTTACAATCAATCATTTCTTTTGAGTATAGCCTTTTGACACTAGACAAGCCTTATACCTCTCCATATTACCCTTTGAAAATTTCAAGTAATAGGATAAGTTTCAACCTTATTGTCTAGCTTGAGCTTGTACTCATTCTTTCAATCCACTTTTCCGAATTGAAACTTCATATGGTTTGGTGGAAGTTGATGGAATCATCTTCCATTTCACCATTTACCTTATGTTCCTGGAGAAATACTACATAATGATCCAAAATAGTATTCATCCTTTCTTTAGTGGATCATGGTAAAACTCAATGACTCTCGATGCTCTAGTTCTTAAGGGTGTTAAGTTTGACCTTTAGGAATAATTTCCTTATATTGAATGGGAAGAATAACAACAATGTACTTACGAGGATCCAAATTTGCTACACAAATAGCAACTATATGAATTGGTTCAGGAATTGGAACCGATTCTTCCTCAAATATAATGTTTCTAACCTTATCTCCCCACCAAACTCAATATCCTTAAAGAACTATATAGTTCATGTCTCAAAAGTTTCTTTAACTTGGGATCAAAACAATTCATACCCCTTTGACCTTTCAGAGTAACCAAAAAGGTAGTCACTCACTATTTGGGACTCCAATTTCCTTCGCGAGGCATATTAGGCCTTATCTTAGTTGGATATTCTCATACTTAAAAGTGATTTGTCGGTCACCTTTCTTGGCACTCTGTTAAGGTTTTAAAGCTGCAATCTTTAGTGTTTCTCCTGTAGTGACTCTGGTAAGGCAGAATGACTAATTATACTCATCATCATATCTTTAAGAGTCATTACTAGGACTTAACTGTATTCTTGATAGCCATGTTCTGATCTATTTAACTTTAATACATTTGAGACAAACAATAAAATGTATAAGGCCAATGGAATCTTGGATTCCCTCATACAAGTTGCTCAACTCTATTTATAGAGATGTGCCCAGAATGTTTGTATTATAATGGTCCTTAATTTTAATTACTATTAACTTTATGCTTAGTGCCGTATGATTCCTCACTCAATGTTTTACCACAAGAGGTTTCAATACCAAGCAATTATAGATTGTTACAGTCAATATCTTAACTGGTACCAACAATATTTGAATTTAAAAGACAAATTGAATCCATCGTTTCTAAATGAACAAAAAATTATTCTTGATTTGTTCAATAAGAAACCAAAACCAAATTTCATCTAAATGATGACTAAACCAAAATGTCTTTAAATTCCAAATATTAGCCAGTAACAACAATCTGAAACGCATCTTTCAGTACCACTTAACCTTCATAAGTTCAGACAATTCTTTATAGGCATGCCAAACATGATATTTGGGACATTTCTTCTTTAGATGCCCAATGTCCATATAAAAGAAACTATTGTGACCTTAGTTGTTTCTTTTAAGATGAACCCTTAGCAGCTTAATCCTTAATTTTCCTTTTTTGTTTGCCTTATCTTTAGAGGTATTTACCAAATGAGCACTGTTTGTCTTCTCTTACTTCATTCTTTCCTTTCTTGCACACCTTATAAAATGAAACCATTAAGAAATCATTTATCTTCATAACAGCTATAAGCTGCCTTAAACTAACAGAATTGTGCATGAAGGTGCTAAATGCATGGGCAAGTCGTTAGTGTAACACCCCCCTTGGGCATTACTATGTGAACACGTGTGGAAATAAATTAAAAGAATTTTGCTGGTTGCTTTTGGAAAATTATTTTGTTTGAAGTCATAAAATCTGGGTGTAAAAAAATTTCTTCTGAATACTTTGAGTATAACGTGCATAACATAATAATAATAATAAAAAAACCATCTAATTCACAACAGAATTTCAACCATATAAATGTTGTCAAAATACGTACACAGACTTTCTCAAAACATACCACCCAAAAGAAATTTAAAATATCATAAGCTGGTCACTCTACAAGACACTCACTGATAAGACCTCGTAATCATTCCTATGATCACACATCTCTTCCCGCAATCCGGACTTAAGTCTCCAAGTGACTTAAGGAACTCTTCTGCAACATCTGTTTTCATGTACCAAGGTACAATAGCAAAGACAAAAGAACATGTATATGCAAGGGTGAGTTCCAATATATGGATTTTAAAACAATAACCATATGCACGACTCTCAAATACCATTTAACATGAATATTCAAAGATAAACAATATATTTATCAAAGGGTTTCATACCCGACAATCATCGTTGTTTTAAAAACCATGACACTTCAATATTCCTCAACTAACTTTGATACCTGATCTCTGGAGCTCAAACTAACAAATAAATGAGCTGATCAGGCTCTTATTGCCAAATAAGGCAGAATCAATACCAGATGTGGCAAAGTTCAATAACCATTCCACAGTCCAAAACGAGGCAAAGTGGTGACTACATATAGCACATGGTTTTCGTGGTTGTATATCCATCAAGGCACAGTGACGCAAACTGCATGAATACTTGCCATCAAGCATTCAAGTTCAATGCAAAGGCATGTCTGCCCAAAATGCATGTAAAACGTTTTGTTCACATAATTTTCTTTGTGTTCATTCTTTCCTTGTCGAGGCTCAAAGGCTCACGACCAACCAAGGTTTAAACATTTTAGTTTAACAATAATACCAATAAAAAAAAAAGAACTCCAAGTCCAAACCAATCAAACAGACTCAAAAGTCAAAAATGTGTAAATCACGAAATCTAGATCCGCGCACCAGATTTAGATTCGTAGATTTTGGCGCAAAAAAAATCAATATATATTTTTATAGGACATCTAGTCCATAACTTCACTTTTCGGACCCCGGGTCCATATCATAGAACTCTAGACACCGACATCTCGGCAGTTAGGTTCGTATTTCAATTTAACAACATTTTCGCTCTGTGAAACACAAATCCAAAAACAAAATTTCCTTAACTTATCCAAGTTGTCGGAAATAACTCATTGTACAAAAATACTTTACAGAAAATCCTTTTACGTTGGAAATTCGTTTTACAAAATCATCAAAATCACTTAAAATTCATTTTCTTTCAAAAAATCAATATTTTGAACCTGAAAATATTGCTTTGAGACAAATTCTTTGTTTTAATTAATATTACCATGTTTAGTAATCCTACTGTAAATATTATCGGATTTGTCCGGCGTTTGATGTTTTAAAAACGTTATAAGTCCAAAAATGACTTTCCTAGTAAAATTATTCTTCCAACATTATAATAAAATTATTTTTGAAACTTATTTTCTTAAAATAACATTTTATAATATTTAGAAATTTCATACGTCAAAATTAGCAGTACTAAAATATTTTCACGGTTACGTCCTCACTATGACTCAGAGAACACTCTTACGATGTTAAATTATTAAAATATTATTATTTTCATTATAATCCAAATTTCACCAAACCAATAATTAATAATAATATATTACTATTTTCCGAATTTTCCACTAATTAAAACTCATTATTCCGTAAATAGCTTTTTAATACTTTTAACCTCATTATTAATTGAGCACTGACCACTGTCAGGCTTTACAATCCACAAGCAACATCAATAACAACCATGCCAATAATATACCAAATAGCACAATTAATGACATACAATAAAACGTAATAACAATTAAATGCATATAATTATATGATTAAAAGCAGATAACTCAAAAGCAGAGAAATCTAATTACATAAACAATACATACACCAAATAAAATATACAGACCACAAGCAAATTACATACAGCTATCGGAAAAATCCCTCAGGTATTCCCCTTACCTCTTGAAGATTTTTCTTGTCGAAATGAAATTCCGTCAAAGGTTCGGTCACCGCAAAACACGTACACGACTCACACAACAATTTATCCTTCAATCAAAACACAACAAATAATTAACAATCAAACAACTAAATACACCTATACTCCTATATGCTAGGTTCGGCCATGAGGGGATTAATTAGCTAAAAATTTCTAAAAATCCTAAGCTCTTGGATTAGTGTTCTTTAATCACTTGAAACCCTAAAACAAAGATTAGAATACAAAGATTGAAATAAAATATTCCAACCTTTCAAGAATCCTAATTCAGCCATGATACTTAACATAGGCTAGAGATTTCAAAAATTTACATACTCTTGGATCCATGACCTTTTTTTTTTTAACCAAAATGGGGTACAAAGGCATCACTATGGAAACTTGACATCCCAACTATGTTGGCACCCCAAGCCCCACCAATCACTTGCAGCACACCATAAATTTATTAAAAAGGAAAAAACAGTATAAAGCATGGGGGAACAACACCAAAACCCATGAAAGAAACAGAGTTATTTAAACCTATAATTAGGTAGACCAATCCTATTCCGGAAGAAATCTTGCAAAATAAAACTAGGACCTAAATTCCACCAGACAAACCCCTGGGAAAGAATGCCGTAGTTGGCTAATTTGTCAGCACAGGAATTTCCCCCTCTAAGAATGTGTGAGCAACCAAAATGCATTTCCTTAGTTAAACTCAGGCAATTCATCCATCTGTTATGAAGCGGCCAAGGAACCAACTTTGGGTTGGAGAAAGATTCCACTGCCAACTTTGAGTCACACTCAAGCCAAAGCTTGCGCCAATTCTTCTTATGTGCCAATTCAATGGAGAGAATGGCGCCCATGATCTCAGCAGAGAAAGCATCAGATATTCCAATATGATAGGAAAAACAACCCAGAATGGCTGAGTCGCTGTCCCTAAAAATGCCACCACAAGCGAGCCCCTTCCCGGGGGAACCTGCGGCTGCAAATCCTTTGTTAGCCTTAACCCAACCCGTTTTTGGAGGATACCAAAAAACCTCCTTAATCATTGGAGCTCGAATGGGCTTACCAATAACCTGGAAGTGCTTTAAGATAATGAAATCCTCAATGGCAGAAGACATGGAACCTGTAGAAGAATTTCCAGATAAAGCCACATTAGCCCGGACCAAATTCAAAGAAGCCTCAAAAGAGATTACCTTCCCTTCAAATTTAAGTTGGTTTCTACAGAACCAAATACCCCCAATCACGTTTACAATTGCTGAGACAATGATGTCTCTGACTTGAGAGCTCCAATTTCTGCTGCAAACCGAAAGGACGGTTTGGATTGAAGAGGTATCAATAGGCATGTTCAACACAGAACTAAGCCAGTGCCAGAACCGAAGAGCAAAGCTGCAACCAAAAAAGAGATGATCTGAAGTTTCATATGCCTAGAAACACAAACTGCAAATGGAAACCACATGACATCCACGAGACCAGATTATGAAAGAGGCGCCAGGTGAGGAAATATTTGGATGGAGGAATAGAAGTGGACCAAATAAACTTACACCAAGATAAAGCAGATGTTGCAGGAAACAAAAAATTGTAGGCATCTTTTGAGGTTAACTCACCAGAATTAGAAGCGGCCCAGTACATTGAGTCATTCACAGGAGAGATAGGGATGCTAATACGGCTGAGTTCAGAGGACAGATTCTGATTGCGCTCCAAAATGGCTTGAGGGATCTTCCATTTGCCATGATCAATAAAATCCTCTACTTTGGCCCGCAATAAATGGTGCACACTAACCGGGATATCCAGAAGATCAACAATAGGATTGGACAGCCAACAATCAGTCCAGAAATTGATATTCGAGCCATTTCCAACATTCCATCTACTGTTAGCTATGACAGTCAAGATTTGATTTTTCATACCTGCCCAAATCGAAGAGCTTATGTTATACTGGATTGGGGTTTTTTTAAAAAAGACCCTGGCACGAAGGAGGAGCGCCCATTGTTTGTCCGAAGAAACTAGCTCCCAGCATCTTTTCAGCAAGGCTGCTTTATTAATAGAGCTAAGGGATCTCAATCCGAGGCCACCCTCCTCAAAAGGGGAGCACAAGGTGTTCCAGGCAACCGTGACTATCTTTCGAGAATCAATGCTACCCGACCAAATGAAGTTCCTAATCCAGGTGTCTAGCAGTTTTAACAAGGAAGCTGGCCAAACATAAATCTGGAAAGAGTAGAGTAACATACCCTGAATTGTAGACTTGACCAGCTGGACCCTTCCCATAACGGACAACATTGCACCCTTCCAATTGGCCAATTTGATCTTGATCTTGTCTGCAATATACATCAGATGAATCTTCTTTGGTTTGCCTATAAAAAGGGGCACACCAAGATAAATAAAAGGGAGATGGCCCAGTTTAAAACCAAGGGTATTAATAATCTCCGTCAATCTTCTAGATGGAACATTTCCGTGATAGACTTTGGATTTGTCTAAACTAATCAATTGGCCCGAGGCCTCACCGTACCTTGTGAACAAAGACATTAAACAATCTATGTTTCTCTTGGTTCCCCTACAAAAGATAAGGATGTCAACAGCATATAGCATATGAGAAGGGACTTGGTAGCCTCTAGGACTCGACATAGGTAACATCTTCCCTTGTTGGACAAGAAGAGAGATAGCTCTGCTAAGTACTTCCTCAGCCACACAAAAAAGGAGGGGGGACAGAGGATCACCTTGTCTAACGCCCCTCTTACAAGAGAAAAAACCAACTGGATTACCATTAACTGAAATAGACAGCTTTGCAGAGAGCAAGACAGTTTTCACCCAATTGCAGAAAATATGATCAAATCCAAACTGGTGAAGGACCTTAAGTAGAAAATTCCAATCTAAAGAGTCAAAGGCCTTCTTGATATCAATCTTTAGAGCAATGTTACCTCCAAATGAGCGCTTGTGCATAAGGTTTACAGCTTCGGAGGCAACTCCAATGCAGTCATGTATATGTCTACCTTTGATGAAGCCCCTTTGATTTTTCGAGATAATCTTAGGAGCCACCACAGCTAACCTGTCAGCTAAAACCTTTGTAATAATTTTGAATTTAAAATTTGCCAGGGAGATTGGTCTATACTGATCAATTGACACAGCCTCCGGAGTCTTGGGAATTAAAACCACCACATTAGAGTTGAAGTTAGGCAAAATCCAACCCTGCTGGAAGAACTGAAGAACAGCATCAAAAACATCATGCCCAACCACATCCCAGAATCTCTGATAGAAAAAGGCTCCAAAACCATCAGGCCCTGGGGCGCCATTAACATTCATGGAGAAAACTGCATTTTTGACTTCCTCCAAAGAGGGCAGATTGGTCAGCATAATGTTGTCCTCAAGGCTCACTGCAGGAGATATTACTTGATCAATCAAACCATTATCACTGCAGTTGTTCTCAGAGGCAAACAGTGAAGTGTATTATTCACAAACATGAGATTCTATATCCTCTTTTCTGTCCAGAATCAGACCATCCTTTTTCAACACGGACATTTTCTTGGTTGTATTTCTGAATTTAGTAACCTTATGGAAGAAGGACGTGTTTCTGTCACCATTGGAGTGCCAATCAATTCTGGATTTTTCTCTCCAGAATTCCTCCTGGAATGAAAGAGCAAGACTTAACTCCATTTGGGCAGCTTTTTCCTGCTCAGAACGGTCATCAGAGAAGCCAAGCACAGAGGTTTGCTCTTGAATTATGTCCATGGCTTGTTGAGCCTTGCTAACTCTGTCATGAACATTGCCAAATACATCTCTGTTCCAAACCTTCAACTTATGTTTCAGATGCTTTAATTTTTCAGAAAGAATGTACATTGGGCAGCCAACCACATGCAACCTCCAAGCTTCCGATACAATACCACTGCAGTCCTGATGTTGAGCCCACATTCTGAGGAATTTGAAAGACGGGCTGTAAGAGTTGGTTGCTGTTACCAGTGATAAAAGGATTGGAAAATGATCAGATTTACTTCTAGTTAAGGTGCAGCAAGAGATGCTTGTCCAAGAATCCAACCAAGCATCATTGCAAACCACTCTATCCAATCTCTTTTCTGTGAGGTTGTTACCCCTTCTTCCATTGGACCAGGTGTATAAGGAACCTCTTGTAGGCAGATGAGAGAGGCTATGAGCATCAGACCAATCTTTGAAATCATTGCAAGAAATTTGAGACGAAGCTAATCTACCTCTATGCTCATGATTTCCTAAAATGGCGTTGAAGTCACCAATGAAGCACCAAGATCCTGGGTGGTTATCCTGCAACAAATTTAACTCATTCCACAAAATCCTACGGGAAAGATAATTAGTGGCCGCATAAACAGCAGAGCAATATAACAAGCGATTCTCCCAATTGATGGAAAAAGAGACATGTTGAGTAGATCTACTAATAACAGACGGAGAAATGCTTTCATGGCAAATGCACCAAAGATTTGGAGCCAAATTATCTCTATCATTAACCGCAAAAACTTAAAGATGCAAGCTACTGAAAAATCTTCTAGGAAATTGATCAATCCTAATCCATGGTTCAGCAATGAAAAGAAATTCTGGTTTATTCACAAGAAGCAACCTTTTAAGAACTAACCTAGTGTCTAGGTTGGCAACGCCTCTAGCGTTCCAATAAAGCATCTTCATTAGGCAAAGTTATGAGGTCCAGCCCTATGACGGGCTTTAAGATGATCCTTCTTCAAATTCTAGTTAGCCTTTTTCTTAAGTTTCTTCTTTTGAGATTTGCTTAGGACCACCGTAAAATTCTGATTGTCCGCCAAATATTTAACCGCACGGGAGTCATCATGAACCAGAGCAATGTTTGGAGGGTCAACCCCGTCTTCCTCCTCCTCCATAATCTGCCTACAATCCGCAAGTCCTGAGCCACATTCTGATTTGAAATATGGTTGTCAATTGCAATAGGAGTTTGCAAAACAGAATCTTGTAACGCAGCAGAGGCGGAGTTGCTAATGACAGAAATACTTCTGTTGTCCGAAGATTGGAGAGAGTCTTCCACCACAGTACCAACCATAGAGGCAGAAACAGAATTTACTGCACCAATTGGAGAGTCCAAAATGCCATTCTGTAGTAGTTGCTGTTCTGAGATAAATTCCACAGCAACCATTGGCTGTTGGATCAGATTAATGTCAGGCGCTGCAACAAAACCAGCAAGGGGGTTCCCATCAGTCACAGCGATTCCCTCAAAATCTGGATGGAGATCCGGGCAATCTGCAGCAACAGATTCAACATTATTGGCCGTAGCAACTGGATTGACAATTCCTTGGGCTGCAGGTTGGTGATCCAGAAATTCTGCAGAAACAGAATCTGCATTATTAGCCAAGGCAATCATATTAGGAACACCTTCAGGATCCAAAGTTGCAGCAACGCCATTGTTGACAATGGTCTGACGCTGAGAGTTAATCATAGCAGTGTTCTGATCAGTGTTCTTAGGCACATAAATCTTGCGTGAATTTCCTATCAGAATTCATTCCCGCATTACTGCCATTCATCCGTTTGCAATTAGAGAGAGAATGACCAATGTTCTGGCAGAAAGTACAAAAAGCAGGGAGCCTTTCGTATTCTATATTGACAACAAAATCATGTTCCTCTCTCTCCACAATTACATGACTGTGCAGTTTCGCCTTTAGATCAATATCAACTAGTACCCTTGCAAAGTGGCCGAAAGTCTTCTTGCTCGTGGCTTCGTCGAGACTGATAGGAATCCCCAAACCACCCGCAATTGCAAAAATAATTTTCGGTCTCCAGTATTCTTGAGGCAGACCAAAGATGCGGACCCAACACTGTGCAGAGGATTGCTTTTGATTGTACGAGTTGAAATCTGGTGTCCAAGAGGACAAACGCAGAATCCCCGGATTGAGATTCCATTGACCAATTGCCCAGACACTTCGGAGGTCCTCTGCAGAAGCGAAAGAAAATTCATAGAAACCTTTTCCTAGGGAGATCATTGCCCATTAATTCAATGGTTTCCACAGGGCCGATAACTTGGCTCTCAATTCATTCACCTTGATTGGCTGCTCACCTTTGGAGAGGATTAGACGGTCATGTAGATGGTTTTTGCAACTTTCTAAACCGGCTTTATATTCCTCCTCAGGGATTTTGATTGAAACAGTTTCACCCTTTAGCCGGGGACGAGGGAGTTGGCTATAAGGGAAATCACAAGCGTTGTTAAGAGCCTGGGCAAAAGTTTTCCTTTGAGAGGGGGCTGTGTGCGAAGGAGATTGGGACTCCTCCAAGGCCAGAAAACTCCATGGGCAGATGGCTTGAGGGGCGGCAGCCATGGATCATACAGAAGTTTTTTGGATGACGACTAAACCCTACTTAGATCCATGACCTTAGAGTAGTGTAGAGTTAAGATAAACTATCATAAGTTGAAAAATGAAACAAAATCTTTCAACTCTTCAAAAATACAATTTCGGCCATGAACAAAATAATGGCTTAGTGGTTTGATTTTGATTCAACAACCATGGATTCAATAAATATATGAATTATAAGATTGAATCAAGCAAGACTAATTTAAAAATAAATGAACAAATCCCCCCCCAAACTATAAACTAGGGTTCGGCCTCATCAAGTTAAAAGGGCACGAAATTTTTGTTGAATGCATACTCTTGGATCTTAAATATAGAGAGGATACTAACATCATAGAAATTGGTTTCACTTTAAAAGTATTTTTCTATGATTTTCTATAAATTTTCAAAGTTCTAGATGTAGGAATGGAAAAATATCATTCATGGCATAAACATGAGAAATTGATGAAGATGAAAGCTTAGATGATCAAAGAGATGAGCTTTTACCTCTTGAAGATTGAAGAAATGAAGAAAATGATCAACCTTCACTAAGTTGAAAACTGGACAGCTTGAAGGTGTGATGGTATTGTGAGTGTATCTCACAATATACTCATCCAAAAATCACAAACTTTGGCTTGTTAGAAATATAAGAAGAAAAGGAACAACTTTTATGTTGAAGGTTTCATTTATTTAGGATCAAAACAGGGGTGAAAGGGCCTTCTTTCTGATGTTTCGTGTGTTACTGAGAATTCTGGGCAGTTTCGGTATTTTGAGCATATCTCCCAATATAATTGTCTGTTTTTGATGATCTTTAGCTTGTTGGAAATAAGAGAGAAATAGAAACAACTTTTATGTTGAGAGTTTTTCAAGTTTTAGAAAGGAAGAGGGTCATATTTTCGGTGGCGATTCGGTGTTCTTATAAGTTTTGTAACTTAGAGAAAATGGAGAAAACTTGGTGAGGACGGTGAAGAGAAGTGGGGAGAGGGCAGCTACGGTTTTGAGCCTTTATATAGGCTTAGATTTAGGCTCTGTTTGGTTCCTTAGAGTCCAAATAATGGGTTTTGTGAATATCAAATTAATATATGATTAATCATGGTTAATAGTTAACTTAACTAAGGTTATTTTGGCTAATCATGGTTAATAATATGTGGCTCACATTTGATGGAGGTGTGACTGATTTTGGGCGACAAATAGTGGCTGACCAATGAGTCACCGATCCTATCCATTAGTGGTTCCCGGAAATTTCGTACGCAGCTCCGTCATTTACCCGATTTCGATTTTTAAGAGGAAAATAATGAAACGAAAGCAAAACAAAATAGGTATGGTTAAATATATATGGATGTACGAATTTGAGGAGATATGGGAGGTTTTACAACCATGTAAAATGAGTGGTGAAAAGTGCGTAGATGTGTCTGGTTAATACCCGCAAAGCTTGGGGGTATTTTGGTCTTTTCACCTAAAAGTCATGATTACTAGCATTTAATGCTCATAAATGCTTGATGACTCATCCTCCATGAGTCGTAATGTATGACTCGTTGTCCCGATCTCTTGACAGGTCTCTGCAGTTCCGTTTCCGACTCCGTCGGTTTCCCGATTAGGGTTTTACGCCCGAATCGAGTATAAAATCTAATTATTTTGAAAATTTTAAAAATAACATATATTGTTGGAAATGAGATATAAAATCTATTCATTTCATTCTCGGGTCAAAATTAGGTTTTCTGATCAGTAAAATATTACCATCAGTAAAAACACAGACCGGGTTCCGTCTGAATTTTCAACCAAAAATTTCACCGTATACTTATAAAAATAAGTATGATATGAATATGACTTTGGTTTTCCCAAAATCATTTTCTAAGTTTTAGATAAAAATATAATCGTTTATTTATATTTATACTGATCTTAGAAAGTAGAAAAATCGTGGTGTTACAGTTAGACAGCCCAAGCTTTAATGCATTAAGTTTGTGAGCAAGATTGGACATTCCTATAAAGTGCTCCTTAAATTTTCTTTGCTTTTATTCTTAATGAAAAAAACTAGCTCTCCAATGAGTACTTGTTTCACCTATATTGTTTTTAGAAAGCACTTTTCAACTTTAGCAAGGAAATCTGACATTAATTATGCCATTCGAAATAACACCCAAAAGATTTCTGGAATATTATGCTTTATTATCATAAGAACCAAGTGATTGGAGTGGTTCTACTTCCTATACTCGATTCTCTCTTCAGAGGTACTGGATTAAGTGAGAGAAAGTGAGTTTCTCTATCTTTATGCCAGGTCTAGATCAAAAAAACTTTATTGTTTTTCTTTCAATCCTAAAAATCATAACTTTTGAGGATTAAATTAGCAAATACATAAGCAATATTAACTTTAATGAGAACAAAAGTATCATAAAGATACTCACCAAAAATACTCAATGCATTATTAATATCAAGTCTTGAGACAATAATATTAATTGCTAGAGGTATTTTGATGTAATGATCAAACACTAATGATAATTTTTGTCAAACAATAGCCATCTTTGGACGTTCTGTTATTCACGTGAAAATAATCTTTATAATCACTACATGTTTACCATCACAAGTGTAAATGTAACCCGGCCAAATATTAACCTTCCTTTGGGCCGATTAATACCTGCATGGACATATATCCACACAACATTCAATATCTCTTATGAGCAATTTCCGCAAGAGAAGTCACATTGGTGACTTTATACTTTAATTGGCTCACTCGAACTCCAAATTGGCAAATTAAAGACCCAAACAAGATACCAAACGCACCATTAATTCCCAATCTTCAGATTGTAAGAATTAACTGTTAGCGGTACTCTCAACGCAATGGTCATTTTCGGGCATCCCATTATCCACATGGAAAGTACCTTTATAATCACCACACATTTATCATCACAGGCATGTAATTATCCGGCCAAACTGCACCTTCCTTCGGGCCGACAACAACTCGCATGAATAATTTCATACTACATCTTTTGTAAATTCAATTGAATCAAATTTACGCAACAGAGGTTACTTCGGTAACGTGTTGTTTCAACCAACTCAACCAAAATTACCAGACAATTAAATAAAATGGGGGTCTAAAATCTGCATAATCCAGAGTCCACACTTAAACTTAAAAAAGGACTTGAAGCGTGGAAACAAAATCTGCAACATCAAAATCACAGAGCTGGCCGTGAACCATTCTGGAAAAGAAATATTTTCCCACACAGAGTTCACACCGATGGCCTTCATTAATAACAATATATTTTCGTTAAAAGAAAAAATTGGACGGAACAGTGCTTCCGGATCCAATCACTTTTATAAGTGCAGTAAGATAATCAAATCACCAAATCACAGGAGGACAAAAATCATAAAATAGTGTGAGGGATTTCCAAAATAATGGAAGTCCAAGACACCAAGTTGGAAAGACGTTGAAGGACACCAATAGGTGTGTCTCTTCATGGCTTTCAAATCTTTCCTAATAGGTGTATTTTTTTCATGATTAAATGTATTCATTCATCAAGTGTACATTCATGAAAGGTTGCAATCATTCTTTCAAATACATGAAAGGTTATTTCATTCACCAAGAGGCATAAGTTGGTCTATAAATATAACCACTTGTGCATGTAAAATGATGTCTGAAAATGGGCTAAATTTCTGCAAGCCAGATCACTTCCTTTTTTCCCTTAATGCGCAGAGAGAATTAAGGAAACTATTATTCTGTAAAATGCCATTGACGATACGCTTGGTTTAGGGTGTGCAAACCAAACCAAGGTTCTCCATTGTATCCTGAAGGGGATTCGCCGGTTATACCTGTTGCATCCAATCTACGAGGAGAGATTGGTGGGGGCGAATCGAACCTAAAGCCTAGTGTTCTTACACGCCTTGGAGGGTGCGCATGTCATTTGTTTTTCTCTTCTTTGTTGCAGACCAGACCCCACATTTTCCAACAATCTTTAGGTTCGATTTTCGTTATATAATTGTGGTTGCAACAATGGAGGGAGATGACATTTGACATTGTTAATGTGGAGAGGTTCGAGGATGGAAACTTTGTTCGTTGGGAGAAAGAGATGCATGGTCTTCTTACAAGAAAGAATAGATGATTAGTCATATGCTTCATCAAAATATGTTTATTTGTGACCAAGGTGAAAGGTACACAATTACTTTTCATGGCTATGTTATACTTGGTGTTCTAAATTCATGTGTGTACAATGCTAAAGGCATTCTTTGTTTGTGTTAAAATTAACATGTGGTATTAGAGCCTTAGATGCATGATTCTTAGAATCCACTCAAGTATGTGAGTTTTAATGAACATTAATATGTTTGGTTTATGATGCATGCATGCATGTTGCTCTATTTTGATATAAAGGTTTTAGATATACATGATTATATCAAGTGCATGTATTAATGAATTTGATCCATGTAAGAACCAATTATTTTTAAAACAGACAACCTTATATTATGAGGGCATGATTTTGTGAATATAAGATGAAAATTGTTTATTGCTTTTGAAGAAAGTATGTTTTGGATGTGTTTTTGAATTGTTCTATGTTGTCAAAATGAACATGGATTTCCATAGAGGAATGATATAGAAAATTGGAAAATGATATTTGATTATTGTTTGTTTGTTTTCTATTATGATAATTATTTAGATTTATGATATAACATGTTTAAACATAAATCGAATAAATGAAGACAATGAAAATAAGTTTAGATTTGGGTTGAATGCCCAAAAATGGTTATGGATCAAATGAACACAGTTCTCTGCCAAGAGGGTCTAGTTAATCTGATAGGTTGCAGGGGACGCCCCAAAAGTTGCATCTTTTGAAAAGAACGCGTTTTGTATAGTATTTATATTTATTTAACGGTTAGTAATTTTACAAATTAGTATGTTGGCCTGGTGGTGGTTCAGTTCTTGTTTCTCTTTAAGGTTGCGTGTTCGACTCCAAACGGTGGCAATTTTGAAATTTTATTTCCGTTTTTAAACAGGCTGCGAATTAAAAAAATAAATAAACAAGAGGACGTGCCTGATGGGGTTCGAACACATGACCAGGTGCTGTTGGGTACAGGTGCTAACCACTAGGACAACATGCGTTTGTGTTATGCAGTGGTCGTTAAATATATTTATTTGTTTAGTATTTTTGAAAAATCCAATTACAGTTGAACAGAAAATTAAACATAATGACAGGAAATGATTTTTTGTATTGTTCAAATGCTTTCGGTTTGCACATGGGTGCCTATGGGATTTGAATATTGGACACAGTATCTGAGTGCAAGCAAGTTAGGTTGTGCTAATGAATGTTTTTGTTGAACATTTAATCCAATTTTATTATGAATTGTTTGTTAGTAAACAAATTTAAGGAAAATAATTGTTAGATTATAAACTTATTTTTAATTACCCCAAAGTCTTGATGCTTATATATGTTGTTATATATAATGTGGGTAAATTGAAATTGTTTGTCATAGGCCATTTATTAAATGCTTTAGGAGTTATACGAATAGGATAATTCTATAACCCTAGTTACTCTGAGTCTACTAGAATAGTCGACCAAACAAATTACACCTTGTTCCCCACAACAAATTGTATAGCTGAAAAAAGGAAAAATAGGATATTAGAAGAAATGGTAAATACCATGTTATCCTATGATGGTCTAGCAAAATGATATTGGAGAGAAGCCATATTGAAGGCTTGTTAGATAGTAAATAGGGTTCCAAACAATGGAACAAGATGACCCCATATGAGCTCTGGAAAACAGAAATTCTGTTCTCATATTTTTCAAAGTTTGAGGTTGTAGGGCAATAGTAAAAGTTCTTGAAACAAAAGAAAGAAATTAGGTGAAAGGGAATTGAATGTGAGTGTTCCGGGCTATGCTAAAATTAGCAAAGCATATAGATTCATAGGTATGGAATCTAGTGACTTATCTGTTACACGGTGATTGAGTGCGGGGATTTAATATTTCAAGGAAATAGGTTTAACTTAATTCCAAGTCACATGATAATGTTCATAGTAATGCACATAATCCAGGAGAACAATGTATCTAATAAAGATACTTTGGAGAGTTCATAACTTAGGAGAAGTTAGAGAGGTAGAAAAGAGAAAACGTAGAGACCAAGCTTCTCATATTCCTTGTTGAAGGAACAAGAAAGTCCATAGACAGTTATGGGCCAATCTATTATTATACAGAAAGTTATCCATAGACATTTGAAGAGGCAATAAAGTCTCAAGTTGTCGCTTTCTGGAAGGAGGCAATACAAGAATAAATAGACTCAATAAATGGGGAATAAAATGTTCAAATTAGTAGACCTCCCACCTGGTTCTAAACCTATAGGTTGTGAATGGGTTTTCAAAAGGAAAATGAAGGTAGACAGAACCATCGATAAGTTTAAGACAAGATTAGTTGCTAAGGGATTTACACAAAAGGGATTGTCTATTTTGATACATATACACTTGTGGCAAGATTTGCCTCAATTAGAGTGCTATTGGCACTTGGATCCATCTATAAGTTTGTCATCCATCAAATGGATGTGGTATTCCTAAATGAGGAAATAGATGAAGAGGTGTATATGACACAACCTGAAGGGTTTATGGATAATGGTCAGGAAAAAAAAAGTGTAAATTGAATAAGTCATTGTATGGACTAGAATAAGATCCTAAGCGATGTGATCAAAAGTTTGATCAAGTTGTGCTAGCTAATGGATATAAAATAAATAAATCTAACAAGTGTATTTATAGTAAATTCAATAGTAGAAAAGGGGTCATGATTTGTTTGTAAGTTAATGATGTGTTGTTATTTGGTACTGGTCTAGGTGGTAGAAGAAACTAAGAGTTTCTTATCTAGAGATTTTCATATGAAAGACTTAGTGGTAGCTGATGTGATTCTAGGAATTAGAATAATAAGAGATGGTGAGAATGTAGGTTTACCCCTATCTCACTATGTAGAAAAGGTATTAAAGAAATTTAATCACTTTGATTGTTAACCTATCACTACTCCATATGATCATATCATTAATTTAGTACCAAATAAAGGTAGTTTAGTAGCACAACTTGAATACTTAAAAGTAATTGGATGTTTATATATGCCATGACGTGTACCCGGGCAAACATTGCATATGTTGTAGGGAGACTAAGTAGGTATACAGGTAATCCAAGCAAAGACCACTGGCATGTCGTCCGAAGAGTATTGAAATACTTGAGGGGGACAATGAACTATAGTTTAAAATTTA
Source organism: Sophora flavescens (assembly GCA_030762895.1). Taxonomy (NCBI): domain Eukaryota; kingdom Viridiplantae; phylum Streptophyta; class Magnoliopsida; order Fabales; family Fabaceae; genus Sophora; species Sophora flavescens. The sequence continues at coordinate 117,929,169 of CM061063.1, forward strand.
AACTATAATGGGTATCCTTCGGTATTAGAAGGTTACATGGATGCTAGTTGGGTGACTTATACAAGAAGATCATGCTTCAATAAGCAGTTGAGTCTTCACAAATGGTGGGGGTGCTGTTTCTTGGGGTTTCAAGAAATAAGACGGCATTGCCGGTTCCACCATGGCTACAGAATTCATAGCATTGGCAGCAGTAATAAAGTGATCGAATGACTTATAAATTTGTTGTATGGGATACCAATTTTAATGGCGCCAGTATCCATACAATGGGATAGTAAGTCAATACTATCAAGGGCATATAGCCAGGTTTATAATGGAAAGTCTAGGAACATTGGGCTAAGGCATAGTTATGTCGATGAACTAATTGCAAATGGAGTTATATCCAGGGTCTTTATAAGACGGAAAGAAATCTTGCATCCTTTGACGAAAGGAATGACAAGTGATATGATGTGGAAAAACATCATTAGGGATGGGAATCAAGCCCATATCTACATGATCACCAATGGTGGAAACCCAACTCACACTTGAGTAGCATCAAGTCTTGAGTTCAATGTGGCCAAAGTACACTATGAGAGTGATTGCAAGTACTTGACGAATAGATACATCCCAAGGTTTAAAAGTACTTGGATACCATAAGGACAAAAAGAAAAGGGTGAGCTTTTGCTCTTAATGGACCTATAACATATATATGCTGAGGTGCCCAACTTATGGGGGTGCTTTTGGTAAAGTCCACCTATATGAGAGTGAAGTGGGGCCGCTTCTTAGGGTTGGGCTTGACTTTGTAAGCTCTCACGAAAAGGATACACGACACAAGGCCTTACCAAATGTGTCACACTACCACGTCGTTCAATGGTACCGAGATTTCATGTGTAAGTCGTGGACACTTGTTGTAATGAATATTTGGTTCAAAGCTTGTCTACCACTTTATTTGGGGATGAGTGCAACCATGGCTTACTAAGCAAAGGTTCAAATCCCCAAGATACCTTTGTCTGAAAGCATGCGATTTCCGGAATAATGGGATTTGGGTTTATTTTGAAAATGGTGGGGGATTGTGAGGGATTTCCAAAATAATGGAAGTCCAAGACACCAAGTTGGAAAGAGGTTGAAGGACACCAATAGGTGTGTCTCTTCATGACTTTCAAATCTTTCCTAATAGGTGTGTTTTTTTCATGATTAAATGTATTCATTCATCAAGTGTACATTCATGAAAGGTTGCAATCATTCTTTCAAATACATGAAAGGTTATTTCATTCACCAAGAGGCATAAGTTGGTCTATAAATAGAACCACTTGTGCATGCAAAATGATGTCTGAAAATGGGCTAAATTTCTGCAAGCCAAATCACTTCTTTTTTCCCTTAATGCGCAGAGAGAATTAAGGAAACTATTATTCTGTAAAATGCCATTGACGATACGCTTGGTTTAGGGTGTGCAAACCAAACCAAGGTTCTCCATTGTATCCTGAAGGGGATTCGCCGGTTATACCTGTTGCATCCAATCTACGAGGAGAGATTGGTGGGGGCGAATCGAACCTAAAGCCTAGTGTTCTTACACGCCTTGAAGGGTGCGCATGTCATTTGTTTTTCTCTTCTTTGTTGCAGACCAGACCCCACATTTTCCAACAAATAGTATTCTTGGCTTCACTAATCACGTGCAGCTTGCCATGGATATTCACAGTATGTAAAGCCATTGAACTTTCAATATTTAATAGTCCAAAGATTTTCACGTACAGGATCAACCATTTTAAACCAAATTGAAAATCAATTCTTGTAATTAAATATGTACTTTCCAAATTGCCAAAACACATACTCTTCCAATTTTACAAACATTTTCGATCAGCACATGTCATAGGCTATTAGAATTCTACCACACTTGATACTAAAGCTTTCAAAAAGAACGTTAAACCCAATGGCAAATTTTTATTTTTATTTTGAAAGACTTTTAGCAACTATGGATCCATGGCAAAAATAATTGCGAATTGAAAAACATGTTCAGGAAATATAAGCGCAAACTAATTCCACAAATTATATATAAATATATATACTTGTCCAGGCAAGCAATCAAGCAATTTCAGTTTGCACCCAATAAAGCATTTGATGGATACATATATAAAACAGGTTACGTGCAAGGCCGTTCACGTAACAAACAAACAAGACTGAGAGTTGCAAATGCATCCTGATCGAAGGAAAAAAAAACTTAATCCTAATAATTTAACAACGATGACCGCTCTGATACCACTTGTTAGAATTAATCATTTTATTTAGTTCTTGATTCTTTATTTTCTTTATTCTTTAAAGCATACATAACTAGATGCATACGAGCAAAACACCGCATACGAGCAAAACACCACAAAGCCTAGGATCAACATCATGTCAGATTATTAAGGATTTACAGACCTGAATAAATACCTGGATCCATATTGTGTTCATGATCTTAAGCGTTCTTCAAGAGTACTAGATTCGATCAACAACTATTCTGGAATCTCTACGGCAATCTATCACGAACAAACAAAGCTTGATAGTCTTAGGATCTGAAACACGAAGAGGGAAAGAGAAAGATAGAGACGGGTAATGAACACCCGTTGGCTTGTGGTTCTTCCTCAACCTGAACTCCTTATGCCTTAGTCGCTCTTCAGATGGGGAGAAGAGGCAGTGTGCGTTATGTCCGATGTTTTGGGGACCATAGTCTATATGTAGGGTGATGACAAATTAGGGTTCTCATTATTCCGAAATTGGTCATCGGTGACATTCACTCATATTTTACCCATATCAATAATTAATGATATAATTAATTATCAGATAAGAAATCCAATTTGCCTTATCTCTTAATTTGATCACATATTAATTAAGGTCCCTAAAAGATAAATAGGTAATATAATTAATTACCGATATTGGAATACAATATTCCAATAGAGAAAGCTTGGTAGAGGGAACAAAATTAGGATTTGGGAGGATGTGTGGCCGGGAAATATGAGTTTGAAAGAGTCTTTCGCTAGACTTTTTAGTATTTCAGAGGATAGGGTGATAGAAAATTTAGGGGAATGGAGGTCTGAGCGGTGGGAATTGGAGGAGGAGGTTTTTCACTTGAGAAGAAAATGAATTGGTTGAGTTTACCAACCTGTTACATTCGGTTCCTATTTCCGGGTTAACTGATGATGACTGGGTTTGGTTCGTGGACAACTCCTTGCATTTTACTTCATGTTCGGCATACAAGTTGCTGCAATCTAAATTTGGTAGCATTGGGACCACCTTGGGAGTGGTAGGATTCAGTTTCAAACACCTTTGGAAGTGTAAGATCCCCAAGAAAGTTCTTGTTTTCTCCCGGCAGCTGTTGTTTAGATAGGATACCGACAAAATCCAATCTCTTTTCCAGGAATGTGCTTCAGGGTAGTCAAGATTTGTTGTGTGTGAGTTATGATAGCTTAGAAGTGCATAACATCTTTTTCTGTCTTGCGGTCAGTCAACACAGATTTGGAGGAAGTTGTATGCCCGGCTAGGACATTCTGTTGTATTGCCATCAAACCCGTTGGACCTGTACAAGCAACATGGGGGATTATTTGGGGGAAGAAGACTCAAACAGAGAGGTTATTTGTTATGGCACACAGTGGTTTGGACAATCTGGCTACAAAGGAATTAAATCATCTTTAAAATTTTTTCTTTTGATTTCATGAGACTAATGGATATCATTAAGAGTCGTTCTTGGGAGAGGTTTTCAGCATCTAGTGGTATTTTTAATCCCTTTTCCGATTGGTGTATGAGTCCCATTGAATGTTTAAAGGTGAAAAAATGAATCCATGGGGTAACAACTATTGTAGGTAATGCGCCTGGATGTTTGCTAGCTGATATTTTGTTTAGATCAAACTGTTTTTGCTTAAGAATTATGTTAACTTGCTCTCTGCTGATTTCAAAGAAAGTCATGAAGGGTTCAATTCAGAGATGTCAGATCAATGCGGCAGGGGGAATTTTAATTGTTATCGAATACCTGTTTCTAGAATCATGTTTGTTTATTGCTGCTAAGGAATTTTCGGCTGCTGCTTCCTTTATTGCGATGCTGGACAGAGCAAATGAAGATACAGGGGATATTATGAGATGCAGGGGTGCTTTATTCTAGGAATTTTGGGATACAGGGAAAGATTGTATTGCTATTTTGCAACCATATGGCTTTCTTGTTTTTTTTTTAAGTAAGTATAATATGCAAAAGCATCACTATAAAATCTAGCATCACAACTATGTTGACATCATAGATTTTATCAATCATTTGTAGTATATATCAAAATTTTATTAAAAAAACAAAAAACAAATAAAATACAAAGAGTCCATGGGAGAACATGAAAATACAAGTGCTACTTGAATCTTTAGAAAGGTAGACCCAATCTATTTCTAAAAAAATCATCACTAACAAAATTTGGGATAAAATCCCACCAAGTAAAACCCAAATGACTGAAACCATAACTTGCTAACTTATCCGTGCAACTATTTCCTTTTCTATGTATATGAGAGACAACAACCATATGGCTATCTTGTTGCTTTTGATTGTCGTAATAGCTGTGGTGGGTGTTTTTCAGTTGTAATTATTAGCACTTTGTATATGGTTTTGTAGTACACCTAGTATTCGACTAATACGAATTTTTTTATTTTAAAAAAATATATTCATCAAATAAGACTACGCGGTTGGGTCAGAACCTTTCTTGATTTGCTGTTCGATCCAGCTTTAACAACATTGATAAATACTATTTATACTATCAACCAATCATGAGTTAATACATAATTGGGAAAATTTTGACTCTTATAATAAGTATATTAAAATTCATATATGAGATGTTTCATAACTGATTCCTAGTGTAAAAAAATTATATGGATAGACCATCAAAATTAAATTAAAAAATTAATCAAACCTATTCTATATCTTGACTAGTGAAGATTAAAAGTTACTTAATAGTTATATGACCACATAAAAAAGTATAACTATTTATCTTTTAATCATAATCATTACATACATATGCAGAGCTGTTAATATGCTCTCAGTTATTTTTTTAGATGGATATACTAGGAATCTATACCAAATCATCTGGATAAGAATACTCTATGATCTCTCTCCATATAAAACAACTTTAACTTTTTGACCAAGATGCATCGTAGTTGGTAGATATAAAATTTTCAATTGGGTCCCTCAACTAAAAAGTTTTTAATTGGGTCTCTGAACTTATATAAAATTTTCAATTAGGTCCCTAAAGTAAAAAAACGAATATATAAAATAAAAAGTAATAAAATGTTAGATGATAAAATTTAGGGAAAAATTTTTTGTTTGACATAATAATAAAATGACAAAAGATGAATATGAGAGAAAAAACTCACTATTTAAAATAATAATAATAATAATAATAAAATGAAAATCAAAAATTAGTGAGAAAAATTATTTTTTAGCATAATAATTAAACAAAAAATAGATAAATTTGAGAGACAAAATTTAGTTCTTGAAACGATAATAACAAAAATAATGAAATATGAAATTGTGCTAGAAAATTCATTTTTATTACAAAATATTAAGAGATTAAACTGACAAATCTCAATTAAAAAATGTAAATAAAATAAACCTTAATTAACAACAAATTTATTGTTTGAAATAATAAATAAAATAAAAAATCTAGTTAAGTAAATATCACATCTTAGTTTGATTATCATTTTTATTTTGAGTTATTTAATTTATTTTATTATTTATTATGTAATTTTATATTTTAATTGAGTTTTTCTTAAAGTATTTAAATATGTCTTAAATAATATTTTTGCTTGCTATGTATATTGTTATTATTTTAATGTTATTTCAAATATTTGACTCGGTTTAATAAATTAATATTTTATTATAAAACATAAATTTTCTAGCACAATTTCATATTTCATTATTTTGTTATTATCATTTCAAGAACAAAATTTTGTCTCTCAAATTTATTATTTTCATTTTATTATTATGATAAACAATAGTTTTTCTCACTAAGTTTTATTTTTTATTTTTATTTTAAATAGTGAGTTTTTTCTCTCATATTCATCTTTTGTCATTTTATTATTATGTCAAACAATATTATTTTTTTTAAATTTTATCATTTATCATTTTATTTTATTTTTATTTTATATATTCACTTTTTTAATTTAGGGACTTAATTGAAAATTTTATATAAGTTCGGGGACCCAATTAGAAAAATTTTAGTTCGGGGACACAATTGAAAATTTTATATAAGTTCAAAGACCTAATTAGAATTTTTTTTTATTTTAAGAACCTAATTGAAAATTCTCAAATAGTTCGGGAGCATTATTGAAAATTATTGATGTTGGTCCCTGAACTATAATCTAGTTTGGGCTTAATTGCACTTTTGGTCCCTCTATTTTAGTGTTTGGGCGATTTTGATCCCTCGGTTTTTTTCGCTCGATTTTAGTCCCCACATTTTAAAAATGTGCAATTTTGCTCCACCTATATGTTAACAACCAATAGTTAATGGTGTATCTAACATGCCTTATGATATTCTAACCTGATTTATGCTTTCTAACAAGTAGTGTCATAAGTGAATGTTGATTTGGAATGCTAATTATTAGATGTTAACTTAGCGACTAGACCAAAATTGCACATTTTTAAAATGCAAGGACTAAAATCGAGCGGAAAAAAACTGGGGGACCAAAATCGCTCAAACACTAAAATAGGGGGACCAAAAGTGCAATTAAGTCTATAATATAGTTTTTAATTTAAAGGTGTCTTAATAAAATTTTAAAGAATATCGAATAAAAACCAGAAAATCACCAAGGTAGATAACCATCCAAAATCAAATAACAATCAGTGCAAAGATACTGAGTACATAACATGACTAGTTTTTCCAGTCTAGTCAATTTATTAGCAATGAAATGAGAGAAGGATAAAAGGGAAAAAGAAAAGCTAACCACGCACTTCTACACTCTTTTTAACATACTATTAGATGTGGAAATGAGAGAGTTTCACATATTGATGAATCTCACAAAATGAGTGAATGTACAAAACTGAATTAACTATTGCACATTACAGATATATATAGCAATGAATTTGCCATAATTAAACTAACTAATTTGTAACTACCTCAAACTAGAGTTAACTAACTTCAACTAACTATTTAACCATAATACATACTCTTTCTTATTAGATCACATCTCATACTCTCTTTTTAAATCATACTTTAAAGAGAGCATATTAAAAAGAGTGTATGAAACAGTGTGCTTCTAACATTATATATTCAGAGAAATACAAGGAACAAGGTATAAACACAAGCTCATAAGCCGCATGCTGCCATCTAACCAGGTTACTCGACCATAGAATAATCTATCTCAATCTCATCACGGACATGTCGAAAACACCAATCCAACCACTATGGCCTAGATCTTGGAGGAGCATGAGTTACACCATAAATGATGGTTTGGCGCACTTTTATTATTCATTGAATATACTTCACTTGGTCTAACAATAGAAGTCTAGGTAACTATATTGAGAGGAGATTAGATAGGTCTTTATGCAATGATGACTGGTTTCTTTGTTGGGATAAAGTGTCTTGCATCACCTTGACTAGAAGTTGCTCTGATCATTTCCCTCTATTATTAATATCTGCGAAAGTTTCCTTTCATTACTCTACTCCTTTTAAATATATGAATATGCGGAGTTCTCATTTGGATTGCAAAAGGTTGGTTACTGAAATTTGGTCAAAACCTATAAATGATTGTGCTATGTTTGTTCTTATGCAAAAATTGAAATCTCTCAAGCATGCATTTAGATCCTGGAATAGAGATGTGTTTGGAAATGTAAAATAGAATGTGTTAAAGGCTAGGAATGCTTTAGATTCCATTCAACAAGATATTTCTAGTGTTGGTTTAACTGATGTTCTTAAATCGAGAGAATTAGAGGCCCAAATAAACCTTCATCAAGCTCTAGCTTATGAAGAATCTTTTTTGGAAAGAAAAAGCTAGGGTTAATTGGTTTGTTGAGGGAGATAGGAACACTGCCTTTTTCTTTAAATTTGCAAGGATTAGGCTAGTTTCTAAGCAAATTTCTGTCATGAAAACTGTTGATTCAATTTTATGTTCCAATGCTGAAATTGAGTGGCATGTCTTGAACTTTTATAAAGACTTGTATGCTTCTAATAATGCTTGTTTTCATAGTGGTCTTGTTAACCAAGTTATACCTTGTCTAGTTGATCATTCGGACAATGTTATGTTGACAAATGTTCCTACTTTAGAGGAAGTAAAGTCAGCAGTATTTGCCATGGATGGTAGCAGCTCTCCTGGACCCGATGGGTTTGGGGGCAGTTTCTATCATTCTTTTTGGTATATTATTGGTTCAGATGTGCATAACTCATGCTTGCAGTTTTTTATACACATCTAATTTCAGTTTAAGGTAATAACCAATTGCAAGCATGAGTTATGCACATATAATTTTAGTTTAAGGTAATAATAAAGATCTTATCTGATAGGTTAGCTTTAGTGGCCTCTAAAATTGTTTCTGAACAACAAAGGGGTTTCATTAGAGGTAGGCAAATCCTTGATTGTATTTGTATTGCTTCTAAAGGGTTTAATATGTTGGATAAGAAAGGCTTTGGTGGTAACTTAGCTATGAAATTTGACATTAAAAAATCTTTTGATACTATTGATTGGGGCTTTCTCATTCAAGTTATTAAATCCTTTGGTTTTGATGATAAATTCTGTAATTGGATTGAAACTATATTGCATTCTGCCAATCTGTCTATCTTAATAAATGGTCATTCTGTTGGTTATTTTAAATGTAGAAGGGATGTTAGGCAAGGGGATCCTTTATCCCCTTTGCTCTTCTGTTTGGTTGAGGATGCTTTAAGCAGAGGAATCACCCTTTTGGTTAGCAATGGTATTCTTAAGCCTATGTCTAGTCCAAGGGGCTTTAGAACTCCTTCACATGTGATGTATGCTGATGACATCCTTGTGTTCTGTAAAGGGATTAAGAGAAACCTTAGAAACTTGATGAACTCGTTCCTTTGGTATGGTGAGTGTTCTGGCCAAGTTTTGAGCACTGAAAAATGCAAGTTTTTTCATGGTGCAATGTGTTAGCAGTACAAGGCCTCCTATATACAAGGCTTACTACAGAAGAAACAGACAGACCAAGCCAACTAACAATCAGTAGCTGAACCAGCAATATATGTCAGTTAGACTATGCTAGTTAGGGATTATAAATAAAGGAGAGGAGGGAAGTTAGGAGGCATCTTTTCTGTTAATTGAGAAGTGAGTGGAGAGGCTAGGCTCTCGGATCCCTAGAGTTCTTTATTGCTAATCCTAACTGTAATTCTTTGTAAAGTGAAACTGTTTTACTCTGCCAAGGCATTTCTTGCAGAGAATTCTTCAATAAACTCAACTAGATAGACTTTCTCTGCCTAACCAGTCTAACACTGGTATCAAAGCTCTTTTCTGGGAGTGGTACATGGTCCATATGAGAAGAATGGAATCAAGAATTGAATCAAGAATTGAAGCCCTGGAACGCGGAATGGAAGAGATGCGACGTGGTCGCGAAGACGATCGTTTTGATCGCCAAGAACTGAGGCGAATTGTAGAGGAACAACAATCGGAAAATCGAAGGCAGTTTGATGAAAATCGCAAGCAATTTGACGCGATCTTGACTCTCCTACAACGAAGTTCCAACAATAACCACAGCCACAACGATAGAACCCATAGTAACGAAGAGGAAGAAACGATAGGGGCGAAAGATGACGAACAGAGGGAAGAGAAATGGAGGAAGCTCGAAATCCCTATTTTCAGTGGTGATGACGCGTACGGGTGGATCAACAGAATCGAGCGCTATTTCGAAATGAGGCGGGTATCAGATTGCGAGAAACTGCAGGCTTCGATGGTGGCAATGGAAGGGAAAGCGCTCAACTGGTATCAATGGTGGGAAATTTGTGTGACTAACCCCACCTGGGAAGAGTTTCGAACAACCTTGATCGAGAGGTTTCAACCTTCGATCAACCAAAACCCTTTTGAAATGTTGATGAGCATCAGACAAACGGGCACCGTGGCAGAGTATCGGGAGAAGTTCGAGCTCTACTCTGCTCCTCTAAAAGGGGCCGACCCAGAATATATGAAGGGCATTTTCCTAAACGGGTTAAATGACCTGATTAAAGCCGAATTAAAGATGCATTCTTTGAAAACCCTACCGGAGATGGTGAGATTCGCCCAGCAAGTGGATGAACGAAACGAGTTATTGAGTAAAGGGGTCTTGGTTGTGAACAGAGGCGGGGGGGATACCCGGAATTACTCTAATACAAGAACAGTCGCATGGGATCCTGGCAATAGAGGAAATTCACACAGTTCTAGGAACAACAAAAGTGCAAGTTCAAGCGCTGACTCCAATAGCTTGAAAACGGCAGGATCTTACAGAGGGAGAGAATTCAGGGTACTAACACCTGCTGAGAAAGATGAAAAAAGGGCAAAAGGGTTGTGTTTCAAGTGTGATGGCAAGTTTGGCCCAGGGCACGTGTGTACGAACAAACAATTGCTCCTATTAACCTTGGATGAAGAAGAAATGGAAGAAAGGCAGGAGGAGGAGTCTGAAACAAATGAAGCAGAGTTAAAGAATCTGCAATTGTCCCTCTATAGCATCACAGGCCTCACTTCAAAGAAGTCCATTAAGATGTGGGGAGAGGTAGGAGACAAGAAGGTAGCAGTGCTGATTGACTGTGGAGCCTCACATAATTTTGTTTCATCCTTATTGGTGGAAAAGGAAGAATTGCAAGTAAGAAAGACAGCCCCGTATACAGTAGAAGTGGGAGATGGTAGGAAGATACAATGTGAAGGAGTCTGTCCAAACCTGAGGGTAAAAATTCAAGGATTGGAAGTACAACAAAACTTCTACATCTTTGAATTAGGTGGAGTTGATGTGGTACTAGGAATGGAGTGGTTGGCAGGGTTAGGGGAAATCAGAGCAAATTTTAAGGAATTAACACTAAAGATACCATCTCCTAAGGGTACTTTAGTGTTAAGAGGGGAACCAGCTATGGCAAGAGCAGCAACTTCCCTTAGATCAGTTATGAAGGCCATTCAAACAGAGGGACAAGGGTTCCTATTAGACTGTCACAGCATGCAGACTACCTATGATGAAGGCTTGGCAGAAGGGCAATGGTTGGATAAGGTGCTGGAGAATCATGCTGAAATCTTTGCAGAACCTCAAGGGTTACCACCCCACAGGATACATGACCATGCCATTGTCCTCAAAGAGGGAGCTGAAATACCAAATTTGCGTCCATACAGGTATCCCCACTACCAAAAGAATGAGATAGAAAGACTTGTAACAGATATGTTGAAATCAGGCGTCATTAGACCTAGTGTTAGCCCATATTCCAGTCCCATCATTCTAGTTAAAAAGAAATATGGCAGCTGGCGTTTTTGTGTTGACTACAGGGCCCTGAATAAGGTCACAGTACCGGACAAATTCCCCATTCCGATCATTGATGAATTGATAGATGAGCTAGGAGGAGCATGTTTTTTTTTTTAAACTGGACCTGCGTGCAGGGTATCACCAAATCCGTATGAAAGAAGATATATGCAAAACAGCATTTAGGACCCCCGAAGGCCATTATGAATTTGTTGTCATGTCGTTCGGCCTCACGAATGCACCTTCTACCTTTCAGGCTCTCATGAATGAAGTGTTGAAACCACATCTCCGGAAGTTCGCCCTCGTATTCTTTGATGACATTCTAGTATATAGTAAGACCAAGGAAGATCATAAAAAGCACCTACAGGTTGTGTTAGGCCTGCTGCAGCAAAATCAGCTATATGCCAACAAAAAAAAGTGCACTTTCGGGCAAGAACGAATTGAGTACTTAGGTCATATTATCTCGGGACAGGATGTAGCAGCAGATCCCAAAAAACTGGAAATTATGAAACAGTGGCCGGTTCCAAAGGATTGCAAGGCTCTAAGAGGATTCTTAGGCCTCACTGGGTATTACAGAAGATTTGTGCAGGGCTATGGCAAGATTGCTCAACCATTGACCATGCTATTGCGAAAATATGGGTTCCAATGGAACGAGGAAGCTGAGAAAGCTTTCGAACAATTGAAGGCAGCCATGGTTGCATTACCAACCCTTAAGGTACCAGACTTTTCAAAACAGTTTGTGGTAGAAACAGATGCTTCTAGTAAGGGGCTTGGGGCTGTTCTATTAAAAGAAGGCAGACCAGTGGCATTTCTTAGCCAAACCTTGTCTGAGAGAGCTCGGAAGAAGTCAGTATATGAACGAGAGTTAATGGCAATTGTTATGGCAGTCCAGAAGTGGCGACATTATTTGATGGGAAGACATTTTGTTGTTCATACAGATCAGAAAAGCTTGAAATTCCTGACGTACGAGAGAGTGTTAAGTGAGGACCAATTCAAATGGACTTCAAAGCTACCGGGGTTTGATTTTGAAATCAAGTACAAACCGGGCAGCGATAATAGAGCAGCAGATGCACTATCCCGCAGAATGACTTATGCTGCCATATCTGTGGTCCAGTTATCTGAGGTTGAAGAATGGGAAAAAGAAGTCCACAACGATAGCAAACTGCAAGGCATCATACAGGACCTCATTGGAGACCCTCAATCACACCCAGGATATTCATTTGTAAACAAAAAGCTGCTATACAAAGGAAAACTGGTTTTACCCAGAAATTCTCCCAAAATTCCTACCCTACTCAAAGAATTTCATAGTTCAGTCATTGGAGGACATTCAGGATTTTCCAGATCCTACAAAAGGATAGCAGCTTTGGTGTATTGGGAAGGTATGAGGAGAGACATCCATCAATATGTAACCACATGTGAGATTTGTCAATCTAATAAATATCAGACTTTGTCCCCCACGGGCCTCTTGCAACCTCTTCCAATTCCATCTCAAGTCTGGGCAGACATTTCAATGGATTTCATGGAGGGTCTCCCCAAAACTCAAGGTAAAGATACCATATTGGTGGTAGTGGACAGACTCACTAAGTATGCACACTTCATTCCCTTGAGCCATCCATTCACTGCAAAGGATGTAGCCGAAGTCTTCATCAGAGAAGTAGTAAAACTGCATGGTTTTACATCCACCATTGTTTCAAATAGAGACAAGGTGTTTCTCAGTAATTTCTGGACTGGACTCTTCAAATTGGCAGGGACTAAACTGAAATTCAGTTCTGCTTATCACCCACAATCCGATGGGCAAACTGAGGTGATTAATCGTTGTTTGGAGACATATTTGAGATGTTTAACAGGTTCTAAACCCAGGAAGTGGCCGAAATGGCTCAGTTGGGCTGAGTTTTGGTTTAACACTAATTACAATTATTCAACCAAGCTGACACCTTTTAAAGCCCTATATGGAATGGATCCTCCCCATTTACTTAAAGGGGCTACCATCCCATCAGCAGTAGAAGAGTCAATATTATGACACAGGAAAGAGATATGCTTTTACATGACCTCAAGAGCAATCTTCTAAAGGCTCAAGGGCAAATGAAAGCCACAGCAGACAAGTCAAGGAGGGAGATTACCGATGCAGTCGGGGATTGGGTCTACTTAAAACTGCAACCATACCGACTGCGATATTTAGCTAAAAAGATGAATGAGAAGCTTCAGCCTCGTTTCTACGGACCCTACCGAATCAACAAAACAGTGGGGAAGGTCGCTTATCAACTTGAGCTTCCTGCTAAGAGCAAAATCCATCCTACTTTTCATGTTTCACTTCTTAAGAAGGCTATAGGGCCATCAGTTGTACCACAACCTCTACCTTGGGGCCTAAGTGAAGAGCTAGAGCTGATTGTTGAACCAGAACAGCTGCTGGCTGTCAGGCCTGGAGATGTAGGCCAAGCAGAGGTGCTGATCAGATGGAAGGATTTACCAGAATTTGAAGCCACTTGGGAGTCATATGAAGTAATCAATGGACAGTTTCCCTTTTTCCACCTTGAGGACAAGGTGCAACTTTTAGGGGGGAGTATTGTTAGCAGTACAAGGCCTCCTATATACAAGGCTTACTACAGAAGAAACAGACAGACCAAGCCAACTAACAATCGATGATTTGAACCAAAGAATATATGTCAGTTAGACTATGTTAGTTAGGGATTATAAATAAAGGAGAGGAGGGAAGTTAGGAGGCATCTTTTCTGTTAATTGAGAAGTGAGTGGAGAGGCTAGGCTCTTGGATCGCTAGAGTTCTTTCTTGCTAATCCTAACTGTAATTCTTTGTAAAGTGAAACTGTTTTACTCTGCCAAGGCATTTCTTGCATAGAATTCTTCAATAAACTCAACTAGATAGACTTTCTCTGCCTAACCAGTCTAACACAATGTCATGTAATAGAGTGTTGGAAATCTCTAATTTTCTTGGCGTTGCTGTGGGCAGCCTCCCTGTCATGTATCTTGGAGTCCATTAGTTTAAATGGAAGCCTAGAAAGATTCACTTACAACCTTTGGCTGACAAAATAAAAATGAAGCTAGCCAATTGGAAAGGGGCTATGCTGTCTTCCATGGGTAGGGTTTAGGTGGTAAAGTCTATTATTTTTTGTATGACTGCATACAACTTTCATGTATATTCTTGGCCTAGGTCCCTCCTCAAGCAATTAGATAGTTGGATAAGAAACTTTGTTTGGTCTGGTCAGGTTGATGGTAAGAAACTAGTCACTGTTGCATGGTCTAAAACCTGCTCTGCATAAATGGATGGAGGTTTGGATTTGAGATCCCTTTCAGCCTTGAATGAGGCTACCATGCTCAAATTGGCTTGGGAGATGCTTCATTCCCCAAGTCAATGGGCAAGTTTTCTTAGAAGTAGGTTTTTAATGGAGTATAAAGCAATTTCATATCATGTTCACTCCTCTATTTGGTATGGTATTAAGCCCTATATTCCTGGAGTCTCTCATGAAACTGGCTGGATCATTGGTGATGGGAAGCAAGTGAACTTTTGGATTGGTTTTTGGATGGAAGAATCGGTTTCTGAGATGATAAAAATTCCTAGTTCTTTAACTTTAAAATCTAAGGTAGCAGACATTATTATAAATGGTTCCTGGAAAGTGAATAATGTTGTATTTCTGATAGCCTTGACCGATGATAAACCTGTTTGGAGGAAGTCTGAAACAGGACTTTTAACTTTCAAAGAGGCCTATCTTTGGTTTAAACCTTCTCTGCATTGTTGTTCTTGGGGGAAATTAATATGGAAAAACAACATCCCTCCATCTAGGTCATTCATTACTTGGAGGGCTATTCATAAAAGACTACCCTCAGATTTGGATTTAAAAGTTAGAGGAAGTCATCTTGCTTCCATGTGCAGTCTTTGTAGAAAGGCAGAGGAGCATTCTGCACATTTATTTCTGCATTGTCCCTATTCTCTTGAAATTTGGAATTGGTTAAGTCATTCCTTGAATGTGCAAATAGATTGCTCCTCAGTTTTAAATTTGTTCTCAGTCTGCCATAATAACTGGAGTACTCAGGTGCATGACATGATTATTACTGCAATTATACATGTTATTTGGATTGTGTGGTTTGCTAGAAACAAATGCAGGTTTGAAGAAAAATGGATCAGTCCGAGGCAAGCTTGTATCTTGGCAGCAACAAGGATCTCCATGTCAGGGAAGTCCTCATCTGGAGCTTGTTATAACACTATGTCTGATTTTGGTATTTTAAAAACCTTTTCTGTTGATGCTCGTTTCAGTAAAGCCCCCAAAATCATAGAAGTTATCAGGAGGAAGCCTTTGTACAACTGGATAAAAACTAACTCGGATGGAGCTGCTCATGGGAACCCTGGACCAGCGGCTAGTGGAGGAATCTTCAGAGGCAGAAGTTCTGCAGCATGTGGAAGTTTTGCTTTTGGCATTGGTGTTTCAAATTCACTACATGCGGAGCTGATTGGAGCTATGTTGTCTGTTGAACTTGCTGCAAAGAATATGTGGAAGAACTTATGGCTTGAAACTGATTCTCAATTGGAAGTAAAGGCTTTAGTGATAAGGCAATTGTTCCATGGAAACTTCATAATAGGTGGAACAATTGTCTCTTGTTAGTTGCCTCTATGAACTTTAATGTTACATACATTTATATAGAAAGAAATGTATGTGTCGATAGGTTGGCAAACTATGGGATTGATCATCCAGGATTTACTTGGTGGGACACCATTCCGGATTTCGTTGATGAAGAGTTTAGTTGCAACAGGCTCGGACTTCCCAATTATAGATTTTCTTAGTTTTTGTCTTTATTTCTTCCTTTTTTCTCTTTTGAATCATGGGTTTAGGCTCTATGTCCCCCCATGTCTCATTTTTTGTATTTTGTTTTCTCTTCTATTAATAAAATTGTAGTATTCTGCAAATGATAGATAGGATTGGCGGTGCCAACATAGTTGGGATGGCCAATTTCTATAGTGGTGCTTTGCATACTACTTTGATAAATAAAAAAAACATTCATTTCTAATACCCATTCAACCTTTTCAAAACTCAATAATTAAAGAGACATTAAAACACTTTGAGAATTGTTTGGACTTTACAAATTTCTGGGCAATCTCATTCACTTAGTTTCTATTTGAAATTCAAATTCAAATGTATTTGCATTTAAGACATGCAAGTTACAACTTACAATAGTGGCTGAAAAAATGCATTTCAAAATATAGATCAAAGGAAATAAGGTAACAATGCCACATATTTTGAAAAAAGAGAGCAACCAAAACGTGAAAATGGGGAGACGAAAATGTGACAAACGAAGATTTCAAATAGACGGTAAAAATGACGATATGTTGATTTATAATGTTCCTATGCATTGAAAAATGCCAAAAAAAAAAATGGAGAATAAAAAGGACAAAATCTTGATTGGAAGAGCATTAAGTGAATTTCGGAATATGACAAGATTTGTAAAATGGTTTTGCGGTCATTGGATGTATATGTCTACCTATATAATTTATTATAATAAAAATAAATGATCATATGCTTGAAATATTTTTTTTTATCTATATACAATTATGTAATATTTGAGTATTTTATATTGGTATTTATATTGCGTGGGATGAAAAACCTTACATGAATATGTTTAAATTTTTAAATAAAGTCTTCACGAGGTTCAATATTTTATCGATATGCTTAAAATATTGTTTTTATCGATATAGAATTAAGTAATATTTAAATACTTTATATTTATATTTTATTATATGGGGTCGAAAATCTTATGTGAATATGTTTAGCCTTTTGACATATGTGATCCCAATGATATTATATTTATTCTTTTTTTAATTTTCAAATTACAAAAAAATTTAAAAATTTATGTATTTTAAATAAAAAAAAGCTACGAGATTCAATTGTGGTGGTTGTTGTTGTCTTTATCTCATATTTTGAATATTCTGACAACTCTGGCCTTATAATTTAAAAAACGCTAAAACTTTTTATATTTGAAGTTGAACACATTTGTTATTTAAATTTTTTTGTAATACCATGAATTGTGGCATGGTTTTTGAAGTTGGCACATGCAAAAACAAGAAGGGGGTTGAATTGTGTTTGTTAATTATTTTCGCAAAAACCCTTTTTTGGGAACCTTTTCACAAGTAGAAGATAAAAAGTTTAAGTACACAAGAAATCCTTTTCAAAAGATTAACAAAACCAAAATAAAATCCCACAGTTAGTGTAAATAAATAAAACTGTAAAAGATAAGGGATAGAAAATTCACTCAGGTATTTTATCCTCGTTCAGTCTCTTCCAACCAAGAGTTACGTCCAGTCCCTTCTACTTGAAGGATTTTCTCCACTATTTCCAAATAGTTTCTACAACAAGTATTCTTCACCTCTCCAAGCTACAGGTATTGCTTTCTTGCCAAGCCTCTTCAGGCTCTAATACAATCACAGGGATTTTTCTAAGATCTTTCTAACTCACTATATGTGAGGGTATGAAGGTTTAAGATCTACTAAATATTTTCACAAATATTCAATCCTTAAGAATTACAGACTTTTGCTTTACAAAGAGAATATGACCTTTGAATATCTTGCAAATGTTCAAATGGCAAAAGTTATTCTTCAGTGCTTGAGACCTACTATATATAGTGGTCTTCAACTTCTCTTGTAAATCTTCAACGGTTATTTGAATAGTCCTGTTATAGAGATAGCATTAAATGCATGATATCCGTTGAGACTGATAGCTTGATTTTGGCCGTGTTAAAAAGCATCCTTGGTTATCAGAAAATCACAAAATGGAGGCTCATTGTTTTGAGAAATTGTACCTTTAAAACTTTCTTTCCTCCTTTGTGTACAACCCAGCTTTTGTCCAGTAATAAAGATGTCATCGTACAGATCGTTTTGCAATTCCAATTGTACTATTTGCTTTTTGTATTTCCTTGATAGTACTATGAATTTTCTCAAAGGAAACAAGTCATTAATCGAATAAAATCAAATGGGAAGAACAAATATTCATTTGAAATAAAAATCAATCATTTGAAATAAATTCATCGTGGACCAGATTGCATTAAATCATATTCAAGGTAGTAAAGATATAGAAGATATAGAACCGTCTACTGACACTCAGTTTAAGAACGCGTCTACACAAGATTTTATTCTGCTCGTCCACTGATGTGGTAGAAGTGCTCGTCCATACCAGTCTTTGGACTTGCTAAGTCCTTAAAGAAACTCCGTCCAATGACGTAGCATTATGGACGTCTGCTGAATTTTAGTTAGGTACTACGGATGTATACTTGAGTTTCAAGAAGAGCACTCGTCTGCTGATGTGGCTACTATGGACGTCTACTGAATTTTAGTTAGCCATCTATTTAACGATTAAAATATAAACAGTTTAAATAACCTTTGGACGGGTAATTCTTTGCAAGAGTCCAAGTATTGTATACCTTATATTATTTTGGATATTCCTGCATAAACTGAAATCACTTGTTAGATCTCAACTAACATTTTGCCAAGAAAATTTAATCATTTTGTTAACATCAAAACCTAGAGATTAAATAAACCCGAACCACTTTGGTTCCAACAATCTCCCCCTTTTTGATGATGACAAAAACTGATTAAATTTAAATAGCAAAGTCTAAGAGAGTTTGCAAGGCTCATCCTAAGACATAGCATACAACAGATCAGAGCAGTTAAGGCATATAAAACCAAGTCTTATTTGCAAGGTAATACAAGTTGTCAGACCAAGATAAAAGCCTATCAAACATTTTTGAATAAACAGATCAAACCAGTATCGGAGCATAATTTACTTTGTAGACAAAATTTAGACATAAGAAGTCAAGGCAATGTATATGAATATATTAAACTTATGCATACAAAATATGTTATATAAAATTTAATCTCTTTCCTTTCTCCCCCTTTCTTGTCATCAGACAAAAAGGAAAAAGGAGTGGACCATCATAGTCAGCAAAACAAATAAGATAAGAAAGAAAAGATTTAGGTAGAAGGAGGTGGTGGAGGGGGTTGGTTTTGATTTGGATTTTAGATTTTCTGAAAATCCATTAATAAGGCCAGCATTTGAGCCACACTGCATTTGTAAGGGCCAAGGGAGATGCACATACCTCATCAGACTGCTCTGTCAGAGTTGGCTCAACAGTAGCAACAACAACGGCATCAGCTAAGGGAGTTGAAGGTTCAGAAGCATGTTTTGAAAAGATTTCAACATTTCGCTCAGGGCCTTCTACAATTAATTCTTCGATTGTATGTTTAGAGGGTGAGGTAGAAGCTGAGGTAAAGGCATATTGTAGAACTGGCTCAGGGACATCCTTTGCCCAATGAATAGGATTAGGAATTTCCAAATCACGGCTTGTTATTGGCATACCCCAAAGATCTTTGAAGATCAAATATCTGACAGGAGAAAGTCCACATCTGCCTCTGAATTTAGGAGTTTTCTTCTTCTCTTCAGCAGTCAGGCCAAAAGTGGAGGCTTCTCTGGTGCAGTGAGTCAAGTGGGATAGCTAGAAAGCTCCTTGATGTGCTGTGAATTCCGGCAAGTGTACCGGATTCGTTGCCAAGTAATAAAAAGATAGATCACACAGGGACCGTGATCTCAAACCACAACTAATTATTAAATCGATAAAACTGGACTGTATAAAAAGGATTTTGATTTTTGAAATAAGAATCAAGTAACAATCAAATTTAATATCGCAATTAAAAAAAACAGGAAAGTAAATCAAATTGGGGGTTTTCAAATTCAAAAGGGATTCCTAGGAATTGGGTTACCAACAAGATTGTTTATGTTACTAAATTGACTACCCCTTGTTAATTATCTAAATTTCCTTGAAGGCGAATTTATCCTAAATAAGTTAATGCTCCATCTCGGGTTACAAAAACCGTGCCCAATTAAACCAACCCCTACTCTCGTGGTAGTTGAATTTAAATCGAACCCTTTAAGCCTTGTGACAATTCATTAATCCTCGAATGACCACTTCTAACTCTCGTGATTTAAGTCCTAAGTCTGATTCTTTAGATCCGATACCTAAGTTCACCTCTAGGTTCCTCCTTAGAATATCTACCACACGCAAATAAGTGGCCACCGAATTTACGAGTAATTAAAATAATAGAAATCAGATCTAAAGCAAATTCGAAATTAACAAAGGTAAAACATCACTTCATAACATAAATCAGATCTTGGGCATAGCCCTAATCCCTAGAAATAAAGCTACTACTCAAGCATTGCCATGGTGATGACAAGCTTGGTTAACAAAAACATGAAATAAAAAAATAAGAGAAGAGAAGAAAAAGAAGAAGAAGAAGAGAGATCCTAAAAATTTGCCTAAGTGGTAGCAGCCCAAAAGGTCCCTTTAGTCTCTGCCTAGTTGCCCTATTTATAGATTAGGGTAATTTGAATCCCAATCAAACACAAATTCAGATCAAATCAGTTTCTACAGATCCAAATATTGCACGTCACGACCGTGATGGCCATCACGGTCAGGCCATGATGGGTTCTGCCTTGGAGGTTGCTTCACTGGTTGGTCTGTCACGGTCGTGACCACCATCACGGCTTGGCCGTGATCAGTTCTACCTGTGAGGGTCTGGTTCAGCTGACATGTCACGGCCATGATGGACATCACGGCCTGGCCGTGACCAGTTCTGACTTTTCCATTCTTTCTTTTCAGCTTTGCTCGATCATGGCCGTGATGGTCATCACGGCCAGGTCGTGATGGGATCTGTTTGGCTCATTTTCTTCACTTTTCAAGCCCCATCTTCATGCAAGCTCCATCATGGATAATCCTGAGCATTTTAATCCTCAATTCCAGCACAACAACATCACAAAACAGCCTTACCCGTTCCAAGGTAAAAACTAACCAAAATCAAATTAAAAATGCCTAAACTATATGAAAATGCATGCAATATGATAAACAAATATGAGGTGAAATCACACTCATCAAACCACCCCAAGCTTAAGACCTTGCTTGTCCTCAAGCAATCATTAAGGCCAATCAAGATAAACAATCAGAGCATGGATAGTGAACCAAGAACCCGAGTAACTAATCCAAGTAACAGGCATATTCAATAAGTACCCAAGAGACAATCAATTTCAAGTCCAATTAGAAGCTTAGGTTTCCTAAATTCATATTCTCACTGATTCGGGCACTCTTCTCACCTCACTCAAGTGTTTAAGGATATATGACAATTCGCTCAATTTCCTCAAGGAAGGTATTCTACCATAAGCTTAACTATTAACCAAATCTCCACTTTATTAATGAAAACACATAAGAATCAAGAGGTCTTTTATTTTGGTTGTAATGGGGCCATGGGATTAATCGTTAGGTGGGGAAATCAAGAAAAGGAAATTTCAAGAAGGCTAAACAGAATATCAAATATTGCAAAGCATGACAACCTTCTAAAATACCTTTTTGGTCTTTAATGCACTTTTCCACCTTTCCTTCTTTCTTTTTATTTTTTTATTTTCTATTTTTTTTATTTCTCACTTCCTTTTTCTCAACCCCTTCTCCATTTTTTTTTGTTTATTTTATTTTATTTATTTGGAGAAGGAGATATTTTCAATTCAAGAGAAATGTTTTTCTAACTTTTCATCCCATATTTTTATTTCTCAAACTACCTTTTTGCCCGTTTTACAATACTTTAAAAGGTGTCATACCAAGCATTATTTATCAAAATATTTCAAGGTACTAAGAAAAGTATTTTATTTTTAGCTCAAAACTGGGCAACTAAGGGGTAGCATTTAATCAATCAAAGCTCAGAAGGCCAGAAAAATACCTAGTGCCTCAATCATTTTCAAATATCTTTTCAAAAATTTTTAAGTTTCAAAACGGTTTCAAGTCAAGTTATAGAAAATACAATCCAAGAGGAATAAAAAACTCTATCACAAGGAATGGGGTAGATTTGGTGAGTACCCCTTTTAGGCTCAAAAATCTCTCATTTAGTAGTTTAAAATCAGTTAGAAACACAAATCTAAGAAACCACATGCTAATTATCAACTATCGAAAGATCATCTCAAGCATTTTTATTTTTAGCCTTATCACAAGAATAAAAAAATTGGGTTCAAAAATTCACTATCTCAATTCATTTGGCACCAAGTTCTCACAATTGGATGCATAATCTAAGCAAGGGGCAATCTAATCATATGATCATGCAAAACTATGCCTATATGAATGCAACATGAAAAATGCAAAAATGAAAAAAAAAATTTGCAAAAAATACCCCCTACCCCAAGCTTAAAAACTTACATTGTCCCCAATGTAAATAATCAAGTCGGAGAGGAGAAAAATGGAACAACTCACCGAGGTGGTAACAAGTGCTGGCTCACATGCCAGTCAAAGAGATGCTGGGAAGTGTGTCATGGCCGTGATGCTCATCATGGCTAGGCCGTGATCAATTCTGGTTTATAGGAGCTAGCCTGTCACGGCCATGAGTTCCATCACGGCTAGGCTGTGATACATTCTGATCTTTAGGGTCCTTCTCATCACGCCCGTGATGGATATCACGGCCGGGCCGTGATCTTTTCTGATATTCTCTGGTTAGCTAATCACGGTCGTGACCACCATCCCGGCCTGGGCGTGATGACTTCTGACTTTATCTGTCCTTGCCTTTTTGCTCTTCCTTCCTTTTTAACCTGAAAACACTTGGCAAATCTATTAATTTATGATCCTTTTTTTTTCTTATCTTCTCAAATTATTCAAAAACAAAATTCAAAAACAAATGGAAAAGGGAAAGAAAACTTGGGTTGCCTCCCAAGAAGCGCTTATTTACGATCTTAAGCTTGACCATACTCCCTTCAATCAACCGGGGTCGGTTGGGCCTGGAAGTGCAAGAACACTTCTCTTCCATGGAAGTCCTTCAAAGAGTCGATTTTGTTCGTATGGCCAATTGCGCTTTCGCTAAACTCTTTTCACTCTGAGTTTCATGGCCTTACTTCCTCCCGGCGGAAGTTTTATTTCCACATGATGAGCAACTCCAACTTCATCACCATTTGGTGCATCATTTGTCTTGCAAAGCTTCGGAGTTGCTTCCATGTTAAGCTCTTCCTTCACCTCTGGAGACATTATATCGATCTTGCACACATGACTCTCAAAAGTAGGGTTGTTATATGAGTTAGTCAAATCAAAATCTACCCTATCTTCCTCTACATTCAGAGAGAGTTTGTCATTCTTTACATCTATTATCACTCCATCTGTGGCCAAGAACGGCCTTCCTAGAATGATGGAGAATTTAGAATTATCGTTCATATCCAACACCATGAAATCGGTAGAATGAAAAATTTCCCTACCCTTGAGGGAACATTCTCTAGTATGCCTAGAGGAGTTTTAGTTGAGTCATCCTCAAATTGTAAAGAGAATTTGGATGGACTCAATTCCTTGGTTCCTAACCTCTCCAAGATAGTAAGCGGCATCAAACTCGCACTAGCCCCTAAGTCACATAAGGCTTGGTCTATTTTCACTTCTCCAATTGAGCAAGCAATAGAGAAACTACCTGGATCTTTTAGTTTAGGAGGCATATTAGTTTTTATCATGACATTGTGCTCCTCAATTAAGCTCTTAGTTTCTATTTCTACTTGCTTTCTCTTGACCAACCTTTGTGGGAAAGGTATTGGGGGTTGGTAAGGTGGTGGAGGGACATACTTTGGCTCTATCTCTTCATCTTCGCTCATGTCCTCCTCACATTCCACATCCTTTTCAACCACCCCAAGCTTATCATCCCTCAAGTATATGGAATTACAATGTTCATTGGGATTAACTTCGGGTTGTCCCGGAAACGTACCCTTAGGTCTAGAATATGTACTAGCTTATTGGGCAATCTGAGTTTCTAACATCTTATTATGGATGGCTAAGTTATCTACCTTAGATGCTAACTCTTTTATTGCCTCATTGACTGGCCTACCTTGTTGCCTAAACTCTTCATTTTGTTTTGTTTGAGTTTCAACAAAGTTTTCCAAGAGAGACTCAAGTTTAGACTTTTGTACCTGAGGATACCCCGATGCGGGTTTCCTATTACCTTGGCCTTCCTGGAATTCGTGGTTCAGCATGTTGCTGTAGTTCCCGTACGACAGGTAAGGGCTATTCTTCCTTCCTTGTGCTCCCCCGAAGCACCAGATCCATGGGCAATACCTCGTGGGCACTCCATTATGTCATGTCCCTGCATTCCTCAAATCTCACAATGTTAGTAGCACCTATTGAACTCACATTATCCCTTTCAAGCTGATCAAAACGTTTATTCAGTGAGTCAATTTTAGACATAATGAGATCAGTGCTATTCATTTCAAACTTACCTCCCGAAATATTTTTCGGGTTATTACCTCGTTCCGAGCCCCATTGGTGGTAGTTGGTGGCTACGTTTTCAATGATATTGAATGCTTCGGTCAGAGGACTGTTCGTAAAGGCTCCGCCAGCTGCTGAGTCAAGTTTCACCTTCAAAGAGTAGTCCAATCCGTTGTAGAAGGTGTGCACTAATAACCACCTCTCGAGTCCATGGTGTGGGCAAGACTCTAGCAATCCCTTGTAACGATCCCAAGCTTCGGATAAGCATTCTCCATCCTTTTGGAAGAAGCCGGTGATTCGAGTTCATAGGTAAGCAGTCTTGGATGGAGGGAAGAATTTCTCTAAGAACGCCTGCTCCAGTTGGTCCCAGGTTGACAAGGTATTAGCGAGCACTTGCTTCAACCAAGCCTTAGCCTTTCCAGTCAGAGAGGAGGGTAATAACTTCAAGCGAATGGCATCAACCGGGGCACCATGAATCCTTATTGCATTGGTGAACTCCAAGAATGTCTCCACGTGATTAGTCGGGTCCTCCGAGGGCAATCCTCCGAACTGATGTTGCCTAATCATGCTAATTAGCATAGGCGGTATAGTGTAGTTCTCTCCTTCGATCTCTGGCCTAGCAATCCCGGTTTGCAAACCCCTCGCATTTGGGGCTGCATAGTCCTTCAATGGTTTGGTATCCGGAAGATTCGCCATGAGTGGAATGGGAATCAACCTCTCTCTCTCTCTCTCTCTCTCTCTCTCTTCGTAGTCTCCTACGTCTATGAAAGGTCCTCTTGATTTCGGGGTCAACCTCAATAAGGCTTCCAAGACTTAGGGATCTTTGCATAAAAGAGAAAAACACAGAGAGATAGATACTCTAGAAGGAAAAGAGATAAATAAGAATTTTTTTTAACAAAAAACAATTAAAGAGAAAAAGAAGAAGTCCAGAAAAATCAATTTAAAAATTAAATTGAGATTCAAGAAAACACAGTCCCCGGCAACGGCGCCAAAAACTTGATGTGCTGTGAATTCCGGCAAGTGTATCGGATTCGTTACCAAGTAATAAAAAGATCGATCCCAATGGGATCGTGATCTCAAACCACAACTAATTATTAAATCGATAAAATTGGACTGTATAAAAAAGGATTTTGATTTTTGAAATAAGAGTCAAGTAACAATCAAATTTAATATATCAATTAAACAAAACAGGAAAGCAAATCAAATTGGGGGTTTTCAAATTCAAAAGGGATTCCTAGGAATTGGGTTACCAACAAGATTGTTTATGTAACTAAATTGACTACCCCTTGTTAATTATCTAAATTGCCTTGAAGATGAATTTATCCTAAATAAGTTAATGCTCCCTCTCGGGTTACAAAAACCGTGCCCAATTAAACCAACCCCTACTCTCGCGGTAGTTGAATTTAAATCGAACCCTTTAAGCCTTGTGACAATTCGTTAATCCTCGAAGGACCGCTTCTAACTCTCGTGATTTAAGTCCTAAGTCTGATTCTATAGATCCGATACCTAAGTTCACCGCTAGGTTCCTCCTTAGAATATCTGCGACACGCAAATAAGTGGCCACCGAATTTACGAGTAATTAAAACAATAGAAATCATATTTAAAGAAAATTCGAAATTAACAAAGGTAAAACATCAATTCATAACATAAATCAGATCTTGGGCATAGCCCTAATCCCTAGAAATAAAGCTACTACTCAAGCATTGCCATGGTGATGACAAGCTTGGTTAACAAAAACATGAAATAAAAAAAAAGAGAAGAGAAGAAGAAGAAGAAGAAGAAGAAGAAGAAGAAGAAGAAGAAGAAGAAGAAGAAGAAGAGGAAGAGGAAGAAGAAGAAGAAGAAGAAGAAGAAGAAGAAGAATAGAGATCCTAAAAATTTGCCTAAGTGGTAGCATCCCAAAAGGTCCCTTTAGTCTCTGCCTAGTTGCCCTATTTATAGATTAGGGTAATTTGAATCCCAATCAAACACAAATTCAGATCAAATCAGTTTCTACAGATCCAAATATTGTGTGTCACGGCCGTGACGGGTTCTGCCTTGGAGGTTGCTTCACTGGTTGGTCTACCATGGCCGTGACCACCATCACGGCTTGGCCGCGATCATTTCTGCCTGTGAGGGTCTGGTTCAACTGACATGTCACGGCCGTGATGGACATCACGGCCTGGCCGTGACCAATTCTGACTTTTCCATTCTTTCTTTTCAACTTTGCTCAATCATGGCCGTGATGGTCATCACGACCAGGCCGTGATAGGCTCTGTTTGTCTTGTTTTCTTCACTTTTCAAGCCC
Source organism: Sophora flavescens (assembly GCA_030762895.1). Classification (NCBI taxonomy): domain Eukaryota; kingdom Viridiplantae; phylum Streptophyta; class Magnoliopsida; order Fabales; family Fabaceae; genus Sophora; species Sophora flavescens. The sequence continues at coordinate 117,956,102 of CM061063.1, forward strand.
CATCTTCATGCAAGCTCCATCATGGCTAATCTTGAGCATTTTAATCCTCAATTCCTGCACAACAACACCACAAAACCGCCTTACCCGTTCCAAGGAATGCATGCAATATGATAAACATATATGAGGTGAAATCACACTCATCACTCCTACATAGTTAGCCTCAGTTACCATCTCAATTAGCAAATATTGAAAGTAATCCACCTGTGAGTGGTCAGAAGGTTCAGAATTGAGATCTAGCACAATGTCTTCAACTACTAGCATCTTTCCTTTGTGCCTTGGATGCTTCAGGTCCTTGTCCTTGTTTAGATCGATCATTGACAACCTAGGACAAATCTTATAGGGCTTGACTCCAACATTTGTGGAATTGGAGTGTTTTAACCAGGTTGGAGGGACAAACCGTGCAGCTCTGTCTGCTCTGAAGTGGCTGAATTCCCATTTCAGAATCTCATATATCAGAGTGTCCACAACTGGTCAACAGCAGCTCCATATACTCTTGGGTGTTTGAAAGTCATCCATGTTGTGGTCTTGTCCATCACAAAAGGAATTTGCCAGAAGGATCTGGCTCTTTTCTCGAGAACACTCCCAAGATCCTTTTTGCTGGGATCAGTATGCCAATCATATATTATAACTCTTTCTATTCCATCAGTGAATGGTTTAAGGGGTGGAAGTTTCACTAGATTGGGGTAGATTTTTCTGACAGGGAATCTTTGTTGGGGAAGGTGGGTGAGGAGAGGTCCATGTTCATTGAACATTTGGGAAAGGAATGGGCCAGTTGGAGTGTGGGGTTCAGGATGGACCCAGTATGGATAGATGTTGAGGGGTTCATACTCATATTCAAGTATTTTGGCCCAATTTTCAGATTTTCCAGTATAGAGAGTGGAAGAGGGAATTATGGGTGGAAACAAGGTTTTCAAGGGTTTAGGAAAGGGGGCTCCATTGGTAATGCTATTGTCTATATGTGTTAGTGGTGAGGGTGGTGATTGTGGCAGGGTAGGAACATAAACATCATCCACTTCATGTGGAGCAGAGATATTATCATCAAGAGTTCCCAAATTGGACACTAGTTCATCTACTGCTAACCTAACAGGATCATCAGCAGAGATTATTACCTCAGAAGCCATAGTTGTTCTAGTCCTCTTTGCTGGTTGCCTCTTCTTTCTGGCAATTGGACCAGCAACAAGAGCAACTTGTTTTTCTAAAATGGCAGCGATAGGAAGTTCATCATCATCTTCTTCTTCAGACATGATTACTTTCCTTGTCCTTTTTGGTGCAGGTGGAAGAGTACCACCAGAAGATAGAGAGGACAGATCCTCTGGTAGTCCTCTTAGAAATAGGTTGCCTCACAGCCACAGTCTTCCTCTTGGTTCCTTTCTTTAAACCAAGGATTGCAGCTTCGTTGGTCTCAAGTGATTCTTCTTTAATCTTCATTTTCTCCTCAAGCTTTGCCAACTCCAATTGCTTGTATGTGCTAGGTTGCATGCCATTGAGATTAACTCTGCCAAAATCAACAGCTTGCAATCCTTTCTCAAGAAGGAGTCTTTCTTGTTCATCCTTAGGCTTTGCACTTAGAACATCGTACACGCCTTGCTGCTTGAGAATTTTTGACAGAAGATGAGTGAAAGTAATGTGAGAAGCAGATTCTCTGTTGGTAATGGCATATTTGAAGCGATGAAACAGGATCCAGGGTAAGTTAATCTTTGTTTCAAAAACCAGATGGCAAAGACAGAACTTGTGAAAAGCTGATAAGTTGTCCTTAGAGACAATCTTATGCAACACTACCTTGTTCAGTATTTGGTGAAGGATCCTGATGTGATCTTTCATCTCAGGGGATTTCCAAGAATGAGTTCTCACACTGTCTTGTCTTATTAGGGTAGAAATTGTCTCTAGATCACCTAGGTCTTCTTTCCAGTTCTCCATGAGGACCAATCCTTCTTAAGCACATGCAATCGCATCAGAGATGGTTTTCTCAGATACTATCACTTTCCTTCCCAGCACAAATCCAACAACTTCTGTTTCAGAGATCTTTGGTCTTCTCCAGAATTCCCTTATCAAATCTGGATACAATGAGACTTTTTCCAGAAAGATTCCATCCCATCCAGCAGCGTTAATGAACTTACTCACATCTAGATTGTATTCTTGTAGAATCCCAAAATTGAAGTGATGTTCCACAGATATAGACATAGTGTCAGTTGCAAAAGCAGGCATGGGAGCAGAGGTTGAAGCCATTGTTGAGTAAGATGAGTTTTGGAATAACAAGGGAGATAGAGTTCGAAAGATTCAGATAGAGAGGTTGAAAGGGATGAAGAGACGTGAAAAGTTTTTCAGAGGGAAAGAGGTTACTTTTAAAGATTTATGAAAAACAACAGTTTCCAAAAAAAATGACAAGACATGTCATTAAGTGTAAAACGGCATTGGTAACTTGGGACCGTAAAAAGATACGATGGGTTTGATGAAGGTAGCTATCTCAGCAAGGAAAAAAGAAGCGTTTTATATAAATGTGTTCAAGGACAAATTAATATAAGCAATAAATGTGTGCATAGACGAGTCCACACAAGACTAAGAGTGGACGAGTAAAGACATGTGTAGTGGACGCGAAGATTCCACGTGCTCTGGACGTCATGACTAGTGGATGCGCAGAGAAAACATGCAATGGACGACCAAATTAACAATAAATAAACTAGCTCAATCCACATACAACATATTCAAATGCTTTCTTATAAAGATAAATCTGTCCTCAGCAAGAGGTTTAGTGAAGATATATGCCCATTGGTGGTCAGTATCTACAAATTGAACATCAAACACACCTTTTTGCACATAATCCCTAATAAAATGATGTTTGTTTCCTATATGCTTAGCTCTAGAATGCAATATTGGATTCTTAGATAAATTGATTGCAGCAATATTATCACACATAAGTGGAATACTACTTACAAATACATTGTAGTCCTCCAATTGATGTTTGATCCATAGAAGTTGTGAGCAGCAGCTTGCAGCTGATATGTATTCTACTTCAACATTTGATAGAGCAATGGTACTTTGCCTTTTGCTTGACCATGATACTAGGTTAGCTCCAATGAAGTGACATCCTCCACTGGTGCTTTTTCTTTCAATTCTATCTCCAAAGATAGTCAAGCATCACGTAAAACCAACTAATCTGTAATCATCATTTTTCTTAAAGCACAAGCCCAGAATAGTAGTACCTTTTAAATATCTAAATATTATTTTAACTGATGAGAGATGAGACTTTCTAGGATTAGATTGAAAATGAGCACATAAGCAAACACTAAACATTATATCAGGCCTAGACGCCGTCAGATATAAAAGAGATCCTATCATACCTCTATATACATTTTGGCCTACCTTTTTCTCTTTATCATCTTTTTTCAGTATTGAAGTGGGATGCATAGGAGTATTCATTGGTTTGCAATCATCCATCTTAAAACTCTTTAGAAGTTCCTTTGTATACTTAGTCTGATGGATGTACACCTCGTCCATAGATTGTTTAACTTGAAGTCCAAGGAAGAATTTGAGTTCTCCCATCATGCTCATTTCAAATTCTTTCTGCATTAACTTAGAAAATTCCTTGCATAGAGATTCATTGGTAGCACCGAAAATGATATCACCAACATAAATATGTACTATAATGAAATCTGACTTAATAGTTTTTCTAAATAGAGTTTTGTCTACTTTTCCTCTGTTGAAACCACTTTCCATTAGAAACGAACTTAACTTATCATACCAACCTCTAGGAGCTTGTTTAAGTCCATACAGTGCTTTCTTAAGCTTATAAACATGTTCAGGGTGATTTGTATTTTCAAAGCCAGGAGGTTGCATGACATATACTTCTTCATTAATAAAGTCATTTAAAAAGGCACTTTTAACATCCATTTGAAAACGCATAAAGTTATGATGTGCAGCAAACGATATTAAAATTCTTATAGCTTCTAGCATAGCAACTGGTGCAAAAGTTTCAGTATAGTATATACCTTCTTCTTGAGAGTAGCCTTGAGCAACAAGTCTTGTCTTGTTTCTCACAACCTTACCATCTTCATCAAGCTTGTTTCTGTAGACCCACTTCGTTCCAATAACTGACTTGTCTTCAGGAAGGGGTACAAGCGTCCAGACTTTACTTCTATTAAACTGATTAATCTCTTTTTGCATAGCTAGAATCCATCCTTCGTCCGGTAGAGCTTCGTGAACTGACTTCGATTCACATTCAGAGATAAGAGCAGAATCACTTTGTTCTCTGAAGGTTGATCTAGTTCTTAGCCTGTCATTGGGGTCACCAATGATTTGATCTTGAGGATGGTAGTTTCTGAAATACCAAGATTTCTGAGCATTTTCCTGTTGAGGGGTAGACGTTTCTAGTTGTTGTTGAGAAGTATCGTCTACTTGGATATCAGTCTTGATTTCTGGTTTCTCTCCTGAGATATTTAGAACAAGATCTGCAAAAGCTTCATCTAGCTCTGATAGTCTCTTATCAGGTTGTTTGTCATCAAATTTGATATGAATACATTCTTCTATGTAACACCTTGTTTTTCGTATGCTTCTTTATCAGAAAATACATGATTTAATGTGTTTATTTTTGATAAAATCCAGAGGATGATTTTATTTAAAATAAAATCATTTTCTCGTGTTGTTTTACCGTATGAAGTCACAGTAAAATTTTCGGTCGAAAATTCAGACGAAAACAGATCTGGGTTCTCACTGCCAGTACAAGTTTACTGAGCTAGAGACCAAATTTTAATTCGTGAACGAGACGGTTAGTGTTTTTACGATGTTTTGTGTGGGTTTGGAGTTTTTCCAAAAATCTTGTTCGGGGCCAAATCTTAAGGATTTCCTGGGCGAAATCGTCGGGAAATATGATCGGGGAAGTCATCAGATACACAATGGAGCAGACCATTAAGAGGATGAAGTGACATGAAGTGACTTGATATGAAGTTTATGACACACCTCAAAAGGTGAATCATGACTTTTTTTTCAAAAATATCACTTTTTCATCTTTCTCTCTCCAATCACATCACATCACCTTAACTCCTTATCCTCTCTACAAGCAACCCACCTTCTTTCTTCTCTTCTTTCTTCCTCTCCCAAAACCGTGACCCTCTCCTCTCACTCTCTATAAACACTCTTCATTTCCACACTTCATCACTTTCCTCCATTTCTCACATTTACACTTTACTACATTTCTTCTTCTTCTTCTTCTTCTCCTTCTTCTTCTTCTTCTTCTTCTTCTTCTTCTTCTTCATCTTCTTCTTCTTCTTACAAAGTTTAAATTTTTATCAAGCCTTTCTCTTAGAGTTCTTCATCAAAGTTGTTCATCTTGTTAAGGGTAATATTTCTATGTAGTTCTTTTTTCAAAGTTTCATCTTTTATTTCAAAGTTTTCTTCATATGTCCTTTATGTGCTTTTAACTTCTAAAACCTCTCAAAAATGGTAGAAAACTCATTTTGAGTTGAAACAACTTTCTATATTCTTGTATTTACTCATACTATCACATACTAAAAGGTTGTGTAAAACAAAGTTTCCTAACCCCTTCTTCCTAAGGAGGCCGAAACCATGTATATGGTTTAGGTGAATCTTGTTTCAACTTTTACATGTATGAGTTTGTATTTGAGTTTCATTTCCAAGATGATCATGGACCAAGGCTCCCTTATGTTAAAGGATGTTATGTCTAAGTGATTAGAAAGTTTAAAGATTTTTTTTACCCTATATTATGTAAAGACCAAAACCAATGAGTTTTAAGGCAATGGTGTTTAAGTTTTGTTTTCCAAAATGATCATGGATTAAGACTTCTTAATATAGAAGGATGCTAAGTCCAAGATATTGGAAAGTTTGAAGATTTCTAACCCCTATTTCTTGAAAAGTCCGAAACCTTAAATGGTTATGGCAAAGATGTTGAGTTTTGTTTTCCAAAGTGATCATGGACTAAAAAGCTCCTTATGTTAAAGGATGCTATGTCTAAGTGATTGGAAAGTTTAAAATATTTTCTTGTTTTATTTTCCTATGATGGCCGAATGTAACATTTGACCTAGGATGTGTTATTTTATTTTGTTTTCCAAGATGATGATGGATTAAAGCTCCTTCGTGTTAAAGGATGCTATGTCTAAAAGATTGGATGATTTAAAGATCTCTAACCTCACAAATTTGTTAAGGCCGAACCTAAGAGTTCATGGTCTAAGACATTTGATTTTTCCATTTTTCGAAATGATCATGGTTTCAAGCTCCTTACTATGTATGGATGCTAACCTAAAGAGATTGGAAAGTTTAGAAATTCCTAGCCTATTTACCTATGCCTGGCCGAAACCCCAAGTCAAGTACTTAGTGGGATTTTTATTTCAACTTTGTTAAAAGATTGTTGTTTATGAACTTCTATCACTTAAGGATCATAAATCCAAGAGTCGCATAAATTTCGGAAACCCCTAATCCTAGTTTATTGTATGAACCGAACCTATACCTTGTGGTTAGTGTTCTCGAGTTGATTTTTTTTAACTCATGATTTTATGTTGGTAACCTTAGACTTCCATCGCTGGAGAAGCGAGGACGTTCGTGAACCTTCTTTTCAAATCCGAAACTCTTAACTCCCACGTGAGGAAAGAGGGGATTTCCTAAAGATATTCAATAACTGTTTGCATGTGTGTATGTGTTTAACTGGATATTTATATGTTGATTGAGCTTACTTGGTTATCTAATGTACTTGAATTGTTATGCTATTATCTGATGTTGAACTGTGCTTGTTCTAAATGTTATAATGCATATATGTGATATTAGCAATGAACTGAGAATATATACTACTGTTGATTGAAAGTTTGTTAAGCCAGACTTGTGTCTGTGCTCAACTGTTATAAGGATTAAAAACCTTAATAAGCTTTGAAGATGAAAGGATTGGTGTTCTTTTCCAAAAAGCGCATTAACTTAAAGTACTTGTTTTAAATGTTGAAATGGTTTTGGTGAACTATTGTTATACAAGAGAAAAATCCTTTTCGAACTATGTGTCTTCAAGTGAAAACTTTCAAGATTATTTCGCAATATCCTATTGGGGAATTTCAAAGATAAAAGTATTTCAAATATGCTTTATAAAATATTTTCAAAGAAAATGTTTTCTCTTAAATGTTTTAGAAACTTTCCGATAGCCTGGATAGATTATCGAGGATTCGGTTTTGAATTTTATTTTCACTGAATGAAAAATAAGTACTTAAGAATGAGAATCTAGTACGCGAGACGTCGCCTCTAGTATTCAGTTATACGCACGTGATCTTGGATCAATGTTCATTCGGGGCCATGAATCCTATTCATGATGTTCTGGACTGAGAGTTCAATTCTCGAAATCGAGGATAGTGTGTTCTGATTTCGTTGTTGTGGGCTATTGTCCTTATCATGTTAAGTTCAAAACATGAATAAAATCATAAGTAATTTATATGACCACAACCCTTGACTGCGGCATCGGTCTCGGGCATTGTGATTGAGCATTCGGACTGTGTGTCCTATGTTTCTAAGTTTTCAAGTGATGGGAAAATGATGATTAAGTCGTTAGCTTTGAGCTGCGACAGTGAAAAAGAATGAACACAAAGAAAATCTTTTGAATAAAATATTTTCTCATGTGCATTTCCCCAGGCAGACGTGCTTTCTTACATATCAGATACAAGGTGGTATTTGGGAGTCAGTCCATGTGATCCGTTTAGAGGCACATGTGACGTTGCTCGTCCTGAGACCTTAAATGCATGAGGGTATGGAGGCAACTGCCCGGTGGGCTAGAGATTGACCAACTCTAATTCTTCTCCAGTGGAAAACGGTGTTGATATCTCATGAGATTAAGTTAGATCCTGATATTGAAGTGCCATGCATATTTTCAAAGATTGACTCCACGGGTTTGAGATCCTTTGATATAACAATGTTATGTTATGTATATGCATGATTTAACTGTTTATATGATTATGTAATGTATGTATCATGTATATGATTGTTGTGGGATATATCTTATGATGGTATCTCACTCTTGCATATCTGTATGTTCTGTTCTTTTCTTCTTGTATCGGGTATGTGTGTGCTTTTAGATGGATCCGAACGTTCCCTTGGCACAGTCGAGCTCGAGGAGCGAAGTGTTTGATCATGCTGGGACGGCAGGGAACTGGACTATACATGAGGATGCGACGGCTGCGACGTATCGAGGACCAGTCACGACTACCGAGACGAATGCTAACGTAGTGCCCGTACGAAGGATTCATATCGTCAAGACAAGGAATGTGGCGCTTCAACCTCCATGGTACTACCTTCATACCCTACAAGTCACCAGTCTCCTTCATGAGCATTTTGATCCAGTTGAACTGCTTGCGGAGGATCCAGTGGAGGAGGATCCCGAAGAGGAACCTCTTGAGCTGATAGAGGTCGAGGACGAGGAGGAGGAGGAGCTAGAGTACCATCCGCAGGATCCCGGAGATGACGACGTCCCTATCGACAATGGCGGTGACGTTATCGATCCGGCATCTGATATCTCGTCCAAGGGTAGCGTCTGTGGTCACTCTGCATGCAGCAGGCATTGGTAGATCGTTCATTGGTTTTTGGAGTTGTCCCGTTAATCCCTAGACTTTTAGAGCCATCTTTTGAGTCTTATATCCAGTTCCCTATCCCCGGTTTGATGTTTCTTTTTTTACCTGTTTCTTCAGTAGCTGTTTTAGTGTGTGTTGGCCAGTTCTACAAGGCCTGTTTTGTAATCAAACCTAAGATCCCAAGTGGGATAGTTATATTTATATGTATGATGTTTGTTTTCATGTTCTGAGTGTTCATCACATTTTCTTAACTTCTTTTAACAAAAACAAAATTGTGTACCCTTTTTCAGTAACCCTATATAAAAGGTTATTTTTCCGAAAGCGACCAACGTTTTAAATAAGTTTCTTTTCCGCAACGGGTAACCATGTGATGCCGGGTTTTAGGGTGTCATATTCTACAACTAAAGTTCTAGAATTATAAACTCTAAAACAATTTAGAAGTTTCAGAATATCCTAGTAGAATTCCATTATCTATCTTAGCATCAAATTTACCAAGTTGATCTTTTGTATTCAAAATGTAACATTTACATCCAAAGGGGTGAAAGTATGAAATGTTGTGTTTTCTACCTTTCCACAATTCATAAGGAGTCTTATTCAGAATAGGTTTAATGTATATTCATTACGAATATATAGCAGCGTGTTCCGACTTCAGCCCAGAAGTGCTTAGGGACAGAATTGTCATTGAGCATAGTCCTAGCCATCTCTTGAAGAGATCTGTTCTTTCTCTCTACCACACCATTTTACTGTGGTGTTCTTGGTATTGAGAAGTTGTGTTGAATACCACTTTCTTCACAAAACTCATGGAATAGCTCATTGACAAATTCTCCCCCATGAACACTTCTAATTGAAGCTATACACATGCCTTTTTCATTTTGTACACGTTTATAGAATACAGAAAAGACCTTGAATGACTAATCCTTGTGAGCAAGGAACATAACCCATGTCCACTAGTGTAGTCGTCTACTATGACAAGACCATATTTCTTACCACTGACAGAGGTAGTCCTTGTTGGACCAAAGAGATCAAGGTGTAGCAATTCTAGTGGTCTGTTGGTACTAACAACATTCTTAGATTCAAAAGAACCTTTGACTTGTTTTCCCTTCTGATATGCATCACAAAGAGCATCAGATTTGAAATTAAGGTTTGGTATACCTCTTACAAAGTTATGCTTTTTCAGTTTTGAGATTAACCTCAAACTTGCATGACCCAACCTTTTGTGCCAAATCTATCGTTCATCCTCAATGGACACTAGACATGAGACACTTTGATTTGAGAGGTCCTCTAAGTCAATCTTATACAGATTGTTTTGCCGCTGAGTAGTGAATAAGAGTGATCCATCATCTTTCTTGACAGTACACATATTCTTATTAAATGAGACAGGAAACCCACTATCACATAATTGACTAATGCTAAGAAGATTGTGTTTAAGACCATTTACTAACAGAACATTATCAATGATGGGAAAATGATGTTTACCAATTTTACCTATACCAATGATCTTTCCTTTTTGGTTTCCTCCAAAAGTGACCCAGCCACCATCTTTGGATGTATTGTAACATATACCTTTCTCTTGTCATGTGTCGTGAGCACCCACTGTCAAAGTACCAGGACTTCTGTTTCTTTCCTGTTGTTAAGCAAATCTGCAACATGGATTATCTTATCTTTAGGTACCCAAATTGACTTGGGTCCTTTCTTGTTACTGATCATAGGTCGTGAATGCTTTGCATGCTTGTTATGTATGCATTTAGATGACACATGCCCACTTTTTCCACATACTTTGCAGTAAGTATTGGAAGGACTTGGTTTTGACATAGTGTACTGTGGACGGGCTTTAGAAGCCTTATATTATGTATGAACTTTTGGTTTACTCAGAGATGCATCTTGCTTCTCTTTATCATAACCAATGCCAGATTTGTCACGTGGTGATCTAGAATATCTTAATATAAGGTTTAATTTATCTGAGCTACCAACCAGTTTTGACAGAGAGTCTGTCGAGTATGTCACATCTTGTTTCAGTTGTTCAACTTCACAAGATCTATTAGACTTACACTTCGTCTTGTCAACCAGACTAACATTGTTTGATTTTAATGCTTCATTCTCTTCATTAAGGTTTTGATTCACTGTGCAGATCTTATCATAATCTCTAGAGAGTTTAATAAGCTTCTTTTTGAGACTCTTATACTCTTTAGACAGTATGCATGATTCATGCAGCAATTCATCAAAAAAATTTTGAAGAGTAGATGGATCAGAGTATATTACCTCAGCATCAATGAATTCATTTTTTGATGTAGTGTCAGCCATGCAGCAAATGTTTTCTTCCTCTCTTGCTTCATCTTCTTCATCTGAAGAAGATAGGTCAAGATCCTCCCATGTAGCCATCAAGCCTTTATTCTTTTTGAAGAATTTCTTTTTCTCCTTCGGCTCTGGGCAGTCAGCTTTGAAGTGTCCTGGTTTCTTACATTCAAAGCACAGGGGTGGGTCTTTCTCCTTGGAATCTGACTTCTCCTCGGAGAATTTTTTGTTCAATTGCTTCCTTCTGAATCCACCTTTCTTTCTACACATATGTTCGATTTTTTCTGGAGATGAAAGATAGTTCATCCTCATCCGAGTCATCTTCATTATTTGATGAATCAGCTTCATCTAAGGACTCGGCAACTTTAAGCACCTTTGAGGAACTATCTTTCTTGGCCTTTAAGGCAATGGATTTTCCTTTTCTGGAGTTTTCCTCTTCATTAAGTTCAAGTTCATGAACTTTTAATGATCCCAGAAGCTCTTCCAGAGAGAGAGTATTCAGATTCTTTGCTTCCTTGATAGCAGTTATCTTAGGTCTCTACTGCTTTGGGAGACTTCTCAAAAATTTTCTCACATGATCTCTATTCTCATAGACCTTTCCAAGAGACCTGAGACTGTTGGTGATTGTTTGGAATCTTCCAAACATCTGGTCTATAGTTTCATGATCAGCCATCTTGAATAGCTCATACTGGTGAATCAGCATGCATATCTTTGATTCCTTCACTTGTGAGGAACCTTCATGAGATAGTGCAAGAGTATCCCAGATTTCTTTAGCTGTGTTGCAACTATGAACCTTGTCATGCTCAAATCTGGTGATAGCACACATGAGATAGTGCTTAGCTTTCAAGTTTAGTTGTTGTTGACGTTTCTGCTCTTGAGTCCATTAAGCTCTAGGAACTGCAGCTCCAGCTTCACTCCTTGGCTCAGTGCAGCGATTTTCTATCATTTCCTAGATGCCAGTAGTCTGTGCATCCAAGAATGCCATCATCCTCTTTTTCCAAAAATCATAATCAGTTCCATCAAAGAGAGGGGGTCTGTTGATAGCTTGTCCTTCTGCATACATGATTGTAGGAACGTACTGCCTTAGCACTTGTTAGATGCTCAACCTTGTCAAGGCTGAGCTCTGATACCAACTGAAGTTGGCACATGAAAACACAAGAAGGGGGGTTGAATTGTGTTTGTTAATTATTTTCGCAAAAACCCTTTTTGAGGAACCTTTTCACAAGTATAAGATAAAAAGTTTAAGCACACAAGAAATCCTTTTTAAAAGATTAACAATACCAAAATCAAATCTCACAGTTAGTATAAATAAATAAAACTGTAAAAGATAAGGGATAGAAAATTCACTCAGGCATTTTATCCTGGTTCACTCTCTTCCAACCAAGAGCTACGTCCAGTCCCTTCTACTTGAAGGATTTTCTCCACTATTTCCAAATAGTTTCTACAACAAGTATTCTTCACCTCTCCAGGCTACAAGTATTGCTTTCTTGCCAAGCCTCTTCAGGCTCTAATACAATCACAGGGATTTTTCTAACATCTTTCTAACACACTATATGTGAGGGTATGAAGGTTTAAGATCTACTGAATATTTTCACAAATATTCAATCCTTAAGAATTATAGACTTTTGCTTTATAAAGAGAATAAGAGATTTGAATATCTTGCAAATGTTCAAATGGCAAAAGTTATTCTTCAGTTCTCGAGACCTACTATATATAGTGGTCTTCAACTTCTCTTGTAAATCTTCAACGGTTATTTGAATAGTCCCGTTATAGAGATAGCATTAAATGCATGATATCCGTTGAGACCGATAGCTTGATTTTGGTCATGTTGAAAAGCATCCTTGGTTATCAGAAAATCACAAAATGGAGGCTCGATGTTCTAAGCAATTGTACCTTAAAAACTTTCTTTCCTCCTTTGTGTACAACCTAGCTTTTGTCCAGCAATAAAGATGTCATCGTATAGATCGTTTTGCAATTCCAATTGTACTATTTGCTTTTTGTATTTCCTTGATAGTTCTATGAATTTTCTCAAAGGAAACAAGACATTGATCGGATAAAATCAAATGGGAAGAACAAATATTCATTTGAAATAAAAATCAATCATTTGAAATAAATTCATCGTGGACCAGATTGCATTAAATCATATTCATGGTAGTAAAGATATAGAAGATGTAGAACTGTCTACTGGCACTCAGTTTAAGAACGCGTCTACACAAGATTTTATTCTGCTCGTCCACTGATGTGGTAGAAGCGCTCGTCCACACAAGTCTTTGGACTTGCTAAGTCCTTAAAGAAACTCCGTCCAATGACGTGGCGCTATGGACGTCTATTGAATTTTAGTTAGGCACTATGGGTGTATACTTGAGTTTCAAGAAGAGCACTCATCTACTGACGTGGCAACTATGGACGTCTATTGAATTTTAGTTAGCCATCTATTTAACGATTAAAATATAAACAGTTTAAATAACCTTTGGAAGGGTAATTCTTTGCAAGAGTCCAAGCATAGTATACATTATATTATTTTGGATATTCCCGCATAAACTGAAATCACTTGTTAGATCTCAACTAACACTTTGCCAAGCAAATTTAATCCTTTTGTTAACATCAAAACCTAGAGATTAAATAAACCAGAACCACTTTGGTTCCAACAGTATTTTGGTAACATGGACTTTATCTAGGTAGATTTGAGTACTAACATGTGTTTGATATATTGGTGTTTCTGTGGCTAATGGCAACTCCTCAAAAGGGCAGACATTGGCCAAAGACGTCATTCCCCATCCACACGTTCCATGCATAGCTTGAATTGATGGACAAGGTTACGACTGAAATCTAATATTTGGAGAAATTGTGTTTGTTTCAATGTAGCAACGAATGTTGAAGTTGATGATGAATATTGAGATACATGTGATCACGGGCAAAGAATCTTTAATTTAGGATAATGTTAACTCTCTTACATTATAAAGGTATTTATATGTGATCCATCCATATCTCTTACCGTTAATATCTTATAAGACTATATAAAATTTGAAAATGGTTCTATGCAGTGGAAGGTTTCTCTAAAACTAAGTTTACTTCTAAAATGAGAAAATAAGTGTGTGTCGGCCTTTGATTTGAGGTCCAAATACATGTGTGAAGCTACTTTAGTACTAGATAGTAATATTATTTCTCGAAAATGGAGATTCATGGATCATGATGGCTCAATTTATGTTAGGCAATAATAGCAGAATGCTCTTAATTTATGATATACTGCCATCTTATCAGTGCGACGCATAAGATACTATAAGAATGAATTCTGACAATATAATTAGAATATAAAAAAGACTATCAAACAAACTATGATAATTGAGAAATATTTCTAAATATGATGAGTGAATTCTTGAGATGATCTTTTGATAGTTGATAATTAACATGTGGTTCTCTAGATTTGTGTTTCTCATTGATGTTAAACTACTAAATGTGAGATTTTTGAGCCAAAAAGGGGTACTCACTAAATCTACCCCATTCTTTGTGATAGAGTGTTTTATTCCTCTTGGATTGTATTCTCTAGAACTTGACTTGAAACCGTTTTGAAACTTAGAAATTTTTTAAAACATTTTTGAAAATGATTGAGGCACTAGGTATTTTTTTCGGCCTTCTGAGCTTTTATTGATTAAATGCTACCCCTTAGTTGCCCAATTTTGAGCCTAAAAGAATAAAATACTTTTCTTGGTACCTTGAATTACTTTGATGAATAATGCTTGGTATGACACCTTTTAAAGTATTGCAAAAAGGGTAAAAAGGTAGTTTGAAAAAGTATGGGATGAGAAAGTTAGAAAATATTTCTCTTGAATTGAAAATCTCCCCTTCTCCAAATAAATAAAATAAAACAACAAAAAAAAAATATGGAGAAGGGGATGACAAAAGAAAGTGAGAAATAAAATAAAGAAGGAAAGAAAGGTGGAAAAATGAATCAAAGCCAAAAAGGTATTTTAGAAGGTTGTCATGATTTGCAATGTTGATATTTTGTTTAACCCTCTTGAAATTTCCTTTTCATGATTTCCCCACCTAACGATTAATCACATGGCCTCGTTACAACCAGAATAAAAGACCTCCTGATTCTTATGTGTTTTCATTAATAAAGTAGAGATTTGGTTAATAGTCAAGCTTATGGTAGAGTACCTTCCTTGAGGAAATTGAGCGAATTGTCATATACCCTTAAACACTTGAGTGAGGTGAGAAGAGTGCCCGAATCAATGAGAATATGAATTTAGGAAACCTAAGCTTCTAATTGGACTTGAAATGGACTATCTCTTGGGTACTTATTGAATATGCCTGTTACTTGGATTAGTTACTCGGGTTCTTGGTTCATCATCCATGCTCTGATTATTTATATCGTCTGGCCTTGGTGGTTGCTTGAGGACAAGCAAAATCTTAAGCTTGGGGTGATTTGATGAGTGTGATTCCACCTCATATTTCATTGTCATTTTGCATGCATTTTCATATAGTTTAGACATATTTAATTTCATTTTTGTTAGTTTTTACCTCGGAACGGGTAAGGCGGTTTTGTGGTGTTGTTTTGCAGAAATTAAGAATTAAATGCTCAGGATCAACCATGATGGAGCTTGGATGAAGATGGGGCTTGAAAAGTGAAGAAAATGAGCCAAGCAGAGCCCATCATGACCTAGCCGTTATGACCATCACGGCCATGATCGAGCAAAACTGAAAAGAAAGATGGCAAAAGTCAGAACTGGTCAAGGCCTGCCCGTGATGCCCATCACGGCCGTGACATATCAGCTGGACCAAACCCTCACAGGCAGAACTGATCACGGCCTAGCCGTGATGAGCATCACGGCCGTGACAGACCAAAAATTGAAGAAGCGCCCAAGGCAGAATCCATCACGGACGTGACGTGCATTACTTGGATCTGAAGCAACTGATTTGGATCTGAATTTGTGTTAGATTGGGATTCAAACTTCCCAAATCTATAAATAAGGCATCTGAGCAGAGACTAAAAAAGACTTCTGGGCTGCTACTCTTAGGCTATAATTTAGGATCTCTCTCTTCTTCTTCCTCCTCTCTTCTCTTATTTTTATTTTCATGTTGTTGTTAACCAAGCTTGTCATCACCATGACAAGGCTTGAGTAGTAGCTTAATTTCTAGGGATTGGGGCTATGCCCAAGGTTTGTTTTTACGGTATGAATTGATGTTTTATCTTTGTTAATTGAGATTTTACTTTTGATCTGATTTCTAGTGTTTTCATTACTCGTAAATTTGGCGGCCGCTTATATGCGTGATGTAGATATTCTAAGGAGGAACCTAGCGGTGAACTTAGGTGTCGGATCTATAGAATCAGACTTAGGACTGAAATCACGAGAGTTAGAAGCTGTCCTTCGAGGATCAACGAATTGTCACAAAGAGTAAAAGGTCCAATCTAAATTCGACTACCACGAGAGTAGGGGTTAGTTTAATTGGGCACTGTTTTTGTAACCCGAGAGGGAGCTTTAACTATTTGAGGATAAATTCGTCTTCAGGGAAATTTCAATAATTAACAAAGGGGTAATCGATTTAGTAACATAAACAACCTTATTGGTAACCCAAATTCCTAGGAATCCATTTAGATCTGAAAAATCATAAATTGATTTACTTTCTGTTTTACTTGATTGCATTCCTTATTTGATTTTCTAAGTTATCTCTTATTTCAAATATCAAAAACCTTTTCAAAATCCCTTTATATCGTCCAGTTTCATCGATTTGATAATTAGTTGCGATTTGAGATCACGGTCTCTGTGGGATCGATATCTTTTATTACTTGGCGACAATCTGGTACACTTGCCGGATCGCACGTGCACTCGCACGACATCAATAGAATATATATAATTTCATCAAATTCACTTCAGTCGTAACCTTGATAAGCAACAACTATTATATATATATATATATATATATATATATTTGTGCGATTAGCGACAGATAGTTAGCGACGGCATTGAAGCCGTCCGAAAAATCAACATTAACGATGGCCTTTGCCGTCGTAAAACTGTACACGAGCTACGAGGCATAAATGATTTGCGACGGCTTAAGCTGTCAGAAAATGAAACAAGGACTTTGTGTCGGACAGGTCGCCACAAAAATGGACACGGGCTACGAGGCATAAATGATTTGCGACGGCTTAAGCCATCAGAAAATGAAACATGGACTTTGTGACGGATAAGCCGTCGCAAAACTGGACACAAGCTACAAGGCATAAATGACAAAGTGTCAATAAAACCTCAGCCCCTCTCTCCTTCTTCCTCGCTTGTTTTGTCCCTTCTTGACCCACACCACCTCCCTCTCCTCACTGTGTCGTTTCCACCGCCGTGCCCACGTCTCCAACCGCCGCCTTCACCTTCCACCGTCGGCCTCGCCTACCACTGCCTCCCAGTCCCTCGCTGCCACCTCTACCTCTAACTGTTTCCCAATCCCTCACCTCCACCTCCTTCCCTTCGTTTCCGAAATTTTCGATAGCAACCCCCATCACACGGTGGTTCTCCAGCCTTCCCTCTTTCTCTTACTCTCCGTCACTACCGTACCACCACCTTCGTTCTCTGCCAGTCCCTGAAGTCGTAAACGCTATGTGAGAAAAGCAAGATGGTAAGGTTTCTGTTTGTGCATAATTTTTGCATATTTTTGTTCCATATTTAATCTTATAATTTTTGCATATATTTGTTCTAGATACCACCGCAGACTAAACCAATTATTGTAGTGTGACAACGAGTTCTGAAGCCAATTCAAATGAGAGTGCCTCACAGCTAGTGTTGGATAATAAAACAGATATTTATGTAGAGAAAATGAATGGAGAAAACATCCCACTTTGATGGGAAAATTCAGCCTTTGATCCTGATGCTTATTACTAAAGAGCAACACTTGACTTCTATGCTCATCCAAAAGGTCTATAGTGCGTTATGTTCCTGATGACATTTGCATTGCCATTTGCGTTCCTGATGACATTTGCGTTACCACTCTCATATTGATCCAAATAATTATGATTTGAATATTAAATATATATTAAATTAATTAAATTAATTTTTTTAAAAAAAGTATATTGCAATATACGAAGGAAAAGGCCGTCACTAACAGCATATTTTTGCGACGAAAAAGGCCATCACATATTTGCCACGGAAAAGGTCGTCACAAATTTGCGACAGCCACTTAAACAAACCGTTAGAAACCATTTGTGACAACCTCATATGCGACGAATCCATAGCTGTCAAAATTCCGTCAGAAACACGTATTTTGCGACCGATTTTTGACATTTGTCACGGCCTTTGGCCTTCGTTAAAACCAATTTTTCTTGTAGTGATATACTGAGTGTATCAAGTGAGAACTCCTTGTTGTGAGAAATGAGAACTAATAATAAGAACCATTGGATCATGATTAAAAAAAATTAATGGATTAGATTAAAACCTTACTTAAAAAGTCACATGACCTCCTCCATCCTCCCCCTTCCTTCACCCCTCCCTTTGAGTCCAGAACTGTTACTATTTATTGAAGTTGCTTGCCAGAACTCTATAGCATCGTGGTCTGCCATGCCTTCCCATCACCCGCCACCACTGATAAGCCTTTGGCTTATCTAGTTTTATGACTAGATGAACTAGGGTTTATGTGCCAATTTATTCGAGTTCACTCTCGTTTTCGCCCAAATTTGCCTTGTTTTGTTCCTAAGTTGGACTTTGACTCGTTTTGCGTCATGTGTGTAGTTTTTAGGTTATTTTGGATAGAATTACGCTTGTGGTTGCTTGTGTTGTTTTCAGGTCCATAAGTGAGCTCTAAGAATTAAGGAAAGTCAAGAAATAGTGGAGATTGCCATTCTGGAGATTCTCGCCCCGCGAGAGGAAGCTCGCCCCGCGAGAGTTTGAAGACCCGGGAAGACAGAGACCATCACGGCCTAGCCGTGATTCACATCACGGGCCGTGAAGGGAATGTTCGCGTCGCGAGACGTCCGTCGCGTCGCGAGTGTGTGAACTCCAGAAAAGCACCAGAGACAGAGACCATCACGGCCTAGCCGTGATGTGTATCACGGCCGTGACCTAAATGCCACACAAGTCAGAGACCATCACGGCCTAGCCGTGATGTGTATCACGGCCGTGACCCAAAATCCACACAAGACAGAGAACATCACGGCTTGGCCGTGATTCATATCACGGGCCGTGACAAGAGGACTCGCGTCGCGAGACATCCTTCGCGTCGCGAATGTTCAAATTCCAGAAGTGCGCCAGAAGCAGAAGCCATCACGGCCTGGCCGTGATGGCCATCACGGCCGTGACGCGTGGCCTCCTTATAAATAGAGCAAATCAGAACAGAAAAGAGGACTTTTGGATCAGAATTTTCAGAGATCTTTTGTAATCCTTATTCTGGGGTTTCTTTTCTTCTTCTCCTCTCTTAATTCTTAGGCTTAGGATGAATTCCGATTGTACGTGCGTTGTTGTTACGGACATGAGGAACTAATCCTCTTGTCTAAGGGATCGATGAAGCCACCCATGGCGGCATAGTGTTCATGTAATGTAACTCTCTCTCCTTTAATTCAATTATGATTTTCCAATTCTGTTTTCATTGTGTCGATTATATGCTAGCGTGATCGACTAGTTAAACGTGTTGAGGCCTAGCGGTGATTCGCGTTTTAGAACTTGAATTGGGAACATCGGTCGAGTATTGCACGAGAGTGAATAGGAGATCGATGCAACCTATAGGGAACAAGAATTAATAGAATTCGAGATTAGGGTTAAGAGACCTAGCAAGTAATTAACTCAAATCATCGAATACGTCCTAATGAGCACGGAAGTGGATTTAGGAGAATTTAGGGGTCCCGGTTGACATTAAAATTGAACCTAGGGAGGAGAGCAATATCACTTGGGTACTTTGCATGATTGGGTAGGTGGATTCGAAACCTTAGATGCTTTTATTTCTGAATTTAATCACCGTAGCGTTATTTGATTTGATTCTTGAAATTGCGATCTCAATCTCTTTCTCTCAACCACCTTCTATTGCTTAACCAACGTATCGGATTTCTTGACAATTTAGTCGAATTGGTAACCCAATCCTTGTGTTCGACCTCGGTAGAATCTTACCGTGTTTTTATTACTTGTGACGACCCGGTACACTTGCCGGAGTCAACAACAAGTTTTTGGCGCCGTTGCCGGGGATTGGCACAACCAATTTTCCTAATTTTTAGGAAATTCGACTGTTTGGTTAAGCTGACTTTTAGTTTTATTTTCTTTTATTTAATTGTTATTATTTTTCTCTGCTTCTTTGATTCCACTTGGTCTTTGACTGTTTTTGTATGCGAGGTACCCTCCTACAAGAGGACTTGCTATTTGATTCCGAGATCACCAGGACCGAGCGGCAGTTAAGGAAAGAAGCCAGGGAACAGAAAAGAATTGAAGGAATTAAAATAGAGGGCATGGCTGAAGAAAATCCTCCTCCTCCTCCTCGTTACAAGCCTCTCTTCGAGTACGATCTACCAAACTTGGAGGATTGTGCTTCTTCTATTGTGAGGGGCAACTTGAATACAGACTCCTTCAGAGTGGAAGGGTGTGTCACAGCCCAGATCCGCGAGAATCAATTTGATGGCAGTGGCAAACAAGACCCGCATAGACATATCACTCGCTTCCTGGAAGCTTGTGACTTGCAGAAGACCAGGGGAGTCTCTCAGGATGAGTTTCGCTTGCGACTTTTCCCTCTCTCTCTTAGGGATGTCGCTCGCGATTGGGTTGACTGACTTGGATAGGAACAAAGATCGAACTTGGGAGCAAATGGCACAGAAGTTCCTAACCAAATACTTTCCTCCTCAGAAGGCGGCACAAGCAAGAATAGCCGTCACTTCATTCAGGCAAACGGAGGATGAAACATATAATGAAGCTTGGGAGAGGTACAATGGTTTGTTGAGAAGATGTCCCTCTGCGTTCTTTGACCCGATTTCCAAAGTGCAGCATTTCTTTAATGGGTTGAGGGACGCTATCGGATGAACTGTGATGCCGCGGCTGGCGGTTCTTTTGTATATTTATCTACTGAGGATGGATGGGCACTTGTTAGAGAAAATGTCATATAATGATTACAACCGTGGAAGGGAAACCTCAAATGGAATCAGTTCGGGGCAATGGAGGCCATTCTTGAGCAAAACAGATTGTTGAAGATGCAAGTGGCGGCTTTGTCGAGGAGAACAAGAAGGCTAATGTGATACACGAGGGAATGCCTCCAGGTTGTGGTAATTGTAATGGAGATCATGACACTCGAAACTGTCCATTCAACTTCCCTCGGGAACATGTAGACTCATGCCACAACTTTTATGACACTTTGTGCCCCAGAATAACTATCGGAGGAAGCAGACAAAATGACTACAATCGGGAATCAAAATAGGGGGTACATGAGGAGAGACCATCCGGGCTTCGCATGGAGTAATGCTAGTGGTGGTCTAGCCAGGGCAGCAACCTCAAAGCAGGTATAAGGCCGAACATTGGAATTCAGCATGCAATACCCAGCAGGCTCTTCCAGGGGCCTAATCGGTTGCAAATAACAGATAGTGGAAGACAACCGTGGGAGCTGGCTTTTGAGAAGATGATGAGTACAGCAGTGGAGAAATTGTCAATTAACACGAACACCGCCATTGACAAGTTGGCTACTCATACAGGTTCAGCAATTCAGAATCTTGAGACACAAATAGCGCAGCTCGTGAAGCAACTTAATGAACGTCTTCCAGGCACTCTTCCGTAGTAGTGCGAGAACAACCCCAAGGGACAATGCAATGTCATATCTACTAGAAACGGAAGGGTGTTGGAACCTAGCAGGGGTACCACTAGTTCTCGGGATGACAAGGGCCGGAACAACTACCGATTGAGGAAGAGCAACTTGAGAGAAAGAAGGGTTGGCAAGTGACAAGGGGACCGGAGCAAGGGGAAGGCTGAAACTTGTGGATGAAGAGTTCGAAGGAAGAAGTGGGTTGAACCCCAAGACCTCCCGCCCTACATGAAGGTTCCGTATCCGGAAAGATTGAAGAAGCCTCAACAGGATAAGCAATTCAATAAGTTCCTTGATGTCTTCCGAAAACTTCATATTAACATTCCATTTGCGGAAGCCTTGGAACAAATGCCATCATATGCTCGGTTTATGAAGGAACTTCTCACTAAGAAGCGGAGGATTATGGATGAAGAAACGGTTGCTTTGACCGAGGAGTGTAGTGCCATTCTTCAACGGAAACTGCCTCCGAAGTTGAAGGATCCCGGTTCCTTCTCGATACCATGCACCATTGGGGGAATTACCTTCGGAAAGGCATTATGTGATCTAGGGGCAAGCATCAACTTGATGCCCCTCTCGATGATGAAGAGGCTAGGGATCAAAGAAGTAAAGGATACGCGAATGTCACTCCAACTGGCCGATCGTTCTATCAAATATCCCTATGGAGTAGTCGAAGGCTTGCTCGTGAAGGTTGACAAGTTCATATTCCCAGTGGACTTCGTGGTGCTCGACATGGATGAAGATGCTGAGATCCCTCTCATATTGGGTAGACCCTTCTTGGCCATCGGGGATGCCTTGATAGATGTTCGGCAAGGGAAACTCACTTTAAGGGTGAATGATGATAAGGTGGTCTTCAATGTCTTTGAAGCGATTAAGCACCCGGAAGAAAAGTCAGCTGTGTATCGAGTGGATGTTGTGGACCCAACTGAAAAGGTAAAGGCAATTCGAAAAGACCATGATCCTTCACTTGCAACATGATATCGGTAGAATCTCATGAGGAAGACAGTGAGGAAAAAGGCCCCCGGGGGATGAAGTTTACCTTGAGTGGCTACGAGACATGGAACCCATACCGAGTCTCCCAAGGGAAGAATGTGCAAGGGAAGAACTCAGCTGCAAAGGAATGAAAAAGAAGGGCAAATCACCAAGGTTGAAGGGTGGCACAACTGTAGTGGTCAAGTCTGAGACAATGAATTGATCTCAAAAAGGATCACCACGGAGTGGAGAGTTCGTCTTGATTATAGAAGGATGCTTTGGACTTAAATGAGCTGTCCGGGAACAGCTTGCGAGTATATAAAAGTGCACAAACCTACAGAGAACGGGCCAAGGAATGGCATGGCAAGCAGGATCTTCATCCCGGATTAACCCTTAGGGCGACTTGAGTCGAGGCTCGGGACGTTAAACAAGCGCTACTTGGGAGGCAACCCAAGCTAGGTACTCTCTCTCTTTTCCTCACTCTTGTTTTTGTTTTTGTTTTTGTGTTTGTTTTTGCTTGTCACTCTTGAATAATTTGAGAAGATCAAGAGTTGTTGTATGAATGATGTGTCGGCAAGCTTTTTGGATTTTGATTAAATGGAGCATAGATGGATTGCATGAATTATATTAACCATTGATGATTTCCCTAGGTTCTAGTAATAGAAAAGTTGATCCCCACTTAAAAATGAAAACTGAACTTGGAGAATTTTATTATGATTGCTTGATTTATGATAAGTTTGGGGTGAGGGGGTGCACACACTAGGAATCGTATCTCGGTCAAACAATTTGCAAAATGTCCAGGTGAGGATTTGAGCCTCCAACTCTGGTTTTGAATGTGTGAATCACTGTTAAGTTGCACTTTCCCGAATTTGCTTGAATCTCTATATGGTTTGCATGTTTATGTGTTGCATCAAATGATTTAGGCAATTTTCTTTGAATTAACTACTTGGCCTGAAATGAACCATCCCTAATGCATATTCCCTAGTAGCCAAATTGAGCCCAATTGACCTATTGTTTCTTGATGACCCTACATTATGAGCCAAAATCTGAAAAACCATGTTAACCCAATCTTAGGATTAGGAGAGCATGGAAATGAGCAAGAGAAAGGTTGTGAGAAACTAAGTTTGGGGTGGCTACGAGGTATGTGTCATATTGGGATGAGAAAAAGAAAATAAAAGTTGACCCAAGGCAAAAAGAAAAGAAAAGAAAAGAAGAAAACAAATAAATTGCCAAGGAAAAAGGGGCAAAACAGAAAAAAAAAAAAAAAAAAAAAAAAAAAAAAGATGAGCAAGGAAAAAAAGGCTGTAGTCACCCGAGACAAAACAGAAAAATGGAAAAAGGAATTCGAGTGGAAATGTGTTTAATGCTCATGCTCTCTTAGTTCCTAGGGACCTAAGCCTAAATATCCTTGATTATCCTACCTCGGCCCAGCCCCATTACAACCTTTAAAAGACCTTTTGATGTTGCATGCATGTTTTCGTGGGAACTATGTTTGAGATGATAATCAAATTCATGGGAAGTGCTCTTGATAAGTGAAATTGAGTGAAAAAGTTGAAAGCCTAGACAAACTTGAGCGAATGAGTGAAATACTAAATGCCCTTGTGAGGAAGGCAATTGTTTGAAATAGGTGATCTTCCTTTGTGTGTATCTTTGAGCCTCAACTTAGAGTAATGATGGCATGAATGATAACTTCTCAATTGTTTAAAGTAGATGAATGTGGGGATTACATTGATGAAAAAGGGGGGGGATCAAAGAAGAAAAACTGTTTTGTAAAGTTGCATGAAATTTGTGCGAAATTGATTAGATCTTTCAAGCTTGCCAAGTTTTGAGTCGTTTTTTGAGTTTTAAGCTTGCTTGGGGACAAGCAAGGTTTAAGTTTGGGGTATTTTGATAAGCCTT
This sequence comes from Sophora flavescens, assembly GCA_030762895.1. Taxonomy (NCBI): domain Eukaryota; kingdom Viridiplantae; phylum Streptophyta; class Magnoliopsida; order Fabales; family Fabaceae; genus Sophora; species Sophora flavescens. The sequence goes on from CM061063.1 coordinate 117,980,557, forward strand.
TGGCTTATCTAGTTTTATGACTAGATGAACTAGGGTTTATGTGCCAATTTATTCGAGTTCACTCTCGTTTTCGCCCAAATTTGCCTTGTTTTGTTCCTAAGTTGGACTTTGACTCGTTTTGCGTCATGTGTGTAGTTTTTAGGTTATTTTGGATAGAATTACGCTTGTGGTTGCTTGTGTTGTTTTCAGGTCCATAAGTGAGCTCTAAGAATTAAGGAAAGTCAAGAAATAGTGGAGATTGCCATTCTGGAGATTCTCGCCCCGCGAGAGTTTGAAGACCCGGGAAGACAGAGACCATCACGGCCTAGCCGTGATTCACATCACGGGCCGTGAAGGGAATGTTCGCGTCGCGAGACGTCCGTCGCGTCGCGAGTGTGTGAACTCCAGAAAAGCACCAGAGACAGAGACCATCACGGCCTAGCCGTGATGTGTATCACGGCCATGACCTAAATGCCACACAAGTCAGAGACCATCACGGCCTAGCCGTGATGTGTATCACGCCGTGACCCAAAATCCACACAAGGCGAGAGAACATCACGGCTTGGCGTGATTCATATCACGGGCGTGACAAGAGGACTCGCGTCGCAGAGACATCGCTTCAGCGTCGCGAATGTTCAAATTCAGAAGTGCGCGAAGCGGGAAGCCATCACGGCCTGGCCGTGATGGCCATCACGGCCGTGTGCGCGTGGCCTCCTTATAAATAGAGCAAATCGAGAACGAGAAAAGAGGACTTTTGGATCAGAATTTTCAGAGATCTTTTGTAATCCTTATTCGGGGTTTCTTTTCTTCTTCTCCTCTCTTAATTCTTAGGCTTAGGATGAATTCCGATTGTACGTGCGTTGTTGTTACGGACATGAGGAACTAATCCTCTTGTCTAAGGGATCGATGAAGCCACCCATGGCGGCATAGTGTTCATGTAATGTAACTCTCTCTCCTTTAATTCAATTATGATTTTCCAATTCTGTTTTCATTGTGTCGATTATATGCTAGCGTGATCGACTAGTTAAAGCGTGTTGAGGCCTAGCGGCGATTCGCGTTTTAGAACTTGAATTGGGAACATCGGTCAGTATTGCAGAGTGAATAGGAGATCGATGCAACCTATAGGGAACAAGAATTAATAGAATTCGAGATTAGGGTTAAGAGACCTAGCAAGTAATTAACTCAAATCATCGAATACGTCCTAATGAGCACGGAAGTGGATTTAGGAGAATTTAGGGGTCCCGGTTGACATTAAAATTGAACCTAGGGAGGAGAGCAATATCACTTGGGTACTTTGCATGATTGGGTAGGTGGATTCGAAACCTTAGATGCTTTTATTTATGAATTTAATCACCGTAGCGTTATTTGATTTGATTCTTGAAATTGCGATCTCAATCTCTTTCTCTCAACCACCTTCTATTGCTTAACCAACGTATCGGATTTCTTGACAATTTAGTCGAATTGGTAACCCAATCCTTGTGTTCGACCTCGGTAGAATCTTACCGTGTTTTTCTTACTTGCGACGACCCGGTACACTTGCCGGAGTCAACAACAACCACCCTATCATCCATTGCAATAGCACCGTCACCTTCATCCAAATGCAAAACTAAACCAATTTGAATGTAAATATTTGTTTCACGCACACTTGAAGATTGAAGCAATCATGATCTTCATTAAGAGGATATCCTGTAAGCATGAAAATGACCATAGCTAAGGAGAAAAAAGTAAAGATTAAGAAGAAAAACAAAAGGGGTAAAGGGCTGGTGATATAATTATTTGTTTTTCCATGATTTTAGTTATGAATTTTTAAGTGAAATGTAGGCAAAAGAACGATGCATATAAGGTGTTTGATAGAATACAACAGATACATTTTGCACCTCATATTTCTTTATCATTTTGCATGAATTTTCATGTAGATTAGGCATTTTTATTTTGATATTTGTTAGTTTTCCCTTTGGAACGGATAAGGTGGTTCTGTGGTGTTTGTGTGCTGGAATTCATGATTAAAATGCTCGAGACCAGTGAATTTGGAGTTTGCATGAAGATGGAGCTTGAAAAGCAAGAAAAATGAGCAAAGCAGAGACCATCACGGCCTGGGTGTGACAACCATCATGGCCATGATTGCATAGAATGATGAAAAAAAGAAGGAAGCAAAACTCAGAAGTTGTCACGGCCTGACCATGACAGCCATCACGACCGTGACAGGTCAATCAGCCCAAGAATTCACAAAGCAGAAGCTGTCATGGCCTAGCCCTGACAACCGCCACGGCCGTGACGCGTAAAATTTGGGATTTTAGGATCTGTTTTTGATTTGATTTGTAATTGCTTTAATCCCAAGTTATTCTACATTATAAATAGGACACTTAGGCTCGAAAATAGGGATATCTTCGCTGCTACCTTTGGCTTAATTTAGGATTTCTCTTCTTCTCCAATTTCTTTTCTTCTCTTAGGATTTTTATGCCTTTGTTAATCAAGATTGCTATGACCATGGTAATGCTTGAGTAGTCGTTTTATATCTAGGAATTGGTTCTATGCCCAAGACTTGTTTTATGTTATGAATTGATGTTTTCCCTTTGTTAATTTCAATTTGTTTTTGATTTAATTCCTATTGTTATAATTACTTGTGAATTTGGTGCACACTTATTTGCATGTCATAGATACTCAAAGGATGAACTGAGAAGTGAACTTAGGTATTGGATCTATAGGGATTTAACTTAGGATTTCAATCACGAGAGTTAGAAGTGGTCCTTTGAGGCTTCATTGAATTGTCACACCTCAATGGGTCCAATTTAAATACAATTACCCCGAGAGTAGGGGTTGGTTTAATTGGGCAAGGTTCTTGTATCTCAAGAGGGAACATTAACTATATTAGGATAAATTCACCTTCAAAGCATCTTGATAATCAACATAGTGGTAGTCAATTTAGTAGCATAAGCAGTCTTGTTGGTAACCCAATTCTTGGAAATTCCTCTTTAATTTGAAAAACCCCAAATTGATTGACTTTCCTTTTTTGTTTGATTGCGATTTTAATAATTGATTTGTTACTTGATTCTTATTTCCAAAACCAAATCTTTCCTTGTTTAGTTTAATTGATTTAATAATTAATTGTTGTTCAAGATCACAGTCTCTGTGGGTTCGATCTTTTTATTACTTAACGACTAAGCCATACACTTGCGGATTCACGCTATCACCTAGTCCGTTGGAAAACGAGTCACACGGATCCCCTCCTTACCGATGGATATGTCCGTCGGTAAATGTTAGTGGAACTTACCGACGGTCATATCCATCGGAAACTCTGATCTACACTAACCAACGGATATGTCCGTCGGTAACGAGGAATTGTTTTTATATTAAATTTTTTTAATTTTATTTTAATTAGAAATTTTAATTGTTTTTATTTTATTTTATTTTATTTTGTTTTAATTGTTAATAATTAATTTTTTATTTTTTATTTTATTAAAATTTATTTTTTTTTATTTTAAATATTAAATATTATTATATTATTAATTAAAAAACAAAATTGAAATTAAAAATAAAATCCTAATAATCCATACATAAAATATCCGTCTAGGTACAAAACACTACTACATCTATAACCATCCTAATAATCATCACCATAATAACCATCATCGTTGTCCTAGCGGGGGGAGTTCACCGGCGTTAGATGACTATCAGGCTGCAGCTCAGAAGACACACCGGCATCATGCGATTGCAGTCGTGGATCGGTAAAAGTAGTGGAGGGCTGGCTGGGATGGAGGACCCCTTGTAGAGCGTTGCGCCTCTCTGGTTTGAAAATCGAGCACAGTGGTCATCACCGTAGACCATGTATGCATCTGCTGCATCATGCGCTCGTTTGCCTGCCTCTGCTCCTGCACCTCCTACCTCAGCTGCTGCACCCCATTCGTGTCCTGTGAGCCAGATGATGTAGGCTCCCGAATGGTCAAGCTCGGTGTCGACCCCCGATGGATGGACTTGGATAGGGTCACAGTACCGTAAATCAGTCACTTCTTCATCCCGCCCGCCACATCCACCCAGACTTGGGTCTGTAGTCGCTCAACCTCGACGGGGTCCAGCTGGGAAGGATCCGAGGCACCAGAGCAGGAGGCAGCCTGTAACATCCCGGTTTTTAGGTTTTTTTTTACGTAAAGGGAACATGTTTAAGACTTGGATCATGTGGTTAAAATGTTAGTTAAATTCTAGGAATTTTCGCATAGAAAGTAAACAATCATCGGGAATGAGTTTAGAAGTAAGCAAAACTTGGAGTTTTACCGATTATCATCTCTTGGATGTTTGAATGTGAAAGAAGAAATTTGAAGTTAGGATTGATATTAGACATTTTTAATGGCTTAAGGTTGTTCATAAGGTCTTAATGAGCCTATATCTCATATTTGAGACCAATCGGACATCAAACGAGCTCAGAACACGAAGAAACGCGCGAAGTCAACGTTGCTGACCAGAGGCCACGCTGAGCATGGGGGAGTTGACGCTGGGCAAGGGGAAGTGGTACCATGCACACATACACATGACGGGTGACATGACATGCATGCAAGCACGCTGGTGGACGCTCCCACACAGAGCGTGGGTAAGTTCACGCTGAGCGTGAGCACCAGGAAATGGAAAAAAATAAAAAGGGCTCAAGTTCATTCACTTAAGCCATTTGAAACAGAAACAGAGATCGGGTCCTCGAGAGAGACCAGAGAGCAGAAACCAGAGAGTTCTACAGAGAGAAAGGGAGAGAACTAGAGAGAGAGAGAGAGTTTGAGAGTGAGGAAGGCTATCAAGAGCCTAAACCACCATTTTTGAGCTGGAACAGCTTCAGAAAAGCCATCACCACACCTTCTCCCACCGTTGGATCTTGGTAAAATTTCAGAGAAAGGTCCTAGTTTGGTATTTCTTGATATCCAGCGGTTTAAATTTCCGAATTTTCCTCAGAGTGAGAGTTATTCAACTCAGAATAACAAGGAAAACCCAACCCGAGTAGCTCCTGACCAATCACATTGGAAGGTTCGATCAAGGCTCATTAACCGTTGGATCAAGCTGAAATTTTTGGAGAAGGTAAAAGAAAGGTAGTTATTTATACTCAACAGTTAAAAGTTTAAATAGAGGTCTATATTTTGAGATATTTAGCCAGAACAGTGGCGGATTTACCAATGTTACTGCAGTTTTTGAGTTCCTTACTTTGTGCCTTTCAAATGTGATGTTTAGGAAGAATATCAGAACTTCGGAGACCTCTTCCGGTGTGAGGAAGAAACGAGAGGAGTCGAGTGGGAGCGATCTCATAGCGTTTCCAAGGTCGTACGTTTTTCGGGTGGGGGAAAGAAGCTTTGTATTGTCGGAATTGGCCAAGTAACCTTTTATGCAATAATGGTGCAGGGCGACCTAAACCCTACTAGAGCAAGAGTAACGGACAATGTCAACATCACATTGGGGACTATTTAGTGGTACCAATGATGATAGTGGAATTGTACGTTTATCGTCGTTATGTATAATATATATTATATTATTATTGAGGTTGATTGAATTGACTGAATTGACTATTCGGGATACATGTTTGATATATGATGAGTTATCCGATTATCTATGTTGATTGGAGTATAGATATTTATATTATATGCATTATTTTATTATATGTGGAGATGACTGTAATGATGACATGTTGATTTGATGGATGATGATTGTGATTATCGTGCATAGAGATTATCTGATAGTTGACACATGATGAGTATAGTGATGTATGTGGGGGTTCATGATACATGAAGTTCAGAAGTGCCTGACCTAGATGATTATTCGGATACGGTGATGAGACCAATGAGATATTATTATTGTTGAGGTTATCTTGCAGATGGTGACGAAAGGTTGAGGCATTATGAACCTATACGAGTCGGTGAGGCGTATATAGATGTGTGGATTTAATCACAGTCGTGAGAGGGGAAAACGCGAGGTCAGGGTGAGTCACGGGTGAGTGCCATGCGGGCGATGAGGCTCGAGGAAGACTATCCTGGCGGAGTCACGGGTGAGTGCCCTGCGAGCGATGAGGCTCAAGGAAGACTACTGTGATCTATTATAGTCCAGGTTGTTCGACTATTCTCCACTGGGGATGGGGAAATAGTTTCATTCTCTGAATGAGCCCTCTAGAGGGAACTGGTGTGTGCATCGAGATTTATTGGATAAATGACTAAAATGTGATAGTATTTGAGATCAGGGTGTGCGACTATTCTCCACCGGGGATGGGGAAATAGTTCCCTCTCTGAATGAGCCCTCTAGCGGGAACTAGTGGGTGCATCGAGATTTATTAGACAAATGACTAAAATGTGATAGTATTTGAGATCAGGGTGTACGACTATTCTCCATCGGGGATGGGGAAATAGTTTCATTCTCTAAATGAGTCCTCTAGCGGGAACTGGTGGGTGCACCGAGATTTATTGGACAGATGACTAAAATGTGATAGTATTTGAGATGACCATGTCATAGTTTAGTGTTTATGGCAAGTGCGTCTTTTAGAGATGTTTTATCTTCCATTGTGTAATTCAGTTTGATTTGGTGTGTACATATTTGGGATCCTACTGACGGGATTCCCTCTACTCTATTGTATCGGGTTATGATGTGTATTTGTTATGCATGTATGTATATATGTTGTTTATATTTTAAGTTTTTATTTTCCTGTCGTTTTTAATATATACGCTTAACGATAATAACACGTTTAAGTCCTAAATGTTATGGGTTTTATTTAATGGGACGTTGGGGTGTCTCATTTGGTGGTATCAGAGAAGTTCGGTTCTGAAACGGACTGTGAGGACTATGGTTAGGGTGAACTGGCCATTTAGTTGAATCCACATCGGATAACGACTATGCTTAGAAGTTGGGTAGTGAGTTTGAACGCGACATTTATATGGCATATAGTATTTATATTCTAGTTTTATGTAGTATTATATGTCATATTGATGTGGGCTGGTGATTTCTTTTAACAGGATCATGGCTCGAGGCAGAGGTCGAGAACGTGGTAGACGGGGTGGTAGAGCTTTAGAGGGTGTCGGGGATGAGAATCATCAACCTAAGGTAGGGATTGGAGGTGGAGGAGAGTCTGCCGAGACTCTTCGGACTATCCGCGAGTTAGCATCCGTTTTGTTGCAGCAGGTGCAACAGAATGCTCAGAGGATGCAGCAAGATGCAGAGTTACAGGAGCAACATAGCTGAAGGAGAGCTGCAGAGGCAGAGGATGTAGGATTGGCTACCTTTCTGAAAGGTAAGTCACCACAGTTTGGAGGAGATTATGATCCAGAGCGAGCTAAGTGGTGGATACAGGAGTTGGAGAAGATCTTTGACACCATGAGATGTAGAGGTGACAGGAAGGTGACTTATGCTGCCTTAATGCTGACAGGAGGAGCATAGTCATAGGGAAGAGGCAAGAGGAGGCTGCTAGAGGCAGAGGGTAGGTTTATATGTTGGGATTTGTTCAGAGACTGCTTCTTCGAGAAGTACTTTCTGCGGTTGGTTAGACGCGAAAAAGATAGAGAGTTCATGAGTCTCCAACAGGGAGACATGTCTATTGGTGACAATGCGGTCAGATTTGAGGCCCTGATACAGTTTTGAGTTCTATCAGAGGTTTCTAGATGAGGATTGGATGTGCCGGAGGTTTGAGGAAGGTTTACGGCACGAGTTGAAGAGGACTATAGTGCCCTTAGACATTTTGAGCTTCCCGGAGTTAGTGGAGAGGTGTTGTGCCATTGAGAGTATTGATCAGAGGCGAGAGATAGAGCTGAGACAACAACGCAGTGGAGGCTCAAACAGATCTAGTGATCATAGGAGGAGCAACAGTGGCTCTCATGGGAGGCGATGACCCTATACCAGACCAGTGCTGACAGTATAGACATCTACACTGGTACCAGTCAGTTTCTACATCAGTTGATGAAGTGGGTCAGCAGCAGTTAGGCCCGGTTTGTTTTGGATGCGGGGGACCACATTATATTCGAGATTGTCGGGAGAGTCATGGCTGTTTTATTTGTGGTAAACCAAGTCATCTGGCTCGTGACTGCAGACAGGGAGCTAAGCAGCAGCCGGTAGCTGCTGGACGAGGAGCCGGAGCTAGCAGAGGTGGAGTTAGTATAAGAGCCCCAGTTTCAGGACAACATAATGCTAGACCATAGACTACAAGGAGGGTGTTTGCTGTGAGGGGAGCTGAATTCTCTCAATCTGCCGACCTGATCCAAGGTATGTGCTTGATATTTGGTAGATTCTTGTCAGTGTTGTTTGAATTAGACGTTGCACATTCGGTTATCTTGCATGAGTGTGTGGATCATTTACAAGTGTGAATTATAGATGAAGGAAGTTTAGTTCTTAGGACGTGTAATTAATAGGGAGTAAGATTTGGAATGAGTGTTAGATAAGAAGTTATTAGAAGAATTAGTTCTTGTGGGTAGGAGGTAGCGAACTAGTTGTTTAAAGAAGTTGTTATTAAGGGAATTGATTTGGCTAAAACCTTGTAGCCTTTTATTGTTGAGTTGATGGTTAGAGTTGTGGATTTGATCTGAAAAAGGATGATCATATCACGTTTAGGTTGAGGTGGAGTAGTTCTTAGGTATATGAAATTGGGATTTGAGGATAAATAATATAATTAGGCATGTTTTTTCTTGTTAAAAAGGTGATTTTAGAACTTCACTTGAAGCTATGATTGGATTAGCTTAGTGTACTGTTCCAACGGGGTTTGTAAGTTGAGATTTGATTGGAAGCTTTGATGAATAAATGTTAAGTTCAAATGCATCTTTAACGTTTAGCTTGTGTTAATTGATTTAGTTATGATTGGTTTTGGAGAATTTAAAGATAAGACTTGTATTACATATTATATACATGTTGATTTTCGGATTTATGATGAACTAGAAATGTTGAAGGTAAGATTGATAGATTTTAGAGAGTTGTATGATAAGATAGTGTTTGAGAGTAAACTTAAGTTTATGGGATAAATGCTTTGATGCGAAGATGGATATATTTTCTAATGATGATAAGTTGATTTAAAGAAAAGGAAGTTTAGGTATATGGTGTTTAGAAAAGAAGTTGTTTTGAGTGTGGCTTGTCCATAATAGGATTTAAGTCCTTATGTTAAGAATAGAATTTTGAGGCCATTGGATGTTATTAAGATATTTGACTTATGAAAATAGTAGTAAATTTGGATTTGGTGAAAGATTTATTATTCTAAATAGTACTGGGTAGGATTTTGAGTATTTTACGGTTAAATCAAGAGATTGGATATTTGTGCTCGAGGATTTTGAGTTTAGGATGATAATGTATATATATTATGATGGCATAGTATGTAAAAACATGTGTGAAATATGAAGTGACAAATTGGTGTATGTTAAGTCTTGATAAATAAAAGTATATGTATGAGTAAGAATCATGTGATTGATAATTGTATCAGAGTGCACAGCGGGGTTGATGTTGTATGTAACCCATGCAAAATTTTGAAGACGAAATTTCTTTTAAGGGGGGTAGTAATGTAACATCCCGATTTTTAGGATCTTATTTTATATAAGAGGAACATGTTTAAGACTTGGATCCTGTGGTTAAAATGTTAGTTAAAGTCTAGGAATTTTTGCATAGAAAGTAATCAATCATCGGGAATGAGTTTGAAAGTAAGCAAAACTTGGAGTTTTCCCGATTATCGTCTGTAGGACGTTTGAATGTGATATAAGAAATTTGAAGTTAGGATTGAGATTAGGCATTTTTTAATGGCTTGAGGTTGTTCATAAGGTCTTAATGAGCCTATATCTCAAATTTGAGGTCAATCGGACATCAAACGAGCTCAGAACGCGAAGAAACACACGAAGTCAACGTTGTTGACCAAAGACCATGTTGAGCGTGGGGAAGTGGTGCCATGCACATGGACACGTGGAAGGTGATGTAGCATGCATGTAAGCATGCTGGTGGACGCTCCCACGCTGAGCGTGGGTAAACTCACGCTGAGCGTGAGCGTCAGGAAATGGAAAAAAATAAAAAGGGCTCAAGTGCATTCACATGAGCCATTAGAAACAGAAACAGAGAGCTTGTCCTAGAGAGAAACCATAGAGCAGAAACCAGAGAGTTCTAGAGAGAGATAGGGAGAGAACTAGAGATAGATAGAGTTTGAGAGTGAGGAAGGCCATCAAGAGCCTAAACCACCATTTTTGAGCTGGAACAGCTTCAGAAAATCCATCACCAGACCTTCTCCCACCGTTGGATCTTGTTAAAATTTCATAGAAAGGTTCTAGATTAGTATTTCTTGATATCCAGGGGTTGAAATTTCCTAATTTTCCCCATACTGAGAGTTATTCAACTCATAAGAATAAGGAAAACCCAACCCGAGTAGCTCCTGACCAGTCACATTGGAAGGTTCGATCAAGGGTCATTCACTGTTGGATCGAGCTGAAATTTTTGGAGAAGGTAAAATAAAGGTAGTTACTTATACACAACGGTCAAAAGTTTAAACAGATGTCTATATTTTGAGATATTTAGGCAGAACAATGGTGGATTTACCAATGTTACTGTAGTTTTTGAGTTCCTTACTTTGTGCCTTTCAAATGTGATGTTTAGAAGGAATATCGGAACTCCGGAGACCTCTTCCGGTGTGAGGAAGAATCGAGAGGAGTAGAGTGGGAGCGATCTCATAGCATTTTCGAGGTCGTACGTTTTTCGGGTGGGGGAAATAAGCTTTGTATTGTCGGAATTGGCCAAGTAACCTTTTATGCAATAATGGTGTAGGGCGACCTAAACCCTACTAGAGTGCGAGTAACGAACAATGTCAATATCACATTGGGGACTATTTAGCGGTACCAATGATGATAGTGGAATTGTACGTTTATCGTCGTTATGTATAATATATATTATATTATTATTGAGGTTGATTGAATTGACTATTCGGGATACATGTTTGATATATAATGAGTTATCTGATTGTCTATGTTGATTGGAGCATATATATTTATATTATATGCATTATTTTATTATATGGGGAGATGACTATAACGATGACATGTTGATTTTATGGATGATGATTTTGATTATTGTGCATAGAGATTATCTGAGAGTTGAAACATGATGTGTATAGTGATGTATGTGGGGGTTCATGATACATGAAGTTCAGAAGTGCTTAACCGAGATGATTATTCTAATACGGTGATGAAACCAATGAGATATTATTATTGTTGAGGTTATCTAGGAGACGGTGACGAAAGGTTGAGGCATTATGAACCTATATGAGTCGGTGAGGCGTATATAGATGTGTGGGATTAATCACAGTCGTGAGAAGGGAAATAGTGCGACTATTCTCCAGGTTGTGCGACTATTCTCCACCGGGAATGGGGAAATAGTTTCATTCTCTGAATGAGCCCTCTAGCAGGAACTGGTGGGTGCACCCAGATTTATTGGACAAATGACTAAAATGTGATCATCTTTGAGATCAGGGTGTGCGACTACTCTCCACCGGGGATGGGGAAATAGTTTCATTATCTTAATGAGCCCTCTAGCGGGAACTGGTGGGTGCATCGAGATTTATTGGACAAATGACTAAAATGTGATAGTGTTTGAGATCAGGGTGTGCGACTATCCTCCACCGGGGATGGGGAAATAGCTTCATTCTCTGTATAAGACCTCTATCTGGAACTGGTAGACGTGCACTAAGATTTATTGGACATGTGACTAAAATGTGATAGTATTCGAGATCAGGGTGTGCGACTATTCTCCACCGGGGATGGGAAAATAGTTTCATTCTATGAATGAGCCTTCTAGAGGGAACTGGTGGGTGCACCGAGATTTATTGGACATATGACTTAAATGTGATAGTATTTGAGATCAGGGTGTGCGACTATTCTCCACCGGGGATGGGGAAATAGTTTCATTCTTTGAATGAGCCCTCTAGCGGGAACTGGTGGGTGCACCAAGATTTATTGGACAGATGACCATGTCAGCATAGAGGTATAGCTGCATGAGTGTCTAGGGTAGAGGATGATACAGTGATTGGAGGATGAATGCTTATATACGTGGTTATTGTGTGATAGATATTGGTGTACTATTATTAGGTATTATGTTATGAATCCTCTTCCGTTTTTTATAATAGTATATTTCTTATCCCCTATTTTCTCTATTGTGTATGTTTGGTTATGTGATCGTAATGAGAAGACCCTGCAGAGGAACCGGCTATGGAGGAATTGGATGGAACTCCTTATGAGCCAGATGCTGAAGGACGAGCCGTGGATTCTAGCGGTAGAGTTTAGTGTTTATGGCCATTGCGTCTTTTTGAGACGTTGTATCTTTCGTTGTGCAATTCAGTTTGTTTTGGTATGTATATATTTGGGATCCTACTGATGGGATTCCCTCTACTGTACTATATTAGGTTATGATGTGTATTTGTTATGCATGTATGTATGTATGTTGTTTATATTTTAAGTTTTTATTTTTCCATCGTTTTTAATATATACGCTTAATGATAATAACACGTGTAGGTCCTAAATATTATGGGTTTTCTTTAATGGGAAGTCGAGGTGTCTCACAGTCTCAGACGCTACCTGACTAAACCTATTATTGAACTCCTCCTGCGATCAATACAACATAAACATTATATTGTTAAACTATAATAATAACATATAACATATAATTTAAATGTAGAAAGGCACTTTAACACACCACGGTCAACCTCGACCTCTCATCAACAAATAACCCGGTTTTTGCGCGAATATGCGTCTGCTCAAAGACCGTAGGGACATTAACAAACCGGGAAAGCTCTCCTGCCTGCAACCGACCCACGAATAAAATCAATTAGTTATAAAATAAAATTTTAATAAAATATACAATTTATCAATAAAATTATTTATATATGCATACCATGTTAATGGCATGATGCATGTGGCTAATCGAACCACCAGTGTGCATACTCCCACCCTTATAGGAAGCCCGATTCCTCTTCGCCTGCTGACACTTCAGCTTGTAAGCTGGAGTGTCCCGGTAAGCATGAAGCTGGGCCCAGATGTTGGGCCCGATGTAATCCGAACGTATCTGGCTCTCCCTACACTCCCGGAGCATGTCCCTCCGTCTCGTAGCTGCTCGGTTGTCAAAGATAGCACGTATCTGTGAGGCATGCTTCGGTAACCAGCGCACAAGGGCCTGTTAACAAAGAAAAAATATTAATAACATTATACAAAAAAATATATAAAATGCCTGAAAAATAAAGGAAAAATTATAGGAAATAATAAACAACAACATACCCCGAATCGTTTAAAGATACGATCCTGGTCTTCCTTCGGTATCACCCCCCATGATGGCCAGAAGAGACGATACAGGGCCTTGATGGTATAGGCAACGTGCTTCGATCCCACTTTCGATGGGATGGACCTTAAAAATTATTTTATTAATTCAAAAATATAACAACCAACAAATAAATACTTATTAAATAGTAACTAAAATAGGAAAAGTTAAAAACTTTAAATTTAAAAAGACTTACGATCCAGAAATAGGTCGGACCCATGGTCGATCCTCAGGTGCGGGAATCCTGGCCCACTCAGGCATGTCCTCTGTCGCGGTCGACTACTGCACAGACGATGAGGATGAAATGGTCATGTCGTGATCGCACGCGGGCGTCGATGATGAGGATGGAATGGTCGTGTCCGGCTGTGGCAACATCCCAGGAGGCGGCATAAATGATAATCATGCTGGCTATGTGGCCGGCACCGATGATGGTGGTGGTGTTGGGTGTGGGTGTGGGTGTGGGTGTTGTGTGGGTCCAGTAGGGGGCGCCAAGTAGTCGGCTAGTGCGTGTAGTGGAGCAAAACGAGTGGAGGTCTGGACATGGGTGGAGGATGGGGTAGTGTAGGTCGGGGATGGTGTAGTATGGGTAGGGGATGGTGTAGTATGGGTCGGTGAGGGTGTAGAATGGGTGGGGGAGCCTCCTGTAGGTGCCGTTGGGGTGGGTGCGGAAGGGGTGTGGGTGGGAGCGGTGGGTGCGGAGTGACCTGCATCAAAACGAGCAAGCACCTGGGACTTGGCAGTGTATCGTCCCCGCTTAGCCTTCCCCTTCCCCTTATCACCGCTAGGCGGTGGGGGGCGGGACGATTATCCTCCTGATGCTGACATATCTATTTTTATAGCACAATTATAAATCAATGTAAAAATAATAAATCAATCGACATCTAACAGACTAATCTAAGCAAATATTTAGAATACAACAATATTTGTCAAGTCCTACATTTAATTAATAAGAAAATATTTAAAATTCAATAAAACTAACTTAACAGTAAAATTCCTATTCATACTCGGTATTGTCATTTGATTGTAAGTCCGAATCTTCTTCTTCTTGCATTGAGTCATCACTTTGGAATTCTTCCTCTGATGATGCATGCATCAATGACTGATTACCAATGACCACTTCTTCCCCATCATTTGTAGATCCCAACATGCCAGTAATACGCTCGACCTTAATTACTTCATCGACATGTGACGATTCATCCACCTAGAAGGGCGTCTCATCCTCTGCATCGTCGATTTCTATATGACCCCTAGGCTTGGTAGTGACAGCAACACACCAATCTCAATTACTTCCACCCTAGCCTTGTTTTTAACTGATCGTTTAGAGTCGCCCATGAATATAAGTAATAAAAAACATTAGTGACAATTCATTATTCAAGGGACGCTAAGTATTTAAATGTGAAAATATAATAAAATTACCTTTCAAACGGATACATCCTCCTATATTGTACTGGTCCACCAAGCCTCGCTTCATATGCAAGATGGACAGGGAAATGTTCCATTGAGTCAAAAAAAATCCTGGGGAAATACCCTCTCCATCTTGCATAGAATTATGGCAATGTTTTCTTCCATCTTCTTCAAACCATCTGCTCTTAAAGTTGCAGAGCATAGATCTTTGAAGAAATGACGGATTTCTGTAAGCGGGTTCGAAACATGTTGGAGCAACGAGCCGAAAGCAATAGGAAGTAAACACTCCATGAATACATGACAATCATGACTTTTCATCCCATGAAGCCTCCCCACTCTTACATCAGCACATCGTGCCAAATTAGAGGAATAACCATCAGGCATCCTAAGGTCTTTTAACCACCGACAAATTGACTTTGCTTCATCGGCGGTTAGACTGTAACAAGTTTTTGGTTTGACCATTTTTCCATTAGACCCCGGCTTCAGCTCCAAATCCTTTTGTCTACAGTATAGAACTTTGTCCATCCTTACCTTCTCTTTGTCATTTGTCTTGCCAGACACATTCATAACCGTGTTAAAAATGTTGTCAAAGAAATTCTTCTCAATATGCATCACATCAAGGTTATATCTTAACAGATTATCCTTCCAGTACTGTAGTTCCCAACAAATACTTTGTTTTGTCCAGTTACGCCATTCTCCATAGGCTTCAGTGACTTTAGGAAGATCCTTAACCTGACCCCATATTTGTTCAAGAGTCAATAAAGGCGGTGGACCTTCCTCTTCTGTCTGATTCTTTTTGAATGCTCGAATATTCCTTCGGAAGGGATGGTCACGATCTAAGAACCGGCGATGAGAATCAAACCAAGAACTTTTGCCACCATATCTTAGGGTAAAAGGCTTTCCTTGTTCCAAGCAATACAAGCACACCAATTTATCGTGGGTCCCCCAACCAGAGAGCATGCCATATTCAGGAAAATCATTGATAGTCCACATCAGTGTCGCCCTCATCATAAAGTTTTGCTTCTTTAAAACATCATATGTCAACACACCATTCCACAACTTTTTCAGAACATTGATCAAAGGCTGCAAATATACATCTATGCCAGCCTCCGGATTAGATGGTCCCAGAATGAGACAAGTCAAAAACATATATGGTTTTGACATGCACATCTCAGGAGGAAGATTTTACGGTGTAACAATCACTGGACAACATGAATATGGCTAGGATGACACCTGAATGTATGGGGTTAAACCATCTGAGCACAACCCAAGTCGTACATTGCGAGGATCGGATGCAAAATCAGGGTGTACCCGATCGAAGTGCTTCCAGGCTTCACCATCAAAAGGGGGGCGTATAACGCCAGGGCTTCTTCTATTTTCATAATGCCACCTCATCTGTCCCACAATTTGCGTTGATGCAAATAGTCTCTGCAACCTTGGAATTATTGGCAGATAGAACATTGCCTTCGTAGGAAATGATTTGTTCTTACTATGGTCAATACTTTAAACGTGGTACTTGGATGTCTGACAAAATTTACATTCTTCCAGCGTGCTGTCATTTGTACCCGAATCACTATCATAATATAGCATGCACCCGTTCGGACAACAATCAATCCTCTTAGCCCCCAACCCCAGTTTCGACACCAACCGCTTCGCATCATCATAACATTTTGGCAACAACTCTTTGAAGGGTGTCACATCTTGAAGAATTTTACCAAAAAAACTCCAAACACTGCTCGGGGACATTCCAATTGGACTTGCAAGCTAGAAGCCTAACATAAATTGATAATTTTGAATCTGACGCCCCTTCAAACAATGGCTTATTTGTCTCTAACAATAGATTATAGAATCTCTGTGCCGATTCATTAGGAGGCTCTTCCATGTCATCAGACTTATTCACCTCGAAATTCCCATGTTGCCAAAGACAATCAACCACCATCATATGCATTGACTGGAGTTGTTCGACATAGTCGTCGTGTAAGCCACTGCTTGATGCAACCATGTCAAGATCGTCACCACTGACTTCATTTAGATCAATATTCGGCAACTCCTCACCATGATCAGTCCATATCCAATAATTAGGATTGAACCCACATCGGTATAGGTGTAACTTCACGTCATCATCACTCAAAACCGTTGTACAAATGCACTTTATGCACATATATCTAATCCCCCCTCTTCGGCATAATCACAATGTTGCTTGACTTTCAATATAAACTCCTCATTACTTATCATGTGTTATAACTGACTAAATTTCGGCAACATTTCACATTGGTCTCCAAGTACACGTCTTGACCGCGGTAAGATACCACAATCAAGTATGGACCCAGAGAACAAAAGGAAATGCTTTGAATTGAAATTTCATCAACTATTTAACAAATGAGAAACAACAAATAATTAGTACAGCAGCGGAGAAAAAATTTCTTCCCAAACTGTCCCAATTGGACAATTCAAGATTCAATAAAATGAGCGATGCCATGACCACAAGTACACATGCTCGATAATATTGAACCTTGAACGGGAAACTACGATTTTTCTCAATTACGTATTAATTATACTCTTAAAAACTAAAACTTTAAGTAACATGGATAATTTACATAAAGTTTGACATTATTAGCAAACAATTAAAACACATAAGCAACTATCATACACAAAGTACTCATTTACAAAATAAATCTCATAATTATTCGTCTAACTCTATATTAAATCATTTATTTTAAATTAATCTAATTATTATAACATTTTATTCAATTAGTTAATTACGTGGTTAATTAATTACTAAAAAAATTATTTATATAACAGTTATTCTTCCCACTTATGTTTGTTTACTTGACTGTTTAAAGTCCTACGATATCAAGACGTGTATAAACTGATTATTAGTATATTAGTTAATTACTTAAATAATAATTAGTAGTTCTTCTCAAAAAATGATTTATTTAGATATTTATATTTTTAAATAAAATACATTTAATGCATAACTATTTTAATTTGGTATTCAATTTTTTTGAATATTTCCTTTATACCTGGGATTAAAGTGATGCGTCTTTAAAACTAATCTTCTACCCATACGACCAACATAGTTTGTTATTATAAACAATTTATTTAATTATTGAAAGTTGCAAAAATTTAAAGGTCCTCATCTTAATTTTAAATTAAAGATATCCAAATGAACAGAACAACAACAATGACGACGAACAATGAAATGAACATTTATTGGGCAAACAAATAGAACACAACATGATGGACAAATGTACATACACATATGAACAAAATAGCTATATATATATATATATATATATATATATATATATATATATAGAACAAAACAACAATTTGATAAATTAAAAAATTTCATAACTCATACTTGTTGCAGAACAATTAATAAGGAGGCAGCGGTGGCTGCACAACAATAAGCAAAAAAAAATAAAAAACAAAAAAAATTAAAAATGGTATGAACAATGTGGGAAATGTCAAATGCAACCAAAACAAATCAACAAAAAATCATGGTGGAGAGGCATGGCAAACCTGTGGCAGTGCTGGGAGTGGCAATGGGGGGCTGCTCAGGTGGTGGCAGGCACGGCGAAGGGTGTGGTAGCGTGTAACACCCCGATGTTTCAAAACTTGCATTCTATGAATTTAAATCTGAATTGTGTACACAAACTCTTTTATGTTAGAATATAATGGTTAACAACCTAAAATAATGAGTTTAAAAGTCCTTTGAACCTTTGAATCCATTTAAACAGTCAATTTTGATGTTATTATATTGTTTTTACTCATATAATCGAGTACAGGGACTTACATAATCAATTAGTAGCTTTCTGGAGTGATTTCCTGAAGTCCAGAATAGACATAATCGATTATTATCAGTACATAATCGATTATGTGCTGTCTGGAACTGAAAATACAGGAACTGAGGCCATATATTCGATTATCATGGGAAGATAATCGATTATATCACCAAAAAATTGATTATGACATCCTAGATAATCGATTATATGTGTCAAATAATATAACACTCCCCCTAGGTTTAGAACACCCCTTTTATGCGAAAAATCCCGGGAAAAGTGGAGTGGAGTGGCGGCCGAAGCTTCAATGAGCAGAAAACAAGAATGACATTCATATATATTGAGATATAAGAGTAGATAGAAGAGAGAAGATAATAGTAGAAAGATAAGATACCTCACCAGAGAGATAACGGTCGTGAAGGTGAGGGTAGAGAAGGAGCTCGCACGGTGGGCTGCGGTGGCTGACCGGAGAGAGAGAGAAGGGTTAGGGCAGAGAAGATTTGTGCAATGAGTGAATATGGAACTGATGAAAGTGAAGAAGAGAAAAGGGCACAGGTAACGTGTACTTTCTAAAAACATTACAGATCACTACGTCAGTTCTTAAAATAACAGACGTTAAAAGACAACTTTTACGTCAGTTGTTTAAATAACTGTCGTAAAAGATGAACTTTTAACGTTAGTTATTTTAACAACTGACGTAAAAAGTGCCTCCCATCACTTTTAACGTCGGTTGTTAAAACAACGGACGTTAAAATTCATTTTAATGATCCTAGTATTTACGGTTCTGCCACGGCCTCCTTTTTAACATCTACATTTTGTTTAGCAGCCGTTTATCTAACTCGTTTATTGAATATTTTCCAGTAGTGCCCTAAGAAAGTGCCCTAAACCTCTTTCTACCTAGAAATTACAAGAATCAAAATTAGAAAAAGGGGACAAGATATCATAAGAAGGTTTCAAGAGGTGGAGTAGGAATCACCAAGGAGGAAATAGGAGAGGTTAGAGGTGGAAGAAGAACTAAAGGGTAAGGAAGTCATAACAACTAAACCCTTCTTCAACTTTGTCCTTGTTTCTCTTAATAATATGTATGATTGAAATACTCTATGTGAGTTTTAGTTAGTTGTATGGATGATGTGTAAGAATGGAACCCTAAGTGGGTTTTGGTTAGTTAGGGCCAAAGAATAGCACATAAGGTGTTTGATAAAATGCTTGAACTATGAACGTTTTAATATTGGACTATTTTCTTTGATGTTCATGAAGAATAGTTTATTTGTTGATGTATTAAGAAAAGTTAATGAGGCAAGGCAGTGGACTGAAGTTGGAGAGAGGGAGCTCTCTTAGGACCTGAACTGGTTCAAGAAACTTTTAACAAAATAAAACAAATCTAGGAGAGACTATTGATAGCTTAAAGCCGTCAAAAGAGTTATGCAGATAAAAGAAGAAAACCTCTCGAATTTGAGGGAAATGATCATGTTTTCTTAAGGTTAACCCCAATGACAGGCATTGGTCAATCCTTAAAGACCAAAAAGTTGAGTCCTGGATATATTGGTCCCTTTCAGATTCTCAATAGAGTTGGTCCAGTTGAATATCAAATAGCTCTTTCTCCTTCCCTATCTAACCTACATAATGTGTTTCATGTGTCACAACTCAAAAGGTACATTCCAAATCCATCTCATGTAATTGCTCATGAATCAATACAATTAAAAGAAAACTTATCCTATCAAACCAAACCCATTCAAATCATATACAGAAGCACCAAAACACTAAGGAATAAGACCATTCCTTTGGTCAAGGTCGTTTGGGAAGGAGCAGCTCCAGAGGAGGCCACTTGGGAGTTAGAAACAGATGTACGCCAAAACTATCCAGAGTTGATGCAAGGTGAGCTATCAATCTTATGCCAAATTTTGAGGACAAATTTTTGTTAAAAGGTGGGGAGAATTGTAACACCCCGATGTTTCAAAACTTGCATTCTATGAATTTCACTCTGAATTGTGTACACAAACCCTTTTATGTTAGAATATAATGGTTAACAACCTAAAATAATGAGTTTAGAAGTCCTTTGAACCTTTGAATCCATTTAAACAGTCAATTTTGATGTTATTCAATTGTTTTTACTCATATGATCGATTACAAGGACTTATATAATCGATTAGGAGCTTTATGGAGTGATTTCCTAAAGTCCAGAATAGATATAATCGATTATTATCAGTACATAATCGATTATGTGCTATCTGGAACTGAAAATGCAGGAACTGAGGCCATATAATCGATTATCAGGGGAAGATAATCGATTATATCACCAAATAATCGATTATGACAGTCTAGATAATCGATTATATGTGTCAAATAATATAAAAGGACCCCTTGGTCGAGTTGGACACTGAGAAGGAACAAGGAGAAGTTAAAGGTGGAAGAAGAACTAAAGGGTTAGGAACTCATAACAACCAAACCTTTCTTCTACATTATCCTTGTTTCTCTTAATAATATGTATGACTGAAATACTCTATGTGAGCTTTGTCAGTTGTATGGATGATGTGTAAGAATGGAACCCTAAGTGGGTTTTGGTTAGTTAGGGCCAAAGAATAGCACATAAGGTGTTTGATAAAATGGTTGAACTAGGAACTTTTTAATATTGGACTGTTTTCTTTGATGTTTATGAAGAATAGTTTATTTGTTGATGTATTAAGAAAAGTTAATGAGGTAAGGCAGTGGGACGCCCTGCTAGGTAGTGAGCTCACATACCCATGAAGTATAATGTTTCTTGTAAGGTCTATAAACTTGCTATTAAGTATGGAAGTCTTACTAATTCTTTTTGAATGGATGGTGTACCTTTGAATGTATGGAAATGAATTCACTTTATTAGTGTACATCTTAAGAAGGGATTTTTCCAGTTTACCGGCTGGACATAACATTTATTATACCATTTATGTTATGATTTCCTTATTGAGATTTATTCTCATTATAGTGGTGTGTTCAGTTTCCGCTGCAGGTTCATCTCAAGAAACGAAGAAGGATTAGAAATGCTTTTAGTATAAAGAGATGTGTTACATTAAATGATATTAGAGCAGTTCAATCCTTCTTTGGACTGTGTTTAGGATGACATGCCTAGTTTGGGCAATTAAGAAATAATTGTGCTTATTTGTATGCTGTGTAAACTGAACACTTTACAATAGGATATTGAGACTGATCAACTCAATATGTTATTGCATTGTGTACAGAGCATAGCAGCCAATAGGCGAGGACGTCCGAATTTTATGACCACTAGTTTTGGACGTATAGCAAAGGCCATCGAAGATCAAGCTGCATTAACCTACCAGTTGTTGGAACAACTCCAGAGCCATGCCGTCGCAAATGTACAACCAGCCAATAATACGGCTGGATATGCTAGATTGTCAGAGTTCCGAAAGAATGATCTGACACAATTCCTAGGAAAATATGATCCTACTGCTACAGACGAATGGATAAGGGAAATTGAGAAGATATTCTTGGCCATGGAATGTCCAGAAGATCAAAGAGTGCGATATGCAACCTTTATGCTCAAATCAGAGGCTGAAAATTGGTGGAATGGAGTAAAGACTGGGTTGGAGTCTCAAGGAGTTAATATAACTTGGGAAATTTTTAAACAGGCATTTCTTAACAAGTATTTCCCTTATAGTGTTCGGTGCAAAGAGAAACAAAATTTCTACAGTTGCAACAAGGTAATATCACCGTGGGTGAGCAAGAAGGACATAACAAGTCTGAGAAGAGAAAATGGGATGATGTGGGAAGGTATAAGAATTTTAGACACCAAGAAGATGTTGGTAAAGAGAAGAGAGTTCAAAACCAAATTCCAAATGAGAAGGAAAATTATGCAAATTGTGGGAAGTTTCATGGAGGTCGTCCATGCTTGAAGGGACATAATGTTTTCTGTAAATGTGGAGCACCAGGGGATTATTCTAACCAATGCCCACAGTTGAAGGATAAGGCTGCATTTCCTCAAAAACCACAAGCTAAGGGAAGGGTTTTTACTTTCTAGTGCCAAAGTCTTCTGATTTTATACGAGGTATGGGTAGGATAATGGATGTTCTAGTTAACATTCTTTTTGATTCTGGAGCAACTCGTTCCTTTATTTCATATTAATGTGTGAAAAAACTTAGACTTCCTATCTCTCAATTGTCTTATGACTTAAGAGTCTCCACTCCAGCACAAAATGATATTTACACCTCTGATGTATGTTTAAATTGTCCTGCTTACTATCAAGATGCACTCTTTCACATTGATCTTATCTATTTTCCTCTAATAGATCTTGACCTAATTCTAGGTATGGATTGGTTGTCAAAACATCATGTTGTAATGAACTGTCTCACCAAGTCTCTCACCTTTATGCCCCGTGTTGTTTTGGCTTCAAAGATTCAAGAGGGTGGTGAATTGAGTTTTCAAAAAATTTTCCTTTTCAAAAACTTTACTTTTCAAATCAGAGTTACCTCAGGATCTTTTACAAAAATAGTAAAGGGCTTTTTATGAAATATTGAATAGAAGGTGATGAGGTGAATCAGTTCAGAAAGATAAATCAGTGCTTCTGTCACTTGTATGGACGAGTGCTTCTGTCACTTTGGTGGACGAGCGCTTCTGTCACTTTAGTGGACGAGCGCTTCTGTCACTTGTGTGGACGAGCGCTTTTGTCACTTGTGTGGACGAGCGCTTTTGTAACTTTAGTGGACGAATCAAATAGTGATTGAATTAAACAGAAAGAAGTTCAGTTCAGGTTCAAAACTCAGTAATAACAAAATACAGAAACTGATCAAGCCTTTAAAGATTAAGAACAAGTTATGCAAGTTTCAGATACAAGCATTAACAATCAAGAACAAACTTGCAGGTTTCAGTTTCAATGATTAAGAAATAGAAATTAAGCTATTCGAATTTGATCACATATGATGCAAGATTGAATTCAAATATTGATCCTTGAGAATAGAATTGAATACGCAGTTATTATTACAGTTTATTGAAGGTTCAATACTGACTATGTAGATCAAGAACTGATATCAATTGAAAACTTAGAACATCAAGATCACAGTTATATGCGCAAGACATAAATTAAAGAGTTTGAGTTTAGAGATACCACACAACCAGATTTATCCTGTTTCAGTCACCACCACTGTGACCTACATCCAGTCCCCACTCCACCGGTGGCTTTCCATACACTAACACAACAAGCTTTAGCCAGGTAGCTTGAAAAACCTTTACACCACAGAGCACTCCTTCACCTCGAGATACCACACTCTTGTGAAGAGCCTCAATGTTCTTCCTTAGGGATACCTCACCCTAATCACATAGAGAGACTTTGATGAGCCTCTGGTTGACTGGTTTTATAACTAATAAAAACCTTGGCTTTGTGCTAATTTTATATCATTTTCACCCAAATTAGACTTGATTGTCTTTAAGCAGCATTTTGAGTATGTAAAGTGTTTTTAGGTTAATTTAGCTGATTTAGAGTTAAATAAAGTACTTATGCTATTTTCTGTTTTCAGGTTAATAAAAAGAAATAAATCTGGAGCTTTCGCCCCGCGAGAAGGATTTCGCCTCGCGAACCAGAAGGTGACTGTTCCAGAAATTTGCCATCCTTTCTGTCTTGCCCCGCGAAGACTTGACTCGTGTCGCGAGTAATCCAACCCTGAAGACCAAAAGTCAGCACGGTTTATGCATGTTAAAGGTCACGGCTGTGGCAGTTTGGAATTTGAAGAGTTTCGCCTCGCGAATGAGAAGATCTCCTCGCGAGAATACCAAAAGTTGAAGATTCGCCTCGCGAGACAGCGTTCGCCTCGCGAGCAGGCTGATTCCAGAAACTTGTATATAAGTCTGTTTTAGACAGAACTGAAGAGGGGGCTAGTAAGCTGGCTAGTTTTAGTCAGACTAGCTAGTTAGTCAGTAGTTTATTTTATTTTCTTTTCTTTTGTGCTTAAGTCTGTAATGGAGAGCTAGTCTCCTAGATTAATCTACTGTAATTGGTTTCCATTACCACACTTGAGGTTCTGTGATTCCTGTTTCATTTGCTTTTCTCTTTTCAATGCCATGTTATATATTTCTGTTTGTTATTTCAGGAGTGTATAGTATTGTGTTGATTCATTTCGGTGATGCTATGTTCTTATACTTAATCACGTTTGTTATTTCGCGTGTGTTCATTCATGTTCGTTTAGTTTATGAGGGCTTAACCCCGTTTGTTATTTCGGGAATAGGAACATACATCCGTAGTAGCGAATTTTGTTTGTTATTTGTTGCTACAACCGGGAGGGGATTAGAATCTGCTTAGGGCTTGGATTTATATGAACCAATGATAGTGGAAAACCAAGAACAGTAGGTTGATCGTTTCTTAGCATATTTGGTGATTACTTTTTATTGCATTGTTTTTCTGTTCTGTTTTCATTATTTAGTTTTTAATCTCAAAACCCCCAAATTTGACTTGTACTGATTTTCTGTTAATAACAACAACACCTAAGAGTCCTTGAGAGACGATACTCAAGTTGTCGCTTCCCTATCTACATTATTTTGTAAAAGCTCATTCTTTTTGGCGCGTGCCGACAGCGCGACCAAAAATTGGCGCCGTTGCCGGGGACTCTTGTTGTGTTATTAGCAGAAAATAAATAAATAAATAAATAAAAACAAAAACTTTTTGCATTGCTGAATTAGTTTTGTCTGCTTGTCTGGTTGTGAATTTTAGTACGCCCCCATGGATAATTATATGTAAAATTATGTGCCTAATGTTTATTATGAGCAACCATGCATATATTCTCCTAATTTTGATAGTCCACCACCATGCATACATTATCATAATTTTACTGGAAGTTATGAGTCTAATAGTGATTGTGGTATGTTTGGAGTGAATAATCATTTTAGCCAACATGGTGGAGGACAGAGCACCTTGGATGAGATTGCATCTCTGATACAACAAATGGAAGAGAACAATCAACGGTGGGCACAACAGAATCTTGAATTCCAACAGAGAATGGAGGCAAGTAATCTTGAATACCAGAGGAGCCAAGCTGAATCTCAGAAGTTGTCCATTCTAATTGATCAAATTGTCGCCAACTCGGCTGCACTGCCCACTCAACATCCACTTGAAGAACATGCAGATTCACAGATGGTTATTCTTGAAGATACTTTTGCTGATGATTGTGATAATGTTTCTATTGATGAACTGTGTGTTGAATCCCCTGATTCTAATTCATGTGCTGATTGTTATTGTGCTGGCACTGCTTTGTGTATAGACTGTTATGCAGGTTTAATCTTTTCACGAAACATTGAAAATGAGGATCAGGAGGACATCTGCTTCACCGTGCTTGAGGATGATGAAGAACCTTTGGAAGTAGGTGATTCAATTAAAGCAAATGCATGTGTTGAGAGTGATGGGATAGATGAACTAATTGCCGAATTTCCAGACATTCAGAATTTTACTGATTCAGTTTATTGTGATATATGTACTGACTCTACTAACACTAACCTTTATGTGGTGTGTGCTGAAATTTCTGCATGTATAGCAGGTGATAACTTTGTTAGTGCAGTGAATGAAGAACGTGCAGAAAATGAAGCAGCACCGGAGACACCAGTGTCCTATTTGCCACCTCCCCCTGTGGAACCACCGGTGATGGAGTTCCAGCCTTTGGATTTCTCACTGTGGCCATTTCAAGAGGTTGAACCCCACTTCTATTGGGAGGATTTTGTTGAGAAAGCGGTCATCTGTGACCCAAGAGGGAGTGAGAAGTCCGCCGTACTCGGCGAGGTCATCATAATTGTCAAGTGCTCACCTCCGTGTCAAGGCTGCAAGTTATGGAAGCATGGAATGAACTACCACCCTTTGGCTATCACTTGGGCCTTATGTTACAGACAATGGGATCCTGGTGGAACCGCCCCTTCAATGAGTTTTTCTGAACCTTGCTTCTTTTTAATTTTCTTTTCCTTGCTTTATTTCTGCTTTGTTTTCAATAAAGCTCCTGAATAATTTGAGAAGCTCAGGAGTTGTGTTAAGTCTAGTGTTGGCAAGTTTATTGGATTTTATTGATTTTGCATAGATTGATTGCATGTTATGTGTTGACTGTTTTCCCCCTAAGGTTGAAAAATTTTTGAAAAATGATCCCCATGTGATTGAAAACTGAACTTTGAGATTTTGTTATGATGGCATGATTTATGATAAGTTTGGGGTGAAGGGAAACACACACTAGGGATAGAATCTCTGTTAAACAATTTGCATGAATGTCCAGGTGAGGTTTTGAGCCTCCAACATGTTTTAAACTGTGTGAAAATCACTTTCAAGTTGCACTTTCCTGAATTTGCTTGAATCTCTTTTTGGTTTGCATGTTTATATGTTTGCTTCAAATGATTTAGGCATTTTCTTTGTAAATAACTACTTAGCCTAAAAAGAACCAATCCCTAATGCATGTTCCCTATTTAGCCCATTGAGCCTGATTAGCCTATTGTTAATTCTTGTTAACCTTATGTTATGAGCCTAAAAGCTGGAAAAACCATGTTCACCCAATCTTAAGATTAGGAGAGCATGGAATTTTAGCAAGAGAGTGGTTGCAAGAAACTAAGTTTGGGGTGGCTACAAGGTGCAATGTGTTGTTTGGGATTGGGAAAAAGAAAAAAAATGATAAAAAGGTTGGAGCCAAAGGCAAGAAAAAAAAATAGAAAAAGAAAAGAAAAAAAAACAAAAAAACAAAAAAAAAAAAAGAAATGGCTGTAGTCACCTAGAAGCATAAAGAAAAAAATGAAAAAAGGAACTTGAGTAGAAATTCAATATTTTGAAGTGTTTCATGCTCTCTTAGTTCCTAGGGTCTTCAGCTAGTACCTTTGTATATCCTACCCTTAGCCAGGTCCCATTACAACCCATAAAAGACCTTCTGATGTTGCTTGCATGTTTTCTGTGGGAGCCATTTTGAGATGAAAATCAAATTTATGGGAAGTGCTCTTAAAAGTGAAAATTGAGTGAATTATTGATAGCCTGACACAAACTGAGCGAATGAGTGAACACAAATCTCCCTTGTGAGGAAGGCAGTTGTTTGAACGTGGTAATCTCTCTTTTATGTGTAACTTGGATCCCCTTCTTAGATTAATGATTGTTTGAATGATGAAATTCTCAATTGTTTAGAATGAATGATTGTGGGGATTACTTTGTTTGAAAGGGGGGGACATTGAAGGAAAAATTGTTTTGATGAATTGCTTGAAATTGGTGCAAAATTGATTAAATCCTTGAGCTTACCATGTCTTGAGTCTTTTTAAGTTTTTGAGTTGTAGTTTGCTTGGGGACAAGCAAAGTTTAAGTTTGGGGTATTTTGATGAGCCTCTGGTTGACTGGTTTTATAACTAATAAAAACCTTGGCTTTGTGCTAATTTTATATCATTTTCACCCAAATTAGACTTGATTGTCTTTAAGCAGCATTTTGAGTCTGTAAAGTGTTTTTAGGTTAATTTAGCTGATTTAGAGTTAAATAAAGTACTTATGCTATTTTCTGTTTTCAGGTTAATAAAAAGAAATAAATCTGGAGCTTTCACCCCGCGAGAAGGATGTTCGCCTCGCGAACCAGAAGGTGACTGTTCCAGAAATTTGCCATCCTTTCTGTCTCGCCCCGCGAAGACTTGACTCGCGTCGCGAGTAATCCAACCCTGAAGACCAAAAGTCAGCACGGTTTATGCATGTCAAAGGTCACGGCTGTGGCAGTTTGGAATTTGAAGAGTTTCGCCTCGCGAATGAGAAGATCGCCTCGCGAGAATACCAAAAGTTGAAGATTCGCCTCGCGAGACAGCGTTCGCCTCGCGAGCTGGCTGATTCCAGAAACTTGTATATAAGTCTGTTTTAGACAGAACTGAAGAGGGGGCTAGTAAGCTGGCTAGTTTTAGTCAGACTAGCTAGTTATTCAGTAGTTTATTTTCTTTTCTTTTCTTTTGTGCTTAAGTCTGTAATGGAGAGCTAGTCTCCTAGATTAATCTACTGTAATTGGTTTCCATTACCACACTTGAGGTTCTGTGATTCCTGTTTCATTTGCTTTTCTCTTTTCAATGCCATGTTATATATTTCTGTTTGTTATTTCAGGAGTGTATAGTATTGTGTTGATTCATTTCGGTGATGCTATGTTCTTATACTTAATCGCGTTTGTTATTTCGTGTGTGTTTATTCATGTTCGTTTAGTTCATAAGGGCTTAACCCCGTTTGTTATTTCGGGAATAGGAACATAAATCCGTAGTAGCGAATTTCGTTTGTTATTTGTTGCTACAACCGGGAGGGGATTAGAATCTGCTTAGGGCTTGGATTTATATGAACCAATGATAGTGGGAAACCAAGAACAGTAGGTTGATCGTTTCTTAGCATATTCGGTGATTACTTTTTATTGCATTGTTTTTCTGTTCTGTTTTCTTTATTTAGTTTTTAATCTCAAAACCCCCAAATTTGACTTGTACTGATTTTCTGTTAATAACAACAACACCTAAGAGTCCTTGAGAGACGATACTCGAGTTGTCGCTTCCCTATCTACATTATTTTGTAAACGCTCGTTCTTTTTGGCGCGTGGCGACAGCGCGACCAGACTTCCTCTCTCTTTACAATCAAATAGAACGAAAAGATTGATTCTTAAACTCTCAATAGTCAGATATACAAATTGAAGTACTTATGAGAATTGAAACACTCTTTTTCACAATGAATCTCAAGCAAGAAGATGAATGATTTTCACAATTGATCTCTCAAATTGATTTTGTAAAATTTCTGATATATTCTTGATATGTTTTTGTTGATATATATAAAAGTGTTCCTTTGATCCCTCTATATATAGGAAACAAGTTATAGTCGTTGGGATCAATTAAAACAGATTTGGGTCTGCTAACAGAATCTGTTTTCTTGATTCTGGTTCTTGAACAGGGGTTGAGTACATAGCTGTATTAACCAATTTCATACTGATAGTTCTAACAGTTTCTCAAAATCTTGAACTTGGTTAATCCATCAGTACATTCATTCAGTACATCTATGTATTAATGAACATCAGATTTTCCTAAAACTTGAATACACGCGTACATAGCATATATACAGGGTTGTATTCAATTAACCATTTATCACTGATCTGATTTCATATTGTGCATAGGTGTTACTGAATCAAGAACCTTAAATTCATTTGTCGATTCTGATGTGAGAGACATACATCCAATGATTACATGGCTGTACCTGACAAATAATTTTCTTATTTCCAAAAAATAATTTTCATAAAAAAAAATTTATTCCTTTTAATGCAGGTTATGAAAATTGATTTTCTTCATGCATCTTTTTAGTTGAACTATTTTGTGACTAAGAGATTTCTTTCTCTTACAAATCATCTAAGACTTAAATCTAAAATTCTCATTTAAGCTTGGTCTTGATGATCCTTTGATCTTTGACTTTGCTCTTTTGATTTCTACATGCAGCTCCTTGATTGCTTCAAGTTCTTCCTTGAATATTTTCCTTGAATTTGCTTAATGAATTTGTTGATCACTGCTTGATACCTGTCTTTGCAATTTGACACTAAAACACTTGCACATACATTTAATTGTATTTGTCATATATCAAAATATCCAAGTCATTGAGTCTTACAAACTCCCCCTTTTTGATTATGACAAATCTTCTAACAAATTATAAGATCATAGTATAAGTGTAGCAGAACTAAGTGTTTTTGACAGATTTATATCATGGTATCAGAGCAGAAGTATATCAGAGCAACAAAAAAATTTATCAGAGCAGAATTTGATTTACTCCCCATTAATCATGTAAGCTTATATTTGATTTACTCCCCCTTAATCATGTAAGCTTATTAGCTCCCCCTCAACATATGCATGTATAATTTGTTATTTTCCCCTTTCTCTATATCATACTTTTTTCTTCCCCTTTTGGCATTATCAAAAAGGTAAAGAAAAGAAACATTCAAAACAATAGAGAAGGCAAGCATTTAAACATTCAAACATAGCATATAAAATTGTTCATGATAGAGGGATATGTGCAGGGACAAATCAAAAAGAACATAAACCATCAGCCAAAATTACAAACTAAGGCATTTTACCTTTCAAAACACTAAGTTCTAATTCCTATGAATTCCTAGAACCCGTTCTTCCTTTTTGATTTTCTTTTGTTTCGGCCTTTAGGTGATGGTCCAGTAGGGGTGTTCTCAGCTTCCTTCACAGTAGCATTTGAGGGTGAAGATTCAGTATTTTTGGTTCTTGCCATATTAGGGTTGGTCTGGGTAGAAGAAGGATTAAGATTAGCTCTACTAGAGTTGCGGAATTAGGTGAAGAAAGAGTGGGTTTCAGAAGATTTGAAGTTTTGAAATAAGATTCTACATCGGCGTTGTCTTCAATCCTCAGGGCGCGTAACCTAGTAGACGAGCTCTATTTGCCACGTCATTAGATAGAGCTTCTCATTAAGGACTTAGCAAGTCCAAAGAACGTAACCTAGTAGACAAGCTCCATATGTCACGTCATTGGACGGAGCTTCTTATTAAGGACTTAGCAAGTCCAAAGAACGTAACCTAGTAGACGAGCTCCATATGCCACGTCATTGGACAGAGCTTCTCATTAAGGTCATAGCAAGTCCAAAGACTTGTGTGGATGATGTTGACGAATCTGGGCAAGTATACCCAGTCGTGCAAGTAATACGGTGGTAAGACCGGTTATCGTATCCACGGGGATTGGATGTCAACTACCAATTCACAAACTCAGCAACTATCTAGACTAAACTAAAGATCACGAGAAATCAAAATAAACAAAACAAAGGAATCAAATCTTTTTGTATTTTTATCAAACACTTGGAGTGCAGAAAGATATGTTGGGACTAGACTTCACCAAACCTCTACCTCATGCAATATCAGGACTAGATACCTCCCATTCATGCTTCAAATATTAAAATCAATCCACTAAACTACTCAAACCCCAATTCCTCGGATGGTGACCGCGCTGTCGCCACGCGCCAAAAAGAACGAGCGATTATAAAATAATGCAGTATAGTGCGACAACTCGGATCGTCTCTCAAGGACTCTTTAGGTGTTGTTATTATTAACAGAAAATTAGTAAAAGTTAGAAATGGGGGTTTTGAGATTAAAACTAAATTAACAAAACAAATCAAAAATAGAGAAAAGAAACAAAGCAGTTTAAGAAATTAGCAAATAAACAAAAGCGATTAACCTACTGTTCTCAGTTTCCCACTATCATTGGTTCATGCAAATCCTAAGCAGATACTAATCCCCTCCCGGTTGTAGCAACAATTAACAAACGAAAACCGCTACTACAGATGTATGTTCCTATTCCCGAAATAACAAACGGGGTTAAGCTCTCATGAACAAACGAACATGAATGAACACACGCGAAATAACAAACGCGATTATATATAGGAACATAGCATCACCGAAATGAAACAATACCACACTATACATTCCTGAAATAACAAACAGAAACATACAGCATGGCATTGAAAAGAGAAAAGCAACTAATCATGGAATACAGAACCTCAAGTGTTAACAGAAACCAATTACAGTAGATTAATCTAGGAGACTAATTCTCCATTACAGAAATAAACAATAAACTAAGAGAAAAACAAAAGACTAACAAGTTCAGAAACTAGCCAAAACTGGCTAATTCTGACTCTCCCTTCAGTTCTGCCTAAAACTACTTATATACATGTTTCTGGAATCCAAGTCCTCGCGAGGCGAAGCACTGCTCGCGAGGCGAATTATCCGAAAGGTCTGCAACTCTTTGTCTTCTCGCGAGGCGAGCATATATTCGCGAGGCGAACTCTTCAAATTCTCAACTGTAACGCCCGAGACCTTCAACGTGCCCAAACCGTGATGGCTTCTGACTTTCAAGTATTCGCGAGGCGAAGGAATTCTCGCGAGGCGAACGCTTCAACTTCAAAACTGCCACGGCCGTGATCTTCAACAGGGGTAAACCGTGATCGTCTCTGACTTTTCAGGCTTGCATGACTCGCGGGGCGAGAAATCCTTCGCGGGGCGAGTGGCTCCAGATTTATTTTATTTTATTTTATTAACCTGAAAAACAGAAAATAAAAGTAAATACTTTATTCACTCTAAATCAACTAAATTAACTTAAAAACAATTTACAGACTCAAAATATTACTTAAGGACAATCAAGTCTAATTTGGGTGAAAATGATATAAAATAAGCACAAAGCCAAGGTCTTTACTAGTTATAAAACCAGTCAAACAGAGGCTTATCAAAATACCCCAAACTTAAACTTTGCTTGTCCCCAAGCAAACTATACTCAAAAACTTAAAAAGACTCAAGACCTGGCAAAACATGGCAAGCTTAAGGACTCAATTAACTTTCACACAGATTTCAAGCAATTTTTCAAAAGAATTTTTCTTTCAATGTTCCCCCCTTACAAGCAAAGCAATCCAATCCCCACATTCATTTATTCTAAACAGTTGAGAAATTCATCATTCAAACAATCATTACTCTAAGCAGGGGATCTAAGTTACACACAAAAGAGAGATCACCAAAATCAAACAACTGCCTTCCTCACAAGGGAAATTTATGTTCACTCAATCACTCAATTTTTGTCAGGCTAACATTTTCACTCAATTTTCACTTTTAAGAGCACTTCCCATAAATTTGATTTTCATCTCAAAATGGTCCCCACAGAAAACATGCAAGCAACATCAACAGGTCTTTTATGGGTTGTAATGGGGCCTGGCTAAGGGTAGGATATACAAAGGAAACTAGGCTGAAGACCCTAGGAACTAAGAGAGCATGAAACATTATTTACACTTTGAAATTCACTCAAGTTCCTTTCTTAATTTTTTTTTTCTTTATGCTTCTGGATGACTACAGCCTCTTTTATTTTTCTAATACTTTTATTTTATTGTTTTTTTTTTCTTTTCTTTCTTTTTTTTTCTTTCTTTTTTTTCATTTTTACACTTTTCATTTTTTTTTCATTTTTTTTTCTTGTTCTCTCTTTTTTTTTTCTTTTTCCAATCCCAAACAACACATTACACCTTGCAGCCACCCCAAACTTTGGTTTCTTGCACCCATTCTAAGATTACATGCTCTCCTAATCCTAAGATCGGGTTAACATGGTTTTCCAGATTTTTGGGCTTATAACATTAGGTTATCAAGAACTAACAGGCTAATTAGGCTCAATGGGCTAACTAGGGAACATGCATTAGGGATGGTTATTTTAGGCTAAGTAGCTATTTACAAAGAAAATGCCTAAATCATCTGAAGCAAACACATAATCATGCAAACCAAAAAGAGATTCAATCAAATTCGGGAAAGTGCAACTTAAAAAATGATTTCTCACAGTCAAAAACATGTTGGAGGCTCAAAACCTCACCTGGACATTATTTTGCAAATTATTTGAAAGAGATTCTATCCCTAGTGTGTGCTTCCTATCACCCCAAACTTATCATAAATCATGCCATCATAACTAAATCTCAAAGTTCAGTTTTCAATCATATGGGAATCAAATTTTTCAAAAATTTTTTTCAAATCCTAGGGGGGAAACAGTCAACACTATCATGCAATCCATCTATGCAAATTCAACCAAATCCATCAAACTTGCCAATAAAAGACTCAACACACAAATACTCCTGAGCTTCTCAAATTATTCAGGAGTTTTATTAAAAACAAAACAGAAATAAAGCGAAGAAAAAAAAAGAAAATTAAAAGAGCAAGGTAAAGAAAACTCATTCAGAGGCGGTTCCACCAGGATCCCATTGCTTGTAGCATAAGTCCCACATGGTAGCCAAAGGACTGAAATTCATTCCAAGCCTCCCTAACTTGCAGCTTTGATGCGGAGGTGAGCACTTGACAATTATAATAACTCCACCCAGTGCGGCGGACTTCTCACTACCTCTCGGGTCACAGATGACCTCTTTCTCAATAAAATCTCCCCAATAGAAGTGGGGCTCAACCTCTTGGATTGGCCATGGTGCAAAATCCAAGGGTGCAAAATCCATCACTGGTGGCTCCTCAGGGGGAGGTGGCAAACAGTTAGAAACGGTTACTGGTGCTGCTTCAACTTCTGCAATGTCTTCATCCACTGCACTAACAAAGTTATCACCTGCTATACACGCAGAAATTTCAGCACACACCACACAAAGGTTAGAGTTAGCAGAATCAGTACATAAATCACAATAAAATAAATCAGAAAAATCTAAAATGTCTGGAAACTCTGCACTCAATTCATCATCCACCCCATTACTCTCAACACATTCAATTGTTTTACTTGAATCATCTACTCCCAAAGGTTCTTCTTTATCTTCAGGCACGGGGGAGCAGACGTCCTCTTGATCCTCTTTTTCTAAGTTTCCTGAACAGAACAAACCTGCAAAACGATCTGCATTTTCTATTTTTCCTGAAAAGTATAAACCTGTAAAACATTCTACACACAAAGCAGTTCCATCACAATAACAAGCATTAGGATCAGGGGATTCAACACATAAATCATCATCAACAGAAACATTATCATCAGAATTATTTTCAAAAATAACCACTTTAGAATCTGTATGTTCCTCAAGGGGCTGTGAAGTTAGCATTGCAGCCGAGTTGGCGGAAACTTGATCAATTAGAGCCCACAACTTTTGAGATTCAGCTTGGCTCCTCTGGTATTCAGCCTCCATCCTCTGTTGATTTTCCTCTATCATCCGTTGATTTTGCTCGGCCATCCGTTGATTATTCTCAGCCATTTGTTGTAGCATTGAAGCAATCTCATCCAAGGTGCTCTGTGAAGGTTCGGAAGGTGCAGAGGTGGTCACTTGGCTAGGATAGTATGGTGGTGGCTCATTAAAACTAGGATAATACATGCAAGGTGGTTCATAATAAACATTAGGCAAATATCCATACATGTAATTATCCATGGCAATCAAACAACCAGACAAGCAGACAAAACTAACTAGAAAAGAGAATTTTTTTTTTTTAAATGTAACTTTTTGCTAATAACAACAAACAAGAGTCCCCGGCAACGGCGCCAATTTTGGACCGCGCTGTCGCCACGCGCCAAAAAGAACGAGCGATTATAAAATAATGCAGTATAGTGCGACAACTCGGATCGTCTCTCAAGGACTCTTTAGGTGTTGTTATTATTAACAGAAAATTAGTAAAAGTTAGAAATGGGGGTTTTGAGATTAAAACTAAATTAACAAAACAAATCAAAAATAGAGAAAAGAAACAAAGCAGTTTAAGAAATTAGCAAATAAACAAAAGCGATTAACCTACTGTTCTCAGTTTCCCACTATCATTGGTTCATGCAAATCCTAAGCAGATACTAATCCCCTCCCGGTTGTAGCAACAATTAACAAACGAAAACCGCTACTACAGATGTATGTTCCTATTCCCGAAATAACAAACGGGGTTAAGCTCTCATGAACAAACGAACATGAATGAACACACGCGAAATAACAAACGCGATTATATATAGGAACATAGCATCACCGAAATGAAACAATACCACACTATACATTCCTGAAATAACAAACAGAAACATACAGCATGGCATTGAAAAGAGAAAAGCAACTAATCATGGAATACAGAACCTCAAGTGTTAACAGAAACCAATTACAGTAGATTAATCTAGGAGACTAATTCTCCATTACAGAAATAAACAATAAACTAAGAGAAAAACAAAAGACTAACAAGTTCAGAAACTAGCCAAAACTGGCTAATTCTGACTCTCCCTTCAGTTCTGCCTAAAACTACTTATATACATGTTTCTGGAATCCAAGTCCTCGCGAGGCGAAGCACTGCTCGCGAGGCGAATTATCCGAAAGGTCTGCAACTCTTTGTCTTCTCGCGAGGCGAGCATATATTCGCGAGGCGAACTCTTCAAATTCTCAACTGTAACGCCCGAGACCTTCAACGTGCCCAAACCGTGATGGCTTCTGACTTTCAAGTATTCGCGAGGCGAAGGAATTCTCGCGAGGCGAACGCTTCAACTTCAAAACTGCCACGGCCGTGATCTTCAACAGGGGTAAACCGTGATCGTCTCTGACTTTTCAGGCTTGCATGACTCGCGGGGCGAGAAATCCTTCGCGGGGCGAGTGGCTCCAGATTTATTTTATTTTATTTTATTAACCTGAAAAACAGAAAATAAAAGTAAATACTTTATTCACTCTAAATCAACTAAATTAACTTAAAAACAATTTACAGACTCAAAATATTACTTAAGGACAATCAAGTCTAATTTGGGTGAAAATGATATAAAATAAGCACAAAGCCAAGGTCTTTACTAGTTATAAAACCAGTCAAACAGAGGCTTATCAATGGCAAGAGCCTAAATCCACTAATAGACCCTAATTCCTTAGGTGGCCTAGATTAATGAATTTGCATTAAGATTGGGGATTACGCGATTACTAGTAAACCTAACTCCATTCCTAGATGAAAGGGTTACTAGGTGATTAAATTCAGTTCCGGTTATGATACGAACGTCCCCATTGCATACCAAAACACAAATCGAGTCATGGGGGTGCTAGCCACATCAAGCATTAAGCACAGAAAATTAATCACTAATATGAAGACATGAACATAGAATAATCAGTCAAGATAAATACATGTTAATAAGTGGACCATTTAACTACATCTAATCCCAACAAACAGGGATTTAACTACTCATAAAAAGAGAATACAAAGAGAAAGAGAGAAGGGGTGGAGCAAACTCCATAGAAGGATCCTCCAATCTTCTTTCAGTCCCAGAGCAAGGAAAACATCCCCTTCAGGGCTGGAACCCTCTTCCAGCCGCAGCCTCTCAGTCTGCCTCCAAGAACTCCCCAAGACTCCAAAAACTGTTCAGTTCTGCCCTAAAACAGCAACTTATACCAATCTGTTCTGCGCTCGTTCGCGAGGCGAATGGCCTCTCGCGAGGCGAAAGTTAAAATCTGTTGTTTCTGAGAAATGGACTCTCGCGAGGCGAGAGTGGCTTCGCGACGCGAGCCAGAAGATGTTGCAATTCTCTGGAACAGTCAGCATTCAGGGTCGCGAGGCGAATCCAGTTTCGCGGGGCGAATCTTCATAATTCTGCTTGGCTCAATTTCTTCTCTTTTCAAGCTCTAAAATCATCCAAGCTTCATTATGGGCAAATCTGCACAGTTTTCCTTAAGTTCCTGCAAAATAACACCAAGAAACCGCTTCACCCGTTCCAAGGGAAAAACTAATAAAAACCAAATAAAGAATGCCTAATCTATATGAAAAATGCATGAAAAAGTGTATATGAAACATCATGTAAAATCACACTATCAAATCACCCCAAGCTTATTCAATTGCTTGTCCTCAAGCAATCACTAAGGCCAGAAGAATAAACAAAACATGGATAGTGAACCAAGAACCCGAGTAAATGATCCAAGTAATAGGCAATTCAAACAATTCAGCAAGAGATGATCAATTCAAGTCCAATTAGAGGCTTAGGTTCCTTAGACTCATGTTCTCACTGATTTGGGCACTCTTTCTCACCTGAAGCTCACCCCAAGCTTGTTCATTTGCTTGTCTCTCTTTCTAACCTCACTCAAGTGTTTAGGGGTATATAACATTTCGCTCCATTTTCCTCAAGGAATGAATCCTACCATAGGCTTGACTATCAACCAAATCTCTACTTTATTAATGAAAACAATTAAGAATCAAGAGGTCTTTCACTTGGTTGTAACGGGGCCAATGGGATTAATCGTTAGGTGGGGAAATCAATAAAAGGACATTTCAAAAGGCTACACAAATATCAACATTGCAACTTGACCTTCTAAAATACCTTTTGGGTTTCAGTTCACTTTCCACCTTTCTTTTCTTTCTTTTTCTTTTTATTTCTCACTTTTCTTTTTGTCATCCCCTTCTCTATTTATTTTTCTTTTTCTTTTGTTTTTCTTTTATTTGGAGAAGGGGAGATTTTTTTCAACTCAAGAGAAACTTTTTTTTTTCTTCTATTTCTTTCATCCCAACTTTTTTCAACTACCTTTTTACCCTTTTGTAATACTTTAGAAGGTCCCTTTTCAAGCATATTTATCAAAACATTTCAGGGCACCAAGAAAAGCATTTTATTCTTTTAGGCTCAAAATTGGGCAACTAAGGGGTAGCATTTCATCATCTAAAGCTCAGAAGGCCAGAAAAATACCTATTGCCTCAATCATTTTCAAAAATGTTTTCAAAAATTTTCAAGCTTCAAAACGGTTTCAAGTCAAGTTCTAGAGAAAACAAACCAAGAGGAATAACACTCTAACACAAATAATGGGGTAGATTTTGTGAGTACCCCTTTGGCTCAAAATCTCCCATTTTAGTTCAGATATCAATGAGAAACACAAGTCTATAGAACCATATGCTAATTATCAACTATCCAAGATTATCTCAAGTATTTTCATTTTCAGCCATATCACAAGAATAAACAGAATTGGGTTCAATAATTCACTATCACAAATTAATTGGCACTTAGTTCTCACAATCAGATGCAAAAATCTAAACAAGGGCAATCTAATTGTGTGATCATGCAAAGCTATCAGGCAAAACTATATGAATGCAACATGCAAAATGCAAATGCAAAATACCCCTACCCCAAGCTTAAGAATTTACATTGTCCCCAATGTAAACAATCAAGATGGAAAGAGGAGAAAAATAAAACAAAATAAAATAAAAATGGAACGGCTTACCGAGGCGGTAGCGGGTGTTGGCTTTGTTGTCTCTGCCCCTTTTGCTCTTCTCCTTGTCTTCTTGCTCTCCCTTCCTTCCTTCTCACCCTGCAAACACTTGACAATTCTCAATTTATTATTTTTCCTCTTGAGCTTCTCAAATTATTCAAGAGGTTAAAATCAAAAACAAAATTATTAAGAAATAGAAAACAACTAAAGAGAAGGGTTAAGAAACTTGGGTTGCCTCCCAATAAGCGCTTATTTAACGTCACTAGCTTGACGTTCTAGGATCCTCCTCCCGGATCAAATGGAAATTGGAGTGGAGATTGTAGCAGTAGAATGACTTTATCTTCAACTCCACCCAGCCAGTGTGTGAAAGCTCCCTTGACCTCTTCAACTACCATAATGCACTCACTTCCTAGCGGGTCAAATGGCATTTGCACCAGGAAGTTTGATAGACAAGTGGAAGAGACTAGTTTTGCAGCGTCCACACATGCATGCAAGCCAACATATTTGTCCAATGCAGAAAATTCAGGTTCCTTAGCAAGCATGGTGGAATCCATTACCACTTCGTCTTCATCTTGAACTATCCCCCAAACCAGATTTTCCTCAAATTGGGATTCATTTGACTCTTGTACTAACTGTTTGCAAATCTCCTCAACTTGCGTTTTGAAGTTCTGCATCACAGCTTCGATACTCTTACAATTGGCTCTTGCCTTGGCCTCAGAGGCGGATAGCTCTTGGGAATACTGTTCTAGAGCAGCTTTCAACGGTGTTTGCTCCTTCCATTCCCATTCTTCAACTTCCCAAGGACTTGTGGAAATTACTCCCTCTTCTTGTGACTTATCCACCATCACCACTTCATCTTCAATTTGATCCATTCCCACAATCAGATTCTGCTCATCTTCTGCTTCATGTGGCTCTATGGGAATCACAATACACGGTGGTGGAGGTGGTAAATATGAAAAAAAGGTTTCCCAATCCTCCTCGGAGAAGTTGTATATAAGCCTTCCCGTCATATAGTCAACTTGTGCGGGAGTAATATGATCCATCAAATCCATGCAATCTCCCAAACACCAATTGTCCTTCAAAGCACGACTTGAGGCTTCCTCATCAGGTGGATAATACAAATTTTCCATGACTTTAGTCCACCTTGCAAAAACAGAACTCAAAACAAAAAGATCAAATATATACAGAAAAATAAAAAAAGAATAAAAATGTCTAAATTAGTTTCCTCCTCTGTTACTAATGATATTGGCAAAACCAATCCCCGTCAACGGCACCAAAAACTTGTTGACGAATCTGGGCAAGTATACCCAGTCGTGCAAGTAATACGGTGGTAAGACCGGTTATCGTATCCACGGGGATTGGATGTCAACTACTAATTCACAAACTCAGCAACTATCTAGACTAAACTAAAGATCACGAGAAATCAAAATAAACAAAACAAAGGAATAAAATCTTTTTGTATTTTTATCAAACACTTGGAGTGCAGAAAGATATGTTGGGACTAGACTTCACCAAACCTCTACCTCATGCAATATCAGGACTAGATACCTCCCATTCATGCTTCAGATATTAAAATCAATCCACTAAACTACTCAAACCCCGATTCCTCGGATGGCAAGAGCCTAAATCCACTAATAGACCCTAATTCCGTAGGTGGCCTAGATTAATGAATTTGCATTAAGATTAGGGATTACGCGATTACTAGTAAACCTAACTCCATTCCTAGATGAAAGGGTTACTAGGTGATTAAATTCAGTTCTGGTTATGATATGAACGTCCCCATTGCATACCAAAACACAAATCGAGTCATGGGGGTGCTAGCCACAACAAGCATTAAGCACAGAAAATTAATCACTAATATGAAGACATGAACATAGAATAATCAGTCAAGATAAATACATGTTAATAAGTGGATCATTTAACTACATCTAATCCCAACAAACAGGGATTTAACTACTCATAAAAAGAGAATACAAAGAGAAAGAGAGAAGGGGTGGAGCAAACTCCATAGAAGGATCCTCCAATCTTCTTTCAGTCCCAGAGCAAGGAAAACATCCCCTTCAGGACTGGAACCCTCTTCCAGCCGCAGCCTTTCAGTCTGCCTCCAAAAACTCCCCAAGACTCCAAAACTGTTCAGTTCTGCCCTAAAACAGCAACTTATACCAATCTGTTCTGCGCTCGTTCGCGAGGCGAATGGCCTCTCGCGAGGCGAAAGTTAAAATCTGTTGTTTCTGAGAAATGGACTCTCGCGAGGCGAGAGTGGCTTCGCGACGCGAGCCAGAAGATATTGCAATTCTCTGGAACAGTCGGCTTTCAGGGCCGCGAGGCGAATCCAGTTTCGTGGGGCGAATCTTCAGAATTCTGCTTGGCTCAATTTCTTCTCTTTTCAAGCTCTAAAATCATCCAAGCTTCATTATGGGCAAATCTGCACAGTTTTCCTTAAGTTCCTGCAAAATAACACCAAGAAACCGCTTCACCCGTTCCAAGGGAAAAACTAATAAAAACCAAATAAAGAATGCCTAATCTATATGAAAAATGCATGCAAAAGTGTATATGAAACATCATGTAAAATCACACTATCAGATGAGCAGAATTAGAATCTTGTGTATTCTGAGTTTATCAGACTAAAAACACGGGATCCATTCCTGATCAAATCTATTTCTTCTAAAACTCTCTTCTAATCATTCATTGATATTCCAAATCAAATCATACAAGAATCAGAACATATTTAAATAAAGATACAGTCATATAAACAGTTTCTTTAGAGATTAGATATAGGATTGATCAATTATGCCCAATTCTCTTCTAATGAAAAAAAAAAGCTTTCCTTGTTCAAGGGCTTGGTAAAAATATCAGCAAGTTGTTTAGTGTATCAACATATTCAATCTCAATTTCTCTACTTTGAATAAAAGTTCTTATGATAGAGATCATGTTCAAAGTTAATTGTTGCATAGCAAGCAAAACAAATCATTC
Organism: Sophora flavescens; assembly: GCA_030762895.1. Taxonomy (NCBI): domain Eukaryota; kingdom Viridiplantae; phylum Streptophyta; class Magnoliopsida; order Fabales; family Fabaceae; genus Sophora; species Sophora flavescens. The sequence continues at coordinate 118,022,560 of CM061063.1, forward strand.
AAGGCTTCATCAATTTTCTTAGATTCAATTTGTGAAACAAAAGCCATATGATTATTCCAATATTGATCAAATAACTTTAATACAACAATGTAGACATATTATACAATGATATATAAGTCAACACAAAGATTCACAATCATACATTAATAATGATAATTAGAAAACATATTCAATCAATATTATTTCTTTATTGTTACCCATTTTGTGTTTGGTGAAGCCTCTATATAATGATTCCAATTTTTGATCTTGACCTTCCACCACACCTACAAAACATAATTTCATGTTTGTGCTATAGGTACCCAACTTTTCTTAGGTCCTTCATAGTTAGAGTATGATAAAGTTCCTTTTGGAACCCATATTTGCCTTATCTGCAATGAATAATTATTTCTCAAATTCCAGAAAGCACCTTTTCTATTTCAATAATGACATCTAGCATATTGTGATGCATTAGCATAATGATAAACATGAAACTTTCTAAAGGTTTTTGCCTTTCTCTCAATTTTGTACACTAGATCAACTTGGTTTTTCATTACTTTTTGTTGTCCAAGTAATGCATTCAAGTTGTCTTTATCACTAGTAATTCTTGATAGATCACCATTCAAATGATTTATACGTTTCTCCAACTTAGGACAATTATCACATATAGGTGGTTCCAAAACAGTAGCCAATCTTTCTTTTATAGCACAATTTTCTGTTTTTAATTCATCTAGCTCTTTGTTTAAAACATAATTTTTCTCTTCTAGGCATGTGATGGTTTTCTTAGACTTAATTAGCAATCTAGCAAGTCTAATGGATTCTTTATGAAGTTCTTTAAAAGCATTTTGCAATTCATCAAAAGTAGGTTGTGAATAAGAATTTACCTCACTCTCTTAATCACTGTTATTGCTGGCCATCAAGCACAAGTTTACCTCCTCAGATTCAGACTCTTCAGTGGAATCTACATCATTATCATCCCAAGCAATGTAGGCCTTTCTTGGCTTTCTCCACTTTTTGTCCTTTGAGTCAAACTTTCCTGTTTTGTCCTTCTTTTGCAGTTTTGGACAGTCAAGCTTCATGTGGCCAATCTTTCCACATTCATAGCATGTGATGTTGTTGGAAGAGTTGTCATCTTTGCTGAAATTTCTCCTTTGAAAAGTGGGTGGCTTTCTTTTGAAGTTGCCTTTCTTCTTTAGGAACTTCTTGAATTTTCTAACTAGCATTCCCATCTCTTCTTCAGATTCTGCCTCTTGTACTGAATCATCATCATCACTGTCTTCTACTTCTCTGACTTGTGAATTCAAAGCCAATCCCTTTTTCTTTTTGTCAGTTTCTTCATTCTCATTCAGTCTGTTCAACTCCAATTCATTCTCTTACAGTTTTCCAAACAATGTGGCAATTGTCATTGATGAGAGGTCTCTGGATTCTGAGATTGCCGTGACTTTAGGCTGCCATTCCATGCTCAAGCATCTCATTACTTTGTTAATTTGATCCTCATTTGATATCCAAGACTAGCAAGTTGGTTGACAATGTGAGTGAATCTCTTTTGCATTTCAGTCATAGGTTCTCCTTGCTTCATTCTGAACAGCTCATACTCATGTGTGAGGGTGTTCATTCTTGCTCTTTTGACATATGTGGTTCCTTCATGTGTTAATTTCAATGTATCACACATCTCCTTTGCTAATTTGCAATTTGAAACCCTAAAAAACTCATCACGGCTTAAAGCAGATGTTATAATATTCTTAGCACGTGCATTATATTGAACTCTTTTCTTATCATCCTCATTCCATTCAGTTTTAGGCTTATTTCTTGGAGCACCATTAGCATCTACAGTAGAGGGGACAAAAGGTCCATTTTCTATTATATCCCATATGTCAACACCTGCTGCCTCAAGAAAGATTATCATCATTTCCTTCCAATAGATATACTCAGATCCATTGAAGGCAGGAGGGCGTGCAAGGGAAGCCCTTTCATTCAAACAGTCATTGGAAGCCATACTCTTATAGTTGTTAAGCCAAACTTAAGAGTTTAGCTCTGATGCCAATTGTTGTTTTGGCTTCAAAGACTTGGGGGGGGGGGAGAATTGAGTTTTCAAAAATTCTTCCTTTTCAAAAACTTTACTTTTCAAATCAGAGTTGCCTCAGGATCTTTTACAAAAATAGTGAAGGGCTTTTTATGAATTCTTGAATAAAAGGTGATGAGGTGAATCAGTTCAGAAAGATAAATCAGTGCTTCTGTCACTTTAGTGGACGAGCGCTTTTGTCGCTTGTGTGGACGAGTGCTTCTGTCACTTTGGTGGACGAGTGCTTCTGTCACTTTGGTGGACGAGCGCTTCTGTCACTTGTGTGGATGAGCGCTTTTGTCACTTGTGTGGATGAGCGCTTTTGCCACTTTAGTGGATGAATGAAATAGTGATTGAATCAAACAGAAAGAAGTTTAGTTCAGGTTCAAAACTCAGTAATAACAAAATACAGAAACTGATCAAGCCTTTAAAGATTAAGAACAATTTATGCAAGTTTCAGATACAAGCATTAACAATCAAGAACAAACTTGCAGGTTTCAGTTTCAGTGATTAAGAAACAGAAATTAAGCTATTTGAATTTGATCACATATGATGCAAGATTGAATTCAAATATTGATCCTTGAGAATAGAATTGAATACACAGTTATTATTACAGTTTACTGAAGGTTCAATACTAATTATGTAGATCAAGAACTGATATCAATTGAAAACTTAGAACATCGAGATCACGGTTATATGCGCAAGACAGAAATTAAAGAGTTTGAGTTTAGAGATACCACACAACCAGATTTATCCTGGTTCAGTCACCACCACTGTGACCTACATCCAGTCCCCACTCCACCTGTGGGTTTCCACACACTAACACAACAAGCTTTAGCCAGGTAGCTTGAAAAACCTTTACACCACAGAGCACTCCTTCACCTCGAGATACCACACTCTTGTGAAGAGCCTCAATGTTCTTCCTTAGGGATACCTCACCCTAATCACATAGAGAGACTTCCTCTCTCTTTACAATCAAATAGAACGAAAAGATTGATTCCTAAACTCTCAATAGTCAGATATACAAATTAAAGTTCTTATGAGAATTGAAACACTCTTTTTCACAATGAAGATCAAGCAAGAAGATGAATGATTTTCACAATTGATCTCTCAAATAGATTTTGTCAAATTTCTGATATATTCTTTATATGTTTTTGTTGATATATATAAAAGTGTTCCTTTGATCCCTCTATATATAGGAAACAAGTTATAGTCGTTGGGATCAATTAAAACAGATTTGGGTCTGATAACTGAATCCGTTTCCTTGATTCTGGTTCTTGAACAGGGGTTGAGTACAAGGTTGTATTAACCAATTTCATACTGATAGTTCTGATAGTTTCTCAAATCTTGAACTTGGTTAATCCATCAGTACATTCATTCAGTACATCTATGTATTAATGAACATCAAATTTTCCTGAAACTTGAATACATGCGTACATAGCATATGTACAGGGCTGTATTCAGTTAACCATTTATAACTGATATGGTTTTATATTGTGCATAGGTGTTACTAAATCAAGAACCTTAAATTCATTTGTCAGTTATAGTAGCAGACATACATCCAATGATTACATGGCTGTACCTGACAAATAATTTTCTTATTTTCAAAAAAATCATTTTCATAAAAAAAACTTATTCCTTTTAATACAGGTTATGAAAATTGATTTTCTTCATGCATCTTTTTAGTTGAGCTATTTTGTGACTAAGAGATTTCTTTCTCTTACAAATCATCTAAGACTTAAATCTAAAATTCTCCTTTAAGCTTGGTCTTGATGATCCTTTGATTTTTGACTTTGCTATTTTGATTTCTCCATGCAGCTCCTTGATTCCTTCAAGTTCTTCCTTGAATATTTTCCTTGAATTTGCTTAATGAACTTGTTGATCACTGCTTGATACATGTCTTTGCAATTTGATACTAAAACACTTGCACACTTATTAAATTGTATTTGTCATATATCAAAATCTCCAAGTCATTGAGTCTTACACCCCCTACTTGTAAAGATGAGTCTTCAAATTCTTCTATGTTTGTGACGAGAGCTCAAGTAAACCGATTGCACGGTAAATGGGGAGCAAGCTTTTATTTTACTGTTTTCCATAAATTCAAAGGTTAAATCTAAATTGACTGCTATCCTGATAGTATGTGAGTATGAAGACGTCTTTCCCAAGGATGTGCCCAGTTTGCCTCCAAAAAGGAAAATTGAGTTCTCTATAGATCTTGTGCCTGGGACGAGACCTATATCTGTAGCTCCTTATAGGATGTCCCCCATAGAGCTGAGTGAAGCTAAAATGCAAGTGGAAGAACTTTTAAAGAAAGGATTTATTAGACCTAGTGTGTGCTCTTGGGGAGCACTTGTTCTCATGGTAAAGAAAAAAGATGGAAGTATGTGGTTGCGCATAGATTATAGGCAACTTAACAAGGTTACCATTAAAAATTAATACCCATTACCCAGAATAGATGACCTTCTTGACCAGTTAAGGGGAGCTACAATTTTATCTAAAATAGACCTAAGGTCAGGATACCATCAAATCCGAGTCAAGGATGAAGATATCCCCAAAACTGCCTTTAGGACTCGGTATGGTCATTATGAGTATTTAGTTATGCCCTTTGTATTAACTAATGCACCTGCAATATTTATGGATTATATGAATCGAATTTTTAGGTCATACTTAGAGCAATTTGTGGTGGTATTCATCGATGATATACTCATCTATTCCAAAACATACCAAGAACATGAGGAACATCTTAGGATAGTACTCCAAGTGTTAAAAGAAAAACAATTGTATGCAAAATTAGAGAAATGTGAGTTTTAGTTGAGGGAAGTCAAATTTTTAGGGTACACTATTTCTCAAGAGGGAGTGGTCGTGGATTCTAGTAAGATAGAAGCGGTTTTAAACTGGGAGCGGCCCAAAACAATAACAGAATTAAGGAGTTTTCTTGGTTTAGTGGGGTATTATAGGAGATTTATCCGAGGATTTTCTCAACTTGTTTTACCCCTAACCAGGTTGACTAGAAAAGGAAGGCCCTTTGTGTGGACTCATGATTGTGAGTCATGTTTTCAAGAACTGCTGACTGGGTTAACCACTACTCCTGTATTGAAAATCCCTGATCCTTTAGGAGCTTTTGAGGTGTACACTGATGCCTCTAAAAATGGTTTAGGTTGTGTTTTAATGCAAGATAAAAGCCACTTGAAAAAACTATCCCACTCATGATTTGGAATTGGCTGCAGTGGTTTTTGCCTTGAAAATTTGGAGACATTATTTATATGGGGTAAGATTTGAAGTATTCACAGATCATAAAAGTCTTAAATATCTTTTTGATAAAAAAGAATTAAACATGCGGCAAAGGAGGTGGGTGGAATTTTTGAAAAATTATGATTTTGACTTAAAATACCACCCTGGCAAGGCAAACTCAGCTGCAGAAGCCTTGAGTAGGAAGTCCTTTCATGCATCTCAAATGATAGTACATGAGTCTCAATTGTTAAAAAAGTTTAGAGATTTAAGTTTGGATATGTGCTTAACTAGTTCTAGTATTAAGCTAGCCAACTTAACAATCTCTAACAATTTCAAAAACAAAATCAAGCAAGCTCAAGATCATGATACCGACCTTCCTAAACTAAAGAACCAAAGGGAGTTCTCAATGTCTCCTGATGGACTTCTTCTATTTCAAAGAAGGATTTATGTTCCCAAAGAAGAAAAACATAGAGAGGAAATTTTAGAAGAAGCCCATAAAGGAAAATTCACCATACATCCTGGTGCAACAAAAATGTGCCAAGACCTCAAAAGAGTGTATTGGTGGCCCGGTTTAAAAAGGAGATAGCTGAATATGTAGCCAAGTGTCTCACATGTCAAAAAGTGAAATTAGAGCATCAAAAACCAGCAGGAGTCCTTCATCCCATAGAAATTACTGAATGGAAGTGGGACAATATAACTATGGATTTCATTACAGGATTGCCTAGGACTCAAAATGGATCCATTGCTATATGGGTGATTGTTGATCGGTTGACAAAATCAGCCCACTTTTTACCCATCAAAGATACTAACACTTTGAAGAGATTAGCAACTTTGCACATCCAAGAAATAGTAATATTACATGGTGTTCCTCTCTCCATTGGAGAGAGAGAGAGCTCTCTTAGGACTTGAACTGGTTCAAGAAACTTCTAACAAAATAAAACAAATCCAAGAGAGACTATTGATAGCTCAAAGCCGTCAAAAGAGTTATGCAGATCAAAGAAGAAAACCTCTCGAATTTGAGGAAAATGATCATGTTTTCTTAAGGTTAACCCCAATGACAGCCATTGGTCGATCCTTAAAGACCAAAAAGTTGAGTCCTAGATATATTGGTCCCTTTCAGCTTCTCAATAGAGTTGGTCCAGTTGCATATCAAATAGCTCTTCCTCCTTCCGTATCTAACCTACATAATGTGTTTCATATGTCACAACTCAAAAGGTACATTACTGATCCATCTCATGTAATTGCTCATGAATCAATACAATTAAAAGAAAACTTATCCTATCAACCCAAACCCATTCAAATCATAGACAGAAGCACCAAAACACTAAGGAATAAGACCATTCCTTTGGTCAAGGTCGTTTGGGAAGGAGCAGCTCCAGAGGAGGCCACTTGGGAGTTAGAAACATATGTACGCCAAAACTATCCAGAGTTGATGCAAGGTGAGCTATCAATCTTATGCCAAATTTTGAGGACAAATTTTTTTTAAAAGGTGGGGAGAATTGTAACACCCCGATGTTTCAAAACTTGCATTCTATGAATTTAACTCTGAATTGTGTACACAAACCCTTTTATGTTAGAATATAATGATTAACAACCTAAAATAATGAGTTTAGAAGTCCTTTGAACCTTTGAATCCATTTAAACAGTCAATTTTGATGTTATTCAATTGTTTTTACTCATATAATCGATTACAAGGACTTACATAATCGATTAGGAGCTTTATGGAGTGATTTCCTAAAGTCCAGAATAGATATAATCGATTATTATCAGTACATAATCGATTATGTGCTGTCTGGAACTGAAAATGCAGGAACTGAGGCCATATAATCGATTATCAGGGGAAGATAATCGATTATACCACCAAATAATCGATTATGACAGTCTAGATAATCGATTATATGTTTCAAATAATATAAAACGACCCCTTGGTCGAGTTGGACACTGAGAAGGAACAAGGAGAAGTTAAAGGTGGAAGAAGAACTAAAGGGTAAGGAACTCATAACAACTAAACCCTTCTTCTACTTTGTCCTTGTTTCTCTTAATAATATGTATGACTGAAATACTCTATGTGTGTTTTGTCGGTTGTATGGATGATGTGTAAAAATGGAACCCTAAGTGGGTTTTGGTTAGTTAGGGCCAAAGAATAGCACATAAGGTGTTTGATAAAATGCTTGAACTAGGAACTTTTTAATATTGGACTGTTTTCTTTGATGTTTATGAAGAATAGTTTATTTGTTGATGTGTTAAGAAAAGTTAATGAGGTAAGGCAGTGGGACGCCCTGCTAGGTAGTGAGCTCACATACCCATGAAGTATAATGTTTCTTTTAAGGTCTATAAAGTTGCTATTAAGTATGGAAGTCTTACTAATTCTTTTTGAATGGATGGTGTACCTTTGAATGTATGGAAATGAATTCGCTTTAGTAGTGTACATCTTAAGAAGGGATTTTTCCGGTTTATCGACTGGACATACCATTTATTTTACCATTTATGTTATGATTTCCTTATTGAGATTTATTCTCATTATAGTGGTGTGTTCAGTTTCTGCTGCTGGTTCATCTCAGGAAACGAAGAAGGATTAGAAAGTCTTTTGACTTGTAGAAGTTTAAAGATGTTCTTTTTGAGTTTTGAAATTGACATGTTTATGTATTTTTGACTTTAGAAGATAGAAGCCCAAAGACATATCTCATGTATATATATATATATATAACTTATCTCTTTTGGCTCACTAACTATGTAACGAGTACTTTGTATGAAAACTCTGGGTATAGTTATATATATATATATATATATATATATATATATATATATATATATATATATATATATATCCAGGATGTTTTTTCTTTTGTACAGGATACCTATACAGGAATTGTGTTTAATTATTGTACATTAATGTAATATAAAGAGAGTTATTACACAACACGACGGAGGGTGTGGGCAGTCACGAGGGAGCAGGGAGAGGGAGAGGGAGATGGTGGTGGCTTGAAGTGATTTTGGGTGCTTGCGGTGGTTACCACGACGGAGGGCGCGACTGAGAGAAGAGATGGAGAAGGAGAGGGATAGACCGGAGAGGGAGAGAGAAGAGGGAGACGGTTGCAGTGGTGGCTTGCAGTGGTCAGGAGGCGGAGGACGCGGCTGAGAAAAGAGAGAGAGGTCTGATGAGGGTGGGGGGTTAAGGGTTGGTGCTGGAACATATCAATAGGTTTCCGATGGCTTTGTCCGTCAGAAATTCAAATTTTCGCATTACCGACGGAAAAGCCGTCGTTAATACACCCTAACATTACCGACGGCCATTCACACGGAACCCTCCTTTCAATTTTCGACGGATCTTTCGACGGATATTCCATCGGAAAACTCTGGTGCCAAAATTTTTCCATTCCCGCCAACGTTACCGACGGATTTTACAACGGAGAACCCCTCGGAACATGTTACCGACAGCTATTCCGTCGGTAATGTTGATAATTTTTCATATTCTTAATTTCCGACGGTTTTTTCCGTCGAAAATCGTAACATTACCGATGGATAGGGTGTCCGTAGGTAATTTTTCGTCGATTATAAGCAATTTTCTTGAAGTGTAAGGGGATTGGTTATGGAATTAGAAATAGAAAATTTGTCTTAGAAAATGGTGTATTCAATACTTTGAAAAATTAAAAACTACGCTTTCCAATCACATTTTTTTTAGTTTAATTGTCTTGATTTGTGTAAAAAATGTGTTACAATTACTAAATTATTCTTACTTATAATGATACACCCCATGAGTGTTCATTCCTCTTGGAAAAGTAAAAGAAGAATTAACCAAGGATATTTTTGGAACACTAACATTAAATAGAGTTGGATTGGTCGGATTTTGTTTATATTTGTGCCCACAAAATATAGGTATTTTTTTGCTTATAATTAAGTTTGGAGGGAGTATTAATGAAAACATATCTTCAACTGAAAATGGAAACGGAAAACAAACCAAACTCCCTCTAATAGTTTTTTAATACATTGATAATTTTATCCCCTATGGCATCACATTAGCAAATTAAATGGTTGTGCTTCTTGAGTTTATAATTTTCAATTAGGTCTCTAAACTATTTGGGAATTTTTCATTAGGTCACTAAACTAAAAAAATTCTAATTAGGTCCCTGAACTTATATAAAATTTTCAATTGGGTCCCTGACCTAAAAATTTTCTAATTGGGTGTAACACCCCGATTTTTACCGTTTTTCAATATAGGTAAATTATATCTATTTATATTATTTTATTACAATAATAATTATTTTGGACACTAATTTTTGTTATTTTATGACGCTTAATCTTGAATAATTTATGTACTCTTTTAAAAGTTATTTTATTGAGTGCGTTAACACTGTCTTATTTCAGTGTATGCATGTTTAATAGACAATAATATTATGTTATTGTCACTATTAGTATTTATTTAGAAAAATATTTTAAATAATATGATTGAAAGAAAATTATTTTTATATTTTACTCTATTTAATTTTGGATTTGAAAATAAATTGATTTGACATTAATTGGAGTTTAATTTTGGATCAGTAATTTTCTTGATTGATAAATTCAACTATCAATCTTTAATCTAATTTGAATTTTGAAAGTATATATTTGTCACTCATTATTTTTAGATCCAAGGATAAATATTCTTTATTTATTTCTAGACTAAATCTTAACCACTCATTTTAGTATTTACCTATTAAGTAAATTGAAAAAAAAATGTTCCCCCCTCTTTCTCATACGCACGATATCCCCCCCCCCCCAACCCTCACTCTTTTTTTTTCTTTTTTTTCTCTCCTTCGTGAAACCAGACCCACTTCTCTCTCCCTCCCCACTTCATTTTTCTTCTCCGTCTTCCCTCCATGACCAACCGTCGTCCATCCCTCCACAATCGTCGTTTGTCCCCGCTTGGCACAAGAAGACAGCCACGCAACTCGGCGGTTCGTCCCACGCATGTTGTCCTTCTTGTTCCTTCGTTTCACGCCGTCAGCCGCCATGAGCTCCACCGTCGGAAACACACCGCGGGAATCCGACCATCGCGCTGTCTAGAGGAGACAGCCACACACCGCCATGCTAGTCTGTCTGATTCGTGCTTGGCCGCTTCCACCTCGAGGAAACGGAGCCCCGCCGCGCCGGACCACCTTCAACCACCATGTTCTCTCTTATTCTTCCTTGGGTAAATGTTTACCCCAAATCTCTTCTAGTTGTAAAAACCCCAAACTGATTTTGAAACCCTAACCCTAACTCTTTGATTTCATATTGTGATTTGAAATTAAAACTTGTTTTTATGCAATTGGGACTATGAATTAGAGTTATCTTAAACTAATTTCATCATTCTTTAAGTAGATCGATTTTCCCCAAATTTCCCTATGAACCTTAAAGTCCTAATCTGATATAAATTGATTATGTTTTTGTAAAATCAACTATTTATCTATGTAATTGGGACTCTTAATTTATGTTCTGACAAACAAATTTCTCAATTCTATAATCAAATCAATTTTCCCCAATTTTTAGTGATGAACTTTATTTTCCCAAATCTGATTTTATTCAAGTTGGTTCTATTTTTGTGAAATTAAGTGTTTAAATCAACTTAGAGTAAGTGTTTGATGATGAATGATTGAATATTAGATTTTTCTGATTGATGAAAATGTTTTGACTCCCTCTCCGGGATGTTGTCGTGGTTGTGATTGCTTGGGGGAAACAGATTTTATATTGTTCGGGAGTTGACAAAAGCTGTTTAGAGGAAACTGAAACGTCGAGTTGAGGTTTAATCTTGAGCAGCTTCATGGTGAGGGAAGCTAATTGTTGAATGCTTCAAGGAGAGGATCTTTTATGGTCTACAAAGGTAAAGGGGGTTTACCTGAGCAGTTTTAGTAGTTACATACTTAATTGTTGTGTTTTGAGTGTATGTTGATTTTAATTATAGTAATGATGTTGTTGAGTATATGTTTGGAGTTTGATTTGATGATTGTGATTGACTGAGGGCATGACATTGGTCATTGCTTGTTAAGTGAGGATTAAGTCAATAAAAGACTTAAAACAGAAATTTAAAAGTTGATTTTCAATTTCAGGTGTAAAGCCTTTTAAAAATAAACGTGATTATAACTTAATAACTTTTGTTAAAAGTCACATTTTGATAAAAATCATAGATGAATTATAAATGAGAGTTAGTAAGGACGGTTTTGTGATAAGTCACATTTATTTTAAATTTCCTAAAACGTTTCGAAAGGAAGAAAAAGAAGATGAAAACTTGTGAAAATGTTTCCAAGGTACTTAAGGAAAAGTCTTCTTAAATAGATGTTTAGTTTTATGAAAAGTTTTACTCTAAATGAAAATATTTAGAAAAAGAATCTATGATGGATTTACTTACAACAATCTTTTGTTTTTATTAAAAGTGTTGAGAAAAGGTCTTAGTGGATTTATGTTTCCGAAAATGAATTATAAATGCAAAGGACTCTGCAAAACATATTTTCAAGAACGAAAATGTATTTATGACACAAAGTTGAGAAACTTTTGAAATTTTGTTTTTCGATTTAGTTTTCACTGAACGAAAAACCAAGTGTAAAAGAGAAAAGTGAAAGGATGTAGATTTCCGAAACGACGGGCTTGATCTGGATTGCCAAAATTACGAGCTAGATCTGGATTGCCGAAGTACGGGCTACAGTTCCTGTTTGAATTTTTAGGAAAGGAAAGGACCAAGATTGTCGAGCTATAAACCCGGGATGGATTTGGATTGCCGAGATATCGGGCTGAATTCGGAGTACCGGTAAGTCTGGGCTGGTGTTCCTACTGAGAAGAGCCTAGATTTCCAAGACGTCGGGCTAGTGTTCGATTGAGAAGGAGATGGAGAACCATTGTTTTGGTTGAAATCCTAAGTTAGTATTAAATTTTATATAATACATGAATAAAAGTAGTTGGGAGCTTTAATACCTCGACGAGGAAAGAATGAAGTGGCACATAAAAACAAAAACGACAAAACCATTGTTTTGCATGCATAGTCTGGCCAATGTGCCGTTGTGGCAGACGTGCCATTGTGTATCGAGCTATAGTTTCACAAGGGGTGAACTGACAAATTGGATAGTTACGGACCAAAGACATTATCTTTAGTTTTTGGGTCTTTAGGGACATTCGGGCTCGAAAACCCACGAAAGGCTCGGGCATTTTCAACCTCGGGCCGTGGAAATCGATTACCCAGCACGTAATGTACTCAATCAGGAACTATTCAATATTATTAGGTGAGATGCGATACCCTAGAACAATTGGGGATCAGACCTAAATTGAGAGGCCGACCAAAAGCAAAACAATTGTGTTATAGGCATTATCGTGATCCTATCATGCTCGACGAAGGGAAGTTAGGATCTCCGTAGATTGTGAAATAGATAATGAATATGGAAGTGACATGAAATGTTTTACAAAGTGCATTTTGTTGTCGGGTGTGAATCCCTGTGGAAAATAATTATGATGTTATGAGATATATTGTCTTTATCATGTGCTATTGTTTTATGAGTCGTGTATGTGACTGCTATGATAAAACTCATATATTGGTATATCACCTTTGCATTATTTCTGTTTGGTTTTCTATTTTTGTGGTATACTGTTTTCGTGTACAGATGAGGAAGAGAAGTTTCCAATTTCACTCGGGGATATTACTCCCAATCCTTGAAGATGCCTGATGTCAGTTATAATGGTGAGAACCATGGGGGTCTTCCCCAAGAATATCATTTAAAAATGACCAGCTTAGGTTTTTGAGACGTTATTGATTAGTGATAGTATGTACGTTCATGGCACGAAGCCTTTATTTTGAGTGGAATGTTTATGGCTTAGAGAGCTTTTCTTTTGGATGGAAATCTAAGATTTTCCTTTTGGTCATGTATAGTTTGTTGATATAAATATTTTTAGAATAACACCATCTTGATATTTTTGTATGACTGAAACTTATGGGATGGAAATATAAATTTTTCAGCAGGTGTTTTTATTTTGGGATGTTGGAATTACAGAGGAGACTTTGTCAAAAAAAATTTTAAAAATCTAGATTTTTATTCAAGTACATTTCTATAATAAATAGGCTTGCCAACCTAGGATTGTAAGCCTGTGCGGGTGTCATGGCTTAGGTTTTGGGTCGTGACAAATTTTATATATATATGATCAGCATCTATACAATGATAGATGAAAATGTGGTGTTATTATTTTAAAATAGGTTTAAGTTTTACCGCAACCGCAGAAAAAAAAAAATTATACCCACTTTCATGACCTATAGAGAATTACACGAAATATTTTTCGAAAGCAACCAGCAATTATTATTTTATTTTAATATATTATTACGAAGTTGAGTTAGTCATGTAATGCCCAAGGGGGGTGTTACATTAGTGGTATCAGAGCCGGTCGAGTCTTTCAAGAACCTTGGGAAATAGGTTTGTTATGTTTTTGTTGTGTGATCTCTGGTTGGTCACTGATCAAATTGTTTCCTTGTTGAAACAATGTCTGTTGACACACAAGTATGCGTGTTTTAAGGGGTTCTAGTTGAATTGAGATCTTGTAAGAACTCATGATTAGTAAATGGTAATTGTGTTTTGGTCCATGTGTGACACATTTGGTTATCATTTTTGGATTGCGTCAGACATTTGAATAGTATGCCTGTTAAGGTAGATTTTCTAGGAATGTTCGTTGAGAATATTCCAGGATTATCGTGTGCGAAAGGATTTTCTGGGAGTGTCCCATGGAAATGTTTAGTTTTGCTGCTAGCAAATGATATTGATTTTCGATCGATCTAGTTTATAGATTCTATCCGATTTCTAATCTCCTTGTGTAGGGTGTCGCCTACAAAGGTAGTCAAGTTAGATGACTTGACTTAACGGGGAGATCTGCCGTCAGAACAGTTTGTGGGACCAAGTTTGTCCTACGAGAAGCGTCGGTGTTGTTCATAAGGATGAAGCAGTACTTTTGTGGAAGCGACTGCAGACGATGATTGAAATTCTTAGTTTATTAGGTTAACCGATTATTATTTAAGGTTCATCGAGGACTTATCTAGGATTTTGGAGCCGTTGACTCAGCTTATGAAGAAAGATTAACTCTTCGTATGTCTGATAGGTTGATTAAGTTGTCCGTGATAGTGCCCGATTCAGGGTGACCATACTAAGCGTGTCTGGAAAGACCTGTGTGTTGGTTGGAACCAAGGCGAATCGAATTGAATTTTCAACTTTAGATGAGTGTCTCTTGATTAAGAAAATCTTAACTGTACTATTTGATTCCTTATGGACTAGTAAGTTGATAATTGTTTTCGAGTCCCTATGATTGTATTAAACAATCACGATGATTAAGTTTGTATGTGTCAGACAGACTTTTCTGACTTTGATTTGAAATCTAACAGGACTCATAAATTGGTTATGCTAGTCCATAAATTTCAATCTATTCTAATGGATTTCCTTGTATGTGAGAAGTTGTGGTCACACTTCTAAATAGCCCTAATTATATTAGACATTTGAGTGGATTGATTTGATTGTATCCATTATCTTGGATATTTTCGCATATCGATGAAAAATTGGTTGACTATTTCATGAGTTATAACACAAACAGCTTCTTAGTGATATAAGTTCCTTGATGGAACTTACTCTAGTCACTTTTACTTTTAGTAGATGTGATCTAGTCTGGAATTTTGTCGGACTGCCTTCATTTTAAATTGTCAGTGTTTAAATTCCTTATACTAATTGAATCTTCTTGGGGTCAAGAACTGTTCATCTTTTGGATTTTCCAATCCACTGGAAGTTCTTGTGAAAGAATGAACTTTATTAGAGTCATGATTGTAAACATGTAATGGCCCTGCATTTTTACACTCACGAACCTAGTAAAGACACTTTTTACATGTCGAATACTTCCTTATCTTCTATTTGACAAAATTTCCTCTTTCTATTTTCTTTTGCTTTCTTGAAAATTCATTTTCTTGAATCCATAAGAGCTTGTCTTATCGTAGTTCTATAGGACTTAACGTTGTTGATCAATTTTACCATGTTTCTTTTCAAAGCGTCACTGACGTGTGACCTATCTCATGAGTCATGAGGATGGGTATTTGATTCATATCAGGATGTCAGAGTTAGTCGAGTACAGTGAAAAAGAGATAACTTGATGTTTGAGACCTTTCTTGTTAAGATAATGGCATCACAATGAATTTTTGTTACGAGTTTATTGAAGACCTCTAAGAGTCTTGTTTAATTTCGAGTGATCGTGGATCGACCGACAAAGTTAACAACCTTCTTATATGTTAAAAGCAACTATATATGCAGTGGAGAAGCAAACCGAAGTATGTATCAGAGGACTGAACAGGTTTCATGCAGTATCTTCCAGCATCGTTTCAAAAGAAGATCCAAAGTTTACCAACGTTTATCGATAAAGTCTGCTCAAAGTGTTGAGGACCAAGTTGAGGCTAAGTCCAACTGATCACTTATAACTTGATGGGCAAGTAAGAGACGATCTATCCTTAGAAGGTGAGTAAGGAGTAAAGGTAGTACCTAAGTACGATCATCCATATAGTACAATAAACAAGAGGTGATAGGAATTTGTTGATGTATAGATATGACTAGTAAGATGATAACCGTAAGCTCAACATCATTAAGTAAGACGATTACAATAGGTCTTATCATGATTGACACAGAATATCACTGAAGGAATCTAGAAACATGATCAAATACTTGTAGCTAAGGTTAATTGTATGAGTTTGGAGGATTACAAGGAAAACGTCTATAGTAATTTTATATAAGTGGATTCTGATCGAAAGTGATAAACTCTTGTGTTATCTAAGTTTACTAGGGAAATTCAATGTGGATGGGTTAGCTAATATGGTCTTGATTGATGTATTTTGATTTCAGTATATCTTGAGAAGTATTATTATGTTTTGAATGGAGACTTGCAATATGTGTTTTTGATATATCCTAGAAAAGTAGACTACGTTCAGAAGGGCTAAGACTACAATTGGATACCTTGAGTAGGAAGTTGATGCATGTTGCAGTAAAGTTAGTTTTGATCTTGGTGTAAATTATGAAAGATTAGATGTGTGGAAAGCAGTTTTTCTAATGGATCAGTAATTGAAAATAGAAGTGATTAAATTTTGATTTTGCTATTCATGTGGGAGGAACTAGGATACAATGTTATGGACAGTGGATATAATGTGGTGGTAGATAATTTCTAGGATAAAAAAGAACGACGTAAGAATTGATTTTGTTATGGAGTTTATGGAGTTAGCAATAAGAGGAATGAAGCGATTGGGAATACAACATAGAATATAGGATAGGAACTGATGTGTGTGTTGTGAAAAGGTGGGAATATTAGTTTAAATCTTGGAATAATACAGTAAGAGTTAAAGATGTCGAAGGAAGATTTTTCTAATGGACTAGTATTAAAGGAAGAAGCGATTAAGTTCTGTATATTGTTATGTGATAAAAATTAAGACAAAATTTTTTAAGGACAGGAAGTATGGATTTAGGATAAGGGATTAATTTTTGGAGGTCAATATAATGTAGAATAAGTATGAAATGTGTTGTTAAGTTGCAAAAAGTCACCTAAGGGAAAGTGAATGTGGGAAGTACAATGTAGGACTGGGGATTGAGAAATCCTGTCTAGTTTCGAGTCACGAAATTTCGAAGACGAAATTTGTTTAAGTAGGGTAGTAATGTAACACCCCAGTTTTTATCATTTTTCAATATAGGTAAAATATATTTGTTTATATTATTTTATTGGAATAATAATTATTTTGGACACTAAATTTTGTTATTTTATGACGTTTAATCTTGTGTAATTTATTTACTCTTTTAAAAATTATTTTATTGAGTGCGTTAACACTACCTTATTTCAGTGTATGCATGCTTACTAGACAATAATATTATGTTATTGTCATTATTAGTAATTATTTAGAAAAATATTTTAAATAATATGATTGAAAGAAAATTATTTTCATATTTTACACTTTTTAATTTTAGATTTGAAAATAAATTGATTTGCCATTAATTGGAGTTTGATTTTGGATCAGTAATTTTCTTGATTGATAAATTCAACTATCAATTTTTAATCTAATTTGAATTTTGAAAATATATATTTGTCACTCATTATTTTTAGATCCAAGGATCAATATTATTTATTTATTTCTAGACTAAATCTTAGCCACTCATTTTAGTATTTACCTATTAAGTAAAATGAAAAAAAAAAAAAAAGTTCCCCCCTCTATTTCTCGTACGCGCGATTACAACCCCCCCAAACCCCAAAATCACTCTTTCCTTTCTTTTTTTTTCTCTCCTTTGTGAAACCAGACGCACTTCTCTCTCCCTCCTCACTTCGTTTTTCCCCTCCTTCTTCCCTCCATTACCAGCCGTCGTCCAACCCCTAACAACCGTCGTTCGCCGCCGCTTGGCACAAGAAGATAGCCACACAACTCGTTGGTTCGTCCCACGCATGTTGTCCGTCTTGTTCCTTAGTTACACGCCGTCAGCCGCCCCGAGCTCCACTGTCGGACACACGCTGTGGGAGTCCGACCATCATGCCGTCTAGAGGAGACAGTCACACACCGCCATGCTGGTCTGTTTGTTTCTTGCTTGGCCGCTGCCGCCTCGAGGAAACAGAGCCCCTCCGCGTCGGACCACCTTCAACCACCATGTTCTCTCTTATTCTTCCTTGGGTAAGTGTTTACCTCAAATCTCTTCTAGTTGTAAAAGCCCCAAACTGATTTTGAAACCCTAATCCGAGCTCTTTGATTTCATATTGTGATTTGAAATTAAAACTTGTTTTTATGCAATTGGGACTATGAATTAGAGTTATCTTAAACTAATTTCATCATTCTCTGAGTAGATTGATTTCCCCCAAATTTCTCTATAAACCCTAAAGCCCCAATCTGATTTTATTTGAAATTGATTATGTTTTTGTAAAATCAACTATGTATCTATGTAATTGGGACTCTTAATTTATGTTCTGACAAACAAATTTCGCAATTCTATAATCAAATCAATTTTCCATAATATTAGTGATGAACACTATTTTCCCAAATCTGATTTTATTGAAGTTGGTTCTATTTTTGTGAAATTAAGTGTTTAAATAAACTTAGAGTAAGTATTTGATGATGAAGGATTGAATATTAGATTTGTATGATTGTTGAAAATGTTTGACTCCCTCTCCGCGATGTTATCGTGGTTGATATTGCTTGGGGGAAACAGATTTTGTATTGTTCAGGAGTTGACAGAAGCTGTTTGGAGGAAACTGTAACGTCGAGTTGAGGTTTAATCTTGAGCAGCTTCGTGGTGAGGGAAGCTAATTGTTGAATGCGTCAAGGAGAGGATCTTTTATGGTCTACATAGATAAAGGGAGTTTGCCTGAGCAGTTTTAGTAGTTACATAGTGTTTTTAGTGTATGTTGATTTTAATTATAGCAATGATGTTGTTGAGTATATGTTTGGAGTTTGATTTGATGAGTGTGATTGGATGAGGTCATGACATTGGTCATTGCTTGTTAAATGGGGATTAAGTCACTAAAAGACTTAAAACAGAAATTTAAAAGTTGATTTTCAATTTCAAGTGTAAAGCCTTTTAAAAATAAACGTGATTATAACTTAAGAACTTTTGCTAAAAGTCACATTTTGAGAAAAACATAGATGAATTATAAATGAGAGTTAGTAAGGACGGTTTTGTGATAATTCGCATTTATTTTAAATTTCCTAAAACATTTCGAAAGGAAGAAAAAGAAGATGAAAACTTATTAAAATGTTTCCAATGTACTTAAGGAAAAATCTTCTAAAAGAAAAGTTTAGTTTTATGAAAAGTTTTACTCTAAATTAAAATATTTCAAAAAAGAACTATGATGGATTTACTTACAACAATCTTTTGTTTTGATTAAAAGTGTTCAGAAAAGGTCTTAGTGGATTTATGTTTCCGAAAATGAATTATAAATGCAAAGGACTCTGCAAAACGTATTTTCAAGAGCGAAAATGTATTTATGACACAAATTATAAATGCAAAGGACTCTGCAAAACGTATTTTCAAGAGTGAAAATGTATTTATGACACAAAGTTGAGAAACTTTTGAACTTTTGGTTTTCGATTTAGTTTTCACTAAATGAAAAACTATGTGTAAAAGAGAATAGTGGAAAGGACCTAGATTTCTGAAATGACGGGCTAGATCTGGATTGCCGAAATTACGGGCTAGATCTGGATTGTTGAAGTACGGGCTAGAGTTCCTGTTTGAGTTTTGAGGAAAGGAAAGGACCTAGATTGCCGAGCTATAAACCCGGGCTGGATTTGGATTGCTGAGATATCGGGCTGAATTCGGAGTGCCGGTAAGTCCGGGCTAATGTTCCTACTCAGAAAAACCTAGATTTTTGAGACGTTGGGCTAGTGTTCGATTGAGAAGGAGATGGTGAACCATTGTTTTGGTTGAAATCCTAAGTTGGTATTAAATTTTATTTAATACATGAATAAAAGTAGTCGGGAGCTTTAATACTACCAGGAAATAATGAAGCGACACAGAAAAACAAAAACGACAAAACCATTGTTTTGCATGCATAGTCTGGCCAATGTGTCGTTGTGGCAGACGTGCCATTGTGTATCGAGCTATAGTTTCACAAAGGGTGAACTGAAAAATTGGATAGTTACGGACCAAAGACATTATCCTTAGTTTTTGGGTCTTTAGTGTAACACCCCGAATTTTATTGTTCTTTAATATCGGTAAATATATACATATATTTGTTTATATTTTTATCCAAGACCTAGAAAATGATTTTATATAAAACAAAATCATATTTATACTCTACTTTATCATAGAGAGTTACGATAAAAAATTAG
Organism: Sophora flavescens; assembly: GCA_030762895.1. Classification (NCBI taxonomy): domain Eukaryota; kingdom Viridiplantae; phylum Streptophyta; class Magnoliopsida; order Fabales; family Fabaceae; genus Sophora; species Sophora flavescens. Next base: position 118,042,632 of record CM061063.1, read on the forward strand.
GTTTAAAATTCAGACTAAGTCCGGTCTAAGTTTTAATTGACGGTAAGATTTTACTGAGCAGAAAACCTAATTTTGACCCGAGAACAAAACCGTTTATATTTTCATTTTATTTCCAACCATAGTGGTTATTTTGAAAATTTTCAAAATAAATAGGTTATTATATGATAATCGGGCAAGTACTCGATGATTGGGGATCGATGGAATCGAGAACGGAGGTGCAGAGACAAAACCCGACGCCGGGTGGATGAGGACAATGAGTCATCTATGATGAATCATGGGGGTGAGTCATAGGGGTTAGTCATCTTGCATTAAATGCAAGTAATGATGGTTATACGTAAAAAGACCAAAATGCCCTTGATATTTAAGTGAAATTTCAAGAGTGTTCCTAAGTGAATTTTGACCAAAATACCCTCTAAAATTACTTAATTTCGTACAGTCCCTCCACTAAACCAAACTCATTTCATTTTGATTTCATTTCATCATCTTTCTCTCAAAAACCCTAATCGGGTAAACAACGGAACCAGACACGAATGTGCAGAGATATACCGGGATGACAGAACGACGAGTCATCCATGATGACTCAAGAGGAATGAGTCACCATAATGACTCACCATAGTCATTAGTATGCATTTATGACAAGTAAATGTGAAAAGACTAAAATACCCCTAACCTAACCTATGTCTAGTTAACTCCAACTAAGGTTAGCCAACCATGATTTGCAACAAAATATCTTCTTCCTCTTCTTGTGGCCACAAATCAGTCACCCATATACAAATTCTCCACCACACATTATTAATGATGATTTTCTTAATATCTAGATATTTATTTATGGAAATGACCATTGTACCCTTGAGTTTCCATGGTTATTACAAGTTGTGCCATCAACATTTTGGACCAAAATAACCCATAACCCACGGTTCCACCTCCCATAACCCACATTTAGACCAATTTCAGCTCATTTATGCTTTCTTCTTCATCAAGTTCATCATTTTCTCTAAGAACACATAAGAACTTCATTGATGCTCATACTCATCCGAAACTGTACCAACATTCTGACCCTTTTATGTTCTGAAACTCGAAACACTTTATACATAAACGTTGTTCCTCTTCATCTCTTATTTCCAACGAGCTAAAGATCACCAAACCTGGATAAGTATATTGGTAGATATGCCCGAATTACCAAAACAGCTTGAAATCCTCAGCATCCCAAGAGAACAGTGGAAAGAAGGCTCTCTACGCCCCTGTTCTGATCTGAATAGAACCAAACCTTAAACATAAAAGTTGTGCCTATCCTTCTTACCTTTCTAACAAGCCAAAGATTGTAAATTTTAGATGAGTAAATCGTGAGATATGCTCATAACACCACCACACCCTCAAAGCTGTCAAATTTCAACTTAGCTTGTTTTGATCATTACTCTTCATCAAGATGTAACCTCTCTTATACATGATCAATCATGTCTTCTTTGTCATTCATTTCATGATTTTCAAGTCATGAACATCATTTTCCAATTTATAGATCTAATCTTCAAAATTTTCTAGAAAATCATAGAAATATCATTTTAATATGAGATCAATTTCTATGATCTCCATATTACTTCTATTTTCATCATCCAAGAGCTTGAAAATTTTAGAGATCCCTAGCTATTTCTTCTTGACTTGGCCGAACCTATGTTCAAATGGGTTTAGGTGATTTTCTTCATTCTTTAACTTGTTTTCATGTTGGTTGTTCATGGCTAGGTTTTGGTGGACAAAACCGTGGCATACTTTGCTTGGTTTAGCTTGTGTTTGTTTGATCTTCAAGTGATCTACAAGAGGTAAAGGGGGATATTACCACTATCCTACCTTAAAGTAGATATGTTGATGGTTTATATAGTGTTATTTAGTTTAAATGGTCCTGTAAATCATGTGTGTGATTTATTGTTTTATATATGTGTGATCCTCTTGGAGGATTTGGTTGATGCTTGATTTTGATATATCTTGATCTTGATTCAATGATTTCTAATTGCCTAACATGATCATTATTGGGCCATTCGACCTTAGCTTTTTAAATGGGTTTCGTGTTGATTTAAATGGTTTGAATAATTTTGATGAGGATTGAATAAATGTATAAGAATCATTACAAAAAATCAACTGTTTAGCGACCGACATATTCGGTTGCTAAACTTTTTAATTCGGTCACTATTTAATTTAGCGACCGAAGTAGCGAACGATTCATGGTGGTGACTGATAACCTGGTCGCTAAGATTTTAGAGACTGAAATATTAATTCGGTCGCTAAATGGCGACCGTAATTTCGGTCGCTAAATAATAAAAACGGTCGCTACACGGTTGGTCGCATTGTTTGGGTAACCATTTTTAGCGACCGATAATCGGTTGCTAGTTGGGTCGCTAATGTTGGTTACTGTTAACCTATATTAGCGACCGATATTCGGTAGCTAGACCACAATTTTTTTATGTTAACTAAATTTTAGCGACCGAATTATTGGTTGCTAATTCGGTCGCTAAACTGGATTTTATTAAATTTTTTAAAAATTTAGTTTTTAAAATAATAAAAAAAAATTGTTTTTCTTTAAAGTTTAGCAAAATTACTAATAAAACACACCAAATTACTAACGAAATACACAATCATAAGAAATAATGAATATATATAAAAAATAATAATCCAAAGTGTCGTACTAGAATCATTTAAAAACAAAAAAATGGAAAAAAAAAACAGTCATTATGAGGGGGAGGTGGAGGAACCCAATCATCCTCAGCGTCCATGCCACCGACGTCTGCTATCTGATCGTCCTCTGCAGTAGCAGCATCAGTAGCTGGCTGCGGAACTGGAGGAGCGGCAGCAGGCGACACAACCGTCAGAGCATCACCCTGAGCAACTGGAGTCTGGGCTCTCATCTACTCCAACACCAGCCGCAGTGTCTGGCCCTGTTCGATGCTCGTCTGCATCAGCTGTTGGTGTGCCTGAGTCAACTGTGCAATCTGGTTCGCCATCTGTTGCTCTCTCTCGCTCTTCTCCCGAAGCTTCGCGTTCAGCTATGTGATGGTGTCCTGTATTTGGTTGAACTGCTCCTGAGGGACGGTATCGGCGTAGGAAGGAGCAAGCGTGTCCGATGATGAAGTGATAAACTCGCCTCCCAGGTGTCCGAGGCCATACACGTGCCCCTTCTTGGTCCTTCCCCCGACGACCTCCAAATAAATGGCATTATTGTCGATGGAGATAGGAGAGCTGGGGCCATCACCAGTCAAGGCCTCATTTTGTGACTGTGAGGCACGTGATATGGCATCGCCCTTTTTCTCGTTGAAGCCCGCCTGCAAAGTATAGATGAAGAGATTTAGTTAAAATTATAATCAATATTAACAAATCAATTATAATAAATTACAAGTAAACACTAAATTGTTTACCCATGTCCCCGACTTCAACTTCTTCGTCCTCCCCACCAACTCCATAGTAGTGGGGGCCGCTGTTTCTATGCTTTCTGCACATAAAAATATAATCTTAAGTTCATAAAAATATTTAAAAATGAAAACTCATTAAATAGTATACTAAGTCAAAAGTTTTAAGTATTACCAGCTCGTCGTAGTGGGCGGCGACTGATTTAGACTCGCCGGTCCAAGCACATGCGCCACCATCAGAAGCTCGATTATGCCAAGCTGTGGCCTGGATCTCCTGTAACTTCTCAGTAGCCCAGTACTGGTCCAGCTGCCTCCTGATCTCAGGATCCACCCACTTCCCCTTATTCTTACCCTTCCTCAGCTTTTTCGTCAGATTCTTCATGACCAGTGAGCCTTTATGCTCAAATTGTCCCTGACGAGACCCTCTAAAGCTACGTCCCACCTATACTCTTTCTGCAACTTACAGTTGTTAGGAAATTCGTGTGCATATATATATATAATATAAATTTAATTTAAATAACTTAATAAATTGTTACCTTAAACTCCTCAAAAAATCGATCCCTATGGCCCCCTGGGATGGCCTTCCATGTAGGCCATGGGCCATCAAACTTGCGTCGCAGGATCTTCGATATCGAATCAGAAGGGCCCTTCGCGGGCAGAAAGCTGCAACAAAATTAGAGCATTAATAAATGTTATAAATAAATAGAAAAACAAGTAAATAGAAATTAACGATACTTTATATATATTAAAAAATTAAATTAGCTTACTCTTTATCCCCCCGGGGATAAGAAGATTCCTCCTGTCGGATGGACCACGGCTCTCTTGTCCCGATGATGATGACGTCCTATCATAGGTGTGGATAATGACGGTGCAGCCTGTGTCCCGACCACATTAGGCTGGGTAGGGGGTGTAACTCCATCACCCTGATGTGTCCCGTCCACAGAAGTGATGGTAGGGTGGTCTCGATCTGAAGGCTATGGGTCGGCCGGCGGAGGGACTCTCGTAGCATGACCTCTACCACGACCTCCACGACGACCCCTACCTCTAGAGGAATCTGCCATCTGTGTAAAAAATGAAAAGATGATTACACAACAGTGTAAATAATACAAAAATAAATTACCTAAGTAGAATGACATTTACACAATGAATTATGACATAAATAAATTACCTAAGTAGAATCTCCGTCACTAAATTCACCCTTACTCTCATCAGTCTCACTTGATCGGAATGTGCATTTGCTAGATGCGTCTAACTCGGATTGATCCATTAACTCTCTTTCAACTTCTTCCCCATTTCCGAAAATGTCCTCCAGAGAATTAACAATAATGTCCGGCGTAATTTGCAACGGTACGTGTGGTCTTGAAAACTCATCATCTTGGTATGGAGCATCTTTTTCAGGCTGGTTGATTACATTATCAGTAATTATACTACGAGCCTTTATCTTAATAACACCCAACCAGCCTTGATGTCCTTCGGGATATGGCGAGTAATAAACCTGATCAGCCTGTTGTGAAAAAATGAATGGGTCGTACGCCTTATTACACCTACGAGACAGCCTAATTTGAACAATACCATATTTTTTATCGATTTTTGTCCCTACGTCAAGAGTAGGATCAAACCAATCACACTTGAAGATAACTAACTTCATCACGGGGAAACCGGAATAATCTAGTTCAAGGATGTCAGTTAGAACCCCATAGAAATCATCCTCTACATTGCCATATGTGGCTCTCACACAAACACCATAGTTACACGACTGCATTCCTTCATTCCATGTTTTTGTGTTAAATTTATATCCATTTACAATATAAGTATTCCATGATGTAACCCATCTGTTAGGCCCCCATGCCAAATTTGTCAACAGTGGATTTTGAACATTATTTTCTGGATCTAGTACCTAAAAAATCAAATATTATATTATTCTTATACATGCTATATATTTAAGGAGATAAAATATATTGCAACAAATAAAGATGCTTAACCTACATATTTACTAAACCACGTAGCAAAGTGAGAAGTAATTTCTCGATCAACCTGGTCATTTGAAATGTCAGGTTGGAGATCCCTTAGAAAATTGTCTTACATCCTACATATTGGAGATTAACAGCAGGACGATTAATAATCATAAATGTCAATTGAACTTATAAAAGACATCGTAGAAACTTACTCTAAATATGGTGCCACCTCTTCAAAATTTTGAAGGATATACAGATGAGCAGCATTAATGTCATGCTGCTCCAAGAAATATCCTTTTTATTTGCCACTAAATCTGCCCGGATAGTTGAATATTGAACTATGAGGACTAGTTGAACTTCCTTCGCCCGAATCAACGTTTCTAAGCATCCTTTTCCTTCTCATGTTAACTTCGTCCGAATAGTAATAAGAGGCAAAAGTGGAAGTCTCCTTTACTAAGTATGCTTCACAAATGGAACCCTCCACTCGTGCCTTATTCTTGACTTTGTGTTTAAGGTAGTGCAGGAACCTATTAAAGAGGGATACATACAAATAGTTACTAGTTTTAGGGAAAGCTAAACTATGATTTCGTGTTCGTGAATTTAATATGTATTAAGTAAAATAGTTGATGTTGTTTACCTCTCAAATGGATACATCCAGCGGTATTGGACTGGGCCACCAACTCTTGCTTCGTACGGTAGATGAACTAGAAGTTGTTCCATAGAATCAAAGAAACTCGGCGGGAAGATTTGCTCTAGGTTACATAACAAAACAGGTATCTGGACTTCCATATCCTTTAATTGATTCACATTTAATGTTGTCGATGTAAGCTCCCTGAAAAAGTGGCTAAGCTCAACAAGTGGGTTCCAAATTGGTTTAGGTAATGCGTCGAACGCAATTGGAAGCAACCATTGCATGAACACGTGGCAATCATGACTCTTCATTCCATGTAACTTTGCTTCCTTAATGTCAACACATCTACCCAAATTGGAAGCATACCCATCTGGTAACTTTAGTTCTTTAACCCACTTACAGGCAGCCACTTTCTGTGTTTTACTTAGTGTATAACTTGCCTTCGGTTTGATAAGTCTGCCACGATCACTGTCCTGCAATTCAAGCTCCTTCCGATTACAAATTTCAGTCAGATCCAATCAGGCTTTATTTGTATTCTTTGTCCTCCCCTTGATGTCCATCACAGTGTCAAACACATTCAAAAACACATTCCTCTCAGTATGCATGACATCAATGTTGTGACGGAGCGGGTTTGTTTTGTCCAATTATGGTTGACGCAATAATCAGGAATATGTTCTCCTTGAGATTCATGGACGAGCGGTAAGTACTGTACTCTCTGCCATACATTAAGACCAGATAAACGTGGTGGAGGCGGTGTTGTCTCCGCACAACGCTTCTTGAATGCATTCTTCTTCTGCCTATAAGGATGATCTTCTGAAAGGAATTGACGATGACAATCAAAATATGAGATATTTCGATTGTTTTTAAGCGTGAATGCCTTCGATCGCTACATACATATTGGGTAACCAAGCTTCCCCGCGGTCATCCAATCCGACATCATCCCATAGGCGGGAAAGTCTCTGATCGTCCACATCAAGGCTGCTTTCATCATGAAATTCTGCCTCAAAGATAAGTCATATGTCAACACACCATCATTCCATAGCATCGTCAACTCATCTATCAGCGACTTCAAGTACACATCAATCTTACCTTTTGGATTAGACGGACCCGGAATTATGACTGTTAGGAACATAAACTCCCGCTCCATGCACATCCCCGGGGAAAGATTGTACGGAGTCAGGATAACTGGCCAACAAGAGTATGCTTTTCCGGACTGCCCAAAAGGATTAAATCCATCAGTAGATAACCCCAATCGGACGTTCCGAGGGTCCTGCGAAAATGCCATATGAACCCTATCAAAATGCTTCCAAGCTTCTCCATCAAATGGATGACACGACATCTTGCTCCCTCTCATGCTCACTATGCCACCTCATGTGAGCTGCAGTGGCCATCGAAGAGTACAATCTTGTAAGTCTTGGCACAAGCGGAAAGTACCACATTTTTTTTTAGCGACCTCTTCTTCTCAATGCCCATCCTAGTGGTTGTCTTATACCGATCCGCACCACAAAATCGACAACATGTTATGCTCTCCGCTGAATCATCCTTATAGTACAACATACATCCATTCGGGCAACAATCGATTTTTAAACACCCCAGACCCAAATTTTCCACAGACTTCTTAGCATGATAAAAACTAGTAGGCATCCGATTGTCTTCTGGAAACGCCTTGGACACTGACCTGGTGAGGCGATTAAAATAGCCTTCTTGCATATTGTTGTCAGATTTGATACTCAACAATTCCATGCACATCGATAACTCCGTGTACCCCCGACATCCTTCCCACAATGGAGATCGTGCAACACTCAGCATATCATAGAATCTTAGAGCTTCGGGATTCGGATTCTCCTCTATGTATTGGGAACCCATTCCACCATCTTCTCCCCCATCTTCTTCTAGTACAACACCAACCGATGGTCCAGCATGATCCATTATCATCTGCTCGTATGGATTCAATTCTTCCCTCCGGTCACCACTTCCATAGTACGAACCTTCAAACACAACCAGGTTTAAATCGGGAAACGTCTTACCATGGTTACTCCACCAATAGTAATCAGGCATGAAGCCCTTCTCATAAAGATCGGCTACAACTCCATCCATGCTTTTGAAAGATTGGCACTTGCATCTTTTGCAAGGAGACCTCAAATGATCACCGCCCAGCCGTATAAATCCCTCCTGGCTAACAACAAACTCTATAAACTCACCCACTCCAACTCTATACTCTTCCCTAAGACGTTTATTCCGATCCAACCTACAATACAACCATTTCCGATTCTTCGGAATATCCATTACTGGCAATTAAATAGTCTGACCAATCCTACAATAACACTTATATATTACGGTGCATTCCAATAACTCCATCAATCTCGTTCTTATGACAAGGTATGAACCTATCTCATTCGAGAAGAAACCTTTACCACACTCGGCTAATAATAGTTATTCCCTTATTCATATACCTTATACTTAACAAAATTCCGGCAGCATTTCCCATCGGTTTCCAAGTACACGACTCGAGCACAGTGAGAATCACCGCGATCAAGTATGCACCAAGAGAACAAAATGAAATGCATCAGACCGAGATTTCAACAAGTATCTAAGGCATTTGAACATGGAAATGACTATTGTACGAGTGTGAAAAAGGTTTTTTCCCAAACTGTCCCACTTGGACAATTCAAGATTCAATACAATGAGCATGCGTACCCTGAGAAGGTATGCATGCTCATTAATATTGAATCTCAAATAGGAAACTAAGGCTTTCATAACTTAATAATTAACTCTAGCAGAAAATAAAACCATTGACTTGTAAGGATTGCAGCATATTTCAACAAATATATATTGAAGCACAATTCAATACAAACTTAGATAGAATATAGTAGTAAACATCCTATTGAGTTCCGCTCTCCACTAACAAGTAACACATAATTGTCAATCACGTGCATAACTTTTAAATTAGCAACACACAACAAGCATCCCGCCTTTTTGACAGGATCACATCCTATTGAGCTCTACTCTCCACTAACAAACAACGCATAATTGTAAATACATGCATAAATATTAAATTATCAGCACACAATCAGTATCCTGCCTTTCAGGCAGGATACCTTCCTATCACTACTACAGAAAAGGGCTTCAGTAGCGCTTTTTTTTTTGCCTTTAGTAGCGCTTCAGAGCGCTATCTATTCACCCGCTACTGAAGGTGGGAGAGATTCAATAGCGCTTAAAAAAGCGCTACTGAAAGTAGGAATAGGTAGCGCTTCCTTGAGAAAGCGCTGTCTAAAGTTGGTAATTACACAATCTATTACATACTTTAGGCAGCGCTTTCTCAAGGAAGCGCTGTCTATTTGTCACTTTAGGCAGCATTTTTTCAAGAAAGCGCTACTGAAAGTAGGAATAGGTAGCGCTTCCTTGAGAAAGCGCTGTCTAAAGACAATCTATTATATACTTTAGACAGCGCTTTCTCAAGGAAGTGTTGTCTATTTGTCACTTTAGGCAGCGTTTTTTCAAGAAAGCGCTACTGAAAGTAGGAATAGGTAACGCTTCCTTGAGAAAGCGCTGTCTAAAGACAATCTATTACATACTTTAAGCAGCGCTTTCTCAAGGAAGCGTTGTCTATTTGTCACTTTAGACAGCGTTTTTTCAAGAAAGCGCTACCTATCCCCCCCACTACAAGAAAAATTAGTTTTAGCGAGGGCCAAAAGCCGTCGCAAATCGCACAAATCCGTCGCAAAACAAGTGTTTATGACGGATTTGCGACGGCCACAAATCCGTCGCATATAGGTTCGTCGCAAACCGTTTGTGACGGCCTTTTGTTATTGGCCGTCGCAAATCACTAGACGTTAGCGACGGCCTGGCCGTCGCAAATCATCAGAAAGTAGCGACGGCTTGGCCGTCGCAAATGCAATGGATTTTTTTAAAAAAAATAATAAAATTAATTAAATTTATATTAATTATTTATTTATCCTTCCATCCAGTTAATTTTGTCATAGCTGGGTTCCATTCACAACACCAGCAAAATTCATCCGTGCCAAATATTGGGGGATCAATGGATAAAATTAAGTTCTGTAAAGCAGTATTCATTGATAGCATTATGGAACAAGATATACTCACATATAAATACTTAACAAATTTCAATATTCTTTGCTCATGAATGCTAAGGCTAAAAAGAAAAAACAGAAGAGAAAAAGAGCTTAAGGATAAGATGAGGAAAGGAAAAAAGACAAACCCTGCAGTGCCATGTCTTCACAACTTCAAGGAAACCATTGAATGATGATCTTGGATGCATCTTCCGCCATCATCCCTTTCACGGTTCATGCTTTCGAGGCAGGCAGCGGCGAAACCGGGAGTATCGGATGGGAATGGGGAGGCGGGCGGACGGATCTTGCCGATGAATGGACGGCAACTGCGGTGCGACGGCAGTAGCGTGGGGGACGAATGCTCTGCGTAAGGTTTTGAAAGAAGGGATGGAGTTGCAGGTTGAAGAAGGGACCATGGATAAGTGTGGCGGGTTGGGCCTTTATTAAAGGTTTCTACGACGGACCAGCGGCGCCCAAGCCGTCGCAAAACAGAAAAAAACCGTAGCGGCGGCATAGCCGCCGCGAAACCATCACCATTACCGACGGCCAAAGCGCCGCAAATCGTAAAGCATATTAGCGAGGGATGGCCGCCGCAAACGTTGTTAATCATGCGGCGGCGCAGGCCCTCGCAAACTTCATGGTGCATTAGCGACGGCCAGGCCGTCGCAAAGTTGAATATTTCTCCACCCGAAATGGCGCCAAAATTTCACGGAAATACGTGCAACAACAGTGACGACATAGGCCGTCGCAAATCACCCAAGGCCGTCGCAAATTTGGGAAATACAATCGTTCCTGTTAGCGACGGCAAAGGCCGTCGCAAATGACAATTTTACTGACGGAATTGAGGCCGTCGCAAATAATCCGTCACAAATCACCATTATTCTTGTAGTGCCCCCCCTTTTTTTTCATTATTCACTGTTTTTCTACATTTCCCACCTGCACCACCATCCCTCATCAATTCACAGTAACACTGCATTTAGGTACATCACACACATACACATAAATAATATACAAAGCTTACATATATTTTTTAAATTATTTACATTGTTTTTCTATATTTCCCACATGCACACAGCAAAACTAAGACATTAAATGGTACAAGGGGTATCCCAACCCGTATACAATAATAACCCAACAACACTAGCAGTTTCTGCAGCAATAGTCAATCTCATATGCCAGTCTAAACCAAGTTTTTGTCCTTTGCTTTGGTGTAAATGATCCTTCAAGGTACCATTTGCAGGGTACTCATAGACCAATGAGACCACTATATCTCCTTGAGCTGGAAGAAGCTCAATATCCGAGAGAGTCAAGTTGGTGCATGGGACAGAGTCAGTCACCGCAAGCAAAATGCATAGGTGGGCGCCTTATATCATAAGTTCCCTTTATGTTTGTGTAAACTATATCTCGATACCAACACTGCAGAGGTCTTGTTGCTACAATCCTTAGGGAGGCAAGAGAATTGGTCAATTATAATTGGATTCTTTACACTATCCATGTGAATATTCACTGAATGTTACACCCGATCATCGATCCTGATCCACCTTGCCATGTCTTGATTCTAACCCCATTATCCGACACTTTTATAACCGAGTCTCTCACTGTAATATTTGAAACACGGGCTCGAGAGTTGTGATTTCCCAGACTACCAATCCTGAATAAAAATAACAAGATAACATTAGCCAGGGAAAATATATGTAAGCTCATAAGAACAAGAAATTAACCAGCTAGTACAATAAATTATAAACTTCCACCATGTTTCATTTATAGTTGAGAAGCTGCAAACATACGTTTGCATGAACTTTTGTTTTCTCCCTGTTCAAAATTAAAGATTGTAGGCTATCACAAGGGCTTGGGCCTAATTAATTACCAAAGCCAAGAACTTGCATAAAGCATATATAACACACAAATTTTTGTAGTCTATCTAACTTCTCTTTAAACACCTGGAAACAAATATTGTAGCTAGGACAAGACTTGAATATTGAGCATGTTTCAAACCAGTAAAAAAAATTCAGCAACCTTTCTCGGGTACCAGACCTTCCAAACCATCGCAAAGACTAGGACCAAAACCAGCTTATTGGTTAAGTCATTCAAGCACAAGACACAGAAAGCACAATAAGAAGACGGCAGCAGTGCAGAAATTAAAATTAACATATACATGACACGCTACCTGTATTAGCCACACAGCATTCTTACTATAAAGAGCATTGTTAACAAACCAACTTGCCAGCTAATCCCATTCACTCTGTTTCCTCCCATAAACAGAGATCCTGTACTCAGCCATCTGAAAAAATTTGTTTATAAATAAGAATGACACCAGATGAGCCAGCACTTTCATTACCTCATACTAATTCAAAATCAGAAGAACAGAATGAGATAGAAATATCTAGGCTAAATGATCAAACCAGATTACATAAGAACAAAAATAAAATTAGAAAGCAAAATCATTTTGACAGGAAACTTGCAAACTGAAATAATTGGCCATTTTGACAGGAAAATACAAACTGAAATATCTAGGCTGAATGAAGATTAGGAATCAGAGGCATGACCTGGAATTCTGTGTCAGCAATTTGAGTTTCACAGTGTAGTTTCTTAACGGCAACATCCAAGTTATCATCCAATCGAGCCTTGTAAACACATCCAAAACCACCCTCACCCAAGATGTTACTTTCATGAAAATCATTGGCCATTTTTGCTGTTTGCTTATAATCAATTATTGGAACAGACCCCATCATACCAACCATCTTCAAAGAACTGAATTTACCCAGAGATGGTGCTAAGGGGATCCCTTTCTCTGCATCTTGACATTCACAAAACAGTAACAAGGAAAAAAGAGTAAGAGAAATCTCAGACAATACCAAATTAGCAATTCAATGATGAATTTTCTTGAAACAGAGAAGTGTGAAGCAAAAACAGGAATAAGAGAAATGGAATAGTGCAAAGTAAACAAATAAAAAAATACCCGAGCTTTGAACATATTTGTTCCTATTGGATTTTAAAGGGTACTTGCTATGATAAATCCAGAAGCATAACAAACTAAAAATGAGTGCTCCAAGTGCAGTGGTGATTACAGTGAGAGCTATTACCTGCTATATGAACCTGAAACAGAAAAGTTTAAGATGTAGATGTAAACAATAAGCACATATGTTCAACAAAACAACAAACAGAAAATTATTTTTAAAAACATGTAAGCAGGGAAATAGTTAACAATGTCATTTATTTTGACAACAAATATCAGAAAAAGTCTAAATATAACATGAACTGAACATTTCATCCAAACCCAAAAGATACATTGTTACCATGATAATAATCAGCACACAAAAAAGGCCTCACTAAATTGAATAACAACAACAACAACTAAAGAAGTATCCCCATCTAGCAACATTTGAATTTCATCCCCTTAACCATAACTACACTCCTAGCTTCCATAAAGAAAGATCCAGGAAATGCCAAGCATGACAAATTCCTCTACAATGTAATTCTTTGGACAACATTTCCTTCTAAAATATGATATGAAGGCACTTAAAAGAGTAATATAAAAATGTAAGAAAGAGAATTTAAGCATCATTTAATATACAGAGTCGATGTATAAAACAATGTTTCGAAAAGATATATGCATGTTTTAGAGAAAGTTAAGTCAAGGTAACTAGATAACTTTCCAAATAGTATCATAAATCCATTGGAACTTACATAAATGCAACCTTTGACAAAGAAAGACGACGACAAAAGGCCTGTGGTAGTTCTCCTTCCCCATAAATAGGATAAAGCAAAGCCCCCGGTGCATTGGGAAACCTGGGAGAGCCAATATAAGTATCTCCAAAGAAAACTAACTGGGCTCCCTTAAATAAAACCGAGACAAATGAAACACATGAAACAATAAGCATGAGAACTTACCTTCCAACAGATGAGCTGTATTGAGCTAAACGAGCTATTCCATCTTTTGTCTTAAGTAAATCTTCTGAGACCTCATTATTGTCTTGATCATAATCTACCATGGCTATAGCATACAAAAGAATCCTGTAGAAGATAAAGAGGAATTAAGTTAGTGTCAACGAGTTATATATATGCACTATATACACGTAGGCTTGACACAGTTTATTCAAAAATGCCAATGAAAGATGAAAGCAAACAGTCTCTTCTTTGCGCAAGAAGGTGATTAATTTCACTTTTTCAAAGTAAAGCATCCCAAGCAAACAAACTGAGCCACCAGTCCACCAACCATTTCAAGATTTTAACTGTTTTATCCGATCATCAGATTTCACTTATACAGAACATAAATAGAAACAACTTCAGGGAAAGTGAAACAATTGATAGAATTCAAACACTAGTACATCAATTCCCCGATCATTGGGAACTTTTTCCACAAAGAGTCTCTTATATTATTATGTAAATGTAATTAAAACATCAATTGTATGATCTATCATGTTTGCAACCACAACAGCCTAATCGATCAATGACCCTAATTCTACAAGTCTTGAGATTGTTGATACCTCTTGCAGCTTATTATACTACCTCCACTCCAACAGCATTGAAGACCAAATAAAGAATGTCAATGCTGTCACATATCCACTGGTCCCCAAATATTTTGATCATCATAAGACTGGGGACCTTCAAACATTGGTTTAAACTTTGGCCTTGCCGGTTGGTCTTTTCCCATAGGAAATTTCCAGAACGAATCAGAGTTCTCAAAGAATATGTAAAATGCAACAGCTGATGCTAAAAATAGTCCTAGAAGCACCAAGTAGATCTGCCATTCTACAGGTTTGATAGGAATTTTAAAATGTCAAATTGAACAGACATTATTGTATGGCCTCAGAAGGGAGGTGTGTGTGCTTCTGCGTGTGCGCGTGTGTGTGAGAGGGAGAAATATAACCTTTCCAATCTTTTGGTACATTCAGTTTAGTGACCAGTGCTCCCCATTCTACTGAGGTTGTAAGTACAACCCTGCAAAGAGAGAATAAATGAATTTATTTGGCTAATAGAATGGATTTTCTGGTATAGAAGTAAGCTGAGAAGAGAACAGGAGCAGCCATAGCTGAACCCAAGACACTAGTCTACAGGTAAGGACACCGAGTACATAACTGATTTTGTAACAGTTGATAGGGCATATTCATATTATTGCAAATCACTTGCTTAGTTACTTTTTTTCTACCAAAAAACTCACTTCTTTATGTAATCCATCTTGTCTTTTTTGGTGGTTAACATATTCTCCTTAGCTTCCAGATATTTACTTTTTAAGTATCATAGAGGCTAGTATAATTATTCTTTCTACAGCCTTATGTTAAACGCCATATGAACTAAGACTAAGTTCCTAGTTTCTTGTTTTTACACCCAAAAAGGCAAAAACAGGAAAAATTCGTCATGCAATGCATGTTCCAATGTTCAAATGAGTAGCTTAAAACCAACTTTGTGTTCATGATGATTAATTTTTATCATAGAGGTGCCAAATTAAACCAATAGTGCATAGAGAATTTACCTTTCGTGATCTTCCACTCTCGAATGGGTCCCTGCAATATAGAAGCTATTGTGAACCTGGGAGGGTGAGTTGGTGGCAGAAATTGGGGGTTAGGGTTCTGAAATTTCAACAACAAATAAGAAACTGAGTGAGAGGACGAAGCATACCTTGGACGTAGATCTCGATGATGATGAAATTCCTTGGATTCATCTGCGGAGATCTGAGTGAAAGAGAGCGCGAAGACGAAGGGGGTTGGTCAGAGGAGAAGGCGAAGGCGAGAGAGCAATATCCTCTGTGAGCACGTACGCTTCGTTTCGTTTGCTTCTGGCTTCCTCTGTGAGCAGAGGAGAGGGAGACACACGGTAGGGGAGAAGGCGCGATGAAGGGGAAGGGTTTCAGAAAGAGTGGCGCGATGGAGGGAAATATTTAGTAAATGGGGAATAGATAGCGCTTCTTTGAAAAAACGCTATCTATTCTCTTACTTATAGTAGCGCTTTCTCAAGAAAACGCTATCTATTCCTTGAAGGAGCGCTGTCTTAGAATAAGGAATAGATAGCGCTCTCTTAAGGAAGCCCTATTAAAAACCTTCCGCCTATTTTTAAGTAGCGTTTTTTATTGAAGCGCTACTGAAAGTGCGCAACTAAAACCCTTTTATGTAGTAGTGTATTGAGCTCCGCTCTCCACTAACAAGTAACACATAATTGTCAACCACATGTATAACTTCTAAATTAGCAGCACACAACAAGCATCCCGCTTTTTGACAGGATCACATCCTATTGAGCTCTGCTCTCCACTAACAAATAACACATAATTGCAAATACATGCATAAATATTAAATTATCAGCACACAATCAGCATCTTGCCTTTCAGGCAGGATACCTTCCTATTGAGCTCAACTCTCCACCAACAAACAACAAGATATATAATTCACATAACACATTACAAGCACCACACAATCAGAACCTTTTAGACAAAGCAGAACCTTAAAAGAGAGTATTGAGAGAACTTACCTATGCGACAAAATGCAAAAACAAGTAAGGATAAGAGGAGGATCCGCAGACAAGAAGATCAGGAACTGATAAATATAATAAGACAATATGAAATCAAATTAATATCCTTAGAGCCAACTTAATTGTATTCAAGTTAGTAATATAAAAGTTCAACAAATTGCCATTACGACCAATTGATTAAGTGTGGAGATGGAGAGGGGACGAAGGGACTCGGTTTCAACTCACGAGAAATAGAGCAATGACCTATAATGCATAAATAAAATTAATCCTGTCAAATACTAACATTTAAGAAACTAACATTTAAGAAACTAACATTTAAGGCTCTCATATATTGTCACTTGCAACTAATTCGATGTACTCATGAATCTTGAACCACTCAACTCACTCTCTTAATTATCGGTTTTGTTTGCGATGTTTTTCAAAATCATGAATCAACTCTCTCAAAACTTAAACTATATAGGTGAAGGCACATGAGTAACTTCATGTAGCATTCATAATGTACAAGTCCATTTTTTAGATACTTGGCGTTGTTTCATTAATTGTTAGATGCTAAATTAAAACCTTAACCAATAAAATACATGTACAAAATGGAAAACATAATAAAAATCAAATACAAGGGATGGTTCAAAAGCATGAGCTTTACATTGCCTATGAGAATCAAGAAAGTTGGCAAATCTATTTTTCAAGTCACCGCACACAAGGGATTAAGTTTGGTTTTCTATTGGTTCTATCCAAGATTCCATGTGATTAGTACCCCCCCTCCAGCTCTCATATAAAAATATCAGTTTCAGCATGCTTTGTGCTAAAGAGAAGTGTGTAACAAAGAAACAACACAAACACAAGCATAACAAGTTTTAACAAGTTCTCTAATTTGTTAGTATCAAGGCCAGTATAATAATACTTGAAAATTCAGCATTTTTAAACAAACAAGCATAACAAGTTTTCACAAGTTCTCTTATTTTTTAGTATCAAAACCAGTATAACAATACTTGAAAATTGAGCATTTTTTAGTCAATAGTGAATACAGTTATGTTGCATAAAATAAAAAGAATGAAAATAAAAAAAAAATGCGCACTAGCTACATTCACAGTAGCATCACCATCTCTTTAGTTTTAGTCAAGTACATTTTCAAGCAGCTATATTCACAGTACCGAGTTTCAGTCAAAATGAAATAAAAAATACATTCAGAGAGGGTTTACAATAGCAGTAAAATACCCCCAATTTAAGAGCATTTACCAATCACTGGTTCCCTGAATAGGTAAATCAATCAATATAGTCTAGAAAAGCTATGAAGTGTCATACAATCAATAAATCAATCAATAATCATCTTTCATACTAACAGAGTAACACTGACAGTATTCAGTGAATTGTAAATCAATAATAATGCTAACTGGATAATTAAAAAGTGTTAACCTTTAAAACACAAAACATAAAATAAAACAAAAACTCAAGAGGGGTATCAAAATCACTGACCCTGTTAAGCAACTGCAAGATTAGGGCAATCCAAGAAACAGCACAGTGGAGGCTGTGGTGTCACCGAAGGCGGCTCAGTGGTGGCTCACCGGAGGCGCGCTGCAGGGACAGAGAGAAAGAGATGCAGAGGGAAAGAGGAAGTGGCAAAGAGGAATCACTAACTTACTGGATGTTGGTGTGGTGTTGGTTCGCGGCCGGAGCAGGGCTCACCGGAGGCGTGCTGCATAGACAGAGAGAGAGGACTCAGAGAGAGAAAGATAGGAAGAGAGAAAGAGGAAAAGAGAACTTACTGGATGTTGTGGTGGTGTTCGTGGCGGCGCGGTCAGAGCAAAGAGGTTGTGTGGTGACCGGAGAATGAGCGGCTGTGTGTGGGGGAGGAGCTAAGCATGAGAGAGAAGAGAGAAAATAGAGAAATAGGGGAAGAAATGAGAAGGACGCATATTAGGGATTGTAAATTTAGTGACTGATTCGAAATCGGTCGCTAAATCGGTCACCGTAAATGAAAATTTAAAGTCGGTCGATGTTTGGCTCTATAATAATTTTTCTAATTTGTGCAGCGACCAAATTGAAAATCGATCGCTAAGTTATCAAATATTACCGTTAAAATAAAACCAGTCTCAAAAATCGGTCGCTAATATGTCAACTAACTTTGGCTTATAGATCAATTGGTTTAGCGACCGAATTGGTTGCCACTGACATTTTCAGTCGCAAAATCGGTCGCAAAATACATGATTTTGGACTTTGTCTGAGATTCCCCAATCGGTCGCAATTTCCGTCGCCAATAGCGACCAACCACATCGGTCGCCAAAATTCGGTCGTTATTTTGACTTTTTTGTAGTGAATATAGAAATTAGTTTGGATTGATTTGGATGTGTATATTGAAAGATATGATTTTATGAGTCCTTAGTGGCTGAACTGAAATTCATATTATTGTGTTTTAAGATTGTAGTCCTTGATGAGACAAAACCATAGAAATTGGTTTGGTGTTAATTGGATTAATACATAAAAAGTTATAGGTTTTTTTGTGAAAAAGGACCTTTTTGTAATTATAGAAAAATATTTGGGCAGAAACAAAATTTCTGGAAATTTGAGGGAAACTGAAAAATATTTCTAAAGAAGTTAGTTTGGTGTGATTTGAAGTTATAAATAAAAAGTTATAAGGTTTTAAGTGAATAAGGATCTTTTTGCAATTAATGAAAGTTTAGGGGTTAGATTGTAATTTTCGAAAATATATTTAACTGGACAGTGAGAGACTGTTTTTAATACCTATTAAACTATTCTAAAACTCCAAAATGAGTTTTGGACTATTATAGTGTAAAATAGTTGAAAAAGGATTTACGCGTTTTACAAACTTAACGACGTTCGGTCAAATTTTTACGAATTTTGTATAAATGAAAAGGAAAACTGTAAAAACAGTGTTTCAACATCTTAGTATGAGTATTATAACCTAGGTGAGAGGTGAAGAACCATATTTTTAAAAGTATGGCTTTTGAGGCTAAAACCAGTAAAAAGCTGTGAAACCGTCGTCAAACGTTTTAAAAGATTTTTGAGAAAACGATAATGTAGAGTTTGAAATTAGTATTCCAATACTTTAACATAAGTATGGTAACATAGGGAAGTAAAGGATTTGAGAAAAATAATAATATTTGTGAAAATATGAAATTTAAGTTGAAATACAATAAAAAACGGTAAAACGGTATTTTAAGAGTTTCGATGTTTTTCAAGAAACTATTTTGAGGAATTTAGTACGTATGTACTTTAATGGAATCTGATTTCAAAATGGTTTGGTTTTAACCAAAGGTTTTAGTTTTAAGACAAAAGAGAATTTTAGTCTTTAAGACTAGTATTTCAAGTAAATGGAAAAACCTAAGTCATGAATGACTTAGTGAAAATACGAACGTGATAATTTATGACGTGGGGTGGAACACGACCTTATGTCATAAAGCATGGATAATTTATTATCCATATATCCATAAGATTTAATGGACTTAGAAGTGTTTGATTTCTTGAAAGCCAAGAGAAAGGCTCGATTAGAAAAGAGCCAAGAAATAAATAATTGGATTTGTGATCCAATCTCATAATGTGTTTGGATTGTTAATCCAGTGTTTTAAAATACCTTTGCACAAAGATGAAAGGTTACTTAAGAACGTTAGCTCGATGTTAAGTACCGCTGATTCGGACTTAAGAACAGCTAGCATCAGATAAAGCACGTTGAATAGATTCCGATGGAATCAAGAGGTCATCTGGTGGATAGACGAGAAGAACGCATCTTTCCGGCAAAGTTTTCCTAAACACATAGTGAAACTATGTTCTGTAAGGCCGTTATGCCTAGGAGATCAAGCTAACACTTTAATGCGAGAGTGAATTCCGTAGTGACGATCTATTGATGCTACGGGATGTCGGGGTATGAAATACTCACAAAGGCTCAGTTGGTAGCTCCTTCTGTGGCGTGGTGATCTTGCAATATGCCGACATACTCAACTAGACGCTACGTGTTTTCTAGTAGTGTAGGATGTTCCCAAAATAGCCAATATGCACGACAATGACTATGGACGCATTCTATTGCCCAAGGCTGGTGTAGTCCAGAACAATCCTCCGAACCACTCTCTCTGACTATTCATAAAACCATGGTATAGGAATTCAAAGGTCGTTCCTCAAGTCTTAGATGTCTTCTATCTAGGAAAACATTGTGCTGGGGTCATGTTTCTGTGAAACATTATTGTTCTGTTATGAATGTAGATTTGATTGAACATAGGTTTGATTGAATATTGATAATTGTACGTACCTAAGAGTCGTACCACTGCATGTTTGCCTTATGTGTAAGATAAATGGAAATCTCACATCCTTATTTTTATATTGCCTATGTCAGCTGGCTATGTGCCTTCTGTATTCTTTAGAGAATATGGAGACGTCAAGATGTCGCTTAGCTGACGCATCGTAGAGGATGGGATTCGAGCATTCGAACGATATGGTGGAGTTTCTAGTGGACGTCTTCCAGACTGTCGATGGTTCATCGACCATGTTTTCCTCTTGGAAGAGGAAAGGGCTTAGTTCGAGAGTTACTATTGTAGTAGCTCTAGTAGTGTCCTTTGATCAACGATGGTAGTGGACTCAAATAGAGTTTATACTAGATCTCGTCAGTTGGGTTTGTCCTTCTCACGATGAACGAGAAAGGGTGGTCTTTTATATTTTAGTTTGGCCAGCTTAGTATGTTTGGGAGTTAATGTAACTATCTATGGAGTTGTGACTCCAAGTATCTTATATTTTAGGAGCTGCATCTCCACATCTTTATGTTAAGTCTGTGCATTCTATGATTTATTTTTATGAGTCGGGTTGGGTATCCTGTAAATTATTTTTTGAACTTATGATCCTAATTGTGATTATGGAAAATTTCATTGTCCATTCATATAAACAAAGTAGTTATATTTATGACTAATGAAAAAGAAATAAAAATTACCCCATTCTTTTATAGCCAATATTTAATTGATCTACTTTTTGGCCTTAAAATGTCACTTACGATGTAGCGCCTAAGAAGGGTGTTACATTTAGGGACATTCGGGCTCGAAAACCCATGAAAGGCTCGGGCATTTGCAACCTCGGGCTGTGGAAATCGATTACCCAGCACGTGATGTACTCAATCAGAAACTATTCAATATTATTTAGATAAGATGTGATACCCTAGAATAATTTGGGATCGGGCCTAAATTGAGAGGCCTACCCAACGCGAAACAATTGTGTTATAGGCATTATCGCGATCCTATCATGCTCGACGAAGGGAAGTTAGGATCTCCGGAGATTGTAAAATAGATAGTGAATATGGAAGTGACATGAAATGTTTTACAAAATGCATTTGGTTGTCGGGTATGAATCCCTATGGAAAATAATTATGATGTTATGAGATATATTGTCTTTGTCATTTGCTATTGTTTTAAGAGTCGTGTATGGGACTACTATGATAAAACTCATATATTGGTATATCACCTTTGCATTATTTCTATTTGGTTTTCTATTTTTGTGGTATACTGTTTTCGTGTACAGATGAGGAAGAGAAGTTTCCAGCTTCACTCGGGGATATTAGTCCCAATCCTTGAAGATGTCTGATGTCAGCTATAATGGTGAGGACCATGGGGGTCTTCCTCAAGAATATCTTTTAAAAACGACCAGCTTAGGTTTTTGAGACGTTGTTGATTAGTGATAGTATATATGTTCATGGCTCGGAGAGCCTTTATTTTGAGTGGAATGTTTATGGCTCGTAGAACTTTTCTTTTGGATGGAAATCTAAGATTTTCCTTTTGGTCATGTATATTTTGTTGATGTAAATATTTTTAGAATAACACCATCTTTGTAAAAAATCTATCTTTTTATTCAAGTACATTTCTAAAATAAATAGGCTTGCCAGGCTAGGATTGTAAGCCTGTGTGCCGGTCACGGCTTAGGTTTTGGGTCGTGACATTTTATATATATATATATATATATATATATATATATATATATATATATATATATATATATATATATATATATATATATATATATATATGATCAGAATCTATACAATGATAGATAAAAATGCGGTGTTATTATTTTAAAATAGGTTTAAGTTTTACCGCAACCGTAGAAAAAAATTTATACCCACTTTCATGACATATAGAGAATTACACGAGATATTTTCCGAAAGCAACCAGAAATTATTATTTTATTTTAATATGTTATTTTAAAATTGAGTTAGTCATGTAATGCTCAATGGGGGGTGTTACATTAGTGGTATCAGAGCTAGTCGAGTCTTTCGGGAACCTTGGGAAATAGGTTTGTTATGTTTTTGTTGTGTGATCTCTGGTTGGTCACTGTTCGAATTGTTTCCTTGTTGAAACAATGTCTGCTAACACACAAGTATGTGTGTTTTAATAGGTCCTAATTGAATTGAGATCTTGTAAGAACTCATGATTAGTATATGGTAACTGTGTTTTGGTCCATCTGTGACACATTCGATTATCCTTTTTGGATTATGTCAGACATTTGAATAGTATGCCTGTTAAGGTAGATTTTCCAAGAATGTTCATTGAGAATATTCCAGGATTATCGTGTGTGAAAGGATTTTCTGGGAGTGTCCCATGGAAATGTTTAGTTTTGCTGCTGGCAAATGATATTGATTCTCGATCGATCTAGTTTATAGATTCTATCCGATTTCTAATCTCCTTGTGTAGGATGTTTCCTACAAAGTTAGTCGAGTTAGATGACTTGACTTAACGGGGAGATATGCCGTCAGAACAGTTTGTGGGACCAAGTCTGTCCTACGAGAAGCATCGGTGTTGTTCATAAAGATGAAGCAGTACTTTTGTGGAAGCGACCGCAGACAATGATTGAAATTCGTAGTTTGTCAGGTTAACCGATTATTATTTAAGGTTCATCAAGAACCTATCTAGGATTTTGGAGCCGTTGACTCAGCTTATGAAGAAAGAGCAACTCTTCGTATGTCTGATAGGTTGATTAAGTTGTCCGTGATCGTGCCTGATTCAGGGTGACCATACTAAGCGTGTCTGGAAAGACCTGTGTGTTGGTTGGAACCAAGGCGTATCGAATTGAATTTTCAACTTTAGGTGAGTGTCTCTTGATTAAGAAACTCTTAACTGTACTATTTGATTCCTAATGGACTAGTAAGTTGACATTTGTTCCTCAAGTCCCTATGATTGTATTAAAAAATCACGATGATTAAGTTTGTATGTGTCAGACAGACTTTCCTGACTTTGATTTGAAATCTAACAAGACTCATAAATTGGTTATGCTAGTCCACAAATTTCAATCTATTCTAATGGATTTCCTTGTATGTGAGAAGTTGTGCTCACACTTCTAAATAGCCCTATTTGTATTAGACATTTGAGTGGATTGATTTGATATTATCCATTAGCTTGGATATTTTCACATTTCGTTGAAAATTTGGTTATGACTATTTCTTGAGTTATAACACAAACAGCTTCTTGGTGATATAAGTTTCTTGATGGAACTTACTCTAGTCACTTTTACTTTTGGTAGATGTGATCTAGTCTGGAATTTTGTCGGACTGTTTTCATTTTAAATTGTCAGTGTGTAAATTCCTTATACTCTTGGGGTCAAGAACTTTTCATCTTTTGTATTTTCCAATCCACTGGAAGTTCTTGTGAAAGAATGAACTTTATTAGAGTCATGATTGTAAACATGTAATGGCCCTATATTTTTACACTCACAAACCTAGTAAAGACACTTTTTACATGTCGAATACTTCCTTATCTTCTGTTTTGTAAAATTTCATCTTTCTATTTTCTTGTGAAAATAGAGTTTAGAATAATTGCTTTCTTGAAAATTCATTTTCTTGAATCCATAAGAGCTTGTCTTATCGTAGTTCTATAGGACTTAACGTTGTTGATCAATTTTACCATGTTTCTTTTCAAAGCGTCATTGACGTGTAACCTATCTCATGAGTCATGAGGATGGGTATTTGATTCATATCAGGATGTCAGAGTTAGTCGAGTACAGTGAAAAAGAGATAACTTGATGTTTGAGACCTTTCTTGTTAAGATATTGGCATCACAATGAATTTTTGTTACGAGTTTATTGAAGACCTCTAAGAGTCTTGTTTAATTTCGAGTGATCATGGATCGACCGACAAAGTTAACAACCTTCTTACATGTTAAAAGCAACTATATATGCAGTGGAGAAGCAAACCGAAGTATGTATCAGAGGACTGAACAGGTTTCATGCAGTATCTTCCAGCATCGTTTCAAAAGAAGATCCAAAGTTTACCAACGTTTATCGATAAAGTTTGCTCAAAGTGTTGAGGACCAAGTTGAGGCTAAGTCCAACTGATCACTTACAACTTGATGGGAAAGTAAGAGACGATCTATCCTTAGAAGGTGAGTAAGGAGTAAAGGTAGTACCTAAGTACGATCATCCATATAGTACAATAAACAAGAGGTGATAGGAATTTGTTGATGTATAGATATGACTAGTAAGATGATAACCGTAAGCTCAACATCATTAAGTAAGACGATTACAATAGGTCTTATCATGATTGACACAGAATATCACTGAAGGAATCTAGAAACATGATCAAATACTTGTAGCTAAGGTTAATTGTATGAGTTTGGAGGATTACAAGGAAAACGTCTATAGTAATTTTACATAAGTGGATTCTGATCGAAAGTGATAAACTCTTGTGTTATCTAAGTTTACTAGGGAAATTCAATGTGGATGGGTTAGCTAATATGGTCTTGATTGATGTATTTTGATTTCAGTATATCTTGAGAAGTATTATTATGTTTTGAATGGAGACTTGCAATATGTGTTTTTGATATATCCTAGAAAAGTAGACTACGTTCAGAAGGGCTAAGACTACAATTGGATACCTTGAGTAGGAAGTTGATGCATGTTGCAGTAAAGTTAGTTTTGATCTTGGTGTAAATTATGAAAGATTAGATGTGTGGAAAGCAGTTTTTCTAATGGATCAGTAATTGAAAATAGAAGTGATTAAATTTTGATTTTGCTATTCATGTGGGAGGAACTAGGATACAATGTTATGGACAGTGGATATAATGTGGTGGTAGATAATTTCTAGGATAAAAAAGAACGACGTAAGAATTGATTTTGTTATGGAGTTACCATTAAGAGGAATGAAGAGATTGGGAATGCAACATAGAATCTAGGATAGGAACTGAAGTGTGTGTTGTGAAAAGGTGGGAATCTTAGTTTAAATCTTGGAGTAATACAGTAAGAGTTAAAGATGTCGAAGGAAGATTTTTCTAATGGACTAGTATTAAAGGAAGAAGAGATTAAGTTCTGATTATATTGTTATCTGTGAAAAATTAAGATAAATTTTTTTAAGGACAGGAAGTATGGATTTAGGATAAGGGATTAATTTTTGGAGGTCAATATAATATAGAATAAGTATGAAATGTGTTGTTAAGTTGCAAAAAGTCACCTAAGGGAAAGTGAATGTGGGAAGTACAACGTAGCACTGGGGATTGAGAAATCCTGCATAGTTTCGAGTCACGAAATTTCAAGGGCAAAATTTTTTCAAGTGGGGTAGTAATGTAACACCCCGGTTTTTACAGTTTTTCAATATAGGTAAAATATGTCTGTTTATATTATTTTATTGGAATAATAATTATTTTGGACACTAAATTTTGATATTTTATGACGCTTAATCTTGAGTAATTTATTTACTCTTTTAAAAGTTATTTTATTGAGTGTGTTAACACTGCCTTATTTCAGTGTATGCATGTTTACTAGACAATAATATTATGTTCTTGTCACTATTAGCATTTATTTAGAAAATTGTTTTAAATAATATGATTCAAAGAAAATTATTTTCATTTTTTCCATTATTTAATTTTAGATTTGAAAATAAATTGATTTGACATTAATTGGAGTTTAATTTTGGATCAGTAATTTTCTTGATTGATAAATCCAATTATCAATCTTTAATCTAGTTTGAATTTCGAAAGTATATATTAGTCACTCATTAGTTTTAGATCCAAGAATCAATATTATTTTTTTTATTTCTAGACTAAATCTTAACCACTCATTTTAGTATTTACCTATTAAGTAAAATGAAGAAAACAAAAATGTTCCCCCCTCTGTTTCTCGTACGCGCGATTACCCCCCACTCTTTTCTTTATTTTTTTTCTCTCCTTCGTAAAACCCGACCCACTTCTCTCTCCCTCCTCACTTCATTTTTCTTCTCCTTCTTCCCTCCATGACCAGCTGTCATCCAGCCCTCCACAATCGTCGTTCGCTGCCGCTTGGTACAAGAAGACAAACACGCAACTCGGCGGTTCATCCCACGCATGATGTTCGTCTTGTTCCTATTTTCACGCCGTCAGCCGCCACGAGCTCCACCGTCGGACATACACCACGGGAGTCCGACCACCATGCCATCTAGAGGAGACAGCCACACACCGCCATGTTGGTCTGTGGGGTTCGTGCTTGGCCGCTGCCACCGCGAGATAGATGAGGCCCGCCGCGCCGGACCACCTTCAACCACCATGTTCTATCTTCTTCTTCCTTGGGTAAGTGTTTACCTCAAATCTCTTCTAGTTGTAAAAGCCCCAAACTGATTTTGAAACCCTAACCCGAGCTCTTTGATTTCATACTGTGATTTGAAATTAAAACTTGTTTTTATGCAATTGGGACTATGAATTAGAGTTATCTTAAACTAATTTCATCATTCTTTGAGTAGATTGATTTCCCCCAAATTTCTCTATGAACCCTAAAGCCCCAATCTGATTTTATTTGAAATTGATTATGTTTTTGTAACCCCCCCCCCCCCCCCAACAACTATTTTCTTTTTTTTTTTTTCTCTCCTTCGAGAAACCAGACCCACTGCTCTCTCCCTCCTCACTTCATTTTTCTTCTCCTTCTTTCCTCCATGACCAGTTGTCATCTAGCCCTCCACAACCGTTGTTCGCCGCTGCTTGGTGCAAGAAGATAGACACGCAACTCGGCGGTTCGTCCCACGTATGTTGTCCGTCTTGTTCCTGTTTTCACGCTGTCAGCCGCCACGAGCTCCACCGTCGGACACACACCGCGGGAGTCCGACCACCGTGCCGTCTAGAGGAGACAGCCACACACCGCCATGATGGTCTGTTTGGTTCGTGCTTGGCCTCTGCCACTGCGAGATAAAGGAGGCCCGCCGCGTCGGACCACGTTCAACCACCATGTTCTCTCTTCTTCTTCCTTGGGTAAGTGTTTACCTCAAATCTCTTCTAGTTGTAAAAGCCCCAAACTAATTTTGAAACCCTAACCCGAGCTCTTTGATTTCATACTGTGATTTGAAATTAAAACTTGTTTTTATGAAATTGGGACTATGAATTAGAGTTATCTTAAACTAATTTCATCATTCTTTAAGTAGATTGATTTTCCCCAAATTTCTCTATGAACCCTAAAGCCCCAATCTGATTTTATTTGAAATTGATTATGTTTTTTGTAAAATCAACTATGTATTTATGGAATTGGGACTGTTAATATATGTTCTGACAATCAAATTTCGTAATTCTATAATCAAATCAATTTTCCCCAATTTTTAGTGATGAACACTATTTTCCCAAATCTGATTTTATTGAAGTTGGTTCTATTTTTGTGAAATTAAGTGTTTAAATCAACTTAGAGTAAGTGTTTGATGATGAATGACCAGTTTTAGTAGTTACATACCTAATTGTTTTGTTTTTAGTGTATGTTGATTTTAATTATAGTAATGATGTTGTTGAGTATATGTTTGGAGTTTAATTTGATGATTGTGATTGGCTGAGGGCATGACATTGGTCATTGCTTGTTAAAAGAGGATTAAGTCACTAAAAGACATATAACAGAAATTTAAAAGTTGATTTTCAATTTCAAGTGTAAAGCCTTTTAAAAATAAACATGATTATAACTTAAGAACTTTTGTTAAAAGTCATATTTTGAAAAAAATCATAGATGAATTATAAATGAGAGTTATAGGGACGGTTTTGTGATAGGTCGCATTTATTTTAAATTTCCTAAAACGTTTCGAAAGGAAGAAAAAGAAGATGAAAACTTATGAAAATGTTTCCAAGGTACTTAAGGAAAAGTCTTCTTAAAGAAAAGTTTAGTTTTATGAAAAGTTTTACACTAAATGAAAATATTTAGAAAAAGAATCTATGATGGATTTACTTACAACAATCTTTTGTTTTGGTTAAAACTGTTGAGAAAAGGTCTTGGTGGATTTATGTTTCCGAAAATGAATTATAAATACAAAGGACTCTGTAAAACGTATTTTCAAGAGCGAAAATGTATTTATGACACAAAGTTGAAAAACATTTGAACTTTTGTTTTTCGATTTAGTCTTCACTGAACGAAAAATCAGGTGTAAAAGAGAAAAGTGGAAAGGACCTAGATTTGCAAAACGACGGGCTAGATCTGGTTTACCAAAATTACGGGCTAGATCTGGATTGCCGAAGTACGGGCTAGAGTTTCTGTTTGAGTTTTGAGGAAAGGAAAGGACCTAGATTGCTGAGCTATAAACCCGGGCTGGATTTTCATTGCCGAGATACACTACAAAAAAAAGGTCATTTAGCGACCGAAAATAGCGACCGAATTTTTAGGTTGCTATTTGCGACCGAAATAGCAACCGATTGTAGGATCTACATGAAACACTGGTTAGAGTTGATTCTGCGACCGCAATAGCGACCGAAATAGAGCGTAGCAGAGATATCGGTCGCTAATGCGGTCGCTAAACAAAGGAGAGTAAAAGTCAGAAATTTATGAATTGTTAGCGACCGAAATGGCGACCGAATTAAATGCGACGGTCAAAATGTGTTTATATTAGCGACCGATTTATATATCCGTCGCTAAATTTATGAATTCACACTTTAAACTGTATTTATATTTGCGACCGATATTAATTCGGTCGCTAAAAGGCACTTTAAAAAATAAAATTACGCGTGTTAGCGACCGAAAATTTAAATCGGTCGCTAAAATTACAAATTCAAATTAAAACTAACCAAATTCGTGACCGATATAGTGACCGAATAATTCGGTCGCTAAAACTGAAACCCCTAAATCGCGAGCC
Organism: Sophora flavescens; assembly: GCA_030762895.1. Taxonomy (NCBI): domain Eukaryota; kingdom Viridiplantae; phylum Streptophyta; class Magnoliopsida; order Fabales; family Fabaceae; genus Sophora; species Sophora flavescens. Next base: position 118,072,175 of record CM061063.1, read on the forward strand.
CTTCCCTTTTCTTCCCCATTTCTCTCATTCCTTCTCTTTTCTTCTCTCTCCCTTGCACGCTCGCTCCTCCTCGCCACCACGCGACGTCCGTGCTCCGGGTCACCGCTTGCCACGCACCTCCGGTGAGTGATTCCACCTTCCCTCTCTCTCTCTCTCTCTCTCTCTTCTCGATGTCTCTCTCTCTCTGTCTCTCTCTCTGTCTCTCTGTCTCTCGTAGCGCACCGAGCCGCCTCCCTTGAGCCACCACTGTCCGCAGCTCCGGTGACACCACCACCACCAAGGGTAAGCTACCTTGTCTTCTCTCCTCTTCTCTCTCTCTCTCTCTTTCTGATGTCTCTCTGTCTCTGTCTCTGTAGCGCACCTGAGCCGCCTCCCTTGAGCCACCACTGTCCGCAGCTCCGGTGACACCACCACCACCAAGGGTAAGCTACCTTGTCTTCTCTCCTCTTCTCTCATTCTCTGTTTCTATAACAGAATGGATATTTGGTAGCAAGGGCTGTTGTTGGGTGATGCACTATTGTTATGAAGGTGTTTGTTCTTGGCAATGGTGATTTTAATTTATGACTTCTTTGGAGTGTTGGCAATGCACTGAATCTGAAGTTGTTTTGGATTTCATTTGCCTTTCATATGTTACTTGTATTTTTTCATTTGCCCGTTGACTAATTTGTTGTCATCTAAAAACCAGAATTCAGCTGATGAGTCTTAATGTTGAATGTTTTATAAAAAAAAAAGTAATTTTGTTTATATTACCTGTGATGTTTCTATTATTTATCTTGATCCAAATTTAATCCCTAAGCTGTTTTTTTAAAATCTTTTTTTTTTTTTGTAGAAAAAAGGTTTTATCCTTATCATTATGCCCATTTTGTGTCTAATCTCAAGGGCCTTGGTAACCTTAGTATTAACTTTAAGCTGGGTACCCCATTCAAAACCCTTTGATTAGCTTCTAGGGGTTTTTCCTGCCGCAAGGTTTCTTTCTATCCCTTTCTTATTTTTATAATAAATACTATTACTTATTAAACTTCAATTAATGTGACATGGAAACAAAGATTTATCTGCAATGGTCATACACTTCTTGATCCATATAGATAACTTATGACAAATTCAAACTCACCAATTATTGATTTCTATCCAATTGGTATGGTTTTATTTAAGCTGAATGTTAAAACAAGTTTTTAGATGTTTACCTGTTTTATATGTATTGCCTAGCTCCTATTTAATGTCGAAGTTGCCAGTGGAATGCATGGTTTTAACTAAAACAGAATCAGATACTAATACACTTTTTAAATTGTTTTCATAGTGATTTAGCATGGTATATGCCTTGCAATTACAGTTCCTAGCTGTATGGCCAGATCAATCATACATAAACCTAAAGTAATTTATTTATTGGCCAACAAGGGACCATTTTCTGTTTGTTAGAGTATCACATATATCATATAGGTCTAAATGCATGGCTGTATCCTTAGAGCATCCATTTATTAGTAAAAATTCTACTCCTGCATGGATAAGAACAAGTGTACAGAAAATTAAAAGGCTGGTTATATAAGGAATGAAAAATGGACTGACTCCATGCACAAGAATCCGCTACATTAACCATGGTACAAGTCAAGGGCAAGGGAAGTGGTCCTATGTTGTAGTACTATATTTATTAACCGAATGTAAGTATAAAAGCAAGGACAGTTCTAGCTTTCCTTTTATCATTTAGTCCCTCCTGCTTAGGATTCCAGAAGGTGGGGCCTGTGTTTTTGTGCTAAGCATGAAAAGTCCAGGGTACATCTTCCTTCTTAAATGGTGGGGGCTGAATAAGTACCAAACTTATTGAAGGAGACAAAACATAATGTATTCTTATTCTATTCTTTACCTCCAAAACAGTCCAACGGGAAGCATCTTCCTACAATTTTATTTTTAACCTTCTCTTGTATGCCATTGTGCTCTAGTCAATAGAATTTTTGTTCTAAGTTCTCCTTATACAAACAACTAAGACATTCCCTCATGTCTTTGTCTGCATACTTTACCATACATAACATTCAACCCCACGTACTAGGGTGCTAGAGAACTATGCCTATTGTACATTGAGGACTAATAAAATGACACTAAGAAGCTGTGGAACTACAGATTTATTAGGCTTCTAACTTTTAAGAATTTTCCTCTAGAACAAAGATAAAGGATGGCTAGATGGGCTTTGGCACTTCCAAGTCGAGAGGGATATCAGATTCTCAGAACAAAGTCATAATATATATATATATATATATATCCACTTTCAAATTTCAGAATATGATTTCCACTTTTACCTGACAAACGAATAAGAATGCATATTGGATTAAAATTTGAAGGATCAATTCTGGAACCTAATGCAGTTAGGAAATTGATATTGGCACATCACTTTAATTTTATCATATAAATTTTTTTGCGTACATTATTATATAAATTATGTGCAATTCATGCACGTGAAACTTATAACATGTGAGGGGATAAAGGTTATCTAAGGAAAAAAGTGTGGTAATATTATTTCCAAAGTTGTATAGCAGAGGAACTCAAATGGACAACACTATCTGAGAATGGAAAGTGAAAGTAAGAAACATGGCCCACAAGTGAACAAAAGTAGGAAGGAATAAAATCTATTTTTCAGGTCACTGCATACAAGGGATTAAGTTTGGTTTTCTATTGGTTCAAGAGTAAGTTTAAAAGGCTTGCTCTATATTCCTACCCTTCAATTTAAATTGGTGTATTGGATTGAGATTTTAAAAGATTATTTTGGTATAAAAGAATCTTGTGGATTTTAAAAGACTACATAGGAATCTTGATATTAGCCAACCCCAAAACCATCTTTCTCCATAGTTTCAAAGCACTTAATTTTGAAACCAAAAACTTCAAAACAATGACTCAGTTTCTTTTCCTTTGCTTTCTATTAGCAAATATTTTCCTTGGTTTTGGAATAGTGATTTGATTTGAAATGAATAATTTCATTTATGCACGATAGGTCCTTGTTGTCATATTCTTCTACCCGGCTCCTCCACTTATCCTTGCTCAGTTGTGTTTTCTCTCTCAGTCAGTTCTCCGAACACGAGTGTAATGCATTATGTGAATTATCGTCTTGTTTGGTAGTGGAGAGCTGAGCTCAATAGGATGTGATCTTGTCTCGATTGTATGCCGATAATTAATTTAATGTTTATGCATGTGTTTGTCAATATGTGTTGTTTGTTAGTGGAGAGGCGAGCTCAATAGGATGTGATCTTGTCCGATTGTATGCTTTGATAATTTAATATTTATGCATGTGTTTGTCAATATGTGTTGTTTGTTAGTGGAGAGCGGAGCTCAATAGGATGTGATCCTGTCCGAAAGGCGAGGATGCTGGTTGTGTCTTGATAATTTAGAAATTATGCATGTGTTTGACAATTAATCGCTACTTGTTAGTGGAGAGCGGAGCTCAATAGGATGTTTGCTACAATATTTAATCTAAGTTTGTATTGATTTACGCTGCAATTTATATAAACTCAACAATGTTGCAATATTTATAGGTTAATGGTTTTATTTTCTGTTAGAGTTAATAATTAATTTACTAAAGCCTTAGTTTCTGTTTGAGATTCAATATTAATGAGCATGCGTAACTTATCAAGGTATGCATGCTCATTGTATTGAATCTTGAATTGTCCAATTGGGACAGTTTGGGAAAAAACCTTTTTCACACTCATACAATAGTCATTTCAATGTTCAAATGCCTTATATACTTGTTGAAATCTCGGTCCCGATGCATTTCCTTTTGTTCTCCTGGTGCATACTTGATCGCGGTGATTACGACTGTGCTCGAGTCGTGTAACTTGGAGACCGATGGGAGATGCTGCCAAAATTTTGTCAAGTATAAGGTATTTGAATATGGGAATAACTATTAGTAGCCGAGTGTGACAAAGGTTTCTTCTCGAATGGGATAGGTTCATACCTTGTCATAAGAACGAGATTGATGGAGTTATTGGAATGCACCGTAATATATAAGTGTTATTGTAGGATTGGTCAGGCTATTTAATTGCCAGCAATGGATATTCCGGAGAATCGGAAATGGATGTATCGTAGGTTGGATCGGAATAAACGTCTTAGGGAAGAGTATAGAGTTGGAGTGGGTGAGTTTATAGAGTTTGTTGTTAGCCGGGAGAGATTTATACGGCTGGGCGGTGATCAATTGAGGTGTCCTTGCAAAAGATGCAAGTGTCAATCTTTCAAAAGTGTGGATGGAGTTGTAGCCGGTCTTTATGAGAAGGGCTTCATGCCTAATTACTATTGGTGGAGTAACCATGGTGAGACGTTGCTCGACTTAAACCCGATTGTGTGGTGAAGGTTCGTACTATGGAAGTGGTGACGGGAGGGAAGAATTGAATCCATACGAGCAGATGATAATGGATCATGCTGGACCATCGGTTGGTGTTGTACTAGAAGAAGATGGGGGAGAAGATGGTGGAATGGGTTCCCAATACATAGAGGAGAATCCGAATCCCGAAGCTCAAAGATTCTATGATATGCTGAGTGCTGCACGATCTCCATTGTCGGAAGGATGTCAGGAGTACACGGAGTTGTCGATGTGCATGGAATGGTAGAGTATCAAATCTGACTACAATATGCAAGAAGGTTGTTTTAATCGCCTCAGCAGGTCAGTGTCCAATGCGTTGCCAGAAGGCAATCGGATGCCTACAAGTTTTTATCATGCTAAGAAGTCCGTGGAAAATTTGGGTCTGGGGTGTTTGAAAATTGATTGTTGCCCGAATGGATCTATGTTGTACTATAAGGATGATTCAACGGAAAGCATAACGTGTTGTCGATTTTGTGGTGCGGATCGGTATAAGACAGCCACTAGGATGGGCATTGAGAAGAAGAGGTCGCTAAAAAAGATGTGGTACTTTCCGCTCGTGCCAAGACTTGCAAGATTGTACTCTTCGATGGCCACTGCAGCTCACATGAGGTGGCATAGTGAGCATGAGAGGGAGCAAGATATCTTGTGTCATCCATCTGATGGAGAAGCTTGGAAGCATTTTGATAGGGTTCATATGGCATTTTCGCAGGACCCTCGCAATGTCCGATTGGGGTTATCTGCAGATGGATTTAATCCTTTTGGGCAATCTGGAAAAGCATACTCTTGTTGGCCGGTTATCCTGACTCCGTACAATCTTCCCCCGGGGATGTGCATGAAGCGGGAGTTTATGTTCCTAATGATCATAATTCCGGTCCGTCTAATCCAAAAGGTAAGATTGATGTGTACTTGCAGCCACCGATAGATGAGTTGACAATCTTTGTGGAATGATGGTGTGTTGACATATGACGTATCTTTGAGGTAGAATTTCATCATGAAAGCAGCTTTAATGTGGACGATCAACGACTTTCCTGCTTATGGGATGATGTCGGGTTGGATGACCGCGGGGAAGCTTGGATGCCCAATATGTATGGAGCGATCGAAGGCATTCACGCTTAAACACAGTCGAAAGATCTCATATTTTGATTGTCATCGTCAATTCCTTACGGAAGATCATCCTTATAGGCGGAACAAGAATGCATTCAAGAAGCGTTGTGCGGAGAGAACACCGCCTCCACCACGTTTGACTGGTCCTAATGTATGGCGCAGAGTACAGTACTTACCGCTCGTCCATGAAACCCAAGGAGAACATATTCCCCGATTATGGAGTCAACCATAATTGGACAAAACAAAGTATATTTTGGAGGTTGCCGTATTGGAGGATGCAGCTACTCCGTCACAACATTGATGTCATGGATACGGAGAGGAATGTGATTTTGAATTTGTTTGACACTGTGATGGACATCAAGGGGAGGACAAAGGATACAAATAAAGCCCGATTGGACCTGGCCGACATTTGCAATCGGAAGGAGCTTGAGTTGCAAGGCGGTGGTCGTGGCAAACTTATCAAACCGAAGGCAAGTTATACACTAAGCAAAGCACGTAAATTGGCCGTCTGTAAGTGGGTTAAAGAACTAAAGTTACCGAGATGGGTATGCTTCCAATCTGGGTAGATGTGTTGACATTAAGGAAGCAAAGTTACATGGAATGAAGAGTCATGATTGCCACGTGTTCATGCAACGGTTGCTTCCAATTGCGTTTGACGACACGAAGCAAATTTGGAACCCACTTGTTGAGCTTAGCCACTTTTTTCAGGAGCTTACATCGACAACACTAAATGTGAATCAATTAAAGGATATGGAAGTCAAGATACCCGTTTTGTTATGTAAGTCGGAGCAAATCTTCCCGCCGAGTTTCTTTGATTCCATGGAACACCTGCCGGTTCATCTACCTTACGAAGCAAGAGTTGGTGGCCCAGTCAATACCGCTGGATGTATCCATTTGAGAGGTAAACAACATCAACTATTTTACTTAATACATATGAAATTCACGAACACGAGAGCAGTAGTTTAGCTTTCCCTAAAACTAGTAATTATTTGTATGTATCCCTCTTTAATAGGTTCCTGCACTCCCTTAAACACAAAGTCAAGAACAAGGCACGAGTGGAGGGTTCCATTTGTGAAGCATACTTAGTAGAGGGACTTCCACTTTTGCCTCTTATTACTATCCGGACGAAGTTAACACGAGAAGGACAAGGATGCCTAGAAACGTTGATTCGGGCGAAGGATGTTCAACTAGTCCTCCTATATCAATATTCAACTATCCGGGCAGATTTAGTGGCAAATCAAAAGGATATTTCTTGGAGCAGCGTGACATTAATGCTGCTCATCTGTATATCCTTCAAAATTGTGAAGAGGTGGCGCCATATTTAGAGTAAGTTTCTATAACGTCTTTAATAAGTTCAATTGACATTTATTATTATTAATCGTCCTGCTATTAATCTCCCATATGTAGGATGTACGGTAATTTTCTAAGGGAACTCCAACCTGACATTTCAAACGATCAGGTTGATCGAGAAATTACTTCTCACTTTGCTACGTGGTTCAGTAAATATGTAGGTTAAGCATCTTCATTTTTTGAAGCATACATTTTATCTCCTTAAATATATAGCATGTATAAGAATAATATAATATTTGATTGTTTAGGTACTAGATCCAGAAAACAATGTTCAAAATCCATTGTTGACAAATTTGGCATGGGGGCCTAACAGATGGGTTACATCATGGAATACTTATTTTGTAAATGGATATAAATTTAACACAAAAACATGGAATGAAGTAATGCAGACGTGTAACTATGGTGTTTGTGTGCAGCCACCGATGGCAATGTAGAGGATGATTTCTATGGGGTTCTAAGCGACATCCTTGAACTCGTTTATTCCGGTTTCCCCGTGATGAAATTAGTTATCTTCAAGTGTGATTGGTTTGATCCTACTCTTGACGTAGGGACAAAAATAGATAAAAATTATGGTATTGTTCAAGTTAGGCTGTCTCGAAGGTATAATAAGGCGTACGACCCATTCATTTTTTCACAACAAGCAGATCAGGTTTATTACTCGCCATATCCCGAAGGACATCATGGCTGGTTGGGTGTTATTAAGATAAAGGCTCGCAGTATAATTACTGATAATGTAATCAACCAGCCTGAAAAAGATGCTCCGTACCAAGATGATGAGTTTTCAATACCCCACGTACCGTTGCAAATTACGCCGGACATTATTGTTAATTCTCTGGCGGACATTTCCGGAAATGGGGAAGAAGTTGAAAGAGAGTTAATGGATCAATCCGAGTTGGACGCATCTAGCGAAGGTACATTCCGATCAAGTGATACTGATGAGACTGAGGGTGAATTTAGTGACGGAGATTCTACTTAGGTAATTTATTTATGTCATAATTCATTGTGTGAATGTCATTCTACTTATTAGGTACTTTATTTTTGTATTATTTACACTGTTGTGTAATCATATTTTCTTTTTTTCACAGATGGCAGATTCCTCCAGAGGTAGGGGTCGTCGTGGAGGTCGTCTTTGCGAGAGTCCCTTCACCGGTCGACCCCCGGCCTTGGATCGAGACCATCCTGCCCAGCACCTCTGTTGACCGGGACACCTCGGGGTGATGGAGTTGCACCCCCACCCATCCTCATGTGGTCGGGACACAGGCTGCACCCTCATCATCCACACCTACGGCAGCAGGACCATCATCATCTTCGGGACGGGAGAGTCGTGGTCCATCCGACAGGGAGGATTCTTCTTATCCCATGGTGAGATAAAAAGTATGCTAATTTAATTTTTTAGTAAATATAAAGTATCTTTAATATATATTAAATTGTTTTTAAAAATTAATTATAACAATTATTAATGCTCTAATTTTGATGCAGACTTTTCGCCTGAAGGGCCCTTCTGATTCGATCTCGAAGATCCTGCGACGCAAGTTTGATGGTCCATGGCCTACATGGAAGGCCATCCCACTGGGCCATAGGGATCAGTTGTTTCTAGAGTTTAAGGTAACAGTTTATTAAGTTTTTTAAATTAAATTTACATTATATATATGTACACACGAATTTCCTAACAATTGTAAGTTGCAGAAAGAGTATAGGTGGGACTTAGCTTTAGAGGCTCTCGTCAGGGACATATTTGAGCATAAAGGCTCACTTTGGTTATGAAGAATCGATGAACAAGGCGAGGAAGGGGCAGAATAAGGGGAGGTGGGTGGATCCCGAGATCATGAGGCAGGCTGGACCACGATCTTGGGCTGCGAGAAGTTCCAGGAGATCCAGGCCACAGCTCGGCGTAATCGAGCTTCTGATGGTGGCGCATGTGCTTGGACCGGTGGGTCTAAATCAGCCGCCGCCCACTACGACGAGCTGGTAATACATTAAACTTTTGACTTAATATACTATTTAATTAATTAGTTTTCATTTTTAATTATTCTTATGAATTTAATATTATATTATTCTGTGCAGAAAGCACAGAAACAGATGCCCCCGACTGCTAAGGAGTTGGTGGAGAGGACGAAGAAGTTGAAGTCGGGGACATGGGTCAACGACAAGGCCCGTAACTATGCTGTAAGCAAAAAAATAATTTAGTGTTTACTTGTAATTTATTATAAATGATTTGTTAATATTGGATATAATTATTTTAACTAAATCTATTCAACTATACTTTGTAGGCGGGCTTCAACGAGAAGAAGGACGATGCCGTATCACGTGCCTCACGATCACAAGATGAGGCTTTGGCTGGTGATGGCTGCTCTCCTGTCTCCGTCGACGATAATGCCATTTATTTGGAGGTCGTCGGGGCGAGGAACAAGAAGGGCACGTGTATGGCCTCGGACACACGGGAGCCGAGTTCATCGCTTCATCGTCCGGCACGCCTCGCTCCTTCTTTGCGCCGATACCGTCCCTCTCGGAGCAGTTCCACCAAATGCAGGACACCATCACGTAGCTGAACGCGGAGCTTCGGGAGAAGAGCGAGAGAGAGCAGCAGATGGCGGACCAGATTGCACTGATTGACTCGGGCACACCAGCGGTGATGCGGCGAGCATCGAGCAGGGAGCGAGGCAGTGCGGCTGGTGTTGGAGCAGATGAGGATCCAGACTCCGATTGCTCAGATGATGCTCGGCGGTTGTGCGCTGCTGCCGCTCCTCGATTCGCCGCCCACTCGATGTCTTGCTCTCGCAGAGAGACGATCGGCCAGCGACGTCGGTGGTACGGACGCTGAGGATGATCGGATTCCTCTATCTCCCCCTCATCATGACTGATTTTTTCTCTCCATATTTTTTACTTTAAACGATTCTTGTACGACATTTTGGATTATTCTTTTTATATATATTTATTATTTTTTATGATTGTATATTTCATAAGTTATTTGGTGTGTTTTATTAGTAATTTTTTTAACGTTTAAAGAAAATCAGAAAAAAAATTATTATAAAAATTAAAATTAAAAAAAAATTAATAATAACCATTTTAGCGACCGAATTAGAAACCAAAAATTCGGTCGCTAAACTTTATTTAAGATTTCCAGATGATGTATAGCGACCGAAAATCCGTCGCTAATATAGGTTAACAGTAACCAAAATTAGCGACCGAATTAGCAACCGATTATCGGTCGCTAAAAATGGTTACCCAAAAAATGCGACCAACCTAATAGCGACCGATTATTATTTTATAGCGACCGAATTTACGGTCGCTAATTAGCGACCGAAATAATAATTCGGTAGCTAAAACCTTAGCGACCAGGTATTCAGCTACCACCATAAATCGGTCTCTGATTCAGTCGCTAAAACAAATAGCGACCGATTTACATGGTTTAGCGACCGAAAAGTACGGTCGCTAAACAATTGTTTTTTTGTAGTGATATCGGGCTGAATTCGGAGTGCTGGTAAGTTCGAGCTAGTGTTCCTATTGAGAAGAACCTAGATTTCCGAGACATCGGGCTAGTGTTCGATTGAGAAGGAGATGGTGAATCATTGTTTTGGTTGAAATACTAAGTTGGTATTAATTTTTATTTAATACATGAATAAAAGTAGTCGGGAGCTTTAATACCTCAACGAGGAAAGAATGAAGCGGCACAGAAAAACAAAAACGACAAAACAATTGTTTTATATGCATAGTCTGGCCAATGTGTCGTTGTCGCAGACGTGCCATTGTGTATCAAGATATAGTTTCACATAGGGTGAACTGACAAATTGGATAGTTACAAACCAAAGCATTATCTTTAGTTTTTTGGTCTTTAGGGACATTCGGCTCGAAAACCCATGAAAGGCTCGGGCATTTGCAACCTCGGGCCGTGGAAATCGATTACCCAGTACGTAATGTACTCAATCAGGAACTATTCAATATTATTTAGGTGAGATGCGATACCCTAGAACAATTGGGGATCGGACCTAAATTGAGAGTCCAACCCAACGTGAAACAATTGTAATATAGGCATTATCGCGATCCTATCATGCTCGACGAAGGGAAATTAGGATCTCCGGAGATTGTGAAGTAGACAGTGAATATGGAAGTGACATGAAATGTTCTACAAATTTCATTTGGTTGTCGGGTATGAATCCCTATGGAAAATAATTATGATGTTATGAGATATATTGTCTTTGTCATGTGCTATTGTTTTATGAGTCATATATGTGTATATCACCTTTGCATTATTTCTATTTGGTTTTCTATTTTTGTGGTATACTGTTTTCGTGCACAGATGAGGAAGAGAGGTTTCCAGCTTCACTCGGGGATATTGGTCACAATCCTTGAAGATGTCTGATGTCACTTATAATGGTGAGAACCATGGGGGTCTTCCCCAAGAATATCTTTTAAAAACTAATCAATGGTTGAGATTTTAAAAAAAATGGACGCTTAGATTCAAACACTGTTAGTTATTTAATTCTTTTTTTAGATAAGCTACTTATTTAAAATTCTTATATAAAGTATTATTTCTATTTAAAGCATTTAATTTTTATGCTTTATGTAACACCCCCTTGGACATTACATGACTAACTCATTTCAGAAATATAAAACAAAAATGAAAGCTGGTTGCTTTCGGGAAAATAATTTAAATACATAGCTATGTTCGAGAACGGTTGTAAAAAAATTTCTTGTGCGGTAAATAAAGTTTCAGCATGCAAACATTAACATATAACAACTTCATATACGTTCATGCACACTTCAAAAAAGTAATACGCATCACATCATACAAGTTGATTTTTCAGAAATATACACCTAACCAAAAGATATAATTATACATCACTGAACTGAAAAGTCTGGACAACCCTTACTCCAAAAGAATGGCTCTCAGCAGTCAGATATACAGACTATCCTCAAAAGGGTATAAAAACAACATAATATCCTAGTTAAACTGGTCACTCTAACCAACATCTACTGGGAAGACCCCCGAGGTCATCCCTATGATCAACAGTCTCTTCAGTTATCAGGACTAATGTCCTCGAGTAAAACAGGGAACTCCTCTGCAACATCTGTATTCGCGTCCCACGGTACAGCAGTAAAAACCAATAAAACAGATATATTGCAAGGGTGAGATACCGATAAATGAGTTTTATCATGATAACTACATGCACGACACACAAAACAACAGCATATACACATATATACATCACATAAATTTTCAGAATAAACATACTGTTATAAACAATGGGATTCACACCCGGGAGTCATCACAATTTGTTTAAATGAATGACACTTCAACATCCACCATCTAATTTTGAAATTTATTCTCCGGAGATCCTAACTTCCCTTCCTCAAGCATGATTAGCCTGCAATACCCCTTACCACAATTACCTCAAGAGGTCAGCCTCTTAATTTAGGTCCGAGCTCCAATTGTTCAAGGGTATCACACTCAAGCACCTAAAATAATATTGAGTAGTCCCTGATTGAGTTCATCCACGTTTTACATTGTTACGTCCACGGCTCGAGGTCACGAGGCCCCAGCATTTGGTGATCTCATTGATTCTCTGGGCTTGTCGAAGCCTCTGCAGTCTTCTCTTCTGTCTTCTCAACAGTACTCGATGGGAGGCCCCTTCCCTTTTATGTTTTGGTGACAGACTCTTCTAAGTGCTCTTAGAGTAGTAATGTCGAGCTCCTTTCTATGGAACTTATTTCGGAGTTCGGCCAAGAATAGGTATTGACGTCCTACTCGGCTCATCTCTTCCTCCTCAAACCCTTTTTAATGTTGGGGCTTGGAGTTCATGTCTTCAAGCGTTATGGGCATTCTTCAACCATTTGTCAACAGCCACGTTTGCCGAAGGAACCCTAGTTTTGCCGTTGCTACCTGCTTCTTTTGGTGACTTGCCCCCAGCAGGCGACTCGACCAACCATCCTCCAGACTTCGGTTTCGATCGTGGATATGTCAGCCCCGATTGCTGGAATGCGTACTCCCTGTGGAAATACTCTGTTCTTTTGGTTGTTCGACGAGCCTTCCTTGCTTCTTCACGTCACTCAGCAGCAACTTTGTCTTAGATAGACTGACACCTGGGGCACATCCTGAGCTTACCTTTCTGCTTCTTTCTTTCAATGAAGTGTTCCAGCGATTCCCTTGATTTCGGATAAATATCCATAGCATCCTCCATGTCGATGTCAGCTCCTTCAAGTATATCTTTGACATTCACCACATTCACCATGTTGATTGGGAATGTAGTGTTACTCTTTTATTCGACAATTTTTCGCCTGACTCGCTGTTCTCTGCCTGCTGCTTTTGTCCACAGCATACCTTCACAACTTTCCCCACAAACTCTCTTGACAAAGTGCTCCAAAGACTCGCCTTCCTTTGGCCAAACAGTAGTTACCTCTTTCATGCCAGAATCAGCATCTTCATGGGTCTCTGCAGTTTCTGCTACCTTTACCATAGCACTTGGGAAGGTAACCTTCTCATCCTTACCGGCTTGTGGCTTTGCTCGCTGTAACAGCCTGATTATAATTATGTTGTTCAACCGGTTAAAATATAATTAATTATATTTTAATTTGAGAGTTAGAAAGTGTTTTTGAATAAAATAAAATCATATTCATAGTCTAGTTTATGGTAGAGGGTTACAGTAAAAATTTTCGTTGAAAATTCAGACGAAAGTCGGTCTGCGTTTTCACTGACAGTAAAAGTTTACTGAGTAGAAAACCTAATTTTGACCCGTGAATGAAATGGTTAGTGTTTTTGTCATGTTTCCAATGACTTTAGTTATTTTGGAAATTTTACGTTCGGAATTAAAATATAATATTTATTTCGGACGAAATACGATCGGGAACTTGAACCAAATACGCAATGGAGCAGAATAGGAGACATGAAAGGATTGAAGTGACTTGTTGGAAAAGTAGGCATGGTGGTAGAAGTCTTTTGTCACATCCTTAAAAAGTGTCATCATTACACTTTTTCAAATTTTACTGTTTTATAATCAAATAAGTCATTTTTCTCCTTTTTGCCAACCAAACATGGCATAACCCAAAACTTGGTCATCAAGTTCTCTCCCTCTCTCTCCCTTTCACGCCTACTCTCTCTCTCTCCTCTATAAAAACACTTCATCTTCTTCATTTCCTCACTTTCTTCTTCATAAACACATAAACTCCATTTTTGAAGCTTCAAGTGATTTCAAGTGGAAACTTGCCAACATCATCATCAATTCTTCTTCTACTTTCTCATCTTAGGTAACATAATCATCTCCTTTATTTTCCAAGCTTCTGTTCTTCATTTTCATGGTTTTTAATTTCTAGATCTAGAACTTCAAAAATTCATAGAAAATTGTAGAAAAATCCTAAAAATGTGAAACCAATTTCTATGATGTAGTTATGATCTCTACTCTCATTATCCAAGAGATTTTGATCAAAAACATTTTCTTTCCTATAGAACCCTGGTTGGCCGAACCTAGAGAGGAAAATGGGTATGATGTTTTTTTGTGTCTTTTCTAAATCCTAACACTTGATTTATACTCTTTAATACCTTTATGATCTTAATCTAGAAGCTTAACTTCAACAAGGTTTTCTATCCTAAATTCCATGTATGGGCCGAACCTATGTAAGAAAGAAGAGTTGATGTTTTGTTGTTGTTTTTGAAAGTTAATGCTTGATTTGAACTCTCTAATACTTGTATTGTCTAAATCCAAGAGCTTGAATCCAACAAAGTTTTCTAACATATTTTTTTTACATAGGGCCGAAACTGATGAGTGTGATTTCACCTCATATTTCATGTACATTTTTGTATGCATTGTCATATAGTTTAGGCAATTTTTATTTAATTTTTGTTAGTTTTTACCTTGAAACGGGTAAGGTGGTGTTGTGGTGTTGTTTTGCAGAAATTTTGGGATTAAATGCTCAAGATCAACTATGGTGGAGCTTGGATGAAGATAGAGCTTGAAAAGTGAAGAAAATGAGCCAAGCAGAGCCCATCACGGTCTAGCCGTGATGACCATCACAGCCATGATCAAGCAAAAATTGGAAAGAAAATAAGGCAAAAGTCAGAAGCTGTCATGGCCTAGCCGTGATGCCCATCACGGCCGTGACATGTTAGCTGATCCAGATAGAACCGATCACGGCCTAGCCGTGATGAGTGTCACGGCCGTGACAAACCAAAATTTGAAGACGTGCCCAAGGCAGAACCCGTCACGGCCGTGACGCGCGCCTAATCTATAAATAGGCATCTAGGCAAAACAGAAAGGGGAGACTTTTGGAGACTTTTACCCTAGGCGGCTGGAACCCTAAAAAGTGACATTCCCTCTATTCTTGGACTGGAAGAAGATTGGAGGATTCTTCATGGAGTTTTCTTCATCTCTTCTCTCTTTCTCTTTTGTAGTTTCCTTTATCATGAGTAGCTAAATTCCCTTGTTGTTGGGGTTAGATGTTTGCTTTTCTGAACTTGGTTGTCTCTTGATTTGGTTTTAATACAAGTTCCTACTTCTTTATGAGTATTTGATTCTATGCTTAACGCTTTTCTTGGCTTGATCACCCATGGAATGATTTGTTGCTTTAATAGACAATTGGAAAATTGATGTTAAGGCATGCACATGAATTAAATGCCAAGTAGTTCATGAATCTAGGAATAGGTCATGGGGTGCTTGCAATCTTATAAATCTTGGCTCTTTATGCAAAATCTCATATTAATCCACCTAAGGAATTAGGGTTTAATTTGGGGTTTTAGGCTCATTCCACCTAAGGATTTAGGGTTTGAGTATTTTAGAAGGTTTGATTGTCATAAATGAATTAGGACTTGTGTTAGTAACCATTTCATTGCAATAAGGAAAGATTAGTGTAGTCTAACCCTGACAATTTTATCCATTTGTTAACCACATCTCTTTTCGCTTGTTAAGTGTTTGTTAAAATTCCTAAAAGACCAAAAATATTTTATTCTTGTTTGTTTTGTTACATATTAAGAGCTCCCTTCCATCCAAACGATCGTTTAGATAGTAGTCCAATTTGCGAAGTGGTACATGTCCGCGATCCCTGAGAACGATATCCGGTCTCACCACCGTATTACTTGTACGACTAGGTATACTTGCCTAGATTCGTCCCAACAGAAACCCTAACATAAAAGGGGTGAAAGGTTTTTGATTGATTTGTGAAATCTAATGATTGATTCATACTCTTTAATACTCTAAGGTCATTGATCTAAGAAATTGTGTTGTTTTGAAAACCCTAGCCTATTTTGTAATACAAGGCCGAAACCTACCCTAAGTGGTTGGATGATTTTTATTCCATATTTTCATAACATTGGTATAAGTTAAGGACATAACAATTAAATCAATAATTCTTTGCCTGTATATATAAAGAAACTTAACTAATCAAATCAACAATAAAGATGACATCAATAACAATTGAACAAAAATGATGATCATAATATTATTAATTTGTCTCCCTCCACATTGCACACCAATGGAGACCCAAAAGGCTTAATTCCCGAGTCCCACAAATTCCATGCTCCTATGGCTGATTAATGATGTCGTACGATGCACGTCGTGCGATCCGGCAAGTGTACCGGATTGTCGCCAAGTAATAAAAAGATATCGATCCCACAGAGACCGTGATCTCAAATCGCAACTAATTATTAAATCGATAAAACTGGACTGTATAAAAATAAGAATTTTTGAAGAGGTTTTGATTTTTGGAATAAGAGATAACTTAGAAAATCAGATAAGGAATGAAATCAAGTAAAACAGAAAGTAAATCAGTTTATGGTTTTTCAGATCTAAATGGATTCCTAGGAATTGGGTTACCAACAAGATTGTTTATGTTACTAAATTGATTATCCCTTGTTAATTACCAACAATACTTTGAAGGCAAATTTATCCTCAAATAGTTAATGCTCCCTCTCGGGTTACAAAAATCGTGCCCAATTAAACCAACCCCTACTCTCGTGGTAATCGAATTTAGATTGGACCCTTTACGTTTCGTGACAATTCGTTAATCCTCGAAGGACCGCTTCTAACTCTCGTGATTTAAGTCCTAAGTCTGATTCTATAGATCCGATACCTAAGTTCACCGCTAGGTTCCTCCTTAGAATATCTACGACACGCAAACAAGTGGCCACCAAATTCACGAGTAATTAAAACACTAGAAATCAGATCTAAAGCAAAATCGTAATTAACAAGAAATGGAAATCAATTCATAACATGAAAACAGATCTTGGGCATAGCCCCAATCCCCAGAAATTAAACTACTACTCAAGCATTGCGCTGGTGATGACAAGCTTGATTAACAACAACATAAAATAAAAAATAAGAGAAGAGAAGAGGGAGAAGAATGAGATATCCTAAATTATAGCCTAAGAGTAGCAGCCAAAGTCCATTTCATCTCTGCCCAGATGCCTTATTTATAGATTAGGGAAGTTTGAATCCCAATCTAACACAAATTCAGATCAAAATCGGTTGCTTCAGATCCAAGTAATGCGCGTCACGGCCGTGATGGCCATCACGGCCAGACCGTGACGGATTCTGCCTTGGGCGCTTCTTCAATTTTTGGTCTGTCACAGCCGTGACCACCATCACGGCAAGGCCGTGACCAGTTTTACCTGTGAGGGTCTGGTTCAGCTGACATGTCACGGCCGTGATGGGCATCACGGTTAGGCCATGACTAGTTCTGACTTTTGCCTTCTTTATTTTCAATTATTGCTCGATCATGGCCGTGATGGTCATCACGGCTAAGCCGTGATGGGCTCTATTTGGTTCATTTTCTTCACTTTTCAAGTCCTATCTTAATCCAAGCTCCATCATGGTCACTCTTGAGCATTTTATCCTTAATTCCTGCAAAACAACACCACGAAACCGCCTTACCCGTTCCAAGGTAAAAATTAACCAAAATCAAATTAAAAAATGCCTAAACTATATGAAAATGCATGCAAAATGTCAATGAAATATGAGGTGAAATCACACTCATCAAATCACCCCAAGCTTAAGACTTTGCTTGTCCTCAAGCAATAACTAAGGCCAGACAAGATAAACAATCAGAGCATGGATAGTGAAACAAGAACCCGAGTAACTAATCCAAGTGACAGGCATTTTCAAATAAGAAACCAAGAGACAATAAATTTCAAGTCCAATTAGAAGCTTAGGTTTTCTAGATTCATGTCTCTCACTAATTCGGGCACTCTTCTCACCTCACTCAAGTGCTTAAGGGTATATGACAATTCGCTCAATTTCCTCAAAGAAAGTATCCTACGATAAGCTTGACTATTAACAAAATCTCTACTTTATTAATGAAAACACATAAGAATCAAGAGGTCTTTTATTTTGGTTGTAATGGGGCCATGGGATTAATTGTTAGGTGGGGAAATCAAGAAATGGAAATTTCAAGAAGGCTAAACAGAATATCAAAAATGCAAAGCATGACAACCTTCTAAAATACCTTTTTGGGCTTTTTAGTTCACTTTTCCACCTTTCTTTCTTTTTATTTTTATTTCTCACTTTCTTTTGTCATCCCCTTCCCCATTTTTTTTTTTTTTTTATTTGGAGAAGGGGAGATTTTCAATCAAGAGAAATATTTTTCTAACTTTCTCATCCCACATTTTTATTTTTCAAACTACCTTTTTACCCTTTTGCAATACTTTAAAAGGTGTCATACCAAGCATTATTTATCAAAATATTTCAAGGTACCAAGAAAAATATTTTATTCTTTTAGGCTCAAAATTGGGCAACTAAGGGGTAGCATTTAATCAATCAAAGCTCAGAAGGCCAGAAAAATACCTAATGCCTCAATCATTTTCAAAAATGTTTTAAAAAACTTTTAAGTTTCAAAATGGTTTCAAGTCAAGTTCTAGAGAGTACAATCCAAGAGGAATTAAACACTCTATCACAAAGAATGGGGTAGATTTAGTGAGTACCCCTTTTTGGCTCAAAAATCTCACATTTAGTAGTTTAAAATCAGTGAGAAACACAAATCCAAAGAACCACATGCTAATTATCAACTATCAAAAGATTATCTCAAGCATTTTTATTTTTAGCCTTGTCACAAGAATAAAAAAAATGGGTTCAAAAATTCACTATCTCAATTTATTTGGCACCAAGTTATCACAATTGGATGCATATTCTAAGCAAGGGGGCAATCTAATCATGTGATCATGCAAAACTATGCCTATATGAGTGCAACATGAAAAATGCAAAAATGCAAAAAAATTGCAAAAATACCCCTACCCCAAGCTTAAAAACTTACATTATCCCCAATGTAAATAATCAAGTCGGAGAGAGAAGAAAAATGGAACAACTCACCGAGGTGGTAGCGGGTGTTGGCTCACATGCCAGTCAAAAACTTGTTGGAAAATGTATCACGGACGTGATGTGTATCACGGCTAGGACGTGATCAATTCTGGTCCATAGGAGCTGGCCTGTCACGGCCGTGACTTCTATCACGGCTAGGACGTGATGCATTCTGATCTTCAGGGTCCTTCTCATCAAGCTCGTGATGGGTATCACGGCTGGGCCGTGATCCTTTCTGGTCTTCTTTGGTTAGCTCATCACGGCTGTGACCACCATCACGGCCTGGGCGTGATGACTTCTGACTTTATTTGTCCTTGCCCTTTTTGCTCTTCCTTCCTTCATAACCTGAAAACACTTGGCAAACATCATCAATTAGTGATCTTTCTTTTCTTATCTTCTCAAATTATTCAAAAACAAAATTCAAAAACAAATGGAAAAGGGAAAGAAAACTTGGGTTGCCTCCCAAGAAGCGCTTATTTATGGTCTTAAGCTTGACCATACTTCTTTCAATCAACCAGGGTCGACTGGGCGTAGAAGTGCAGGAACACTTTTCTTCCATGGGAGTCCTTCAAAGAGCCGATTTTGTTCATATGGCCAATTGCGCTTCCGTTTTGCTCTTTTCACTCTGAGTTTCCTGGCCTTACTCCCTCCCGGCAGAAGTTTTGTTTCCACATGATGAGCAACTCCAACTTCATCACTACTGGGTGCATCATTCGTCATGCAAATCTTCGGAGTTGCTTCCATGTTGAGATCTTCCTTCACCTCTGGAGACATTATATCTATCTTGCACACATGACTCTCAAAAGGAGGGTTGTTATATGAGTTAGTCAATTCATAATCTACCCTACCTTCCTCTACATTCAGAGAGAGTTTGTCATTCCTTACGTCTATTATCGCTCCAGCGGTAGCCAAGAATGGCTTTCCTAAAATGATGGGGAATTTAGAATTCCCGTTCATATCCAATACCAGGAAATCGGTAGGGATGAAAAATTTCCCTACCTTTACGGGAACATTCTCTAGTATGCCTAGAGGAGTTTTAGTTGAGCCATCCGCAAATTATAAGGAGAATTTGAATGGACTCAACTCCTTGGTTCCCAACATCTCCAAGATAGTCAGCGGCATCAAGCTCGCACTAGCCCCTAGGTCACATAAGGCTTGGTCTATTTTCACTTCTCCAATTGAGCAAGCAATAGAGAAACTACCTGGATCTTTTAGTTTATGAGGCATATTAGTTTTTATCATGACATTGCGCCCCTCAATTAAGCTCTTAGTTTCTACTTCTACTTGATTTCTCTTGACCAACCTTTGTGGGAAAGGTATTGGGGGTTGGTAAGGTGGTGGAGGGACATACTTTGGTTCTGGCTCTTCATCTTCGCTCATGTCCTCCTCACATTCCACATCTTTTTCAGCTACCCCAAGCTTATCATCCCTCAAGTATATGGCATTACAGTGCTCATTGGGATTAACTTCGGGTTGTCCCGGAAACGTACCCTTAGATCTAGAGTATGTGCTGGCTTGTTGGGCAATCTGAGTTTCTAGCATCTTGTTATGGATGGCTAAGTTGTCTACCTTAGATACTAGCTCTTTTATTGCCTCGTTGAACGCCCTACCTTGTTGTCTAAACTCTTCATTTTGTTTTGTTTAAGTTTCAACAAAACTTTCTAATAGAAACTCGAGTTTAGATTTTTGTACCTGAGGATACCCCGATGCGGGTTTCCTATTACCTTGTCCTTCTTGGAATTCGTGATTCAACGTGTTGCTGTAGTTTCCGTAGGAAAGGTAAGGACTATTCCTCCTCTGGTTTTAGGGATTTGGGGGAGCATAATTTGGTAGCTTCGGGTTTGTGTCGTAGAAATTGTGACAAGAATTCACTTGTTCCCCTGAAGCACCGGACTCAGAAGCGATACCATGTGGGAACTCCATTATGTCATGTCCCTGCATTCCACAAATCTCACAAGCAACATTAGTAGCACCGATTGAACTCACATGAGCCTTTTCCAGCTTATCAAATCGTTTATTTAGTTAGTCGAATTTAGACATAATCAGATCGATACTATTCATTTCGAACTTACCCCCCAAAAGCTTTTTCGGGTTATTAACTCTTTTTGAACCCCATTGGTGATAATCGGTGGCCACGTTCTCAATGATGTTGAATGCTTCAGTCAGGGGTCTGTTCATGAAGGCTCCACCAGCTGCGGAGTCGAGTGACACCTTTGATGAATAATCCAATACGTTGTAGAAGGTATGCACTAACAACCACCTTTCAAGTCCATGATGTGGGCAAGACTCCAGCAATCCCTTGTAGCGATCCCCAACTTCGGATAAGCATTCTCCGTCCTTTTGGAAGAAGCCGGTGATCTGAGTCCTTAGGTAAGCAGTCTTGGATGGAGGGAAGAATTTCTCCAAGAATGCTTGCTCTAGTTGGTCCCAAGTTGTCAACGTGTTAGCGGGCACTTGCTTCAACCAAGCTTTCGCTTTTCCAGTCAGAGAGGAGGGGAATAACCTCAGGCGTATAGCATCGATCGGGGCACCTTTAATCCTTATTGCATCAGTGAATTCCAAGAATGTCTCCATATGATCCGTCGGGTCTTCCGAGGGTAATCCTCAAAATTGATGTTGCCTAATCATGCTAATTAACTGAGGCGGTATAGTGTAGTTTTCCGCCTCAATGACCGGCCTTGCAATCCCAGTTCGCAGACCCCTAGCATTTGGGGTTGCGTAGTCCTTCAGTGGCTTCGTATCCGGTAGATTCGCCATGAGTGGAATGGGAATCAACCTCTCTCTCTCTCTTTGTAGTCTCTTACGTCTATGAAAGGTCCTTTCGATCTCGGGGTCGGCTTCAATAAGGTTTCCAAGACTTATGGATCTTTGCATAAAAGAGAAAAAATACCTATGGTAGAGAGATAGATACTCTAAAAAAAGAGAAATAAAATAAAAATAAAATAAATAAAATAAAATGTCCAGAAAATCAATTTAAAAATTAAATTGAAATTCAAGGAAACACAGTCCCCGGCAACGGCGCCAAAAACTCCATGTCGTGCGATGCACGTCGTGCGATCCAGCAAGTGTACCGGATTGTCGCCAAGTAATTAAAAGATATCGATCCCACAGAGACCGTGATCTCAAATCGCAACTAATTATTAAATCGATAAAACTGGACTGTATAAAAATAAGAATTTTTGAAGAGGTTTTGACTTTTGGAATAAGAGATAACTTAGAAAATCAGATAAGGAATGAAATCAAGTAAAACAGAAAGTAAATCAGTTTATGGTTTTTCAGATCTAAATGGATTCCTAGGAATTGGGTTACCAACAAGATTGTTTATGTTACTAAATTGATTATCCCTTGTTAATTACCAACATTATTTTGAAGGCAAATTTATCCTCAAATAGTTAATGCTCCCTCTCGGGTTACAAAAACCGTGCCCAATTAAACCAACTCCTACTCTCGTGGTAGTCGAATTTAGATTGGACCCTTTACGTTTCGTGACAATTCGTTAATCCTCGAAGGACAGCTTCTAACTCTCATGATTTAAGTCCTAAGTTGGATTCTATAGATTCGATACCTAAGTTCACCGCTAGGTTCCTCCTTAGAATATCTACGACACGCAAACAAGTGGCCACCAAATTCACGAGTAATTAAAACACTAGAAATCAGATCTAAAGCAAAATCGTAATTAACAAGAAATGGAAATCAATTCATAACATGAAAACAGATCTTGGGCATAGCCCCAATCCCCAGAAATTAAACTACTACTCAAGCATTGCCATGGTGATGACAAGCTTGATTAACAACAACATAAAATAAAAAATAAGAGAAGAGAAGAGGGAGAAGAAGAGAGATCCTAAATTATAGCCTAAGAGTAGCAGTCAAAGTCCCCTTCATCTCTGCCCAGATGCCTTATTTATAGATTAGGAAAGTTTGAATCCCAATCTAACACAAATTCAGATCAAAATCGGTTGCTTCAGATCCAAGTAATGCGCGTCACAGCCATGACGGATTCTGCCTTGGGCGCTTCTTCAATTTTTGGTCTGTCACGGTTGTGACCACCATCACGGCTAGGCCGTGACCAGTTCTGCCTGTGAGGGTCTGGTTCAGCTGACATGTCACGGTCGTGATAGGCATCACGGCTAGGCCGTGACCAGTTCTGACTTTTGCCTTCTTTTGATTCAGTTATTGCTCGATCATGGCCGTGATGGGCTCTGTTTGGCTCATTTTCTTCACTTTTCAAGCCCTATCTTCATGCAAGCTCCATCATGGTCAATCTTGAGCATTTTATCCTTAATTCCTGCAAAACAACACCACGAAACCGCCTTACCCGTTCCAAGGTAAAAATTAACCAAATCAAATTAAAAAATGCCTAAACTATATGAAAATGCATGCAAAATGTCAATGAAATATGAGGTGAAATCACACTCATCAATTAATTACATTTAAAATAAGAATCAATTTATGTTGTAGTAATAGGAAGCTTATTGGTGGCTAAAAATGCAAGTTTACTAATTAACAATATATCACTATTAAGTGCAGCAATAGAAGGATTGTTTATTTTTTCTTCAGCTAAGCCTCTATCACAAGCTGTAGGTCCATCACCGCCAACTTTGGCATCATAGTTTGCAGTCATTGTATCTTCCTCCAACTCACCCAATGCACTTTTGAATGATCCAAACACCCCATCATAATGGAATGTTGCACATCGCTTGATGGCTTGTGAATTAGGGTTTGTCTTCATCAATTCCTTTAGGTATTTCTGTCCTTCTATGCTCTTCTTCACTACAAACTGGAGGCCTTGGAGAGTTCGAGGTAGTTTTTCGTCGAAACGATTCGGGGTTAGGATGTCAGGAGTTGCATGCAACGTGCATTGTCCGCACCGTCCGCAACAGCTTCCTTGCATAGAGATTCATACAAGTTGGCGCCTAATGTAGGCAAGGTAGCATGAGAAATGAGGATCAAGGAAAGGGTGAACAACAAGGATGAAAGCGTTGTGGAATTCATTTTATTGTTATGGAGAAAGAGAAAGGTGGTGAGTGCAAGTTTAAAGGTCCCTTTGGTTGGTTAGTGGAGAGGATGGATTGTTAAACTGTCATGGAGTTGTTCTTTATAACCATTGAAAAACTGTATTTTAGGGTAATGAGCTTAATTTTAGTAATGTGTATATATAATGATTGGCTTGTGAGCATCGATATCTATTAGTTGCTATATTTTTGTGTAAACTTAGCATCTAGGGCCTGCTTGGATTGACTTGGAGTATGTTTGGAAAAGATTAATTCTTTTCCATTCGGCTGTTTTTTGGGCATTCAGCTGTTTTGTGAAATAATTATTATGTTTGGGTAGGCTGCCTCTATAAAGTAATTGCTAAACTGTTGGCTGCTAGGATGAGTAAAGTGATGGACTCAATCATCTCCAGAAATCAAACAGCATTCATGAAGGGAAGGAATATTCTCGATAGGGTGGTAATTGTGAAAGAGTTAGTGGATTATGCAATGAGGAAGAATCAGCCGTGTTTGGTTTCAAAGTTGACTTCGAAAAGGCTTATGACACAGTGAGTTGGGAATTTCTAGATTACATGTTCTTTAGATTAGGGTTTGATGCAAAGTGGAGAGCATGGATATCTGCTTGTTTGGAATCCAGTTCAGTCTCTGTTCTAGTTAATGGAAGCCCATCAAAGGAATATGATATGTCAAGAGGCATCCGACAGGGAGACCCAATGGCACCATTTTTGTTCCTCATAGTGGCCGAGGGGCTTAAGGGTCTTATCAGGAGTGCGATGTACAACAACAGATTTAAAGAATTTATGGCCAAAGGGGTGGGTGAGGAGTTTGGGATATATCACGTCCAGTATGCGGACGACATTGTAATGTTGGGTGATTTTTCAATTCAAAATGTGAGAGCGGTGAAAGGGATATTAAGGAATTTTGAGCTTGCAGCGGGTCTGAAAGTCAACTTCTTCAAAATCAAACTGTTTGGCATTAAAACAAATCGGGGGCTCATTGATTTAGCTGTGGACAACCTCAATTGTAAGGTGGGAGTGCTACCATTTAAGTTTCTTGGAATTCAAGTAGGTGCAAACCCAAAAAGGACGGCAACCTGGATGCCCATGATCAACAACATCCAGAGGAGGCTGCAAGGTTGGAGAAACAAGTATCTATCATTCGGAGGAAGGATTATATTACTCAATGCGGTCCTTTCGAGCATGCCAGTGTACAACCTTTCTTTTCACAAGGCTCCTTAGAATGTAATCAATAAAATTATTTAAATACAGAGAAGTTTTTTGTGGGGTGGGAGTGAAGAATGTAGAAAGATATGCTGGGTTAGTTGGGATTTAGTGTGCAAGAAAAGAGAGGAGGGTGGGCTGGGAATTAGACATGTGGGTGTGTTCAATTTAGCCCTCCTAGGAAAGTGGCTTGGAGGCTTTTTTCAGACTCGACTTCTCTTTGGGAAAATCTACTTAGGGTAAGGTATGGCTATCCACATTCATGGAAAGCTAGCTGAGCTGTAAAAACTGTGGAGGGTGGGGAGGTGTCTCATTGGTGGAGTGATTTGGGAAACTTAGAAGGGAGAGGGGTCATCAAGGAAGGTTGGTTATCTTCGGGGTTAACTAGGAAATTAGGGAATGGGCATTTGACTTATTTCTGGTTCGACTCTTGGGCTACCAACGAGCCTTTCTGTAATGTGTTTGAGGTTGTGCACAATTGCATTGAACAAAGATGTGACGGTTGCTAGCTTGGGTGAGTGGCATGATGGAGTGTGGACTTGGAAAATCCCATATGGAGAAGGAATTTTTTTCTCTTGGGAAGAAGAGTTGCATTCAACTCTGCTGGGTTTTCTGGAGAGATTCAAACCTGTGGAACATTTGACTGATTCTTGGTGTTGGAAACTTTCTGCTGATTCCTCCTACTCGGTCAGCTCGGCATACAGCTTTTTGATAGGAGTTGTTGGACAACATTCGGCCAGCTCTTTTAAACTACTATGGGATAATTATATTCCCCTAAAAGTAAGTGCTTTCTGTTGGAGAACGGTAATTGACAAGATACCAACTGCAAGTAACCTACAGAGAAGAGGAATTGTGTTTCAAAATGAGACAACAAGGTGCAGATTCTGTAACTCGGAACTTGAGACTTCATCACACATTTTCCTTAATTGTAAATTTACTTATGTTGTATGGATGTATGTGTATAGCATTTTTGGTGTTCAAACAGCTCTGGCAGGGAACCTTATGGAGCTGCTCCAACAGCATACACGGATGGTAGATGGCTTGGGATCAAAAAAGAGTTGGAAATTATTCTGGTTTGCTACTATTTGGAATATCTGGTTGTCTAGGAATGATTTAGTATTTAATCAAGGAACTGCAGATTTTGTCAAGGTAACAGAAATGATCTTCATTAGTGTGCGGACATGGTGCAATGGTTTATTGAAGAATTGAACTTTTTCTTTCTTGGATTGGAGTATTAACCCTTTAGAATGCATTAAAGTGGCACCTTAAGTTTTTGGAATTCCCGCTGGATCAGGGTCTTGGTGAGCATCCTAGTTTTTATTCTATTGGATTTGTGCTACAAGTATATATCGTGTAAAAACTTAGATGCAGCTAGTATCATGGCACTGTGAGTTCTGGTGGCCTAAGGGTGGTGGTGGGGTGTTTTTATCCCTATGTTCTGTAATTTGTGTTGGGAATTTTGTATACGGGTTCTTGGTATCCCTTGTACCCTTCATTTATAGATCCTCTTTTTGAGTTTCAAAAAAAAAACATATTTTCCATAGTCATGAAAAAATGTTATAAATTTTATTCAAGTTTTATATGAGAAAAAATTTAAAATAAACAAGTTCTACTGTTAAAAAATATTAAATATTATTAATATAAACAAATAAATTCATATCATTTTTGTAATTTATTATGTACAAGCGATTTTTTTACACCACCCAAACGAAATAGATTACCTTAAAATCGTTTTTCAGCAAACAGACCCAAACAAAAACAAATTCTGATTATAATCGATTACTACAATAATCGATTATACAAAAATCGATTATCAGCATAATCTTTTTTTCTCAGCTTTCCCAAACATACTCGTATAAGCAACTTATTTATGCTTATCTACTGGCATAAGCACTTGTCAGAGTGTTTGGGAGAGCTTACGGAAATAGCTTATAACATGTCCAAAAGCTGTTTTTAGCTTATTTCGATAAGCTCTCCAAGATAGCTTATGAAAACCACTTATAGCTTATATGAAAATAGTTACTATATTTTCTCTTTGATTAAAGAAATAGCTTATACATAGGTACTTATATGATATAAGCGCGTATCCTATACTCGCTTAATTAAGTCATTTACCCAAACATGCCCCTAATCATTAAGGAACTCAACTATCTACCAACTGTGATGGATCTTGTTAGTAAGTTAAAGTTTTTAATATATTAATTAAGAGTACAAAAGGGTAAATCTAACCCATTACAAAGATAACCAATTAACCTATGTAAAATTGATATTGCCCCAAGAAAAACTAGAATCAATTATACAAAAGTTCTGTCATAAGAACTAAACCATCAAGTATAACCATCACACCCAAAACACCTGCATATAAGTTAAAGTTGTTTTATATAGAGAGAATACGAGTATTCTTATCCAGATGATTTAGTATAGATTCCTAATATATCCATCTAAAAAAATATGTGGGAGTGTATCAGCAGCCCTGCATATGAATGTAATGGTTATGGTTAGAAAATAAATAGTTATATAATTTTTTATGTGGTCATATGATTATTAAGTAACTTTTAATCTTGACAGATATAGATTAGGTTTGAATATTTTTTTAGTTTAATTTTGATAAACAATCAATATAATTTTTTTACACTAGGAATCAATTATGGAACATCTCATATATGAATTTTAAGATTGTTATTATAAGAGTCATTTTTTAATTATGTGTTAATTCATGATTGGTAGATAGCATAAATATTATTTATCAATGTTGTTAAAAGTCCCGGACAGGAAATCGGGAAAGGTTCCGACTCAACCGCATAATCTTGTCAGGTGGAGAAGCCAGCAACCGAATAGTCTTATCGGACGAATGAAAGGACGGATGACGGAGACGATCCATTGCCTCCTATAGTGAAGACAAATGGAGGCCAAAAAGGCAGACAAATCGATGAAAACAAAGGAAAATGGACGTACTGCAGATTATAGAATCAGGACTTAAGAATAGAATTGCATGTATGTAGGTTTTCTTTTATTTACCTTTATATTATTTTTTCCAGTTTTAATACTTAATTTCAAATGTTGATTCCCCTCCCAACCCCAAAACAAAAACAAAAAGCAAAATAAAATAAACGACCAAATCCTGATTAACCCAGTTGACCGATTGTAGAAACGGTTTTTTATTAAACCGATCCGACCAACAAATCAGATCTCATTTTCATAACATTGGTATTTATAGTGTTAGTGTACAATAATTAAATCTATAATCCCCCCCCCCCCCCCCCAAAAAAACTGATTTAATCTGGTCATGGAAACAATTTCTGGTTCAACTGATCAGACCGACAGGTTCGGTCTGATTTTCATAACATTGGTTTTTATAGGTTAAGGACGCAACAATTAAATCTATAATTATTTCCCCCCCCCCCCCCCCCCCAACCCCAACCCCAAACCGATTTAATCTGGTCATGGAAACGATTTCTGGTTCAACTGATCAGACCGACAGGTTCGGTCTGATTTTCATAACATTGGTTTTTATAGGTTAAGGACGCAACAATTAAATCTATAATTCCACCACCACCACCACCACGCCCCCTCAAAACTGATTTAATCTGGTCATGGAAACGATTTCTGGTTCAATCGATCAGGCCAAGCGGGTTCGGTCTGATTTTCATAACATTGGTTTTTATAGGTTAAGGACGCAACAATTAAATCTATAATTCTTTGCCAGTATAAAGAAGATTAACTAATCAAGTTGCCTTCAATAACAATTGAACAAAAATGATAAGAAAGCGAAACAACAAAACATTCAATTGAACTAAACAGCGCGCAGAAACTTGGTACATGATGATCATAATATTATTAATTTGTCTCCCTCCACATTGTACACCAATGGAGACCCAAAAGGTTTCAATTCCCAAGTCCCCCGAATTCCATGCTCCTATGGCTGATCAATTACATATATAATAAGAATGAATTTATGCTTAAGGAAGCTTATCGGTGGCTAAAAATGCAAGTTTACTAATCAACAATATATCACTATTAAGTGCAGCAATAGAAGGATTGTTTATTTTTTCTGTAGCCAATGCCCTTTCACAAGTTGTAGGTCCATCACCACCAACTTTGGCGTCATAGTTTGCAGTCATTGCATCTTCCTTCAACTCACCCAATGCACTTTTGAATGATCCAACCACCCCATCATAATGGGTAGTTGCACATTCCTTGATGGCTTGTGAATTAGGGTTTGTCTGCGTCACTTCCTTTAGGTATTTCTGTCCTTCTGTGCTCTTCTTCACTGCAAACTGGAGGATGGCCTTGGAGAGTTCGACGTAGTTTTTCGCCGAAATGATTCGGGGTTCGGCTTTCAAGAGTTGCATGCAACGTGCATTGTCCGCACCGGCTTCGTTGCATAGAGATTCATACAAGTTGGCGCCTGATGCAGGCAAGGTAGCATGAGAAATGAGGATCAAGGAAAGGGTGAACAACAAGGATGAAAACGTTGAGGAATTCATTTTCTTGTTGTGGAGAAAAAGAAAGGGTGGTGAGTGCAAGTTTAAACTTTAAAGGTCCCTTTGGTTGGTTAGTGGAGAGGATGGATTGTTAAACTGCCATGGGGTTGTTCTTTATAACCTTTGAAAAACTGTAATTTATGGTAGTGGGCTTAATAATAGTAATGTGTATATATAATGAATGGTTTATGAGCATCGATATCTATTACTAGTTGCTATATTTTTGTGTAAATTTAGCATCTAATTAATCATTAAAGGTAAGAAAGGTATTTGGGTATTCTTAGTGTCAAATTAATTTAGAATTCCCACCAATCGTTTCATTAGTGTGGTATTTGCCTCCCATTGTCAACTTTTTAAACCTCATCAAGAATGATGAATGCACAAAATTTAGTTTTGACAAGACTTTACAAATTGACAAAATTATAAATTAGGCAAAATAGGTTGATTTAGTTATGTAATTTTTTTTCTTTGGCTTATATATTTTATTTTTTGCATTTTAGTCCTATACGTTATGTTTCATCACCACGTTAGTCCTAAAATTGACGCTGTTAAAAAGATTTGACAGAAAGAAATAATATGGAAGACGAAACATACCATATATGTGAGGTCAAAATGAAAAATATAAAATACGTTTTCCCTTTCATCGCTTTTCATTTTGGTCATATACGTTATGATTCGTCTTCCATATTTGTCTTAAAACCGATGCCGTCGTCCAAAGGGTCTTAAAACTTGCTCAAAAGAGTCCCATACTTGGCACAATTGATAAGTGTGAGAAAGAACTTAACTAGGTTCTACTAATTTAATTCAGATTTTATTAATGGAAACGATTGACAGAACAAAATCAATTTTGCAAATTATGCAGAATAACCAGGTAAGTTAGTTTCATTTGCTAGAGATATAAAATAGTGTAGCCAATACAAAATGAAAAATAGAAACCTACTTTTGTTAATAGCCCATATCAAGAATGCGGATTGAAAAGTAAAAATATCCAAGACCTTGATTTTAAACCAAAAAGTGGATACAACAGAGCAACCAGTGTTTTAGAATGCCTAAAACTTAGTATGCAGAGAAATTTTTCAGCATCACAACCGGGTTATTTACACGAAGAATAAAGCCAAGCAAAGTTGCAATGCAAATATTGGACTATAGCAACAATGAAAAAAAAAGGAAAAAAAAGACACCATTCCTTTGTTACACACATTTCTATTCTTTCCAAAAGAGCCAAGTTTACACAAAAAGGTCAATAAAGTTTTTATACTGAATGCCTCAATCAATTCAATTCCAACTTCTATAATGGTAAACTCTAACAAAGAAACATTTCATTTTCCATCTTTAATATCTAAGTAACCTTACACCATCTATGTTGATGCTGTGCAAATATCGAAAGACAACCACAGGTCATTGGTGCACCTCCTTTGAGGCAACATAGCTCCTGCTTTCATTGACAATCGAATTGGCAAGGGCCTCTGGTCCAAATTCCCAGCTTCCACTTCCCCAACTTGAGCGCCTTACACCAGATCGAATCGTCGGAGCTCGATGACCTGAGCCCAAAACTGACTCAACTTCAGATGTATTATGGGGCGGTCCATTGCTCCCTCTGCTCCGAATGTCCTCGTCAATTTCTTCGATGTTCCGACGCTGTGATATCTTCAACAGGTCTTCACCGATGTCTAGATCATCTTCAACCTTAGAACGGGTATCTCCACCCAAATCCGGTTCAGGATCCCGAGCCATGACTGGATGCGGTGGCCTCTGTACCTCCTCTTGGACAAAAGCCCGGAAATTATTCTTTGAGGGCTTTACTTTTGTACAAAACACTTCCAGGAAATTATTTAAACAACCACGGTTGTAAACATTGATCCTGTCATCAGATCTGTAGCGGAAATTTTCATAGGTGGTCTGCAAAACAAGGGATAGTAACCTAGGTGATGAAGATATTCTAGTAATCAATTTCCAGAAAACAAACCAGTATCATAATAAGCTATACCAATATAGAATACCATGCAGTTTCTATAAAATTTGGCATACTCGCGAGAGGTGCCAGGTGGATTGAAAAAAATTGCAGTCATAATTATTTTAAAGTTTTCGAATAAGATGGTTTATTGATTCTATGAAGATAAATCCTACAAATGTTTATGTATTCTAATATTCACATAGTTGCAACTTACAAGCAAATCTACAGATACAATGAACAATGACATACAAACAAGATATTAGATTAAAAATTGTAAAAGAAATAGACTTACCTGATTTGTGCCAATGAGGTACAAATGAAAGCCAGTTAGGCCACCAACAAACCAAAGAGAGATGAAACAATAAGCCATTAAAATGACAGATGCAGGGGATTCTTTCATTGCCTCCCAAACTGTGCGGTCATGATGCATCAGAACCTTGATGTAAAATGCTGAGATGGAAAACACATAAATACATAGAAGAGTTGCTGAAGAAACAAACATAAAGAAGTATCGGTAGTTCCTCTGCACATTGAAAAAGTCCAAAATAAATAAATAAGAAAACAAGTAAACAAGCCAATAACTTCAATGAAAGAAACAGGTATCATAAGATCCACTACATTGTGAAAGACAACTATCATACCAGTCCAATGCATTGGCCCACCCAAGGGCAATGGTGATCAAAACGCTCAACACAATTGTTGCAAATGGAGCAATGCGAGCAACGAGGAGGACGATACAGCATACAAGTATCGCAATACTTCACCTTTACAGGCTGTCCATTGACCATTACTTCTTTAAATCGAGGGAACTGAAGGCTTGGTGTTTGTCGTCCCCCAATATCCATAGAAACCGAAGGGTCATAACGAAACTCTTCCTCTGGTGGGTGTAGATTCCTTGGTATAATACCCGGATCACGCGAAGAAGTAAGAAATAGAAGAACCAGCACCTGTAAACATAAACAATGAGTATAGTGTCAAACCCTAGAACAGAAAAGAAGCTTAAAGAAGAAAATAAATATCTCCATAACGAGTTTTCCCCAGGAGTTGTTTAAATAAAAGAAAATGCTGTCAGTGAAACAGTACACAAGTCACAAAATTACTTCAGTAAATTTGCAAAAAAAAAAAATTAAAAAGGAAAGAAAATATATCAAAAGATGCATCATATATTTTTTTCTTTTCTATGTCACTGATTAGGGTAAGGTTGTCATCAGACTCTCCCAATGCAGCATATATTTATTTTCTTCAACTTGCAAGCTATGGTTAAATAAAAACTTAATATAGAAGATTGAAAAAAAGGGAGCTGGAAAAGAGGCAGCAGAAAGGGGGATATTTAACCGAGACAGTAAAAAGCAATTTCTCTATAGCAAGCGATAAACTATTTCAAATATCGGACTTTGGAGCATTCAACATGCCAAGCTTCAGCAATGCATATAACAAGGTATAAAAAACATCAAATGACAAACAAAGAAAAAACTTCAGAGACTTTTCTGTAAATAACAAGTATATTTAGATGAGACGGTAGAAAACAACTTCTGTATAGCATGTAATAACCTATGTTAAATTTGAAGATGGAGCATACAACATGACAAGTTTCAGCTATGCATATAACAAGTATAAAAACATAATGACAAAGGAAGAAAAAACTTAACAGAACTTACATAAATATTGAAGACAATTGCCACCACCAAAATAGCATATCCTGCATTATATGAAGAAAATTCATGCCGAAGATGCCTTGCTACAAATACACAAAAGATGATTACTGGAACAATAATCAGCAACAAGGTGACAAGCAGTGACCTAGCATCAGGCCCAAATATCAACCTCCCTCCAAATAGAAATTTCTGCACAAGATCAGGCGAAAAGTTTGAAGCAAAATTAGATTTCAATATATGACAGAAAACAATTCATTACAAACTAGCACCTCTGAAATTTACCATAAACATGGATAAATTTAGCAAAATGCCACATCATTTCAAGAGGATAACTTAGAAACAATCTTTTAACAAAAGCTGCACCATATTAATATTTTTCATTTAAAGCTTCTTTTAAGAGGCAATTTCAATTATCTTCTTTATAAAGAAATTTTATTAGAAAGAAAATGAGAGAAAGTCAAAGTACAACTAGTGAGGATAAGGAATCCTCCTAAATCCTAATAGAAACAATACAATGACCTAAACTTGCTCAAGCATGTAATAAAACAGTCCAATCTCTTTGCATATCAGAACTGAAGATCCCTTGAAGCAATCATGAGATGAGCACCAAAAAGAAAGCCATGAACACAATCCTATCCATAACAATTGTAAAGGAGAGATACAGAGAACTGCATAAATCTACACTGCAATAAAACCTTAGGAGGCAATCATGAGGTTTTTCAGAGACTCGATTCTGAAAAGTGCCTTGCAAATGAGGGCTTTTCTTTATATAAAATAATTTTTTTCCTGAAAAAATCTATACTTGCTCTGATTCTATGATGTGCAGAAACATTTCAGGTATCAGATATGATACATATCCAATATGGCAATATGACTATTTTTTGAAAAATATAGGATACGATACGTCTAGGATGCTTATATAAATATGTAAAAGAAATTCACAAAACATAATAAATATATAATTGCAATGTACCTTTGCAAAACCTGCAAATGAGATATATCAAAATCAAATATTCAGACATGAAATTCCAGACACTCATAAGTTGGTCTCCAATTACAAAACTGAAAACATCGCAATCATCCCAAATAATGACGGAAACCCATTAAGACTTGAGGCTCCGAAAATCTCAAATCCAATATGCTCTGTGCCTTTGTCGCCCTATCAGAATCTGAGAAGATGTGAATCCGACCCGTATTGAGGACATATTGGAGTTTTAAAAAATATTAAGAAAAAAAAACAGTTTGGATACTTCACCGATACATATCAGTATCGTTTTCGAGTATATCGGTATCGGATACGTACCAATATCATTAAAGGAAGGAGAAGCATGTATCCATGCTTCATAGCTCTAATTCAAAAGATATATCAAATTAGAAAATTTAATATAGTAATTAATTTAGAAATCGTTCAGGAAACATAAAATAATATTTTCTATTTATCTATAACAAAGCAAAGTTCTACAACAATCAGAAACTTTAAGAAATACTTTAAAAAGATACCTTGATAACTTGGGAAAGTAATATAATAATTATTGTTAACTATGCCAGAATTTTTGGGAAAGAAAGTTTCATCCATCTATTCTTTTATAGATAGTATAGTAATAGATATAAATATAGATTGTTAGTATTAGTAGCAAAAATGATTTTCAAATATTCTAAGACATACATCATTCCAAAGAGTAGGGAGTTTTTACAAACTCATGTTGTCATGAAGACCAATCTTAATAATGAGTATAAGAAGGTCCTTTTGAAAGAGAAGACTAGCTGGAATCATAAATGTTGGAGTATCTTAGAATACCCATGGAATATTATATGTATGCA
Organism: Sophora flavescens; assembly: GCA_030762895.1. NCBI lineage: Eukaryota > Viridiplantae > Streptophyta > Magnoliopsida > Fabales > Fabaceae > Sophora > Sophora flavescens. Next base: position 118,107,368 of record CM061063.1, read on the forward strand.
CTGTAAAGTTGACAAGTCGTATAATTGAGGACCAATCTGAGGATTATTTTCTATTAGAATTTCAAGTGAGGGTTGAAAGTTCCACATTAGTAAGAAATGGGTTATGTGAAGACTATATAAGTGGCAAAAGAAGATTCATAGACTCATTGCCTTAAGGTGTTGGGTCAAGAAGTGGTGTTTAGACCCATCATTTTGGCTTCTCGCTTAGCCCATTGTTGAAGATCTCCAGATTTTTCCAGCTCTCCCTATGGCCTAACAAGTAGTATCAGAGTCAATGGTTTGGCTAGGCCGAGTATTTGGACATGGTGGCTACTACTTGGGTTCGTCCTACGCCAAGTTGCCGAGTACATTGACAGGACTTGGGTCTCGGTTGGTAGCCTCATGAATACTCGAATTCCTTTCGCTTGAAGAGGAGCATACTAATGTTGGACCCACACTTGAGGGGGAGAAAGTTAGAAATTCAAGTGAGTGTTGAAAGTTCCATATTAGTAAAGAATGGGTTAAGTGAAGATTATATAAATGGGAAGACCCATAGACTCACTACTTTAAGGTTTTGGGTCAAGATAGGGCATTAGATCCATTATAATGGTTTCTCGCTTAGCTCGTTGATGGAGAACTCTAGCTTTTGGACACTCCCTATGGCCTAACAAGTGTTTTTTTATGTTGAAATTTATGAATGAACTCCGTCCAAGTCTTGCAATGTAGGTGAGTGAGCCGGTTTTCTTCATGTGGAATTGTGCTTGAGAGTTGATTTGAGCACTACAAGCTTTATACTCACTTTCACTTCTCTGATTTCCAACAATGTAGGACTTCTTTATTTTCCAACCCCCCCAAGGTCCAATTGGCTTGGCCCAGTTGTGACTTGCCTTCAATCTTCAACCTAGGCTTGTACTTCAAGTTTTGAGCCTCAGAAGCCACAAATTCGTCTTCATTTTATCACTAGGGCTTTTGTTCCTTTTCTAGACTTGAGTCTCAATGGTCACAGGTCTACAGCATATGTCTAGGTCTTCTTGCACGATTTGCTCCAGGTCTTGGGTTGTAAGTCTTTAAATTTGACTGGGAAATTGGATCGTAATGGGTCGCGAGACCATATGAGCTTTGATACCATGTTGAAATTTATGAATGAGTTCAGTTGAAGTCTTGCAATGTGGGTGAGTGAGTTGGTCTTCTTCATGTGGATTGCGCCGTATCTTTGGGGGAAAGCTATCCTTAAAGCTTGCCATCTCATAAATTGTTTGTATGCCATCAAAGGTCCTCAATTTCAAAACACCCATGTTTGTCCTTGCTAAAATCTATCCCTTGTTTTGTTATCCCTCATCTATCCCTCTCAAGACTTTTGGATGTATTGTATTTGTCCATGATCACCGAAAAAAACAAACCAAAGCTTGCTCCAAAATCTGTCAAGTGTGTTTTTATTGCGTATTCTTCTTCACAGAAGGAGAATCGGTGTTACTCTCCCACTCTACATCACATGTTTGTGTTAATGGATTTCACCTTCTTTGAAAACTTTTTGATTAGGACAGTATTTAATGTAATTTGTGTTGTTACTAATATGAAAAGAACCTTGTATGGACTATTTCGACAAGAATTCGGCATAATATCATTGTTCTCAATTTGATACTCGAGCAATGGGAACCTCAACATGCGAACTGATATGGGTGAGACAGTTGCACAAAGTATTGAACATCTATGAACCACGTCCATGACTAATGAAGCTCATGTGATAATCAAGCAGCTCCACATATAGCTTAAATCTTGTCTTCCATGAAAGCACCAAGCACATTGAGATCGATAGCCACTTTGTAGGGGAGAACTTGGTATGGGGAACTCGCTACTGCTTTGGTAAATTCTAATGACAAGCGAGCAGATATTTTCACTAACTCTCTTAGATGTCTTCAGGTCGCCTATATTCGCAACTAACTTAGTGCATATGATATAAACATACATACCAACTTGATGGAGAGTGTTAGAAACTTAAAATATCTACAAAATATCACGTATACATTGTAAAATCATCTAGAACTCTAATCCAGGATAAATCTTAAGATTGTTTCCTTATTTGATTCAGATTGTATTTATTGTATTGATGCTAATACTAATATGGATAGAGCCTTGATTCAACAGTGAAGACACACAATTCAGTGTTAACTTTGTTTTCAATTTTCATGAATAAATCACAGGTTAAATACCTAAGGATGGAAAGGAAAATTAATTAATTTTATAGGGCGGCTTTTGGAAAGAAATGATAGGTTCAGGAGATTGAGTATGACAAAGGAAATTTGTTTAGCAACACAGACTTGATCTGAAGAGAGGACGAGTTTTTACAAGACTCCATTTTACCAAAAGAACAAATTTAGACTTTAAAGGAACAATTTTAGACCATTCATTGAGGGTTTAGGCTGGAATTCAATTCCAACAGAAAAGGACATTTAGATAGAATGACTATCTGATGAGGATGAAGGGATATTTGGAGTATGGATCAAGGAGTACAGATCAAGATAAAGCCCCGTGTCATAACAAGTTCACAATTGCTGTCTTTCATTAGTCAAGGAAATCTTATGAAGGTTTTCGCCAAATGTTTTCTTGATGGTAAGATTAGGACAAGTATGAATTCTGCTTTTATTACCTTGATTCTTAAAAGGGATAATTCTATTAAGGTTATCAGCCTATTTGTCTAGTTCCCATTTTACAAGATTTTGACTAAGATTCATTATGTAGGATTGAGTAGGTTCTGGGGGACACTATATCTTAAATGCAGAGTGCTTTTAATCCGAATAATCAGATTTTGGAAGCAGCAATTACTACCAATAAGTTATCGATGAAATGTAAAAGGCAGCATGGAAAAGACATAGTTCCAAAATGAACTTTGAGAAGGCACATAAGGTTTTGGAAAGGAAGGGTTTTCGGGAGTCAATTGAGGCAATGAATCTATGGGTGCTTGTTCACGACTACCATTTTAGCAGTGCTAAATAGTGAAATATATTCAAGGGAACTACATTGTCAATGGCATCTAATAAATTGGAGCAGGTAACTCAACACACTGAGTGGGATCTAGGGCTAAAATCAATGCACCCATACGGTCCTTGGATATTAATATCATGTATTGTCTATTAGATTGTTAGACGACTTATATGTTGGGGATTTATCCTCTTTCGGTTTCCTATCCCCTCCTTTAGGGATTAGAATCACTTTTTGGCTTGCTTGAATCATTCTTTCTCTTTTCAATAAATAGTAGGATTTGGACATTAGCCTGTTCTCGAGTGTTTTCTTGTAAACCCTATATTTAGTTTATAGTTTATTTCTCCTATTAGATATATAAACTATTCATGGGCCTCCACCTATCAACTTAAACTTTCGGGAAGGTTGGTTCTAGACATAATATTTAAACCTTTATGACCAAGTGATCAAGGGTTCAACCCTTACGGCCACATTCTTCCTAATTAGATTAAATTTCAGGATCAGAAGGTAAAGTGGACCACTGGATCGTCCACGCTTTAAGCACAAAAGGCTCTTGCATGAGGGAACATGCTAGAGACGTGCTCAAATTCGCAAGGTCTCTTGATTTCAAGACCTTTATGACCAAGTTATCAAGGGTTCAACCCTTACGGCCAAATTCTTCCTAATTAAATTAAATTTCAGGATCAGAAGGTAAAGTGGATCACTGAATCATCCACGCTTTAAGCCCAAAGGGCTCTTGCATGAGGGAACATGCTAGAGACTTGCTCAAATTCGCAAGGTCTCTTGATTTCAAGATCATCAAACAAACAATAATTTCAAGAAATATGCATCACAAACAGATGAAGCTAAACATAAACATAGGATGAAACAACAACACTATAGTACATAAGACCTTGTAAAACTAGACTTTTTTGAAAGACAGAGAAATAGAATTACAATTTCAACAACAATAATAATTGTTGTTAATAGTTATAACTTATAAGTAATATGAAGTATCCCCAACAAACATTACATGTACGTAAGTCACCTGATAGAAAAATCATCATTAGTATGCAGGGTCTAAGAGTAACACATGTAAAACAATAGGGGCATACCATAATCAGGTTTCTTTCCAAACTGCTACTATTCAGATATTAACAAATGCTTTTGGAATCATTACTACAGTCAATAAGGTTACAACTTATAGTGAGGATAATTTTTGGAAAATTAATGATAGTATAAGGGACAGAACATATATATATATGGTATTGAAATTTGAAGTGCGGAGACTTCTGAATGAAATGTGCCCCCAAGTCCCGAGCCTCATCCTTCTGCTTCCACTACTAATCTCCATCTCCATGAAAACTCCTTGTTGGGCGAACTGCTGGCTTTTTATGTCAGATCACGTTTCAGGCCAAGCCCGAAATTAATTAAAAAAGAGATGAGATGTACAACTAGGAGGAAGGTAACACATTTCCTAAATAAAAATTAAAACATAAGAGACAGGAAAGAACAAGAACTTGAATAAAACAAGAATGCAGTAAAGCTATCCAGTCTCTCTGCATAAAAAAAATGTGGCAACTTCATTGAAATCGGTTTGAGTAGAATACCAAAGAGAAGCCACAGCCCACAAGCATAGTACACTCAGCAAGTTTAATGAAAAAGAGACAGCCTTAAATATGAGAGCATTCTGCTCCATCAAAATACATCACAGAACTGCATAAACTGCTCACTATCACCACAATAAGTTTAGCCTCTGGTTCAGAAAAACTTTAAAACGCAGCAAAAACTGCTCCAAAGTAGAAGGGCATACTATTTTTCACCAAGAACCCTTAAACCCATAGTTTTAGCATATCATCAAATGCAATTACTGTGCACATAGAAGATTCCTCGTGCTCACCCACTAATGCACCCTAAGCCTTGCACAACCTCCAACCACCACCACCACCACCACCACCCCAAAAAAATATATATATATTTTGGAGTTTATTCTACGGCAAAAGTCTCTTGACATCATACAGATCATAGCATGCTCAAGGAAGATTAAGCACAATTCACATAAATTTTAAACCATCCAACTTAAACCAATGGCAGAGATCTTCCTAAAACATGCATTTATTGCTTCTCCACAAGAATGCAAGAATTTATCCTATCTTCATCAGTTTACTAACAAAGTCAAGCAGAACGGCTCACACAAACAAACTCAACGGTTACTGAACATAGAAATAACGTAACTACTCATTCAAAAGTTGTACAATTCTCAAAGCCAAAAAAATCTCACTCCTCCACCACCACCAGCTCAACTCAACACATTTCCTAAAATTTGAAACCACACACCAAAGTTGAAATTTTTATCCAATCACTCATGACTCACACTTTGAACTTTAAAGCAACAGCAGAAACAGCATTAGAAATTCAAAACCCATCATTATCAAGCAATAAATCCTTCAAAAAAGTAAAGAAATGAAAAAATAAAGCAAATCTAAAGCATACCCAGAAGGAAAAATCAAACATTTAAAGCTAAATTCATGAAGAACCTGATGAAAACCCAGCAGAGATGAAAGAAGAACATTACATTACTTCCTTTCCATGCTTCGAACACGCGCTTCGCTGCCATTAAGAAGAAGTAGTAGAAGAAGAAGCACCAAGTCCTCACAAGTCACAACACTATACTATGCAACCCAACTGAAGCATGCAAGTTGCTGTTCTCAACTCAGCAACACATTCAATTCAGCAACTCCCAACAACCCACTGAATTCAGATTCAAAAGGGTCAGAATCTGAGGCTTCACTGTGTAGAAAGATGTGGGTTTTGCTTAGAATGCCAAAAGAAAGCTTCTAGAGAGAGAGAGAGAGAGAGAGAGAGATTTGGGTTTGGAATATGCAAGTTTGGTTATTATTTGGTGTAAAAGAATGGTATTTTTGGGAGAAATAAAAGAAAGAAACTGAAACACTATTGAAGAAGAAAGAGAAGAAGGAGAAGGTTTGTGTGTGTGTTGAAACCTGAACCCCCCTTCTCCAGTGAAAATGTCAAATTCGCCACCTGAAAGAAGGAGTTACTCAATTTTATGAATTTAATATTGTTTGTATTTATTTACAGCATAATTTTAGTTTTAATGCATATTAACTATGAGGAAATTTATATTAATATGTATTAACTTCATTGGAGTCTTTGCGGGACCCACTTTGAAGTGGTAATTATCACAGCCGTTACGATAGAGATAGTCATTTTTCCCAGTCTTCACTTTTTTTTCAACCAATCATCGTTACATGGATAACAGAGTAATTACTTTCGAGACGTAAAGATTATCGAAATCTCATTGAAATCTCATCCAATTAAGTCATTTTCATACATATGATAAGATTCGAATCATCAACATTATATTTAACGAACTTAACTACCTACCAATTGTATTGGCATCGTTCTTCACTCTTCACATTTTCATTTATATGTAACAAGGCCCTCTTTATTAGTGTAAAAATAAAAAAGCAAGATATATTTGTTCTTATTTGTACTTGAGTTAGCCTTAGAGATACATAATCCTTTTATTTTTGGTTTAATTATTAAGTTAGTCCCTAAACTATTTAAGAATTTTTAAATAGGTCCCTATACTAAAAAAATGTGTAATTGGATTGGATCCCCAAACTCTTATAAATTTTTTAATTGGGTCCCTGAACTAAAAAAGTTTCTAATTGAGCCCCCGTACTTATATAAAAGTCGTTAAGTTTGCTAATGTGAAACGTGTCCTGGAACCCCTCCCCCCCAACCACCCACACACACAAACACCCAAAAAAATGCATTTAAGGTTGCAAGAGACCAAAATGTTGAACCAGAAAACCAAAACGTGGTCTATGACTACTTCTCCATCTTAACAAATAGTTCCTTCCTTCCCTAATTTATATTTCACGATCGCATATCCCTCCCTTGAAATAACTCCATCCAAACTAGCTCCCTCACTTGCAACTTACTACATCTCACTTCATCTTGTTGCATATTGTTATGACAATGTCTTAAGTCATCCTCCACCAAAACCACTCATAGATGGCTGATATGGTTTGGATGATATCAGTAATATTTCCTCCAATTCAACATATAACTAACGAATTTTTACTTTAGGGACCCATTGAAAATTTTATATAAGTTCAGGGACCCAATTAAAAACGTTTTCAGTTGAGGGACTCAATTGAAAACTTTATAAAGCTTAACGATACAATTACAATTTTTTTAATACAGGGACCTATTTGAAAATTCTCAAATAGTTCATAGACCAATTCAATAGTTAAACCTTTATTTTTTTGGTAGATAAATTTTAGGGTGAGGGGCTGGTACACCAGTTCAAAGAAGTCGGGTTCTATAAACACTTACAAATAGATTTATATCTACCTCCTCCAAGGAGACTAGTGGGGGCTCGAACCTGCAATCTGTCATATACGAGACATTGTCATGCCCCACTAGACCAACCTCTTGGGATTACCTAATCCTTTTATTATTGGTTCTTATGAGACCTACTTAATAGAGAATTAGAAAATATACTTATATTGCTAATATTTCTTTGTTATACATTATATTATTATTAGGTAAGTTTTATGAGACTCATTAAAGAGAAAATAAATTTATGAGTTTAATGTGCATAGGGTAAAAGAGATTTACATTGAATCAATTTTATTGTTGTTTCTTTCTTTTAATCATTAAATTAAAAGTACATGTGTCAACATGTTAATAGATGTCAATGTGAAACTTTTTACCCCAATAATATATACTACTTTAATCCTAAATTTATATAGTTTTAATAGACTCGATATAAATTTTATTTAATAACAAAAAAATATTGAAAAGGATATAATTTTTATTAGCATTTAATTGTTATGTATCATTAATGTAAATATTTTTTATACTGTCAAATTATTATAAATTATTATATTATTAAAAATGTTTGACTTTTATTAAAATTATTTTAAAAGTACATATAAAATAATTTATGATTGATTAATTATGTTGACAATGTATTAAAATTATTTTTTTCATTATTATTCCTCCTTCATTAAGATAAAAGAGACAAAATTAAAAGACAAATGGGGAGATAAGTAGAGGAAAAGAATTACTGAAACTTTGTAGAATTTTTTTTTTTACTGAAACGGCCAGAACAGACGTACCATCCAAGTAGGGGCGACAAAATTATCCGAACCCGTGGATATCCGCATGTATAATAAATAGATATTTATTAAATAGGAATGAGCATCATAGTATCCGACTCGTGGATATCCTTATGTTCATAATAAATATTTTTATTAAATATATAATATATATTATGATAATTTCTATCTTTCTTTTTTTTGTTCTAAACCGAGCGTACTATAATGTTGTGAACGAAGAACTAATCACTATTTATGGAGTGTGATTTTTGCTGGTCAAGCATTATTTTAACACTACATTTTAGTGGTTAAACCCATAATAATAATTTTTAAAAAAATATACATAGTATATTATATAATGTTAATATGATATATTGTTATATAATATTGTATAATTTTATTTTATTTACTTTTATTTGACATTCTTAAATATTTACATATATCCATAAATATTTACTACTCAGATAAATATTCGTGACTATTAACGAGGAAGTACCACCAGCCACTCCCCATTCTCATCCCTACATCTAAGCTTTTCCACATTGGTCTTGGCTTGACCATGAGAGATACTCTTTCTTGTTACATTCAGTTCCTCTCTTCCTCTCCCTTGCCAAATAATGTTGTCTCCCCTTTTTCCGTATCATAATAAATACAGACTTTTTTCTTTTGACAGAATAATAAATATAAACTTTATTAACGTGCATCTTATTTTTAAAAATTGGACTGATATTTATTATGTATTTAATATTATTTATTAAATATTCATTTTTTTAGGAAATTAAATATTCATATTTTGAATTTTTAAAAGGTAAATGTTAATTAATATTTTTGGGTTAAATATATTTTTAGTCTCTATTTTTTATAAAAGTTCGATTTTAGTCATCTATTTGGAAAACATACGTTTTTAGTCGCTCGTTTTTTAAAATATGTTAGAATTGGTCTCTATACCACATATTTTTAGTCCCTCATTTTTTATAACCACGTATTTTTCATCCCTCATTTGTTATAAAAGTTCGGTTTAAGTCTCCCGTTTTTCATATGGAAGTATGGTGTAGGGATTATTTCGGACACATTTTAAAAAATGAAGGACTAAAAAATTACATTTTCCAAAACGGGGACTAAAACCGAATTTTTATAAAAAATGAGGGACTAAAAACATATTTAATCCAATATTTTTAAAAATTAAATATATTTATTTTATTTAATAAGTCCTTTTTTTCACTAATGTCCTATTTTTTATTTTTTATTAACATACGTTAAAGAAAGTTATTCCATGTCCCCCAACTGATTCAATTAAAGCATTGCCAAAACCTAGGCATTCTCTTACCAAAGTCAGCTTTTTTAAGTAGCAGATCTCTGATTTTTAAATTGTGTCTTTCATGTTTGGCAACATGCACAGAAACTGGTTGGCTTTAAAGATCACTGGGATTAAAAGGACGCCCTCTTCGTTTTTTTACTTGGACACAAGCACAGCATAATACAAAACGTAGATTCCAATCCAATATAAAGGGTAGTTTTGGACGTGTGAGCAGATTAATCTAATAGTTCATCGGGACCTAATTATAGGTAAAAAAAAATCTTATTTCATATTTATTAAGAAAGTTGGTTAATTTAGTTTAATTTTTTTGATTTATGTAAAAAAAAATGAACTACAATTAATAGACTATCCTTTAATTGTCTTGGGAGTGTGTAATGATCTTGAAAAAGTAAAAGATGATCAACCAAAGTCTCTCTCGAGTACTCTAGAAAACACCCCTTAATAATTAACCAACTATATCTCTATGATAATCAACTACCAATGAATTCATTAAGATCAATGATTCTCTATGAAAGTTGCATAAGGTTCATACGGTATATCTCTATCCGTATTAATCCTATGGTTTTATCTCAACACCCTTGACACATAAATCTCCTCTCGGTCTTATTATGATTAGTCTGTCATCTAATTGGTGATCAAGCAATTAGAAGCATTAAGAACAGAAAATAAAACACAAAAGAAAGAGAAGAAAAAATTAAGAAAAAGAAAATAAAATCATCAAAATGTCGTGGCGTGGTTACATCATCACCCTAGAAAAAGGGGATTTAGTTCATGGTCAAAGGAATCAAGAATAAAGCAATAAGAATCAAACCCATTGACGAAACTCAGTGAAAAAGTCATAGAAAGACGTCCCAAAACTCAGGGAAACGCAACCAAAAGAGTAGCAAAAATATCTTAGGTCAATACAGAGAAATTCTATATATAGATTCTGCAGCGCACGATGCGTCGGGCCTAAGTATGTTGCACCCGACACAACTTAAAAAATAAGCCCAACAGAAAAGTGGCGTTAGGCCGGGCCCAAGAAACTTGCGTCGGGCCTAAGGACCAAAATAGTCAATCTCCAATTCTTCATCTGCTTGTCCTTGTTCTTTTGCTTCCAATGCTCTCAGTCTTCACTTTTCTCCTTTCCTAGTGCAAATATACACCTGAAATCACTTCAAACAAGAAATTATAGAAAAGGACTCAATTTCCTAATTAAAAAGAGAAAAATACACTTAAAGACTCTAAACATAACTTAAGGAAAACAAAGCCTAAGTTAAGTAAGAATTGAGAATATAAATCATCAATATGGTAAATTACAATAGAAAATCTAGAATAAAACTAGATAATCTAGCGGATTATCAACACCTCAAACTTAAGTTTTGCTTATCCTCAAGCAAACTAAAGACAAAACTACTCGAAGTAAAAACCACAAAGGACTCAAGGACACACAATGAGTTGATATAAAGCTAATGAACCCATAACCAATAATTTCCCACATAATTTCAACCACAATCACTTCATCTAAATAAAGCATGCCTTCCTAAGATCAAACAATCAACTATCAAGAGGACCTTCAAGATCAACAAAAGAATGAACTCAACCATCATACAATTACCAATCAAGTAGTGGTTTCAAAAACTTGAACACAAATTCACTAGTCGTCAATGAGTCTACACCTCACCAAGGATAATTAATTTACTCAACGCTCAAGTGTTTAGGCTTGTGTTTCCCTCAAAAATCTGCATATTGAGAAACTCACTCTTTGGGTTTGATTTTCATCTCACTCATTAGTTCACACAACCACATGGTGCACAATCAAAAGGTCTTTGCAAGGTTGTAATGGGGCCAAGGTGGAAGGTAGGGAGAAAGAAAGGGAATGCAAGTTTAGACCATAAAGACTAAGCGAGCAAAGGAGCACAATTTCCAAAGAATATACTACTTTTGTTTCTCTTTTTTTTTCACTTTATTGCTCTTTTTTCACAGTTTTCCACTTTTTTATCATGAAACCTTTTTTCTCGTTTTCACTTTTTTTTTTCTTTATTATTTCAAGGGCATTTTTGCCCTTCCTTTTTTTTTCTTTTTTTTTCCTTCCAAAACTGAATTTCTCATAGGTCACCTCAAACTTAGCACTTTGCTACCATTCTACCTTGAATTCCAATGCTCACTTAATCCTTTCAGATAGGTAAACATGGGTTTTCTGGATTTAGCAATTATATTTAGGTAACAACAAAAATAGGCTTAAAGCACAATGGGGCTAACAAGGGATAATTCATTTAGGTAAGCTTTTTAGCCAACTAGCTACTTCAAAGAAAGTGCCTTTATCATGCTCATGCATTAAGTAATCATGTAAACCAAGAATAGATTCAAGCAAACCTAAGGGTTCATAACTCAATAGCTACTCTCAAAACAAAAATCACGTTGAAGGCTCAAACTCCTCGCCTAGACACAAATAGAGACTCATATCAAACATCATGAATTATGCTAAGTCCTCTAACACCTCAAACTAATCATGGTTCATGCATTCAAGTCATGGCGCACTCAATTGCATCACTATCCAATCACTCCCAAAAGTATCAAGTTTTTCACTTAAGTATGACATGCATTAATCAATCAAAAATGGCATGGGAATTCAGACGGTCAATCCACATACAATCCACTTATCAACTCAAACCAAATTATTTTTTTTATTATATATATATATATATATATATATATATATATATATATATATTGTTTTTCGCACAATGCGTCGGGCTCATAAAATCTACGCCCGGCTTTTGCAGGACATAGAACAGAACCTTTGTGCGTCAAATCCGTTGGGCACAAGTAACCTGCGCTGGGCTTAATTGAAGATGCGCCCGACCTAACTAGTTTGCACCGGGCTTAATCAGGTGACAGAATGCTCGCTCTTTGTACCAATTTGAGCCGGGCTTAGGAAATTTGCGCCCGACATATTATGCAGAAACCAGAATCCTATAGAAACTATGTTTCAACCCAGTTTTTAATCCCAAATAACCCACACTTGTTTTCTAAGGGCTAATCCTACTCTTATAACAGTTGGATGCAGTTAATAACCACGAGGGCATTAAATTCACATCGAAAACATCACCTGGCAGAGGAAGAAAAAAGCCAATCCACCTATGCACGTGAGACCATACTTGATACGAAAACTGGCACCCCAGGAAAAGATGCACCGCAGATTCTTCGTGTTCTACAAAAAACACACCTACACTAGTTAACATCTAAAAAACTGCTCTGTGAAGTAAGTTAACTTTACTAGGGAGCCTATCCAGGACAAGCTTCCAAGAGAAGGCTAACACCTTTGACGGCGCCCAGGAAGACCATAATTTCTTGAAGACGGGATCGATGTTATTATCTGTGGCTTGTTGCTGTTGGCTGCTCTATAATAAGTTATACGCCGATTTTACCGAAAAAGTCTTTGTTTCATCTGCTTTCCACACCCAAAGATCATCTTCCAACATATTGAGGTAAGCACCTAACATTGTATCGCTGAAAAGTTGGAACAGTTCTTCCTCCCATGCGAAGAATTCCCTCCTCCAATTCAACCTCCACCTCCAAACCATACCCTCCCAAACTCCCATATCTGCCACCTTATCAACTGACAAAGAATATAGTCTAGGAAACACCTCTTTAAGAGGTGATCCCCCAAATCATGGCTCATGCCAAAAAGAGGTCTCCATGCCATTCCCCACTTTCTTACTCATTTCTTTCGAGAACCAAAGTAAGGAAGCAGAGTTTTGTAATTCAATTCTAAGAAGATCCCGCCACCACTGTGAAGAGTTTCTAGAGTTCCATCTCCCTGCTTGACCCCATGAGACCATCTCACTATACCTGTGTTGGATTATTTGCTTCCAGCGCGCTTCCTTCTCTACAAGAAGTCGCCACCTCCATTTGCCGAGAAGGCTCAGATTAAATAGATCTAGGTCCTTTATTCCCAGCCCGCTCGACTCCTCTGGAGAGCATACTTTCCTCCAACTTACCCAAGAGATGAGCCTTCTGGAGGCGCTTCCTCCCCAAAGAAAGGTTCTTTGGATCCGTGTAAGAATATTTAGAACTTTCCAAGGAACCCTAAAGAAAGAGAAAAAGTACAAAGGTAAGCTTGAGAGTATCGATTTTAAGAGTACTATTCTACCACCCAAGGATAAGTTTTTCCCTTTCCACCTTGAAAGTTTGTTTCCTCATCACTACCACCACATGATCCCATGTTGAAAGCTTCATTGGATTTGCCCCGATCGGGAGTCCTAGGTAGTTAAAAGGCAATTGACCTACTTTACAACTCAAGAAATTAGCTGCTGCTGATAAAAACTCTCTCCCAATATTAACTCCCAAGAGACAACTTTTGTGGAATTTAACCTTCAGCTCAGAGGACTTTTTAAAATAACGGTCATGCTAACGAGTGTCCTTAAGACACTCTTTAAGGAACTAAGAAAATCATTTTTTTTATTAAAAAAACTAACTATTTCACTTTTTCAAACATTAAATACATCAATTCCCCATGAAAACTTTCTTTTCTAGCTTCCTTAAAGAATGCCCTAAGGACACTCGTTTACATTCTCCTTAAAATAAAAGCACAGTCTCGAGATGTTAGTGAATGTCAATGTAAAACTTTTTACACTAAAAGTGTAAACTACTTTAATCCCATGTATATATACACTAAACAAAAATTTTGCTATCTCGTATTTCTAAAACTCAGAACATTTTTTGGTCTATAAGAACTTTTATTGAGTATGCTTGTCATTTTTCCCAAGTGTTTCTTCTAAGCATGTTTTTTTAAGGCAATATGGATAAACTATCAAACCATCAATCAGTACTATCATTACATACATAACTACATATGAGAAATGGAACGAGCAGTAATCATAAAAACTTCAGCAATCATTAATCATAATCGCCAACCCTCTCCATTGGATTAGTCATTACACAGGAGTAAGGGTAAGGTTATGTAAGTGTTTATTTCTCACTAATATTCCAACACACTGTGATACAGGCTTCACAAACTTATACTCTATTTTAAACTCATTTTTTTTAGACATACTCTATTTTCAACTTGAATCACAGTTATTCATAAGAAAATAATAATTGAGATGATATCTAGTAAAAGTGACAAACATACTATTGGCCTACTCAATATTTCTTACTAGCATGGAACCTATTTTTTCCAATAATAATACAAGTCGAGCACTTATGGGTAGGGTTGATAATGACTAATGAACGGAGACTCAAGCTTGGCACATTAAAAATTAAACCTATTATTTACTCAAGTTTAAAATTTAAACAATTTATTTTATTGGCGGTTACTAAAGAGTTACAAAAATGAATGAGTTTCTCTTCAAAAAAATAAAATAAAATAAAATGAATGAGAGTTACCAAATTATACATGAATTGGATAGCTCTCAATAAATATCTCATTCAAATTTTCTTCTATTTTAGAAGAACTGGATTTTTTTTATTTTTTTATTTCTTAGTCATATCAGAAAGAAAAAGACGTAAATTTTTTGAAATCTAACTAGTAGATCTTATAAGTATATATGATGGATTCTTAAATGAAAAATATCGTGTTTTTTTCTCTAAAAAAACTCATATCCTATTCTTTCAAAAGAGCAAGAAAGGATTCATTTTCACCTAAGGGTTTTTTATTTTCTTGACAGGATATATATAAAAATTCCAAATGAAATGGGGGCGATGGGGTGAAGACTTGCATGAATATTGAGAGGGTTGAGGGGAATCATTATCGCTTTGTAGTTCCCGATCCAGGATGACCCTCCTAACCCTAAACCGCAAATGGGGGCCGCAGCTACGTCTTCATGCAGTGATCAGCACCAAAAATCCTCAATGGAAGGGGTTGTCAAAGAGGGTGAGCAAATGAAGGGTGAGTTTGAGAATTCCATGAATCTCATGTCCATGCAAACGGAGGATACTTAGTTATATTGGTTCCTAGTGTCTCTCTCTTAAACTTGTTTTAATGATTGAGTTTAAAGATTTGTCAATCCTTAGCTGGAATATTATCAAAGGTAGGCAAATTGGTGGTTGTATTTGCATAACTTTAGAGGTTGTTAATTTGCTTGACAAAAAGGTGTTTGGTGGGAATTTGGCTTTGAAAATTGATATAAGGAAGGCCTTTAACACCTTAGACCGGAGTTTTTTTGTTGGAAGTCATGCATTGTTTTGGCACCAATAGCAGATTCTGTGAATGGATTAAAGCTATCCTTTTCTCAGCAAAGTTATCAATTTCAATAAATGGAAAGCCTGCAGGTTTCTTCTCTTGCAATAGAGGGGTAAGACAAGGTGATCCTTTGTCTCCCCATCTATTTTGCATTGCAGAAGAAGTTCTTAGCAGAGGTTTAACAAAGATGGTGGAAGATGGCCAGCTTCAGTCAATGGCAGGGCCTAGAGGATATGCAATCCCTTCTCATATCCTCTATGTTGATGATATTTTGTTGATGTGTAGAGGCACTCAAAGGAATTTGAAGAATTTGATGAGGCTATTCAATGATTATGGTGAAGCTTCAGGTCAGCTTATCAATCCTGCCAAGTCTAAATTTTACACAGGTTGTATATCTGCCAAAAGGAAAGCTATCAATGCTAATTCATTGTGGTTTTAAGCTGGAACAATTCCATTTGTTTACTTGGGAATTCCTTTGTTCAAAGGTAAATCTAAGAGAATACATCTGCAGCCTATCATGGATAGAATAAAGAATAAGCTTGCTTGCTGGAAAGCTTCTCTGTTATTAATTATGGGCAGGGTGATGCTAGTCAAGTCAGTGGTGCAAAGTATGTTAACATACAGCTTTCATATATACAAATGGCCAGTGGAATGTCTCAATATAGTGGACAATTGGCTAAGAAATTTTATATGGTCCGGAAGTGTGGATAAGAAGAAAATTGTAACTGTGGCTTGGAAGCATGTTTGTAAGCCTTTCTCAGAAGAAGGGCTTGGGCTGAGATCAACTAAAGCTACCAATCAAGGTTCTATGTTGAAGTTGGCTTGGGAATTGGTTTCCTCTTCTAACCAGTGGTCTTGCCTTTTAAGAGCAAGAGCTTTCATTAATAATAGGACAAGAAATTACCATATTTCTTTTGCTATTTGGCATGGCTTGAAGAGTTATATTCCCTTTGTGCTTGAAAACTCATCTTGGCAGATAGGAGATGGTGGAACTATCAGCTTCTGGTATGAACAATGGCTAACAAAACCTTTGGTAGATTGGTTGGACATTCCTGTTTCTGTCAGTCAGCACCTCACAGCTAAGCTGTGTCAGTTTATAGTGAATGGCAGGCTCCAATTCCCTAACTCCTTGTTAAGCAAATGCTCTTCTCTTTTTTGTGAGCTAAGAAACATTCAGATTCCTATTGTTAGTGACTCGGATCAGAGAAAATGGAATAATGACTCAGACTGTTTGTCAATGAAAGAAGCCTGCTCCTTCATTTACAAACCTGATCAGCAGAAGCCTTGGCATAAATCAGTGTGGAGCAGCAATATTACACCTTCAAAGTCATTCTTAGTCTGGAGGATTCTGAATGACAAGGTGCCTACTGATGATCAACTAGTCAAAAGGGGCTGCAATTTGGTTTCTATATGTAGTTTATGCTATACCAGTTCTGAAACTACTACACACTTGTTCTTTGAATGCCTTTTTGCATCAAATATTTGGAACTGGTTGCTTTCAATTCTGCATGTCAAGGTTAGCAGTTGGTCTATGATTGAATTGCTGAAGCTTTGTGACAGAAACTGGAGTTCTCAAATCCATGAGGTAATTGCTTCTACAGTAGTTAACTCAGTTTGGATTATCTGGCATTGCAGAAACAAAATCAAGTTTGATAACCAAGTCATTCCTCTAAACACTGCAAAGAGTATGGTGAGGGCTAATGTGTCTCTTACTGGTAATCTTTGCAAAGGCAGTATGCATTCAGATATGGTCGAATTTTCTATTTTAAAGGCTTTCTCTATCATTTGTCATCCGAGGAAAGGCCATGATATAATATAAGTGAATTGGTATCCGCCATCTTGTAATTGGGTCAAGTGCAATTCTGATGGTGCAGCCTTAGGTTCCCCAGGTACAGCAGCTTGTGGAGGCATTTTCGGGGACTTTAGAGCAACAAGTGTCGGCTGTTTTGCAGCTAATGTTGGTAGTTCTTATGCTTATCATGCTGAGCTAGAATGAGCTATGTATGCAATTGAAATAGCTCATGAGAAAGGTTGGCTAGAGTGTGATTCTATGCTAGTCGTTCAAGCTTTTAAAGGATTGGTAGTGATTCCTTGGAGGCTTAGCAACAGGTGGGAAAATTGCTTGAGGATGAAGAAAGACTTGAACTTTTATTGTACTCATATATACAGAGAAGGGAATAGTTGTGCAGACAAATTGGCTTCTCATGATTTGTCAATTCAAAAGTTTAAGTGGTGGAACACTATCCCTGGTTTTATTAGTGTGGATTTTTTTCATGATAGATATGGCTTGCCTAGCTATAGGTTTTCTTAGTTTTGTTATGTTTTGCTATATGGGTAAGGTTCATGTCCCCCCATTTTTTTGTATTCTTTTTTCTTTCTTAATAAAATGTTGATATGATGCAGATGATTAGTGTTGCTTGGGGTGCCAACCTAGCTGGGATGCCTTGCAATATAGTGATGTCTTAGTATATCTTCTCTTCTTGTTTAAAAAAAAAATTAGAGATGCTATGAATGTGGTTGGGCGTAGAAATGTGCGGGATCTTGTCAAGAAACACCATCCTACTATTGTCATTTTGATGGAAACTCACTGTCTTTTTAATAAGGTTTCCAAGTTTTGGCAAGGAATTGGTTATGAAGCAACATGTATCTCGGAGGCTCAAGGTCAAGGAGGAGGTATTTGGGTGCTTTTAGCTAAGGGTAGCTGTTTCTCTGTCTCGGTTGTGGACATATGTAACCAAGCTATCACAATGTCTATTAAGAGGACCATCCATTAAAAAAAACAATTCATTTAGTATTTGTTTTTATTATTAGATGGGTCGGATGAATTTTGTTGTGGATGGACCAGATGGATAATTGATCCGCATGCCCTTTTGCCAGCTCTACATTTTAACGAGATATTACTTCCCTCTGAAGTCCGGGGTGGAAATTTCTCTCTGAACAGAGCTTCTAAATTTGCTGATGTACTGGACAAGTGTGGTTTAATTGATCTTGGCTCCACTGGATGTGAGTTTACGTGGTTCAATAAAGCAACTGGGTCTAGGCCAATCTCTAAAAGGCTTGACCGTGCCCTCTCTGATTGCAACTGGAGGAATGGTTTCCTTGAAACCTTCGTGGAGAACTTGTGCCGCCTACATTCAGACCACTGCCCCTTACTTTTGAGATGTGCAGGTATTGATTGTTCCAGACAAGAATACCCGCCCATTTCGCTTTCAGGCAGCCTGGTTGTTGCAAGAGACTTTTCCTTCTGTTATTAAAAAGGCCTGGCAAAATAGTGGAAGATCACTTGTTAAATAGTCTTCACCGGGTTAGAGAAGATGCTACCAAATTTAATTCCAAGGTTTTTGGTAATATTTTCGAAAGAAAACATACCTTAGAAAACCGAATAAAAGGGATTCATCGCTCTCTGGAGACTACTAATTCTCTTGGTTTAATTCAGCTTGAGGGGAATCTTCAAAGAGAATATAATGATCTTCTTAGACAGGAGGAATTACTCTGGTACCAAAAATCTCGTGAGAAATGGGTGAAGCTTGGTGATAGAAATACAAAAAAAAAATTCACACTCAAACCATCATTCGAAGGAAAAGAAACAGAATTCATGGGCTTTTTATGGAAAATGGAGAGTGGTGTACTGAGGAAAACTTACTTTAGTTAGAAGTCATGCGTTTTTTCCAAAATTTGTTCAAAGCTGATTTTGGTACTACTCCTTCTAGCCTTCATGTGCCTTCCACACCACTACTTAATAACAATGGTGTTTCTTCCTTATTAGCTCCGGTTTGTAAGGATAAGGTGCATAAGGCTATATTTAGTATGAAATCTTATAAAGCGCCTGGTCCGGATGGTTTTCAGCTGTTATTTTTCAAACATTTTTGGGATGTGGTTGGGAATATTGATGTTTGGAGCCTGGTCCGAGATGCTTTTAGTAATGATTATTCTGATGAGTTGTTAGTTGACACTCTTCTTGTGCTTAATCCTAAAATTGATCATCCCGTTCACTTGAAGAATTTCCATCCTATTAGCTTATGTAATGTGGTCTATAAAACTATCACAAGGCATTTTCTTGGTGAGTTGATTGGCCCTCTTCAAAGCAGTTTATTCCAGGTCGTAGTACCTCGGATAATGCTATCTTGGCCCAAGAGGTTGTTCATTATATGCATCAGAATAAATCTAAGAAATGAGTTATTGCCTTCAAAATTGATTTGACAACACATGATAGAGTTGACTGAGACTTTCTAGAGGTAATGTTCTGTGAGTTTGGTTTTCCGAATAGTATTGTTACCTTGATTATATAGTGTGTCAGATCCTCAAGCCTATCTATTCTTTGGAATGGTGTTAGATTGGAACGCTTTAGACCATCAAGGGGTCTTTGCCAAGGTGACCCACTATCTCCTTACCTTTTTGTTTTATGCATGGAGAAGCTGGCTCTTAGCATTCAACATAAGGTGAATATGGGGAATTGGCATCCTATCCATGTGTCTAGGGGTGGGTCGGGGCTATCCCATTTATTTTTGGCGGATGATGTCCTACTCTTTTGCCAAGCTAATGTGAATCAAGTAAGGTTGGTGACCGATACTCTAGAGGACTTTTGTAAAGCATCAGGGCTTAAAGTCAATTTTGACAAATCTAGAGCTACGTGCTCTTCTTGTGTTCCTAGACACCGTAAAGAAGTCCTCTCTAATATTTCAGTCATTCGGAATGTTGGGGACCTGGGTACTTATTTAGGATTTCCTCTTGTTCAAGGGAGAGTTAATAACAATGTTTATAATGCTATGATAGAGAAGTTTCAAAGAAGGATGGCGTCTTGGAAGAGAAAGCTTCTTAATAAGGCTGGCCGTATATGTCTTGCTAAGTCTGTTACCTCAGCCATTCCCATCCACTCTATGCAGATTCATCACATTCCTACCTCCATTTGCTCTAAGATTGATGGCATCACTCGGAGTTTTATATGGAGTAGTACTGGTGAGTCCAGGGGCTCGAGTCTAGTTAATTGGGACACTATTACTTTGTCAAAGAAGTATGGTGGCCTTGGGGTTCGTGATACAAGACTTTCTAAGTTCACGAATTCACCTACTCAATTAAGCAATAGACCCAAGTGATTATTTCTACCCCTAGGTTCAACTACATGCCAACTAGGAACCCTAAATTATTCTAATGCCTCGGTCTAGCACAATAGAAAACGCCTAAGTATGTCAATCAACAATATCTCTATCCGAAGACTAACAAGTTAGATTCATTAAGTCATTGGTTCCCTATAACGATTGCACCAATCTCCTACTCTATCCCTAGCAATACTTAATCGATGTTCTTAATTCAAGTCCTAGAGCGCGAATCTCTGGTCGGACTCATCACTCTTGACTACCACGCGCGCTTTTGATTAACACAACCAAATCAGAATTAAGAAGCAAGAATTAAAAATAAGGAGAAGAAAACATCACATTGAAACTATGCCCTCATGAGCGGCTTAATCGATCCCTTAGACAAGAGGATTAGCACCTCATCTCGTTCATCATCAACAAAACAGTAATTGAAGGAATAAAGAAAGTAGAAAACAAGCCTAAAACACTAAGGGAGACGCAGCTCCAAGAAAACTAGGATTGGTTAAAAAGATCTCCTTAACTCGCACTGAAACAAGCTATATATAGGAAACTGGATCTGAGCTCGCTCGCGGGGCGAGCACTTAATTTTGGCTCCAATCTGGTTTTTGTAACACCCCAATTTTCATCACTTTCTTATATCTGTAGATATATTTAAATATGGATATTTTATCCGAAACCTATACGCAGATAAACTTGTCATATTATCTTATATCACTTTATTATAAATTTTTTGGAATGATTATTTTTTATTACTAAAAAATTAATTATATAATTTTTATTTAAAATTTATATATACTAAGTAAACTTTTGTCTACTATTCGATGCCCAAAAAAAATGGGGTCCTGGACAGTCAGCCACCCAATCATGCTCATGACCATCATTTAGTGTTTCACTGAAAAATTCTAGGGAAGGTATGACTTCTATGGCCAACCCTAGCCCAAGGCTAATAAAGTTACAGTTTTAGGCCTTCAATTTTTTTTACTTATTTAGGTCCAAATTTAGGCCTCTATTTTTTATTTATTTTGGATTAATAAAAAAAAATTTTAAAACCTTAAACAATAAATTATAGAAAATCTTATATGTTATTGTATGTACACACAACAAAAATTTACATCAACCATAATAATTTATAATAAAATAAAATTTAAGTGAAATATAATTTTTTTAATAAAAAATATTATTAATTTTCAAAAACCATTATATCAAATTTCATTTTAAACCTCAAAATACGACGTAGCGACCTATTGGTATCGTATCAAATTCAAATATAAAGACTTAGTTATTAGGGAGATGCTACGCCTCTTCATGTGTCCATTCAACCCCCCCTCTCCCAAACACTTATCATTTTTTGGTGTGAAATTACAAAACTGCACATCAATCTGTCTCGCCACACACACCCCCTCCAACCCCCTTCTCCTTCCTCTATTTCGTTTCTTCATCGCCTTGCAGTTGCTGCCATGGATGCTGCCACTCCATCTCTCCGCCTCGGCATCTTCCTTCATCACCGCCTTGTCCACCGGTAGCTTCTCCGTCGCATCGTCTTCGACAACCGCTTCTCCAATAGTTATCGGGTCGCCGTCTATGGCGGCTGAACCATAATCAGTGGCCACCATGGGCGCGTCATGCTCCACGCGCTTCCCCGAGATCTGGTCATCTAAGACACTGGAAGCCTCGTTTTTCATGGGCTGGTCGTGGCTCATGTTTACAGTTAAAAGGGTTTCTGGTCCAATTAATTGAACAAAAACAAATATTTAAATAGTTTGATTTGATATCCACTGGAAGTCGTATAGCTCTATGTGAAGTTCATATCTCTTTTCTTGCAAATGGGTACAATTATGTTAACCTTTATCATACCAAAGTGACATGTTATTATATCCTACTATATGATTGAACCTCAATTTGAATACAAGGTTAGCTCTATATACACAACACTGTGACCTAGGCAATGCGTCAAATCTCAATTTCTAGTTATCAAAATCTTCTTTATGTTGGAGGGAGATGAGAGATAGGAGGTGGTTGGGGGAGAGAAGAGAAGAGGGGGTGGGTGATGATTTATTGATTTTTACCTAGTAATTAAAGTAGATAGATTAATTAAGGATAATTTACTTATCAGAAAAAAATTAAGGATAATTTAATAATAAAAAAAAATTAAAAGTTGTGCGGGAGTGGATGTCCGCATGTATAGAGGTGTAGGTAGCAATCCCCTACATATTATCCGAAGACTGCACCTCATGTTGATGTTATGGTCTTTTGAGTGAAACTGCCCAGCAAGGGTTATTGGTGCTATTAGCAGTATGAGAAACAAGGTGGCCCAACTAGGTTAAGAAAAAATTATTAAGCACAGGTGAGGTGATGATCAGGCCCGTGTAGAGAAACAAGATGGCCCAAGTATTTCCAATGATAAGGTCAGTTTCGATAAGGGTTCTACATATATAGGTGTTAGAGTCTTGGCCCAAACCACAAATATTGAAGAGCTGGTTAAAAGGTTAAAGTAATGTTTTGGTCCCTATACGTGACATCGATTTTCAATTTAGTTTCTATACGTAAAAAGTTATCAATTTGGTCCCTATACGTGACACTGATTTTCAATTTGGTCATCACATCTAATTGGTCCCTGTATAAGAGGACCAAATTGCAAATTATTATCACATATAGGGACCAAATTGAAAATAATTATCACATGTAGGGACCGATTTCAAATTTTTTTTGTTGAATTGGTCCCTACATGTGACAATAATTTGTAATTTGGTCCTCTTATATAGGGATCAATTAGCTGTGAGGACCAAATTGAAAATCAGTGTCACGTATAGGAACCAAATTGATAACTTTTTACGTATAGGGACTAAATTGAAAATCGATGTCACGTATAGGGACAAAAACATTACTTTAACCTGGTTAAAATTAATGGCACGACTGTACTGTGGTCCCCAAACCTAAGCATCATGGTAGGTATTACTTTAGGTCTTAGCTTCACCTTCTGCCGTTGCAAAGGATTGTGAATTCAAAAAGGCTATGAATGTAACTGCAGTGAGTTTTTTTTGTAGTTAGGGATTTCCATTGTGGTGCTGTAATGTTTCTTTCTAAATTTTGTATAAATTTGGTAAGGGAAAAAGTTCAAACTTAAAATAGGAAAATGTAGGTTAAAGTAATCTTTTGTTCCCTGTACGTGATATTGATTTTCAATTTGGTCCTTATACGTAAAAAGTTATCAATTTAGTCCTTATACGTGACACTAGTTTTCAATTTGGTCCTCACCGCTAATTGGTCCCTATATAAGAGGACCAAATTGCAAATTATTGTCACATGTAAGGACCAATTCAACAAAAAAAATTTGAAATCGGTCTCTACATGTGACAATTATTTTCAATTTGGTCCCTATATGTGATAATAATTTGAAATTTGGTCCCTCTTATAGGACCAAATTGAAAACCAGTGTCACGTATAGGGACCAAATTGATAACTTTTTACGTATAAGGACCAAATTGAAAATCTGTCATGCATAGGGACCAAAAGATTCCTTTAACCGAAAATGTAATATTACCCTGATTTATGCCGCTCATACCATCTTGACCGGCGACTGCTGGGGTGGGTGACCTTCACATGCCATCCACCGTGAGTAAGTCCCTTTCTGCAAGAAAAATTATTACTTTCTAATCCTTAATTTTTTTAAATTACAAAATTCAATCCCAACATTTAGGGCACACAAATTCCTCCATCTTCTCTCTTCTCTGATCCCTTGCATCCTCCATTCTTCCCCAATCTCCACCGGGAAAGCACGAACCTACCCCCCTTTCCCCAAGGAGATGTGGGCGACGGCAACTCCGAAGCTGGGCAGGAGCGAGTTCTCACTTGCAGTGGTGGGTCATGATGATGTTCACGAAGCCATATGGGATTCTCACTTTTCTGAATCATCTCTTTCTCTCTACCCATTCCTAGTACAAAATCCTCACCTAACTGCTTCATCTTTGTTCTATACAATGATCTCAAATCTAATCACACATCTCTCCTCCATTTAACAAGAGTGTCTTGTGGACTTCACTGCACAGAGAAGATTGACCAACTAATTAATCACTTTCACTCAAAAAAATCTCCTACAATTTTTTTATTTTTCTGTTTTAGTTAACTTCTTTGCTACATTCATTCATTCTCCTGCTATTCAATACTCTTACTGTAATGGAGAACCAAAGCCTGACATAAAAAAAGCTGTTTTTTTTTTTTTACCAAAACCCTTGTAAGATTTTGCACCATGTTTTTTATAAAGCTATGGAGAGACGCAGATGGAAGATCAGTCTGAAAACCACAACCCGTTTCATTTTTCCTGGTTGCTTTCAACTGCTTCTTCTGAGTTCACTGTTTGTGGTTTCTTGCTCTCAGGGGGGTGGTTGAGGACGACAGAGGGAGAGTAGGGGAGAAAAGGATAGAGTGGTCTTTCAAATTATAAAATACTTTAGGGACTAGAAAGTAAATTTTTATTACATAAAAGGGCTCTCTCATGGTGAGCGACTTGTAAACGTCGCTCACCCCAGAATTTCCCCATCTGGACAACCTTAAACATGTTAGAATTATTAAAGTTTCCATCTTTTTCACGAGGATAAATATAAAAGTATCATCATATAGATTTTTGAATAATAAATAGAGTGTACCTGCACGCCCTTGAAAGTGTGAACAATAATAACATATTGAACTTTTGGGTGTTAACTTTTATTTTTTTTGACAAACTTTAGGGTGTCAACTTCCAATGTGAAAATTATTAATATTTCAATGAGATATTGAGATGTGTTCACCGCATGGCCTTTCCCACTTTATTTATTGCAATGAATTATAAATAGATACTTCATGGATGGAAGTGGATCCCATCATCTCACATGCTGATGAGTGGGTTCGGTTATAATTAAAGATAAAGATATAATCTACCAAAAAAAAAGATAAAGACATAAAAAATTATAATAAAACCTACTTTGTTTAGGTAGAGTATATTAGTTGCAGGTAGCGTACCATTCCATTAAAATATTAGTAAATAAAATATTAAAATAATAGATTTATCCGAAAAAATGATAATAAAATTCGAAGTAGTAGGAAAAAAATGGAAGAAACAAATAAAAATATTATTCAATTAATAAAAAATACTAATAAAATTGTAAATTATACTCATAATAGAATATAAAAAGGATAAAGTAAAATAAGTAATATAAGATATACATTAAGTTAAATAATATCAGTAAAGATAAAGAAATTGATGAAAATAAAGACATTGAAAAAATTAGAAAAGTTCTTGAACAATTAGAAAACCTTTTATAAGATGAAGAAAAGAATAAATGTATAACAATAAAAGATTTAGAAGAATTATTAAAATCAAGAGAATTAGAAAAAATAATAGTAAAACAAGAAACACATTTGAAACCATCAAAATTATCTAAACCAGTAACTTCTTGGAGAGGATAAAAGACGAATATATGGAAACATTAAAGAAATCAAATGATTTAGAAGAAATTCAGCAATTATTAGAACAATTAAAAATAATTGAAGAATAACATGATCAAATACAAAAAATAGATCCAATAGATCAAGTAATAAAATAAAATGATAAAAACGAAGAAATAATTTTAAACTATAGTCCATCTTCAGAATTTGAAGAAAATTATATGAAAATGGAAAAAGGAGAATATAGTGGAACAAAGCTCAAAAGAAAATGGGAAGAATATAGATATACCCCTGATGGAGCATGAGATAAATACGAAGAAGAAACAATGTATAATAAATGATATGCAAGAAAAAAAATGATAAATTGACAAAAATTGAAGAAGAATTTAAACCTCATTATGAATTAACTAGATTAGGAAATATATTAAACATTGATTGTGTAAGAAATAAAGAAGAAGTATTATTACAATGGACTAATGAATTAATATTACTAATGGCAATCGACGAAAAATTTAATAAACTAAATATGATGGATGTAAAAAAAATTTTAACATTTAAAACAGCAGGAAATGTACGAAGATTTTTTACTTAGCATTAAAGATAAAGCTTGTCAAAAACATGCAAGATTAGTAAATAATAACCAAGATTTTGCTAAAATGGGTACGGCTATAATCTATCAAGAATTTATAGGATATACTATGTTTGATCAACAAGAAAAAATAAATAAATTCTTACATGAAAAGGTTAAAACTCATTTGAATAAAATGTAAATATGTGATATGTGTCAAATAGAAAGCTTTATTTGTGAATACCAAAAATATTATTATCAATAAGATGAAGAAACAAAAGAAATTTATAAATATATCTTTATAGATAAATTAACATTTCCCCTCAATGCTAAAATAAAGAAATTATGGGAATCCGGGCAAAATGAAACAGCCAATATTTTAGGAGGAATTATTCAAACCGTATACCAAGAATTAAGAGAACAATGTTTAGCAAGAGAAACAGTAAGACAATTAAATAGAGGAAGTAATGCAATCTGTTGTGACATTCCAGAAATGGAAAAACTTGGAAATTATGGTTGTAACAAACCAATAAGAAAAAGAAAATATTATAACAACCCAAAATTAAAGAGAATGTTTCCAAAAAAGAAAACATATTATAAAAATAATAAGAAAACATTCTTTAGAAAAAAGAAATCAACACCAAGAAAATACTATCCGAAAGGAAAAAAGAAATGTACTTGTTAGATGTGTAATGTTGAATGTCATTATGCAATTGAATGTCCTCAACTAAAAGAAAAAGATTTTAAAGAAAAATCAGAATTAATAAAGCAAGTATACCAAATACATGAACTTGAACCATTAGAAGAAGAGTTAACTGATACTGAAGAAAGCATATATGAATATCTTGAGGATGAATTATCTTCCGAAGAAGCAGAATCCGAATAATACTTATATAAAAGTAATAGTAGAAAAAAGTAATAAAGAAACTGAAGCATATACAGATAGTGGAGCAAGTATTTGTCTAGCAACAAGAGCATTGTTTGATAAATGGAAAAAATTAGAAAAACCAATCAAGATACAAACAGCAGATGGATCAATACGTCCACTATTTTGGGTGATAACAAAAATTACATTAATAATACAAGAAAATCTATTTGTCGTACCAACAATATATCAACAAGATACAAGCGTAGATATGATCATTGGGAATAATTTCTTACGATTATATGCGCCATTTTCCCAGTATTTAGACTATAGATCTCTAAAGACACCATATATTTACAAGAAACAAAAAAGAGAAATAATTAATATCCCAATTATTCATTTTTCTGAATGTATTTATTCTAAAAAAGCAGAGCTTAGTAAGCTGGATCGTGGTAAGTTAGTCAAAGAAATATGCTTAAAAATTCGTCATGTATTAATAAATCTAGAACCAAATAGAAAAATTATAGCTCATATAAAAGAACTTTTAGACAAAGTATGTAGTGAAAATCATCTGGATCCAAATATTAATAACAAAAATACTGAATTAACTATATTAAAATTAAAAGATCCAACAAAAGAAGTAAAATGAAAACATATGATTTACACAAAACAAGATAGAAATGAATTTACAAAAGATATTGAAGAAATGTGCAAAAAATGATTAATTAGGCCATCAAAAAGCAAGCATTCAGCATCGACTTTTTATGTAGAGAATCATAATGAAATAAAAAGAGGAAAAAGAAGGATGGTAATTAATTATAAACAAATAAATGACGTAATAGAAGGTGATGCTTATTTTCTTCCAAGAAAAGACTTAATTATTGAACAAATTAGAAATATGAATTGATTTAGTATATTTGATTACAAATCAGGATTTTATCAAATTAGATTATCTGAAGAATCTAAATCATTAACATCATTTAGTTGTCCTCAAGGCCAATATGAGTGGAATGTACTTCCAATGGGAATGAAGCAGTCACCTGGAATCTTTCAACGAAGAATGGATTCAATACTTAAGGAATTTAAAGATTTCGGTCTTATATATATTGATGATATCTTGGTCTTTACTAATAAAGATTTAGATGATCATTTTAACAAAGTAGAATTAGTGCTTAATAAATGTTTAGACCATAGAGTAGTCTTAAGCAAGAAAAGGGTGATATTAGCTCAAAATAAAATTAATTATTTAGGATTAATTGAAGATTGAGAAATGTAAAATTATAATGCAAAAGCATGTGTTAGAAAAACTACGGAATTTTCCTACCAAATTAAAAGATAAATAGGAATTACAAAGATTTCTTGGGCTACTAACATATTTCCGATGAAGGTTTTATCAAGGATCTTGCAGCTGAAAGAAAAGCACTCCAACAAAAATTAAAGAAGGATGCCCTTTGGTCATGGACCAAAGAAGACGAAGCAATTATCGAAAAAATGCAATTAATATGCCAGGATCTTCTTGAGCTATATCATCCATCAGATGATGATCTAATTATTATAGAAACCGATGCATCTAATGACTGTTGGGGATGAGTCATGAAAGCAAAGCCCCTAAGGCAAAAGAAAGAATTACTATGTCGATACGCATTTGGAACTTTTTCAGATAGCGAAATTAATTATCCAACACATGAAAAAGAAACTCTAGCACTAATCTGAATGTTGGAAAAACATCGGATCTATATACTAGATAAAGAATTTATTGTTCGAACTGATTCAACTTATGTTGTAGGTTTTAAGAATATTAATCACAAAGGAACTTATAAGCAAGGGAGATTAATCCGATGGAAAATGAAGTTATCAGAATATAATTATTCAATTTCTCATATTAAAGGAGAAAAGAAAGTCCTTGCAGATATTTTATCCAGATAAGGGAGTGAGGCACAGCAGAATTACTGAAGCAGCAGTACCAGCTCAAAAAAGCACTTGAAAAACAGAAACTGAAGGAAATGGATTTAATAAAATCAAACTTAAAAGTACTGGAACTCCAAATGCAAGCAGAGGGACTTTTAGAAAAAAGAATCCCAAATGCAGTCAAAGATGAAGCTCGAAAAGAAACAAGCAAATGGTATGCCGTCTTTAATGGACCAATGCCCGGAATATATGACGGCTGGTACAAAGCAGGTTCCCATTGTTAAGGGATATCTGGAGTCCATCATCAATCATTTCCATCCAAGGAAGAAGTAGAAAAAGCTCTGAAGAATTTCCAAGAAAAAGAGAAAGCAGAGAAAGTAAAAAGTTAAAGAACTTTATCTTGGACCAAGAAGTTACTCGGAAACAGCGCAAATAATAAAAACTGAAAAAAAAAACTCCAATGAAGATTCTAGGGAGAGTTCCATCCTCCTTAGATAATTACCCAATAATTACCAGAAAAGACCATGAATTACTAGTTCATTTTTTCGAAGAAAATTTTTATGAACATTTTGGGAGATTAACTAACTGGAACGAAAAAGAAAGAATCAACTGTTTTTACATGGGTGATAGAAAGGTCTATGGAATTGAAACAATAATTACTCCAGGGGCAACCCCAGCTCTTCCATTCAATATGTTTCAACTTGGACTAATTGAGTGTCTTTATCTAAGCAAGAATCTCGAAGAGATTAATCTGTTCTCACATTACTTCAAAGAAGCAGTGGAACTGTACAAGCAGAAGGTAGCTGGAGAAAGAACTATTTATTTAAAGTTCTACTCAGCATACCCAGACTTTCAAACAAGACAGTCAGCAAAGCACTTCGCCTACATGGGCATAAGCAACAATAATTTTCCATTAATGGACGAAGAAAAAGGAACCACATATGATGAAGATGACATAACAATAATAATAGCTAACCAATTGGCAAGCATCTATGGACAATGTCAAGCAATAGGACAAAATTCTTTTATCAAGACCAACTATAAAGGCCCAAATACTTTGCTTCTAAGCAAGACAATTGGCAAAGCAATAAAGGAAAAGGACTTAAGCATTTTGAGAAACTTTGAATTCTTATTCTATGCGTTGGAAGGTCCAACAATGAATTAAAGACCAGCTGTTTTGAGCCAGCTGTGTAAATCAATTAAAGAAAGCATAAATCATGAATACGAAAGATGTACGAAAAGACATATTATGACAGAAAGCACCAGCAAGCATCAGGAAGAAGACAATGACTCAGATGATGCAATAATTGAAGAATGACGTAAGCACTGACGTCATCAAGCAGAATTATTGAACAATGACGTAAGCACTGACGTCATCAGTCGAATTATTAGACCAGAAGCAATTATTTGAAGGTCATTTATGTAAATTACGTCTGTATGTCTAGTCTATAAATAAGTCCTCTTATGCTGAGGCAAAGCAGAATTCAGAGCCTAAGTTTCAATTCTCCCTTATGTGTGATCTCTCCTAGAGAGAAGTCTGCTACACCTTGTGGTGTAGCTCAGATAGTTGAGTGTCCATCCAACCCCCTCATGTAAAATAACCAATTACTAAATAAAGTATCTCTTTCTCCAAATTATTCTGTCAATTACTCTATACCAAGCAAAAATCAAAAGAAACAACCAACGAAAGCAGAAGCAAATAATTTCAAAAATCAAAGATCGGGTATGATTACTAATACTAAGTCACTTTTCTCAAGATTATGATTATTTTATGCAAAATATTGTCTGAAATAGATCAAACTGAAACTAGTGAAATAAAACACTTACAAATTACTGAAGAAGATGGAAATTATGAAGAAAGCATCTTAATTAATCCAAAATTATTTAAGAAAATTCAGAAAGAATACCTAGATTTAGTAGAAACTGCAAATATGGTAGGAAAGAAAGAAAAATTAATAAATATACTAAAGATATTCAATAAAAATAAAAATAAAATATATTATGGGAAAATAATGAATGATTTGTCGATAGATATATAGGAGCAGTACAAGTTCTAATCAACGCAACTTTTTAAGAAGGAATAAATTCACCAATTGAATTAGTTCTAAAAGATAATATAATAAATGACCCAAATAATAAAATACTAGACATAATAGAAGAAAATTTAGTTTATGTAAAATTAAAATTTGAAATTAGATGAAATATAAGAATTCCATTAAATCCTGAAAGAATCAATCAGTAATCCTCGAAAATAACAAAAAAAAGCCAACTTGTGAGACAATTATGGAATCCGTTAAAATCATGTCTTGGCAGTGGCTCTATGCTAGGCAAAGAGGTTTTGTATCCACTATTTCAGATTGGGTATCAAATCCTCTAGCATGGCTAACAGCTTCTGTTATAACTTAGTATGTGTTTGGATGAGAGTTTGACAAACGTGATTTTGGATGAAATTGATTTTGTAGAATTGATTTCAATACAATTGAGTTTGAAGTAAAGTGATTTATGTTTGGATGCTTTTACTTTGAAAGCAAGTTTGATGTAAAACTTAGTATAATTTTTCAATCCAAAAGCAGAAGCTACTCTAAGCTGCTTCTGATAGAATCAATTCTGGAAGCAAAATTGTTTCCACAAACATGTTACCAAACACATCTTTTTTTTACAAGAATCATATTTGACAGGTGCAGAAGCACTTCTGATACCTCCAGAAGTGAAACCAAACATACACTTAAGCATACT
Source organism: Sophora flavescens (assembly GCA_030762895.1). NCBI lineage: Eukaryota > Viridiplantae > Streptophyta > Magnoliopsida > Fabales > Fabaceae > Sophora > Sophora flavescens. The sequence continues at coordinate 118,139,512 of CM061063.1, forward strand.
CTCAGCTTGTGAAAATAAGGTGGGTGCGTGGATCAATGACTTGGAGCTTTTTTGGAATATGCACAGATCAATTTGAGACTTTTTCTTTTTATGTGTGGTGTGGTATTGGTTTCGCTGCAGAGCAGGGGCAATGGGCAAGTTACGGGTCTTTGATTAAATTGGGTTTCTTTTAGAAATTATTTATCAGTTTAGGATTATTCTGAAATTATTTATCAATGGGGGTATTTTGGACACATGACATATCTTATTATTTTTTAATCTGACGGGTCAAAGGCGCCACTGCAGATAATGCCTTTGAAGGCGCCACTGCAGTTGGCGCCTACCTATAAACAAAAAAAAAAGTCAAAAGGGGAGGCGCCACTGCAAATGGTGCCTTCCCCTGCAGTGGCACCCCCTGCAGTGTATCACGTGGCACTGCAGCCTGCAATTTTAAAGGAACAACGCTATAATTTTAAAGGAACAACGCTACAAAAAAAAATATACTATAAATATAGGAAGTAACGATGACATTAATGATAAAGTATCTATTTAAAACAACAAGAGGCAATAAAAAAAATCCCGTAATAATGAGTAGCAAATAATATCACAGGAGCCATAAAAAAATAATAGCAATAACAATTTACATCAATAAATATGCATCAATTATTACAGTAGTAAAAAAAAATTATTTGGATCAGATTTTCCTCGGGCATCTACTGATCAAAATTCAGAGTGTGATACAATATTTTATCAATACACAAGTCTGGTTCTTATTTGAAATTTTTAATTCGAATTCATTTAAGTTTAAATATAATTTGTTACTATCATTTTATAATTATCGAATTATACTTTCATTCAATTTATTTGCAAAATTAATTCACATGCTTGGATGGTACAAATGCCAGAAAATTAATTCACATATTCTTGTTTTTACAGTTTGCTTGTTATTAGTTTAAAATTTTAAGGGAAATTCTCCTTCTGTCATCTTAACATAATGGAACTCTGGTGAAAGCATTGCAGAAAATCTTCGGAGTGAATTTAAGAAGATGGGTTTGTCTGAAAATGAAAAAAGTCATCCTAAAAATGAAAAAAACCATCCTTCAAACGAATATAATCGTTAGTTATATCTTAATCTGATTTTTAATATAAGTATTATTATTAAAATATTAAAAATATATATTAAAGTAATAATAAAATTAAAGTAATAATCGATGTGGTTAAATCATGGACATAATAAAATTGAAGTTTGCAGGTTTATAGCTGCAATGAGTCCATCCTTGTCCCTTTTCACTCGTTTTAAACTAATAATTTTAAACTAATAACAAGCAAACTGTAAAAACAAGAATATGCGAATTAATTTTCTGACATTTGTACCATCCAAGTATGTGAATTATTTTAATATATTATTTTTAATAAACTAAATTTATTTTGGTTTTAATTATAAATAATATATTATTTATAAATTATTAAAATAATGTGTACAGTAATAATTTATTTTTATATAGGTCTGTGTTATAAGTATTAAGTAATTTAAATAATAATTTAATATTATAAATTTTAATATAATAAATTATTAAAATAGATTATAAAAAATAAATTATTGGTATCATAGTTTTTTCATTGAAATTAAAATTATTAAAATACTAATCAATATATGAATTATAAAGTTAAAATCGTTACTTTATTATTTAAAATTTAATAAACTAAAAAACTGATATTTTATATCGTGATGTCAAATGAGTTTACTATTTATGTGATTCATATAAATAGTAAAGTCATGGTTACGGACACGCTTTCCTGCTAGGTGTAAGGAATGATTAGATATTGTGGTAAACCCAACACGACACATGGCCCAGGGAAAATAAATAATATTTGGCAATATGAAAATTAATGTGGCAAAGGAAACATAAATAATATTATTAACATAAAATTAGTGGATTTGTCACATCAGTCATATATATTGCAACAATATCTAATCATAAGTTTATTTTGTTGTTTTAAATAGATATTTTATCATTAATGTCATCGTTACTCCCTATATTTATAGTATAATTTTTTTTGTCGCGTTGTTCCTTTAAAATTGCAGGTGACTTTCTTTTAATTCTTATAAGATAAATTTTTTTTTACTACTGTAATAATTGATGAATATTTATTGGTGTAAATTGTTATTGCTATTATTTTTTTATGGCTCCTGTGATATTATTTGCTACTCATTATTACGGGATTTTTTTTATTGCCTCTTGTTGTTTTAAATAGATACTTTATCATTCATGTCATCGTTACTCCCTATACTTATAGTATAATTTTTTTTGTAGCGTTGTTCCTTTAAAATTATAGCGTTGTTCCTTTAAAATTGCAGGCGTCCAATTTTTTGTTGGGGGGCCATCCTGGGGCCCCCCTGCAGTGCCACGTGATACACTACGGGGGAGGTGCCACTGTAGGGGAAGGCGCCATTTGCAGTGGCGCCTCCCCTTTTGACATTTTTTTTATAGGTTGGCGCCTTCAAAGACGCCATCTGCAGTGGCACCTTTGACCCGTCTGATTGAAAAATAATAAAATATGCCACATATCCAAAACGACCCCCCATTGGTAAATAGTTTCAGAATAACCCTAAATTGGTAAATAGTTTCTAAAAGAATCCAGTTTGGTCAAAAACCCGGCAAGTTACATGTATTTCCTTGATCTTTTTTGTTGTGGGGGTAGACTTTTGGCTGTTGATAGAATTTTCCAGCCTCCCAATTTTCAGCTTGGCTTTTTTTGGGTTGTATATGGGTTTGGGTATCCCTTGTATCTTGATAACATAATTTTATTTTGCCTTTCAAAATAAAAAAAGCCCTCGAACATAAAAATTTAAGAGAAACCCTAATGAAACTAGGAGATAAAATATTTTCAATAACATACTGTGTAAACTATGGATTAACTAACTCACATCATAGTATTACCTTCAGAAATAATGATAGAATAGATATTCCAAGATTATTTGAAGACATAGGAAAAATCTATTATCCAAAGAAAAATAAAATAACAGAATTAGAAACTTTTATAAGTAGACAAAGAATTCTTGAAATAGAATCAACTCCAATACCAATTATTTTTCCAGAACAAAAAAGAACCAATGAAGAAAATGATATTATAAAATTATCTAATCAAGTAAAATATTTAACCCTATATTTAAAAAATAAAATATGAGCGATAAAGAAGGATTAAAACAATTCATGGAAGAATTTTACCTAAAGAATGCTAAAGTCCAAATAGATATTGGAGACCTTACTGGAGCTTTAGATTACTATCTAGAAAGAGATCCAGAAAATTGAAATAGAAAATTTATTGAAAAACATATATTAAGAAAAGAAAATGAATTAATTAATTTAGAAAATAAAGAAAGAAAAATACATAAACAATATAGAAAATGAATGAAAAATATAATGGACTATATAAAGAACAAATGGAATCTTGAGTCTGCAAGTTCCTCTTCAAACTCAATTGATTATTTTAGAATTGAAGCACCACCTTTTGAAGATACTGATTAAAATAAAAATGGATTTAGATGAACAAACATGTAAAGAAATAATAAGTATATTACAATTAAACCTCCCAATTGATTGTAAACAAATTATAATAAAAAAGATAAAAGAACAATTTTGCTAAGAAGAATTCTATTTTAAAAACTTAGATATTGAAATTGGATTTGAATATTTAGAAGAAATGAAATTTATCGAAGAACGGAGATATTCTGATGATGAATACTAGCATTCAGAATAATGGATAAAGAAATATTAAGTGTACTAGTTATGAAATTACAAAAAGACTGTAAACAAATAATAGTTAATAAATTAAGACATCAATACTGGCAAGAAAAAAGTTTATTTAAATCAGATACAACGAAGAGTACAACTAGCATATTGTAAGGAAGAACGTAAACAGATATATAAAGAATTATTATTAGAAATAGCATATTATAAGGAAGAACGTACAATTTTGGGATCCATTTTAATTTCTGAGAAAATTAAAATATCAAATTAATCTTTTATAATTTTAGAATAAGGATATATTAGTCTCTCTATTTGATCTTATTAGACATCATCTGTTATTAATGTGTTAGGATTCCATAATTGCCAATTTGAGACAGAAATTGGAGTCACATTGATTAGGTCTCGTTTGGATATTTTAGTACCATTTTTGATTGTTTAAGGGGTCAATTTCTTTTTACCGTGTGTATTCAAAATAGTGTTATCTTAGGCATTTAAATAAATGTTTAATAACCAATTTATACTATGAAATTTGTAAATATCATATAATAATACACCTAAGCAAAAAAACATAATACATCATCGACTTAACGAACCCAAATTAACAGAAAGTTAACTAAGAGACTAAAATATCCCTAATTTTAATTATCAAAAACTAATTTCATACTTTAATTTTATCATAAACTAAAATGGAGTCAGATATTTTTCTCAGGAATAAAATGATTTTTTTTGGGTACTATTCAATATCTTTTCACGAATATATCATGGACAATCTTTTATTGACTGAAAAGTAAAATATCTTATTACAAATAAATCACGTGGTACTTTTAATGAAGTCTCACTTTAATTTTTTTTTTGATAAGAAGTCTCTCTTTAATAATTGTTAGTGTTGTTCAACTGCTTCATCATCATTCTTTTGATTCTTCCATCATTATATCACACCGCAACAGTTTCTTATTAATTTATTATTTTGAGTTCAAGACGTTGGCTCCAAATTCTCATTATTATTTTTCATGATTAGTTGAATTTTTTGAGATCTGGGCATATCAAAATAATTATTATTATGTTTTTAAATTACTTGATTAATTTATTTTATGTTTAAAAAAATATATTAATTAAAATTTATTGAATAAAAAATTTAAAATATACTATGATTTTCTCAAATTTAAACATTAGCTAACATAATTTTCCAAAAGATAACATATAGGTTTAATATGCAACAACTTGAGTATTGTAATAAAAATCGAAGAGAAATACGTAGACAATCATCGCAAAGACATTACAAAATAATAGTAAATGAGTAACTGAAAAAATTTAAGTTAGGAAATAGGAATACGCAATTTATATATATATAAATATATAAATTATAGGAATACGCAATGTCGCAATGGATGGGTTACTTTTTTACCACTCATTTATTATTTTGTTTTATGTCATTTCTCAAAAAAAAAAAAAAAAAATCACACACACATGTACATCACATGTAGTCATGTACGTTTCTGTAAATGTTTAAATTTTATAAAATTTGATATGCAATGACTGCTATTTGTTATGGGTTTAATTTCGATACATCCTAAAAAAATTATATTAATGTGATAACTTATAATTGAATGTTGTTTACGTATATATCAATTAAACTCAAGAGATATCATGACTAGAGTTTTATTTTTATTATTTTTATTTTTTTGATATGAGAATTTTATCTCTTTGTTGCTATACATTTTTTTTTACATTTTTATATGTAAAAGGGTTTATATATATAATTTTTTTTACGAGAACTTCTAGGTTCAATTTGTTGTTGCTATACGTTGATATCAAATTAAATTTATCTTTTTATTCAAGAAAGATATCAAAATCTAGGTAGAAAAAAACTACATATCTACCTACAAAGTGTGGTCTAAGTGACTAGTAATTTGAACCTTTAAACATATGTTCAGGATTCGAATCCTATGATTGGAATAGAGCTATATAGCTATATCTGTTAATAGAGGAGTTAACTCTTAAATGATACTCTATATCATCTAGAGATTAATCCTATAGCTAAAAGTCGTGGGATGACGTCCAATTTGACCTGGAAAAAAAAACAAAATTATATATCACTCCTAAGTCCCAAGCCACATGAATCATACGCTTGCCGTAGATTAGTCAAGTATCCATTCCATCTTGCTTGATTTATAGAGCCGTGCTAAACGGACACAAAATTCCGACACAAATACGACACCTGTTACAATAATGTTATTGTAGCATTATTTTTTTTTAATTTTGATTTTTTTTTTAAAATTATTTCTAAAAAACTCATTCGCCAGATAATGAATTGAATTCACCAGATATTTGTACATGATTCACCAGATATTTGCATATACTTAACAAAAAAATTATTTATCAAAAAAACCCATTCACCAAATATTTACACATACTCAACCAAAAAAAAATTTTATAAAAAAAAACATTCATCAAATAATGAACTGAATTCACCAGATATTTATACCTGATTCACCATATATTTACACATACTTAACCAAAATTTATTTCTCAAAAAAACCCATTCACCAGATAATGAACTGAATTCCCCATATATTTATACCCGATTCACCAGATATTTGTACATATTTAACCAAAAAAAAATATTTCTAAAAAAAACTCATTCACCAGATAATGAATTGAACTCACCAGATATTTGTACCCGATTCACCAGATATTTACACATATTTAACCAACAAAATTTATTTATAAAAAAAAAAAACATTCACCAGATAATGAATTGAATTCACCAGATATTTATACCTGATTCACCACATATTTACACATACTTAACCACAATTTATTTCTCAAAAAAACCTATTCACCAGATAATGAACTGAATTCACCATATATTTATACCGGATTCACCATTTATTTGCACTTACTTAATCAAAAAAATTATTTCTCAAAAAAACTCATTCACCAGATAATGAACTGAATTCACAAGATATTTGTACCCGATTCACCAGATATTCACACATACTTAATAAAAAAATTATTTATAAAAAAATTTAAATTTTAAAAAAAAAAGATCCGCTACAGTGCCACATAATGTAGCTACAGTGCCGCACTGTGCGGCACTGTTCATACGGTGTCACCGTAAGTGTCCCCCGAAATCATGTCTGTGTTGCTTTTCTGTTATTTATATATGTAATCTTTACGGTTCAATGAAATTATGTATTTTTATATTTTTATGGTATTTTCTCTTTATCTCTTCATCTTGGTTTTGTTTGGGTAAATAATTTAATTAAGTACTTATAAGATATAAGTGTTTATCATAAAAGCGTTTATATATAAGCTATTTTATAATCAAAGAGAAAATAATATAGTTAAATTGTTTTATTGTTTTATATAAGTTATAAGTTGTTTTCATAAGCTATCTTGGAGAGTTTATCAAAATAAGCTGAAAACAGCTTGTGAACATGTCATAAACGTTTCCATAAGCTCTCTCAAACACTCTGACAAGTGCTTATGCTAGTAGATAACCTCAAATAAGCTATTAATAAGACAATCCAAATAGACCCCTAGTGATCTTTTGGATCATGTAGGACATGTTTGCTTTGTTTCCAGTTTCCCGTTTCCATTTCCAATTTTCAGACATAATTATAAAACTGCAACCTTGTTTTCATTATGTTTTCCGTTTTCATAAATTTGTACAGGAAATATAATAAAAACAATTTTTTTCCTCTGTTTTCACTGTTTCCTGTACAAATCTCTAGAAACAGAAATAAAAACAATATACCAATTTAATAATTATTTCTAAAAAAAAAATGAAAATATGAAACTAACAACAAAACAAACTGACTCGTTTTACTTGTTTTATTATTGATAAATCTTATGCTAGGTTGTGATATCTTAGTTCCCACCGTCAAAATGCATGTTCCACATTTATTTATTAGGAACTGAGAAGTAACCAAGTGCATTCCCACCCACACCCAATCCTTCTATAAATAATTATGCAATTTTGCTTATCTCAAGTCACTCTCTACTAAACCCAACATGGCTATGGTTGGTGCAAGTAGATCTCTTTCTTTCTACTCTCTGCTCTTGGTTTCCTCATTTCTACTGATTTCCCAAATCGATGCCTCATCTGAGAGAGTGGCAAAGACTCCTATTGTGAAGGGACTGTCATGGAATTACTATTGGTTGACATGTCCCAGGATTGAAAGGATTGTGAGGAAACATCTCGAGGATGTGTTTGAGAAGGACAGTGGCCAAGCTCCTGCCATACTTCGACTCTTCTTCCATGATTGCTTTCCTCAGGTAACAGAATTCTCAAACCCTTAATTAAGGGTTTCATTTGCCTATAAAAAAAATAAAAATTAAGGGTTTCATTTTAGAGAAGAGTTTCGAAAATCTTATAAAATAAGAGAAAAGATAAGATAATTTACAGATAAAACTGTACGAACGAATGTAATATTTCTAGCTTCATGCCACTTTAACTATAACTTTGACTTCTATTTTCAACCTAAGGGCTATCCTTCCGTAGTGTAGAGGTGGGAATAGGCCACACTACTCTTAACGGGGTCTATCTTCTTACTTTTTTAAGGTATAACCTGAGTTAACATATTTAATAAAAATATCAGGTGAAATTTTTTTTAAAAATTATATAATTAAATGTTAAAGTAATATTTTGATTCTTATATGTGATATGAATTTTTGATTTGGTCTTTATATAAAAAAAATTAGGTTAAAGTAACATTTTGGTCCCTACACTTGACACGAATTCTCGATTTGGTCCCTATACTTAAAAAATTCTCGATTTGATCCATATACACGGAGAAAGTCTCTATTTGGTCCCTGCCGTACAAAATTTTAGGGACTGATTTGATAATTTTTTGCTCGTATAGGGACCAAATGGGTAACGTATAGAGACCAAATGGAGACTTTCTCCATGTATAGGGACCAAATCGAGAATTTTTTAAGTATATGGACCAAATCGAGAATTTTTTAAGTATAGGGACCAAATCGAGAATTTGTGTCAAGTGTAGGGACCAAAATGTTACTTTAACCAAAAAATTATTAAAATGATTCATATATGTATAAAAAAATCTCTATTTGATCCTTATACATTATCTGTTTGGTCCTTATACGAACAAAAAATTATTAAATCAGTCCCTAAAATTTTGTACGGCAGGAACCAAATTGGGATTTTTTTTGTACTTATAGGGATCATTTTAATAATTTTGTATATATAGGGACAAAGTCGAAAATTCGTATCATATATAAAGACCAAAGTATTATTTTAACCATAATTAAAAATGTCACATCTAAGACTTGATAAAGTCGGCCTATTTAACACAAATATGCACATATTGTTTGCAGTATATTTCCTCCACGTTGAGATATGGTGGGTATATTTGGTTTTTCAAACTAACAATTTTTTCTTGTAAATAAAGTGATGACCCACAAAATCAACGTGACACAAATTTAATGATACTAAACAAGAAATTTGTTTTATTCAGAAACACCTAAAAAAATCTCTGGCTAGGAGAGTAATTTCCAAATTAATATTATTGTTGAATTGATGAGACTGATTTGGATTCACACAGGGATGTGATGCGTCTATATTGTTGAATGGGGTTGGTCAAGATGATGAAAAGCAACATCCTGCCAACACAGGCTTAAGGCAAGAAGCCATTCAGACAATTGAAAACATTCGGGCTATTGTCCGTAAACAGTGCTTAAGGGTAGTCTCGTGCGCAGATATCCTCGTTATCGCAGCACGCGAAGCTGTTCGCCAGGTAATATATTTCCATCTCTGATCACTACTATTTTCTTTATGTACGTTGCTCTCTCTTATCATGGCACTTAATTTCTTATCGTCTTTTATATTTACAATGCGTCTGTTCATTTCGAAGGTCTACTCGAATTAAAGTAAAGTATGTTATAATGTATATATGGTAAATTATACACTTTATTATTAATTATTATTATTTTGGAGATTATAAGACAGTTCTTACTCTTTGAGCTTATTTTTTTTATTTTTGACTTAAGGTATAATTATTATTTAATTATATATTGATGTATCATTAAATTTTTTCCTGATAATTGAAAATGTTTCAAACATTAGTAAGGTATTATTATTAGGACAAGACTTAGGTATAATTCCATAAGTACATTAAAAGTTGTTTTTCAATGACAATAAGACATATGTAATAATTCATCAACAAAAACATAACATGTGTAACAATTGTTACACATGTCCTAGCTATTACACTTGTTCTATTGTTATTGAAAAACAACACCTAATGTATTTATGAAATTGTATTTAAATTTTGTCCTAATATTTTAAGCCCAAAAAAAAATCAACTTACTTTTAAAAGCATATCAACCTGTCTGGTCCCATTTTTTGCATAGAGTAGGCAGATTGACCACTTTTCTAATACTACTTTTGAATTTTGATCACTTTGATTTTGTTGGACTTGGTACAGTTAGGAGGCCCCGATTTTGATGTTCCATTGGGAAGAAAAGACAGCCTAACCTTCAATGCAACCGCACCAACCAACCTTCCTGCACCCTTTGCCAGAACCACTCAGCTACTTGAAACTTTTGGAGCTAAAAATTTTGATGCCACAGATGTAGTAGCCCTCTCAGGTGCACACACTTTCGGTCGAGCCCACTGTCCCTCATTGTTCAACAGGACCATAGAACAAGACCCACCAATAGACCCAGATTTCAAAAACAAACTCATAGCCACTTGCCCCAATAATCAAAGCCCAAACACTGTTGATTTGGATGCTAGAACTCCCATCAAGTTCGACAACATGTACTACATTAACCTTTTGAACCGACAGGGTGTTTTTACCTCGGATCAGGATATAGCCCAAGATGCAAGAACTAAGGAGATTGTGAATTCCTTTGCTTCCAACCAAGAACTGTTTTTTGACAAGTTTGCTGATGCTTTTGTTAAGGTTAGTCAGTTGGATGTGTTGACTGGAAATCAAGGGGAGGTTCGTAAGACATGCTTTGCAACAAATAATGGGGTCCCAGCTGGGATTAATTCTGTGGTGGAAATGGCTGAGATGCTATAAATTGTTGAGTCATAAAATATAAAAAACCAGGGGAGGGTGTTGCAAATTAAGGATGGGGTTCTTACTTCTTACTACTTTTTCTTGGTTTTCATATTTCAGTGTTAATGTATCACCTCTATAGGGACTGTGTAATAATGAGAGCCTTCCGGGGTGAATTTAAGTGACCGGCTACTCGTGATTTTCAATCGTTTGAGTGTGTTTGTTTCGAGTATTACTCCCTCCGTATTCAATTATAAACAAAAAAAAAATATTTTTTGGATTTAAATATAAACAAAATCCAATTAATTCAACTTTATTTAATATAAATATTCTAAAAATTAAGAAAATTAGTCAATCAAACCAATTCTCCCATTACTTTTTTAAGAGCAATATTGCATATCCTCGAGACAATTAAAGGGTATTTTAATAATTATAACTCTTTTTTTATATATATAAATCAAGACAATTAAACTAAATTAACTTCCTTAATAAGTGTAAAATTAATTATTTTTGCTTATAATTGAGTATAATTTTATTCTCGAGAAATCAATGAGACAGGGAAAACAAGATTCTCATGTTTGTTTCAAACTTTTAAAAATTATTTACAGATATTTTTTATTCTCAGGATTGATATTTACATATGATTTACTCATTTTTTATTCCTACGTATGCCCACTTATGGGCCTCTCTAAACAAGTACATTTTCTTTTTTCTTTTTTCTTTCTTTTTTCTTGTTGGTTTACTCTTTTATTTTATTTTCAATGAAGACTAATGTTTGTTAGTTCAAAGCTTTTACTTGAATCACTAGAATAAAAACTTTCAACCAATGAAACATTATTTTACTTTGGCAGTTACAAAAAAATTTGTTACTTTTTGTTACTTTCAGCCAATCACCTAAACTCGTACGAAAATGTTTTTCTAAACTAAATAGCTATGGGTTTTTCTTTTTTAGATTTCAAATATCAATGACATAGGTCTGTTTGTTTTGTTTTTTATTTTCATTTCTTGTTTTAAAAAAATAATTGTAAAACTATCATATTGTTTCACTCAACTGTTTCTATTTATAAAAATTTGTACAAGAAACAATGAAAACAACCTTTTTCTTGTTTTCATTGGCTCGTATACAGATCTTTTGAAAAGAAAAAAAGGAAACATGATGAAAATAGAATGAAAAAAAGAAAAGAAACGAAAGGAAATAGAATGAAAATAATATAATAGTTTTTTATAATTATTTCTAAAAACAAAAAATGAAAATAGAAAATAGAAAATAAATCAAACACCTTAATAATTATTGAATTAGACTCGAGTGAATCGTCATTTTGGTTCGTCAAATCGTAAGACAATATTAAGTTAGTCATTTACACTAACAAATAGATAAAAACATCTTTCAAATTTAAAAACATTCATTACCATATAATTTTCAAATTAAAAAACATCACCAAATTGAATTAACTTGATAGACTTTCTTTAATTTAAGGATATTTTAAAGTAATTTTTAATATGAAGAATCAACTTATCGTGACTCAAAAATTTTATCTCACTTTAAGGATCAGGATCACTTTACACTCTTCTTTATCAACTATTTTTCTGGAAGTGTTTAATTTAATTTTTATAATACCATATTTTTATCATTTTTTATATTATTTATTTGTATTTTTTTATTATATCTTTTTTTGTGCATTCAGAATGTACCATTATTTTTATTATATTATTTTTTTATATTTTCTTAGTTATTATTAAAGTTATTGTTAGTTTTTTTTTGTTATTATGATTATTTATTTATTTTTTCTGATGAAGTTATTATTATTATTATTATTATTATTATTATTAAATCTGTTATTAATGTGGTTAATGATCATATAGTAATATCCTATTAATATTATAATGAGGTTTGGTATTTATGAATGTTTTTTAATTTTTAAATATTATTTGTTGATATATAGGATATTAGTAGGGCTCATGTTACCATTATCTGTTTATTTATTATTTTTTATTATGTTATGGTTATGTTAATGTTACTATTATTTGTATAGATCTTAATGTTATATTTGTTATTTGTTTAGTTGGTATTCTTGTTAATTATTAGGATTCTTTATTTTTAATTTTTATTATATCTTTTTTTTGTGCATTCAGAAGGTATCAATTTTCACGTAACTTAACTCGGCAGAAGCAACAAACCGAGTGAAGGCTATAGATTTATAAGGGAGGAACTAAAGATACGAAATATTTTGTGCACACGTGAGAAGCGGGTAGGTGTCGTCGTAATATTTTGATTCTTATTATAACCACCTGAATATATACATACATCACAATAAGTTGAGAATTGTAACCCCCGTCTCTGCCCGTGAGTCAACCGTAGTGCAAAACTGAATCTTATGTGACATTAGCTCCTTACCCTCAGGCACTGCATCCTTCATTAACTGTAAATTACACACTTGACAATTAGATGGTTTCAGCAAGACTCGTGATATTACAAAATGGACCATCTAACTTTCAAGTGTGTATATAGTTAATGAAGGATGTGGTGCCTGAGGGTAAGGAGTTAATGCCACACATGATTCAATTTTGTACCGTGGTTGACTCCCAGGGAGAGATACGGGGTTACAATTTTCAACTTGTTGTGATATACGTGATTAGGTTGTTTTGTTCAGTTGCTACTGGCCGGTAGCCTATCAAACAGAGGTTTTGATGTATATAGTATGTAAATTTTTCTATAAAAGTAGTAGCCTGGGTGCCTTATGAAGGGTGAATTTGCTATGTGAATTTTCTATATCAATTTTTTTAATTAGTAATCATTTTATATGATTTGTTTAATTATTATTGATGTCAATGCTTGCATATCATAATTAATATCACTATTAGTTTACTAATATATTATTTTTATAATATTATGATTAATAGTTTTATTATGTATACTTTGCTATTAATTAAGTTGTTAATTTAATCATATTACTTTGTTTTAAATATAATTTATTATTATTATTAAATATCATTAGTAGTGGTAATTTATTTATTTATTATCATGGTTATTTATTTATGTCTGATTAATGTAGGCCAACAATATGAATCTGAAATAGACAACTATAAACACGAGAAGGGGGGGTTGAATTGTGTTTATCAGAATTTAAACAAAGTTGAAATTCTCATACAGAAGCTAGGTTCAGACGAGTGAAAGATACAGGACAGACAGGTGACCTGTCTGATGAAATTTTAACAGAGACTTTGGCAAACACACCAATTAATAAATGTATAAGAAAACTAAAGCAACTAAAGAGGTTATAAGGAAAGAGAGATTGACACAGTTATTTATCCTGGTTCATTTTTCAAAGTAAAGAGCTACGTCCAGTCCTTGGCAGCACCAAGATTTATCCACTATAACTTATCAAGTTACAGACTCCAAGTATTGTTTGCACACCTAGCCTCTTCAGGCTCTAAGACAAGTATTATTTGCACACCTAGCCTCTTCAGGCTCCAAGACAAGTATTCTTTGCACACTTGGCCTCTTCAGGCTCACTTAGGTTTGTTTGAGAGATTTGGTTTTTAATAAATACAACTTCAGACAGACAAAACTTTCACTAACACTCAGAGTGGTTTAAATGTAAATCTTAGGAAAGTCTGCGTAATAACTTCAAATGATTGAAGAATATAGAATGAAAGAATGAAGATATTAATGCGCAGAGTAATGGCTCTTTACTGCTATGTGTATTCTCTATGCTTCATCTTCAATGTCTTTTGTATTTATAATTTTCAAGCATTTAGGATCCATTAGAGTCATTCTCTCAGATGTTGGCTTCAAGCAGAACTTCATTAAATGCAATAGAGTGGTTCTGAGCAGCCATTAATGCAATAGGAACGTTGGTTGTACTCTAACAAGAAGGATCATGGCTTTATGCATCGTGAGACAGTCATATCAGAGTTGTGTAGAGAGCTTTTTGTACTTTGCTGAGTACAATTCCCTTTTCGTGTAAGGACCAGAGGTACTAGGGAATAAAGCATGTTGGAAGCATTCCTTAACTGGTCTTTGGTTCTGATAACAGAATCTGTTTTCTTGATTCTGGTTCTTGAAATAAGATTCTGATAATTCTTATAGAATTCAAGTCCATAAAATAAGTGCGTCAATCTTGAAAATAACCGCGTCCATCTAGCCATTTAAGATTTTACATTTGGACGGGCTAGTAGACGAGCTCCATATGCCATGTCATTGGACAGAGCTTCTCATTAAGGACTTAGCAAGTCCAAAGACTTCTGTGGACGAGCGCTTCTGTCACCTTAGTGGACGAGCACTTCTGTTACTTTAGTGGACGAGCGCTTCTGTCACTTTAGTGGACGAGCACTTCTGTCACTTTAGTGGACGAGCGTTTCTGTTACTTATGAGCGGATAGATGATTCTTACAGTTATAATCTGCGATGAGCGCTTCTGTTACTTAAGAGCGGATAGATGATTCTTACAGTTCTAATCTGCACACTAGATAGACAGGTTAGCAACCAATATGAAGGTTAATTAAATCATTAACCAATGATTAGTACTCATCAAAACTTAGGGAAATGTACATCAGACATTTTAGAGACTTAACAGAATCAAGTTGCTATGGTTTTGCTTTACTGGAATGGGAGAGTATATGATGGAGATAATGGCCTTACTTTTAAAGGAAATACGAAATTCATGTAAATAAAACAAGGAATCAGGTATGAAGCACTGAAATCAAGGATACATTCTAGGTTGCAACCTCAAACAAATCAGTATGTTTCAAAGATAACGGCCAAATATCTTGGACAAATAAATCCTCCAATTTTCACTGGTTATGAATTAACTGATGATGAGGATGTGATGACTTGCATGATTGACTCTTTTCTGTAAACGACGAATATGACAACACTAAATATCTATGTTGAGATCGATGTGGTCGGTAGCTCCATTATACCTGTGCAATCACTATGCATTAATTTTGAAGTACAACAATACGACTTACCGGATCAATCATTTAGCGATGATGAAGAATGGTACAGTGAAATGGAGTTTGTGTCGGATGCAGATGAAGACGACGATGAATTTACATAATACGATTCAGCTAACTCATCTGACTCTGAAGATGAAGGTGAAGGTGGCTCCAATATAATACCATCCTGGTTGGTTTCTCCGGTGTCATCCGCAAGGCCCGTAGGTAGTGTTCCACACATCAAGGCATTTTTTAATAATGTTATTCCATTCTAATATTAATATAATCAATAGTTTACATATATAAAAGAATTTAATCTATTACAGGTCAATCACATGGTGCATTCATCAATCCATCTCCACATTATAGTTATATTGATTGGAGTCATCCAGACGAAGAGATGGATTTCGCAGGGTTGGACGTTCCTGGATCTTGGCAGGTGGACCAGGAGTTGTATGTGGGGTTGCGATTTGAGAGCAAACAGGCGGTTCAGTTGGCGTTGATGAAATATTCAATGAAAATTCACCAATCATTTGAAGTTGAAAAATCAACAAAGTCCTTATGAAATGTCCATTGCCCAAATCGTTCAACGGGTTGTCCTTGGAGGTTAAGGGCCATTTTATCAAAGAAGTCAGACAAGTGGGAAGTGTCGAAGTACGGTGGTCCTCACAATTGTGTCAATGCAATGTTGTCACAAGATCACGCAAAGATGGACTCCAACTTTGTATGCTCATGCATTCTAGGTATTACACTTTATAAAGATTTTCAATTTGATAATTAAAATAATTCATATATGATATGATCTTAAAATTTTTTATATGATGTGTCAGGCATGGTCCGGGAATAACCTGCTGTTACCGTGTAGCTAATACGGGAAATAATCCAAACTATGTTAGGATACAAAATTTATTACAGGAAAGCATGGAAGGCGAAACAAAAAGCCATAGTGCATGTATTCGAAGACTGGGATGAATCATACGCACTTTTGCTGAAATGGTTGGAGCATTTATAGTTGTATGCCCCCGGAGCCTATTATAAGATCGAGACAAATCCTGTCATCGTTGGTAATCGGGTTGATATTCACAGTCGTAAGTTTCTTCGTGTTTTTTGGACATTCAAACAATGTTGTGATGCGTTCAATTACTGCAAGCCGATAATACAAGTTGATGGTACATTCTTGTATGGTAAGTATCGTGGTACCCTCTTCGGAGGTTTGACCATCAAAATCTACGTTTTGAAGTCGAGGAGGCATTCAATCTAGTCAACCAGAGAGGGGGCCAGGTGTGGAATGTTGATCTACCATCTCGATATTACCAATGTGGAAGATTCCAATCATTTCGCTTTCCTTTCTCTTATGTAATTGTTGCATGTGCTCACGTTCATATTAGGTATGAATAGTATATCGATCCCAAGTACAGGTTAGACTGCATCATGAATGCTTACTCCTGTGAATGGTTCCCCGTTGGCAATGAGGAAGGTGTACCTGCAATGTATATGCCGCAGACCTTGGTTCCGGATGACTTGATGCTACGTCCAAAGGGACGGCCAAAATCAACCCGGATAAGGAATGAGATGGATTGGAGGGAGTTCCAACCTAGCCAACTTTGCAGGTTATGTAGGTCTGAAGGGCACAACCGGCGTCATTGCTCTCAACGCGCCGGACGATCGAGGAACGTCTAGATGACGAATAAGGATAGTTTTTAAGGCATCGTGTTATGTTTAATAATATTTAATGTAGATTTAGTTTCGTCCTACTTAATATTTATGTAACCACTGTATGGTTTTATTTAATGTTAACTACTTAACCAACTAGTTACTAATAAGCGAACAAGCTATATATTAATGTTAACAATTGAAAATGTCATATCTACAGCAAAACAGTACATCAATGGTGTCGGTGTTCGAATTCGTTAGGCTGCATGGGTGACAAGATGCACTGACGACCTCGGTCTCTTGCTTGACGATGTGGGTTTCGCCTTATCTCTTGTTGTGTATCGTCATTTCCTGCATCATCACCTAACTCCATAAAATCCTCAAAATTAATATTAAGATCGATGTCGACTGCACCATATTCAGGAGACCGCATCGGCGTGTCTTGAAGCTGCGTAATCCATCGTTGAGGTGCAACAGGTGTGCAGCCAGATGGTGTATATGGTACCGATGTGTAATACATCTGGGAGGAATCTTCAGCCATACTCGAACCCACTGGTGAATAAGACGTACCTTGATGCATTGTTGGACTTGTATGTGTATAAGATGGACCTGGATGCAATATCGGATCGGTTGGTGTATACTCTGGATGCATACTCGGACCTGTCGATCCTGAAGGTGGCGGAAGATCTGGATAGAAATAAATCTGTGGAGGCTGACATGGAATATATGAAAATGGTGGAGGAACGTAATATGTCCTAGGATCTCGCTCTAGGAAATGTGGCGGATAAAATGGTTGGGCTTCAACAGGCATTCTGTTTCGGTCTAGACCACTAGTTTCCCTGCTAGACCGACTAATCGTCATGGGTACCACTGGTTACGCCTGAGGTTGCATATCAAGTGGAGCTTCCCTAATTGGTGTTATGAGCCGATTATGGGACCATACTGCCATAATCATATGCTCAGTCTCACTCCTAATCTCTTCAAGTGATATTTCTCGGCTCCCCTCTGGCGTGACTAAATAGTTGACCCGTTCAAGCCCGTCAGCCTGTGCAAGGTTAAATTAGTAAAGATAATGATAAGTTATTAATGTTTTAAAATAAAACACACCCTTAAAAATAAAATTACCAAGATGCCCTGCTGTGCATTTTTCCGAGTGATCCACCGACGAGTATGTCCCCAATACCGTCTCATATACTCCGATTGGCTGTTCATTTCCCCCTGTTGTGCTACGCCTTCTTGGACCCATCTCAACCTATTGTTCCATGCTTCACTCATTGGTGCCATCGTTTGATACCAATCATGACCATATTTCCCCCTAAGCGTTAACTTGTGGGCCCATTTCGGTTGGGAGGGTGCTTTAGGAACATGTTGGCTGAAGCCAAACTATCTCATCGTTCGATCAGGTTGATGAAAATCCCCAATATTAAAGCATATCAATGGCACAATTGTCCTCCAGATATGCATGCCTTCGACACGTATATACGACAAACTTGCCAAGGTGTACTCGTCATATGGCTCCCACACGATCTACAAACATTCAACAACTATCATAACAGAGAACTAATTAAGAATTACTAAAATCAATGATGTATTACATCAAAACCCTTATATCGGATGGTTCCATGGTATCAAAAACATCTCGATAATAAGGCAGTTCATGATAATGTCTTGAAAAATTCCTCCCACACTGTTTAGGTCAGAAGTTAATAATACCACAACTAACGCTTAATCAAATAAAAAATTAATCTCACCTGGTTCCATATGGTGTCCCTGGTGGTCTATCAAAGCTTCTGAGTCTGGGTGCCACTTTTGGAAACCACACCCATGCCCACATTTGTACCAATGTAGCAAAACCTCCCATCTCTTTATTGGAATAGTTAGTGGCAGTACAAAGTTCACGATATAAATAACTTAAGACCGCTGATCCCCAACTAGCTTGTGCAACAAGATTAAAATCCTCTAACAATGTTAGATATCTTAATGGGACATACGAACCAGAACGATCTGGGACCAACACTCCACCAAGTAACCTCATAATATACGCTCTAGCACAACGGGTAGCCACTACTGGATCAGACAAATCATGCTGCTCGAGATCTCCAAATTGTGCATTTATCCATGTCAGTCTCAAACGACTACCATGAAAGGCTTCTTCTTCTAGGATCACTCCTAGCATTTGACCAACATACTGTGACCAATTATCACAAGTTCGACCAATTACAGTCACTCCATCATTGCGAAGACCCGTTAAAACAACAATATCTTGCAAGGTGATAGTGCACTCTCCAAATGGCATGTGGAATGTGTGGGTCTCAGGCCTCCACCATTCAACCAATGCACTTATTAATGCGTGGTCTAACTGGAACAACGATAACTGAGCAGTGCCCAAAAAACTTGTCATCTCGAGAATCCCACTAATGGCCGTGGGAATGTTTACACCTCCATCCTTAAATTGTTGTGCTTTTCTTATTCTAAGAACTCGATCCTCTTCATTGTTCCAGACATGTTGAGAGACATGTGTCTTTTGCATGTGTAACAACGCATCTTTAATGGGGCCATGATTAATTGGATGAGCCATATTACCTTAAAAAAATAAAATCATAAATACATAAACCATGAGTACAAATAATAATAATAATAATAATAATAATAATAATAACAATAATAATAACCACATTAATAATAACAACAGCAACAACAACATAACCCTAATAATTTATGAAGATACACTAATAATTAACATAATCATAAATTAACACGTAACCCTAATAATAAACAAGAATACCAACTAAACAAATAACAAATATAACATTAAGATCTATACAAGCAATAGTAACATTAACATAACCATAACATAATAAAAAATAATAAATAAAGATAATGGTAATATGAGCCACTACTAATATCCTATATATAAACAAATAATATTTAAAAATTAAAAAACATTCACAAATACCAAACCTCATTATAATATTAATAGGATATTACTGTATGATCATAAACCACATTAATAATAGATTTAATAATAATAATAATAATAATAATAATAATAATAATAATAATAATATTAATATTAATAACAACAAAAAAACTAACAATAAATTTAATAATAACTAATAAAATAAAAAAATTTAATATAATAAAAATAATGGTACATTCTGAATGCACAAAAAAAAGATATAATAAAAAATACAAATAAATAATATAAAAAATGATAAAAATATGGTATTGTAAAAATTAAATTAAACACTTCCAGAAAAATAGTTGATAAAGTAGAGTGTAAAAAAAAATGCAAAATATTGGTAAATGAATATATAATAATTAATAAAATAATTAAAATATCATATCAGAAAAAATTAATATTTACCTAAACTTAATATTGAATACAATAGAGTGTAGAAAAAATTAAAAGAGTTTAATATAAAGTGGGAGAATGGATAAAATATCGTGTTACAAAAGTGAGAGAAAATCTGTGTTGGGGGAAGGGGAGCCGGTTATGGGTATTTATATGGGGGGAGGATGTTAAGTCTCTAAAATGTCTGATGTGCATTTCCCTAAGTTTTGATGAGAACTAAACATTGGTTAATGATTTAATCAACCTTCATATTGGTTGCTAACCTGTCTATTGAGTGTGCAGATTAAATAAGTGATAGAAGCTCACGTCCAACACACAAGTGATTGAAACAAACGTCCAGCACTGTAGTAATTGAAACGCTCGTCCAATGACGTGGCATTTGGAGCCCGTCCATTAGGGTATCAAAATTGCTAGTCCAATGACGTGGCAGATGGAGCCCGTCCATTAAGGAATCAGAATGGCTCGTCCAATGACGTGGCATTTGGAGCCCGTCCATTAAGGTATCAGAATTGCTAGTCCAATGACGTGGCAGATGGAGCTCGTCCATTAAGGTATCAGAATGGTCCGTCCAATGACGTGGCATTTGGAGCTCGTCCATTTAGAATGGTCCAATGACGTGGCAAGAGGCTCTCGTCCACTAGAGTAACAAAGGTTCTCGTCCACTAAAGTTCAAGAGGCCCTCGTCCACACCAGTCTTTGGACTTGCTGAGTCCTTAATATGGAGCTTGTCTACTAGCCCGAATGAAAACTCAAATGGCTAGATAGATGCGGATATTTTCAAGATGGAAGCACTTATCTTATAAACATGAATTCTATAAGGATTATCAGAATCGTATTTCAAGAACCAGAAAGAGACTTGAAGCCTTCTCTCCTACTCAGTTTCACGCTTATCAAGAAAAGTCGGAAGTTACTCTCTCAAGCAACCTTGGATAATCAGAACCAAAGACCAGTTAAAGAATGCTTCCAACATGCTTTATTCCCTAGTACCTCTGGTCCTTACACGAAAAGGGAAGTGTACTCAGCAAAGTACAAAAAGCTCTCTGCATAACTCTGATATGGCTGTATCACGATGCATAAAGCCATGATCCTTCATGTTAGAGCACAACCAACGACTCTATTGCATTAATGACTACCCATAACGACTCTATTGCATTAATGGCTGCCCAGAACGACTCTATTGCATTTAATGAAGTTCTGCTTGAAGCCAACATCTGAGGGGATGTCTCTAACGGATCCTAAATGCTTGAAGACCATAAATATAGAAGTCATTGAAGATGTAGAAGAAGAGAATACACATTGCATTAAAAAGTCATTACTCTGCGCATTAATTTCTTCATTCTTTCATTCTGTATTCTTCAATCATTTGAAGTTATTACACACACTTTCCTAAGCTTTACATTTAAACCACTCTCTGAGTGTTAGTGAAAGTTCTGTCTGTCTAAGTTGTATTCATTAAAAACGAAATCTCTCAAACAAACCTGAGTGAGCCTGAAGAGGCTAGGTGTGCAAACAATACTTGTCTTTGAGCCTGAAGAGGCTAGGTGTGCAAATAATACTTGTGTCTATAACCTAATCAGTTATAGTGGATAAATCTTGGTGCTGCCAAGGACTGGATGTAGCTCTTTGCTTTGAAGAGTGAACCAGGATAAATAACTGTGTCAATCTCTCTTTCCTTAAACTCTTTAATTGCTTTAGTTTTCTTACGTCTATCAAGTGGTGTGTTTACAAAAGTCACCCGTCCATCCTGTATTCTTCCACTCGTCCAAATTTAGCTTCTGTTTGTGAAAAGATTTCAACCTTGTTTAAATTCTGATAAACACAATTCAACCCCCCCTTCTCGTGTTTATAGTTGTCTATTTCAGTTGGTATCAGAGCTCAGCCTCTGGGTTGAGCATCTAAT
The DNA here is from genome assembly GCA_030762895.1 of Sophora flavescens. Lineage (NCBI taxonomy): Eukaryota > Viridiplantae > Streptophyta > Magnoliopsida > Fabales > Fabaceae > Sophora > Sophora flavescens. Next base: position 118,162,119 of record CM061063.1, read on the forward strand.
AGTGTAGAGGTAAAAGGTCCTGAAGAATAGACATGACTGCTGCAGCTAGTTCAAGTAGAAGTCATCAGACTGAAGGAGCTTCCCTAACCAGACCTCCTTACTTCAATGGAGAAAACTACAACTATTGGAAAGATAGATTTCAATGGTTCATTCTATCTGCAAACTCTGAACTTTGGGATGTCATTACAGATGGTCCATTAATTCCCAAGAATGATGATAACAGTGACAAACCAAAAGCTCAGTGGACTGCTGCAGAAAAGACAAAATGGGAGCTGAACCACAAAGCTAGATATAACATAATTTGTGCTCTCAGTCCGGAGGAGTTTGAGAAGGTATGTGCTTGTGACTCCGCCAAAGAAATATGGGACACTTTAGCTGTCACACATGAAGGAATGATGGCTACTTGGGAGGATCTGGAGTCAACATCTTCTGATGAAGAAATAGAGGAAGAAGCCAATCTCTGTTTGATGGCCAACACTGACTTAGACTCTGACGATGAGGTACATCCTGACTATGAGGAATTACTTGATGCCTATGAGGAGTTGATGGAGGAATCCAACTGCTTATCTAAAGCCTTCAAATCCCTCAAGAGAGAGTATGTAAAGCTCACCAGTGAGCATAAACATAAATCTCAAGAGTGCGAGAAGCTGGCTAAAGAAAACAGTGAGCTGAAGACTGAAAAGTCTAATGAAGCTAAGATCTCAAGTGAAACATCACCATATGAAGAAGTTGAAAAACTTCAACAGAAAGTGGAAGAGCTCACTTCTGATCTTGCCAAATTTGTTAATGGTAGAGACAATCTGACTAAGCTACTTGGTAGTCAGAAGCACCCTCTTAACAAAGAAGGTATTGGATATGTCCATCGGACACATCATAAAGTATCAACTAAAGCTTCTACAGTATCTGTTAAGTCAACTGTAACCAAAGCTACACCTATTTGTAACTTCTGTGGAAAAACTGGGCATGTTATGTCTAAGTGTATCCATAAGAAGAGAAGGAAGTCTTCACAGACTCCTAGAACTAACAGAAAAGGACCCAGAAAAATATGGGTACCTAAAGATCAAATAATTTTTGTTGCAGATGTCCTCAATAGGACAAAGAAAACAACACTATTGGTACCTGGATAGTGGTTGCTCGCGTCATATGACAGGAGAAAGGTCTATGTTCCTAGACCTCCAACTTAAGAAATTAAGGAGGACACGTTGCTTTCGGAGGGAATCAGAAAGGAAAAGTTATAGGAATTGGTACTATTGGTGGTAAACCCCCTCTTCTCTCTATATCTAATGTTCTTATAGTTAAAGGATTAAGACACAATTTGCTTAGCATAAGTCAGTTATGTGATAGTGGTTTTGATGTTTCCTTTACCAAGGATGTATGCATAGTTAAAGACTTTTGTGGCAAAACCCTCTTTTCAGCTAAAAGGCAACAAAATCTTTATAAGATTGAACTGTTTGATCTCTCGGATCAAAGTGTAACCTGTATGATGTCTAAAGAGGATAAGAGATGGTTATGGCATAAGAAGCTAGGACATGCTAGTATGAAACTAATTTCTGAATTAAAAAGGAATAATCTCGTGAGAGGATTGCTTGATATTAGCTTTAAGAAAGATGTCTTGTGTGATGCATGTCATAGAGGCAAACAGATAAAATCAAGTTTCAAATCTAAAAATCAAGTATCAACCTCTAGACCTCTTCAGTTGTTACACATGGATTTGTTTGGACCAGTTAGTATTGCCAGCCTGGCTGGAAGAAAATATGGATTTGTCATAGTTGATGACTATTCTAGATACACATGGGTACTCTTCCTAACACACAAGGATGAGTATTTTAAGGCTTTCTCAGTATTCTGCAAAAGAGTACAAAATGAGCAGGGTTTCTGTATTTCTACCCTTAGAAGTGATCATGGGGGAGAATTTGAAAATGAGCAACTTAGACAGTTCTGTGAGGAGAATGGAATCTCTCAGAATTTCTCTGCACCTAGAACTCCACAGTAAAATGGAGTGGTTGAGAGAAAGAACAGATCTCTGCAAGAGATGGCTAGATCTATGCTCAATGAAAATAATCTCCCTAAGTACTTCTGGGCAGAAGCTGTATGTAAACACTGCTTGTTATGTACAAAACAGAATACTTATTAGGCCCTTTCTAAAAAGGACTCCTTATGAATTGTGGAAAGGAAAAAGCCCCAACATATCTTATTTTCATGCTTTTGGATGTGAATGTTTTATTCTGAATACCAGAGATAATCTTGGAAAGTTTGATTCTAAGGTAGACAAACGTATTTTCGTAGGATATTCTGAAAAGTCTAAGGCTTTTAGAGTTTACAATTCAAGAACTTGTATTATTGAAGAATCTGGTCATGTTCAATTCAATGATGGATTAAAGACTGATAAAGAACTATCAGATCTAGAAGATGATCTTGCAGGTCTTGATATAAACAAGTCAGAAAGTCAACAACCTGATCAAACCAAAACAGAATCTGTGCCTGAGGCTGAAAGACAAGTGAAAAAAACGAGTCAGCAGACAAGTGAAGATCTTCATGATGATCTCAAAAGGGATTGGAAGTTCAATACTCATCATCCTAAGGATCTTATTATTGGAAATCCTTCTGAAGGAGTAAGAACCAGATCCACATTAAGAGAATCAAGCAATGTGGCCTTTATTTCAAATTTGGAGCCTAAACGCATTGAAGAAGCTCTTGAGGATGAAAGCTGGATTCTTGCTATGCAAGAAGAACTTAACCAGTTCACCAGAAATGATGTCTGGACTCATGTCTCTAAGCCTAAAAACAAGTCGGTTATTGGAACAAGATGGGTCTTCAGAAACAAATTGGATGAAGATGGTAAAGTTGTCAGAAATAAGGCAAGGCTAGTAGCTCAAGGCTATAACCAACAAGAAGGTATTGATTATAATGAAACCTTTGCACCTGTAGCTAGAATAGAAGCCATACGCATTTTAATGTCATATGCCGAACAACACCAAATTACCCTGTTTCAAATGGTTGTAAAAAGTGCTTTTCCAAATGGTATAATTGAAGAAGAAGTGTATGTTAAACAACCCCCTGGTTTTGAGGATACTGATAAACCAGATCACGTTTTCAAACTTAAAAAAGCATTATATGGTTTGAAACAAGAACTTAGGGCATGGTATGATAGACTCAGTTCTTTTCTCATGCATAATGGTTTTACTAGAGGACAAGTAGACACTACTCTGTTCAAAAAATGCTTTAAAGAGAACTTTATTATAGTTCAAATATATGTTGATGATATTATTTTTGGAGCAACTAATGAAAAGTTGTGCAAGGAATTTTCAAATCTAATGCAAGCTGAATTTGAGATGAGCATGATGGGAGAATTGAAGTTCTTCCTTGGATTACAAATCAAGCAAACAAGTGATGGAATTTACATTCATCAACAAAAATATACCAAGGAGATACTCAAGAAATAAAAAATGGAAAATGCAAAGCTCATGAAAACCCCTATGCAACCCAATGCAAAACTAAGCAAAGATGCTGAAGGTAAAAAGGTAGATCAAACTGCCTACAGAGGTATGATTGGCTCTTTACTATACTTAACTTCAAGCAGACCTGACATTCAATTAAGTGTCTGTATGTGTGCTAGATTCCAATCTGATCCTAGAGAATCTCATCTTAAGTCTGTTAAAAGAATATTTAGATATTTACTTGGAACTATTAATCTTGGTTTGCTGTATTTAAGATCAAAAGAATACAGATTAGTGGGATATTGTGATGCTGACTTTGCTGGAGACAGAATAGAAAGAAAAAGCACCAGTGGAGGATGTCACTTCATTGGAGCAAGTTTAGTCTCATGGTCAAGTAAGAGGCAGACAACCATTGCCCTGTCTACCGCTGAAGCAGAATACATCTCTGCTTGCTAGTTCTTCGCTCTCAACTCTTATGGGTAAAACATCAACTTGAGGATTACTCTATTTATGAACATAACATATCTGTATGGTATGATAATTCCAGTGCTATATGCTTAACTAAAAATCCAATTCAGCATTCTAAGGCTAAGCATATTGAAATCAAACATCATTTCATTATGGATTATGTTCAGAAAGGCATCTTTGATATTAAGTTTGTTAAAACTGAAAATCAATGGGCTGATATTTTCACTAAACCCCTCGCAGAAGAAATGTTTTTATTTATTAGAGATAATCTAAACATGCATTGCATTTTTGAATGACATGTATGAATGTTAACGAGTCTATGCTAAACCTGTCATTACTCCTATATACATGTTCTTTTAACTAAGCATTAGTTCAGGGGGAGTAATGATACAATAGTTTAAGTGGAGTATGTCTACTATGCTTGCTGCATTACTATGATTTTCTTAACATGTTATCTTGCCTTTAACATATCTCATAAATAAAACTTGATAACCCTTTTTGATGTTGACAAAAGGGGGAGAAAGGGAGAAATGAATAGGGAGAATGGGAGAATAGGAGAAATAGAATGGGAGAATGAATATGATATGACTTGTTCACTTAAGAAAATTTCAACCTGTCTATATATGCTATTTTCTTTGTTGGTATTTTCTGAGGTTCATTAAATCATCTTAATGTTTGTCATCATCAAAAAGGGGGAGATTGTTAAGTCTCTAAAATGTCTGATGTGCATTTCCCTAAGTTTTGATGAGAACTAAACATTGGTTAATGATTTAATCAACCTTCATATTGGTTGCTAACCTGTCTATCGAGTGTGCAGATTAAATAAGTGATAGAAGCTCAAGTCCAACACACAAGTGATTGAAACAAACGTCCAGCACTGTAGTAATTGAAACGCTCGTCTAATGATGTGGCATTTGGAGCCCGTCCATTAAGGTATCAGAATTGCTAGTACAATGACGTGGCAGATGAAGCTCGTCCATTAAGGAATCAGAATGGTTCGTCCAATGACGTGGCATTTAGAGCCCGTCCATTAAGGTATCAGAATTTCTAGTCCAATGACGTGGCAGATGGAGCTCGTCCATTAAGGAATCTAAATGGCTCGTCCAATGACGTGGCAGATGGAGCTCGTCCATTGAGGTATCAGAATGGTCCGTCCAATGACGTGGCATTTGGAGCTCGTCCATTTAGAATGGTCCAATGACGTGGCAAGAGGCTTTCTTCCACTAGAGTAACAGAGGCTCTCGTCCACTAGAGTAACAGAGGCTCTCGTCCACTAAAGTGCAAGAGGCCCTCGTCCACACTAGTCTTTGGACTTGCCGAGTCCTTAATATGGAGCTCGTCTACTAGCCCGAATGAAAACTCAAATGGCTAGATAGACGCGGATATTTTTAAGATGGAAGCACTTATCTTATAAACGTGAATTCTATAAGGATTATCAGAATCGTATTTCAAGAACCAGAAAGAGACTTGAAGCCTTCTCTCCTACTCAGTTTCACGCTTATCAAGAAAAGTCAGAAGTTACTCTCTCAAGCAACCTTGGATAATAAGAACCAAAGACCAGTTAAAGAATGCTTCCAACATGCTTTATTCCCTAGTACCTCTGGTCCTTACACGAAAAGGGAAGTGTACTCAGCAAAGTACAAAAAGCTCTCTGCATAACTCTGATATGGCTGTATCACGATGCATAAAGCCATGATCCTTCATGTTAGAGCACAACCAACGACTCTATTGCATTAATGACTACCCATAACGACTCTATTGCATTAATGGCTGCCCATAACGACTTGATTGCATTTAATGAAGTTCTGCTTGAAGCCAACATCTGAGGGGATGTCTCTAACGGATCCTAAATGCTTGAAGACCATAAATACAGAAGGCATTGAAGATGAAGAATAAGAGAATACACATTGCATTAAAAAGCCATTACTCTGCGCATTAATTTCTTCATTCTTTCATTCTGTATTCTTCAATCATTTGAAGTTATTACACAGACTTTCCTACGCTTTACATTTAAACCACTCTCTGAGTGTTAGTGAAAGTTCTGTCTGTCTAAGTTGTATTCATTAAAAACGAAATCTCTCAAACAAACCTGAGTGAGCCTGAAGAGGCTAGGTGTGCAAACAATACTTGTCTTTAAGCCTGAAGAGGCTAGGTGTGCAAACAATACTTGTCTTGAGCCTGAAGAGGCTAGGTGTGCAAAGAATACTTGTCTTTGAGCCTGAAGAGGCTAGGTGTGAAAATAATACTTGTGTCTGTAACCTAATCAGTTATAGTGGATAAATCTTGGTGCTGCCAAGGACTGGACGTAGCTCTTTGCTTTGAAGAGTGAACCAGGATAAATAACTGTGTCAATCTCTCTTTCCTTAAACTCTTTAATTGCTTTAGTTTTCTTACGTCTATCAAGTGGTGTGTTTGCAAAAGTCACCCGTCCATCCTGTATTCTTCCACTCGTCCAAATTTAGCTTCTGTTTGTGAAAAGATATCAACTTTGCTTAAATTCTGATAAACACAATTCAACCCCCCTTCTCGTGTTTATAGTTGTCTATTTCAGTTGGTATCAGAGCTCAGCCTCTGGGTTGAGCATCTAACAGTGTAGAGGTAAAATGTCCTGAAGAATAGACATGACTGCTGGAGCTAGTTCAAGTGGAAGTCATCAGACTGAAGGAGCTTCCCTAACCAGACCTCCTTACTTCAATGGAGAAAACTACAACTATTGGAAAGATAGATTTCAATGGTTCATTCTATCTGCAAACTCTGATCTTTGGGATGTCATTACAGATGGTCCATTCATTCCCAAGAATGACGATAACAGTGACAAAACAAAAGCTCAGTGGACTGCTGCAGAAAAGACAAAATGGGAGCTGAACCACAAAGCTAGATATAACATAATTTGTGCTCTCAGTCCGGAGGAGTTTGAGAAGGTATGTGCTTGTGACTCTGACAAAGAAATATGGGACACTTTAGCTGTCACACATGAAGGAATGATGGCTACTTGGGAGGATCTGGAGTCAACATCTTCTGATGAAGAAACAGAGGAAGAAGCCAATCTCTGTTTGATGGCTAACACTGACTCAGACTCCGACGATGAGGTACATCCTGACTATGAGGAATTACTTGATGCCTATGAGGAGTTGATGGAGGAATCCAACTGCTTATCTAAATCCTTCAAATCCCTCAAGAGAGAGTATGTAAATCTCACCAGTGAGCATAAACAGAAATCTCAAGAGTGCGAGAAGCTGACTAAAGAAAATAGTGAGCTGAAGACTGAAAAGTCTAATGAAGCTAAGATCTCAAGTGAAACATCACCACATGAAGAAGTTGAAAAACTTCAACAGAAAGTGGAAGAGCTCACTTCTGATATTGCCAAATTTGTTAATGGTAGAGACAATCTGACTAAGCTACTTGGTAGTCAGAAGCACTCTCTTAACAAAGAAGGTATTGGATATGTCCATCGGACACATCATAAAGTATCAACTAAAGCTTCTACCCATCATCTGCAGCACACCCAGAATAAATTAAAACGAAGGAAAGGATAAATACATAAGCATGGGGGGACTAAAGCCAAGACCCATGGAGGAATCAAAAAGAGTTAATGAATCTAAAATTAGGCAAGCCTAATTTATTTCTAAAAAAGTCCTCTCTAATAAAGTTAGGAGGCGAATCCCACCAAAAAGAACCCTGGTTCTCAACTCCAAAAGTTGCTAGCTTGTCTGCACAAGTGTTTCCCTCTCTAAAGATATGAGAAACTCTGAATTGCATTTTTGAGACCTGCACCAAACAGTTTTTTCATAAATTCCTTAGAGTCCAAGGCACAATATTAGATGAAGTGAAGGCTTGCACCACTAACTGAGAGTCACATTCTAGCCAAAGTCTGGTCCAACCCTGCTCAGAAGCAACTTCTATAGCCATCATTGCAGCAATCAACTCAGCATGAAGAGCAGAAGACATGCCAAGGTACCTAGAGAAGCATCCCAGAAAAGCACCTCTATAATTTCTAAAAATACCAGCACTAGCAGCATGACCTGGCGACCCTCTAGACGACCCATCCGTGTTGCATTTGAGCCAGTAGCAAATAGGAGGGAACCAGTCAACCTGCTTGATAGATGGAGCTTTGTTCAGGTGAGCATCTACACCAAAGGCTTTTAAAATCATGAACTCTTCCAGAGAGGAGGACACGAAGCCCTTAGAATGCAAACCCGAAATCCTGACTAAGCTACTTATAAGACTAATGGCTCTTGCAGCTGGAATTCTAACATTATTGAATCTGACCTGATTTCTGCAATGCCAGATGAAGTAGATCACAAAAACCAAGGCTGCAGTAACAACATCCTTCACCTGACAACATCAAGGGCGGAACTTGACAAAAGTAATACTAACATATAGGCGAATTCGAAAATTTTAATGGTGAATGAACCAAATTAATATTTTTAATTTCTTGTAAAGTTTTACAATAAAACAACTTTGAAAATATTGAAGGGGCAAAGAGTCCCTTAAGTCGTTGTTAAATAAGAATATTTTTAATAGTATAATACATTGTTTTTTAATTAAATAATATATAATTCTAATCCTCTATCAAAAAAATGTGGAATTGTCAGATTAATTAGCCCACTGAACATTTTCATACAATATTAATCATGTGAAATGCAAGTGTGTAAACCAAATAAAGATAAAGTAAATTAAACAATTCAAAAGAATGGTGGACCGAACTAGATTTGCTATTTCCTGGTTTACCTAAAATTACCCAAATTGGATCGAACTACTTTTTTTCACCTACCCCATGGTGGACCGGTTCGAATGAGTCGGATTGGCTATTTTGACAACTCAATCCCTTATAAATGGAGGGTTGAGCTATGATGTATCATCCATATTTTATACCACCCACTGTATCATCCATATGACAAATTTTGGGTCAATCAAATTGCCACATAGGCTGTCAAAATTTCAAACTTTCTGGTTGTATTATATTGTAGTCAAACTATATGAATACAGTATATTATAGTATAATATATGTACTCTTTGTATTTGCAAATTTAACTTATATTAAAATAATGTTTTTTGATTAAAAAAACTGATTATATTGCAAAATATTATTGACAAGGAACATTATTTTAATTTATATTAAAATATTACTTTGCAATATAATCAGTTTTTTAATAAAAAACATCATTTTAATATGAGTTAAAATTGCGAATATAAAGAGTACATATACTTTACTACAGTATATTGTATTCATATATTTGACTACAGTAGAAATACAACTAGAAAGTTTGAAATTTTGACCAACCCAAGTGACAATTTAATTGATCCAAAATTTACCTTATATGAATGATGTAGTGGGTGGTATAAAATATGAGTGGTGTACCTTAACCCAACCCATAAATGGATAAGTAAGGGTTGATATTAATATGCTACTTAACTTTTTGGGAGCATGTGCTCACCACATGACCTTTTATACTAGTATATGTGTATTTTAGATTCTTTATCTTAGAATCATGTTTCAATAAATTAAATTTGTAAATATAAAGAGTACATATATTATACTATAATATACTGTATTCATATAGTTTGACTATAGTATAATACAACTAGAAAGTTTGAAATTTTGACAACCTATGTGATAATTTGATTGACCCAAATTTTACTACATAAATAATATAATGAGTAATATAAAATATGGATGATACACCTTAACCCAACCCATAAATGGATAACTAACTGTTGATATTAATATGCTACTTAACTTTTTGAGAGCATGTGCTCACCACATGACCTTTTATACTAGTATATGTGTATTTTAGATTCTTTATCTTAGAATCATGTTTCAAAATCATGTTAATCAAAAGCTCCTCTCACATAACTTTGGAAAAAACAGTTATATGGAACACATATTTTTTCTTACTTTTGCAATGGAAAAAATTTCAACCAAAAAAATTCATTTTTTTTTCAAATAATTATAAAATAGGGTTAAATATATTTTTAGTTCCTTATTTTTTATAAAAATTCGGTCTTACTCCCCCGTTTGGAAAACATAATTTTTTAGTCCTCATTTTTTAAAATGTGTTAGAAGTGATCCTTATACCACATATTTTTAGTCTCTCATTTTTTAAAACCAAATATTTTTAATCCCTCAATTTTTTTTTATAAAAAATCAGTTTTAGTCCCTATTTTTTAAATGAAAGTATGATATAGGAACTATTTCTGATACATTTTAAAAAATAAGAACTAAAAAAATACATTTTCCAATAAAACCGAACTTTTGTTAAAAAATAGGGAATAAAAAGATACTATTTACCCCTATATAAAATCATACAGTGCGCTCAATGAGCACGCTCTGTTTCATATCTTCGATGAAAGAATTAAATAAAGCTTCTAGGACATAGGACCCCTACAGTGCCCTCAATGACCACGTTCTGTTCCATAACTTCAATGAAAGAATTAAAGCATCTAAGACCCCAGCACAGGTTCTTTTTATGAATATAAATGTGTGTTAATATTGCTAGTAGCTGTTGTCACGTCACGCAATTTTCTGTGTTCTTTTCGTTATAACCTTACAGAAGTTTAGTACTATAAAAAAATCCTTTTAACTCTAAGATCAAATGTATTAACATAAAATTCACTTTTTTGAAATTCTCTTAAATAATGTATTTAGGATCCTTATTAACATTTTTCATAATGTATAAATGGATTAATACACTGTAAATAATATAAATAAAATCTTCCTAACCGTTGCATTTCTCTCTCTCTCTTGGTTATATATATTACACTTGCGTATTATATACTATGTAAGTTTACTAATCATGTTTGATGCCACCGTTATGGAGTTTCATCCGGCTATGAAACCACAAGACCACCCTTTCAAGGACTTTTTCTGTTCTTGTATTTTTCAGTTTAGCTGAAAATATTTCTACTTTCTCTTAAATCTTGTTCACTTTATTACCAAGAAAATAGACTACAATAGACGGGAACGAGGTCCTCTCCATTGACTGGAAAATTCCAATAGAAGAGAGACAAACACAATAAATAAAATAATAATATTTATTATTTTATTTAGTGTGACAGTCCTCCCTTGCTCAAGTAAAACAACCTTGAAAATGGAGTCATGCCAACAATAAAGGAAATAACTAGCAATGGGAATGAATTCGCTGGTGTTAGAGAAACACTTTGATTTCTTTCCGTAGAAATTCTCACTCTTAAAACATTCATTTCTTTTTTTTTTTTATTTTGAAATTTGTCTCTTCTTTATAATTGATGACTTAGATATAACTGACTCATGTCTCATGAGATAATTTATTCCATAAGCAATAGATTTTATGGAGAGAAATGTTACCTTTTGCAGTTTTTCTATAAAAAATACAGATTATCCACCTACTTAAAAAATACTTTATACAATAATATATTCACCTGTTAATAATATATATATATATATATATATATATATATATATATATATATATATTCACCTACTTAGATACAATATATGATATGCGCTAACTTTAACACAAAATTTATAATTTTCTAAGAAAATATAATATTTTTCTTTTATTTATTTTTTGATCAAATATTTTTCTTTTCTTAGTTTGTGAAAAAATTAATTATTCTTACAACGGTTGCCAAGTGAGCATGAATATTTGATGCTTAAGGAATATGTTTTGCACACCCATTTTATTATAATTTTATACTTATTAATAACGTATAATTCTTTTATTAACTTATATATATATATATATATATATATATATATATATATATATATATATATATATGATATGATTAAGAACGGAGTGTTGATATTTGAAAGTTTTGAACATTTATCTAAAATAATTTATATTGTCGTGATCTTCTATTTATTTTTAATATTTTTTATATATGTACATTTTAAAAATACATAAACAAAATACTATATCATGACCTATTTTAAGGTTGAAGAATATTTCTATTTAAAAACCTATTAACCGATTAATTTAATTATTAGTCACGTGATATATGCTGAACCAAAATTGCATACTTTATTAATAAAGTTGTGTTATTTGGACACAAATTTTAGATATCTTATAAATCAAAAAAATATTAAAAAATTAAATACATTATATGATATCATATATATTTCTTTTTATCTTTTATTTATTTTTTATAATCTTTATATACATACGTCTCAAAAATATATAAAAAATATGATATCGCCAATTTTGTGTAATATTCATCTTATAATTTAATATCAACTCATAAAAATGATGTAAAACAAAATTTTGTGTATATCAATGTTGTAGGCATAAACCTCCAAATTTCCCACTGCTTTATAGTACTTTATTAGGAAACAAGCATGGGGGCACCGCCACAAAGGCTCCCCCTCCTTCTATAAATAATCACCTTAGTTGATAATCTCAATTCGCTCACAAGGAAAACATGGCTTGGGTTAATGCCAGTAACTCTCCCTCTTTCTACTGTTTGGTCTTTATTTCTTCCCTTCTGTTGGTCTCCCATTTCCATGTCTCCGAGGCACAAGTCCTACCCCCAGTAGTGAAGGGACTGTCGTTTTCTTTCTTTGCCAAAACTTGTCCTAATGTTGAAACCATTGTGAGAAACCATCTCCAGAAGGTGTTCAAGAAGGACAATGGCCAAGCACCTGGCTTACTCCGTATCTTCTTCCATGACTGCTTTGTTCAGGCAAGTCGGTGTACACCATCATTTATATTAACTATCATTTTTTTCTTGTAAGGGCTAGTTTGTGAATCACATAAATGTACAGGGGTTGGGAATCTTGGGATAGCTCAACTATTTTGTGCTAAGGGTTTAAGGAGTCGAGGAATTGAACGACTAAGTTCAAACTATGATAAAAGGAAAAAAAAAAAAACTAACAATAACAACTAAACGTATTAATATTCGCCTGTCAAAATATGCTTTGTATGTTTGATTCGGGTTCTTTCTCAGGGGCAATATCAAGCTTAAATAGGTTCTTTTCTTTGATATTTCGAATACGGGTTAGAGCACTTATAATATTCTAAATCAATATGCATTTGTTTATAAAAAAATATATTCACCTATAAAAGAAAGCATAAAAGTAGAATAAAAAACTTATGGACATGCCCTTGTAAAATTTAAGGGTGAGTAAGATGTTGATAAAGTAGCCATACATCAAAAATAACTTCATAAGTTTTAAGGTTATATAACTGAAAAAAAACTTATTTGGTTTGAAACCCAACCTAATTAGTTATTTGGATCGAATGAGTCTATCAGAATATCCCACAGTTTAGGCTTTTGGGCTCGCATTGAGATTAATCTCTGGTTCGACTGACTGAGTATGTTTTTATCCTTTGGTTGTCAGCCTTTCAATGGAGGTGATTTTGTAAGGATTCGAACTCGTGTTCCTCATATTCTCCTTTTTATAAGGATTATTGCTTCCACTAGATCAATACCCCATTAGTATGCAGAAAAAAGTTATAAACTTAATAATATCTTAAAGTTTTGGGATCTAGTATAAATGTAATGTCTGAAGTTTTGGGGTCTAATATGTATGAATATGATGTAAAAACAAAGATTTTTCACCTGGCCCATAATTTTGAACCCCTTAATCCTATCACTGATATATGTATGAAAATTCAAACTTTTTCGCTTTCAAATTTATAAAGAGATATCAAACTGATCTAAAAAAAGGTGTTATGTACTTATGTTGTGTGATCTCCAATTAATTTTTGATGTTGTGTGATGTGTACTACAGGGATGCGATGGGTCGTTGCTGTTAGATGGGAGTCCTGGTGAAAGGGATCAACCAGCGAATATAGGAGTGAGGCCTGAGGCATTGAAGACAATTGATGACTTGAGAGGACTTATCCATAAGGAGTGTGGAAGAATAGTGTCCTGTGCCGACATCACTGTATTGGCAGCTCGTGATGCTGTTTTTCTTGTAATAATCTCTCATCCCTTTTCTTTCGATATTTATTTCAAAGTGTCCAAATGCTTTGAACTCGCTGGCCAATTACTATACCCCTACCCACCTGGCCAGCAAATAACTCCAGCCTTATTAACTAAACTTAATATGACATCATTTTTGTTTCGGTTATTTTTAAATTTTTTTTTGGTTCGGAGAGTCTTTGACCCCGTTCAGATGTTTAGAGTCTTTGACTTTGACTAACCCGAAGTTCAATCGGGAGGTAAGTAAAGTTTGACCAAGAGTTGTTGCTGTCAAGGATCGAACTCACGTAAAGCACGAACCATTCGTCCTTAACAGCAACACATTAATCACTTGTGCCCAACTGTTTGGTGGGTTATTTTTAATTTTGATATATTATTGATATAATTTTTTATATTATTAATAAGTATACTCAGTTTAAGAATATTTTACACTAACAGAGTGTAAATATCTTTTTCCTATAAAAGCTAAATATATTTAATAATATAATAATACATAATTGATTTATAATGTAAAAAATCTTTCCATGATATAGTTAAATCCTTAAGGGTGTGTTTGCAAGTGAGTTTTGGAAGGAGGGAAAGGAAATAGAAGGTTTATTCTTTCTAATCTATATGTGAACCTATATTTGAGATATTTTTAAAAATAAGGAATAAAATGATAGTTAATTATATAATCTTCCCATCACCATTTATTCATTTTTATAAAATATTTTATAGTTTTCTTAATTTTTCACTGAAAAATAAGTTTTTATTTTCCGTCCTTCCAAAATCCGAGTAGCAAACATACCTTTAATTTAAAATGTTTCAAAACAAAGGTTCTGCCAAAAGCAATGACTGAGGATTGAGTTTTTTAAAATTGCACGATGATACAAATTCAGAGATCCTACAATACATATTGACTTAATAAATAAATAAAAATGTTAAGTACACTCGATAATGAAAAAAAAAATTTACAATAAGAATCCATGTATTTAATAATTAAAAAAAAAATATTTATTTTTTCAATAAAAATTTGTTTTTTAATGATATAAAAGTGCTCGTTAACATAATCTATGGGACCTCATCTTGTACTTGGTTTTTTTTTTTGTTTTTTTTGAATTTGTACCCTAATGAATATTTAGACAGACTCACTGTTATGTGACTACTGAAAACGACATCTCGTTCTTGCACCAATAACTGACGCACTCTAGGAAACAAATAGAAATAAAAAGACAATTTTACCCCAAAAATTGAAATAGAAAGAAAATAATAAAATATAAATATTTTAATATTTTATTAGTAAAGGGAAAAGTGGAAACTAGAGAGATTGAAGAATATAACTATGGATAAATACTACAAATCCAAGTGACCCTAGTGATAGCTATAATTTGTCTTTTTTAGCATTTGTTTTTGCTATCATCTTTTTATAGTCATTGGGTTTGTTTTACAACACTTCATCTAGTTGTACTAATTAATATTATATTTTCTATAATCTAATAATCCTATACGTGAAAATGATTTTATTTAAATAAAACTTTTTGAAGACACATTTTACATTTGTTATCGAGTTATTACAAAGCCTCTAGTTGAAATAATTAACTAATTTTTTTTTATAATCTTATCATTCGAAAAAATTTAATTAATATTATTTGAATAAAATATATTCTGAAAATAACTTTGGCATTTGTTATCAAAATATACACTTATATAAAATAGGGAGAGAACCATTGGGTTACTATTGGGATTTAGGGAAGTGGTGCCATAATCTATATGTATAAATAGATCAAGAATAATCAAATAAGCAAAAGCATCTTTGTACTACACTTTATCCTAAACAATAAATATTTTCCTATCCTAAAGCCAACACGAGAAAAAGTATCATGTTGCCTTTCAGGGAATGTACACATTTTTAATTTTAAATGGAGGAGCCTAACTGTGTGTAAGTGATGATTTGTGTAGATTCTTTCTGCTAGTGCATCATTTTTATATATTTGTTTTCGATTGATGACTTTGCAACATGGCCACCACTTTATGTTAAGTATGTGAATATACTAATTGGCACTAAAGATTGTCAATATAAAACACCAATGTTGGATACAGAGTTGGTGGTTCGGTTAGGATTAATTTTAAGGTTTTAATATTATAACTTTATGTCATCTTACTTCAATGAATTTGTTATCATACGACTTCTTTATACCTATCAGATAATAAAAACTTGTACACTAACATGATAGTTAAATTATCTATGTAGCTCATAAAATAGATTCGGTGGATTCAAAATATCACACATTCATGCATTTAATACATCATTAGATCAATCAAAATAAATATTCGAGAAAGTCTAAGATTGATTCGACGGTGTATTATGCATGAATGTGTTAATATGCGATATTTTTAATGCAGGGAATCCGGATATGGTAGCTCAATTATTTGACTCTTAATGGTGTTTTTGAACTTTGTACAGTCCGGAGGACCCGATTTCAAAGTGCCACTAGGAAGAAACGATGGCCTAAACTTCAACATAACAGGAACAAACAATCTTCCATCACCCTTTGACACCACAAACACACATCTCAATACTTTTGCAGCAAGAAACTTCAATGAGGTGGATGTGGTTGCATTATCAGGTGCACACACATTTGGCCGTGCCCATTGTGGCACAATCTTCAATAGGCTTGACCCATTAGACCCCACTATGGACAAAACCTTAGCCAACAATCTCAAAGCCACATGCCCAAGTGCAAGTTCTAGTAACACAGCCAACTTGGACATCAGAACCCCAATATTGTTTGATAACAAGTACTACATTGACCTACAGAACCGCCAGGGTGTGTTCACATCAGACCAGGACTTGCTCAGTAATGACAAGACAAAAGGGTTAGTTAATTCTTTTGCTAATGACCAGAACCTGTTTTTTGAGAAGTTTGTGAGTGCTGTGATAAAGCTGAGCCAATTGGATGTTTTGACTGGAAATCAAGGTGAAATTCGTGCCAAATGCAATGTGGTGAACAAGAAGAAATCTATCTTATCTTCTGTAGTGGAAGAGGTGGTTGAAGTGATTGATCAGTTCTAAACTGAGGCATAGTTAATTACTTATTATGGGGTTCTTTGTGTGTGTTCTATGTATGTTCTCTTGCTTTTTAGTTTTCTGAAATGTTTCTTGTGACATGGAGTATGGACGTTCTAACTTAGGCCTTTTCTTTCTTATTTAGTGATTGACTCTACTTGTAATAAGAACCTCTGTACTTGAGTTTGATATGCAGTACACTTCTTGTTTATGTTTAGTCCATTTTCATTTTACTTGTTTTTCTGCTTCTTTGGTTTATATTAATTTTTCCCCCCTTTTTTTTATCCTTGTCATCATCTACTCAAGGTTGTCCAACTCACCACCTTGTTGGTGGCGATGGTTCCACAACAAATAAGAAAGAACAAAGGTAGGGGGTTAGGTTGCTGAAGTGGTTTGAGCAAAAGGGTAAAAGGAGTTGGAGGAGTGGGAGGTCCAAGGTTCAAACCCGAGCAAATGCGAAAAGTTAACATAACAACTAACTACTAACATTTGTCTATTAAAAAAAAAGAAAAAAAAAAGGTAAAACGTGTAATCCTCTAAGGTATGTACAGATATTAGGCTAAAGGTTCGATTCGCCACCACCAATTTCTATCTTGATTGAATGCAATAGGGTGTGCTAGTGAATCATTCATTAGGATATAATGAAGAAACCTTGATTTACAGAACAATAGTTTCCTTACTTCTAATAAGAGAATAAATGAAGTGATTTGGCTTATAGAAACTCAAAATTCGAATTAAATTTGGACAAGTGAATGATTCTATTTATAGATAACTCATGCCCTTTGATGATGGAATAAAAAACCCTATATGGGTTTGAATGAAACAATGCAACCATTCATCGTTGTAACCATTCATGTTTAGTCACATCCTATCATGAAGAACACCCAATTTACTTGAGTGGATTATAAATCATGCATCTAAGGTTTTTAAACCACGTGTTAATTTTAACATAAACAAAGAACACATTTAGGGTTGCACATATATGAATTTAGAACACCAAGCATATCATGCCCGTATAAAGTAATTGTGTACCTTTTACCATTGTTATGGTTAAACAAGTTTTGAGGAAGCTTATGAGTATTTTTTTCCTTGTTGTAAAAAGACCACACATCTCTTTCTGTCGATGAACAAAGTTTTAACTCACGAACCTCTCTAGTTTGACAATGTCAAATGTCTTCTCCTTTAATGTTGCAACAGTCATTACTATAGAATGAATAATCAAACCTAAAGACTGTTGGTGGTGATGGTACCGGTTCTGCAACAAAGAAGAAAGAACAAATGTACTGCACAATCCTTCAAGGCGTATGCAGATACTAGACTTTAGGTTTGATTCGCCCCCGCCAATCTTTATCTAGACTTGGTTTGCACACTCGAATCAAGCGTATCGTCAATGACAATTTATAGAACAATAGTTTCCTTAATTCCCTCTTCACATAATTAAGGAAAGAAAGGAAGTGATTTTGCTTGCAGAAACTTGACCAATTTCGATTAAATTATACATAAGTGAGTGCTTCTATTTACAGACCAATCTGCATGCCCCTTGGTGATGGAAAACAACCCTTAATGGGTTTGAACGAAGCAATACAACCATCATCATTGTAACCTTTCATGTTTAGTCACATCATATGCTAGATAGAGTTCCAACCAGGTCCAATCTTTTTCATAGGAACATTTTAGGAGAAAATGATTCTCTAATATGTGTTTTTTGCAATTTGAATGTTGAAAATGCTAGTCATCTCTTCTTGCAATGCTCCTTTACTAATGCACTATGGAATAGGATACTACTTTGGCTAGGTGCTGACTTCCCTCTACCAGATACTATTACCCAATTGATTGTCATTTTTGGTGATGGTCTTCGAAGGTAGGGGAGTAGTGGTGGCTGTTTACTTTTGTGGCATGCTGTAGTTTGGTGTATTTGGGGGCTTCGTAATGGCATTATTTTTGGTCATGAGTCGGTTTAACTAGTTTATTTACTGGATAAAGTGAAAATGCTCTCTTGGAGATGTTATTCAGCTACTGATCGTGGTTATTTGTATTCCTTAATTTTCAGGTTGGTGTAGTGATCCACTTGGTTGTTTTGCTAAATAGGTCATCTTGAACTCTTTTTTTTCTTCTGGATTTTGTTATTCTGTTGGCTTCATCATACTTGTATTTGGGTTCTAGAGTACCCCTTGTGCTCTCATAAATATATCTTTTGCCTTTTTCAAAAAATATTATGAAAGAACACTCCATTATAAAAGATTTGAGAGCCATGGTGTGACACACACATTAGAACAAGTCAAAACATGTTCTACAAAATTCTGCAGACTGCGAGAGCCTAGCGCCTATGGACCGAGTGCCCAGTGCTCGATGATATTTTGCTCTCATTTCACCAAAATAAAGATATTTGATAAATAAGCTTGTATCCCTCTTACATGTAAAAGCTTATGTCCCTCTTATTTGATAAATAAACTTATGTCCCTCATTTCACCTTTGGACTCACGTGCTCTCATGTGTAAAGGTGTTCCAGTTTTCACATAAAAAGCAACTGGTTTTCAAAACTATTTCATCCTATTATTATTTTTTAATTAAATTTTAATATATTACTCGTGTAAACTATTTTACTATATCAATCAATTATAAATCATTTTTGTATGATTTTAAGATATAATTATATAAGACTTAAATTTTTTTAGTAATGTGATAATTTATAATTAATTGATGATTTAAAAAAGCTTTTACATTGGTAATAATTAATTATCAATTAAAGTTAGATTTCATACTTTCCTCATTATATCACCCATTGTGCATTTTTTCTTCTTTTGAAACCATTGATCCTCCTCCTCAAGTATCCCATCCTGGCTACAAAAAAGTATTCAAAGATTATCATCCAAGACAAATTTACAAAATCCAATAAAAAAAAAAAACAATATTTACAAAATAAATACAAAAATATTTTATAAATTTATGAAATAATTACAATATATGTCAAACTACATTCCGGTCAACATTCAAATAAGGAAACTTGTGTGTGTTGAGAAAGGGTGCCCTCGCGCACCAACCATGAATGGAGAGGTTTGGCGCAATGCTCCAAAGCTGTCTATTTTGAAGGCATTTATTCAGAACAGAAACACTATTTTTTTTGGTAACTAGACGATAAGGAGAACAGAAACACTATTACATTACATATGTTCCTCTTTTTTCTTTCATTCTTTGGAAGTTTGTGGTCCCTCGATTGTCTGCCATGTTGTGCTTGTGCAACCCACTTAATCAAAGTCGGGTATTTTTTTTTTTTATCATAGCATATAGATTTTTTTTGGATAAGTAGTTAATTTATTAATCACAAACCTAACCAGAGTTAAGTAAAATATATAAAAGCAAAACATACAGAATTAGATAGTAGGGGTGTTTGCGGATTGGATTGGATCGGTTTTCAGTTAAAAACTTATCCGATCCAATGATGAAAACACCGTGTGGTTTGGATTGGATCGGTTTGCTTCCTTTAAAAAATCCAATTTGATCCGATCCAATCCAATGAAATGCGGTTTGGATTGGATTAGATAATTCAGTTTTTGTTATACTTTATTTTTTCTTGTGTTAAGTGTCATTTCTACTTATTTAATAATGGACAAAAGATAATTTTCATTTAAGGGAGCTAGTTTAAGGTGCTCAATACCTATTTTAACATTTCTCTATACTAGAACAGTAGAACCTTTATGAAAGTCCGTAACTATTTGTTCCATATTAACCGTTATTTGATTTGATGAAGAGTGAGGACAATTTTAGAGAATTCTTGACAAAATATTGAGAGTTTGAGAAAAATAATTATTGATATTTTTCAACATTTTCTTTTATGTTAAATATTCTATTATGTTAATTCTCTATATCTACTCTTACTTATCCTATTTTTTTTCCTTGAACCAGCTACACATAAATTGTAGCTAATTATTTTTGAAATTACTTAATTGATTTCCTATTTTTATGTTTACTCAATCAAGTATATATATGTTATGCATCAAAACTTTTAGTAAAATATAACTTCAAGACATTAACATTTATTCTAAATAATCACATATATGTCATTTCAACAAAAATATTAAAGAGAATGAGGGTCATAAAAGTATGAAAAACAATATTTAAGTATGAGAAATACTATAATCTCACAAAGAATAGTATATGTCTATAGTAGATCGGTTTGGATTGGATTGGATTTAACTATGGGATCTAAAATCCGATTCAATCCAATAAAAAAAACGGTCTTTTCGATTTTCGATTTTTTCGGTTTATTCGGTTTACGATTTTTCGGTTCGGTTTTGGTGATTTGTGTAACATCCTAAATTTTAAATATAATTTTTAAATAGAAACATTAAGCTATTATGAGGTTTAGTGTAGAAATTGGTAATATAAGAATGTATCAGAATTTTCTTTAATAATTACAAAAGAATACTAATTTGGATTAAGAAAAATAAGAAATAATAGAAACAAAGATATATAATAAAAGATGAAAATAAATGAAAAGTTGGTGGGAGCCACCTACTATCTTTCATTTATAAGAATTGGATTAGTAAAATGCAACTCCTGGGGTTGCAGCAAGAAACGTGGCTTCTTAGGAAAAAAAAAAAATTTAAAAATTAAAGGAAAGGTCCCAATTAGTAACGGTGTTGTCACAGGTCATTGGGCCATAACAATTTAATATAAAATACGGCCTAAGTAGAGATTGAAGAGGAGGGTAATTTCTTAATTGACAGAACTAAAACCTAAAGATATCTAGTAGCGCCGCACAGGAGACGTGAAGGGTATTTCCATTTCTTGCCAGTACAACCGTAACAACACAGATCCAAGAACGTCACCAAACGGGAGGAGAATTTTTAGGGAAGCGCAAATCCTTATCATACGTAAATTTTAGAGCACAATGGAGGTCTACAAAAGGTGAGTAAAAATATCTTTGCTCACATTTTCATGGTACAATTAATTTTTGGGTTCATGATTCATGATATGAGATTTTAAATATATTTTGGCGTTTACATGAATCCTTTAAATGTTTTCATCTTGTTGACAAATTAATTTGATAAGTATGTTTTTCTTGAGGCTACACAGAAATATTTTTGTTATTATTAATTTGTTGGGCAATATCTAAGTGTTCCTTTTCTTTGATAGTAAAATTGCCAACTTGATCTGGCATATTTGTATACCACTCTCGTGAGAGTCAAAAACAAAAGTCCTCTGTCAATTTGACTCATGCTTTCAACCTCCAATTGCCAACATTCATGTTGATTGGTTTCACTTGGACAAAGTGAACTTATATGTATTTGAGATTAAAATCTTCTTCCCTGACCCACTTGTGTCAATTGGTTAAAGTGTTAATTATATTTCTTTTAACAGGACTTTAGATTCCTATACTATGGATCAAATTCAGCTTTAATTATTGTTAAGAATTATATATGATAGATATGAATTGTGGTTGTTATGACATGCCCTTTTATGTTAAGTGATGTTATAGTGTCGCCTTAGCATGTTATTACATCATTGTTATTGATGTATGGAGTTTGAGAACCCAATTTTGATGGTCATCTGGGATGACATATTGCATTACGCATGAGTTGGTCATCACCTTCCGGGAAGGGATGACGGTATACATTCTATTCCGGGAATAGGATGAAAGATATCACCATCTGGGATGGGATGTCAAATTATTAAAATATTCACATCTGGGATGGAATATTAGATACCTCCATCTGGGATGGGGAAGGCAGTGGGACGCCATTGCATGGATATGAGCTCATAGACCTTAGTGGATCTGGGATTCACACCGGTTCTCGGGAACCAAAGAGTCAAGTTAAGTGATTACGGGAATCACGGAGTCATGTTAGTGGAGTTGCATTGTGTAGAGTCCGCATGGTGAATGTGATTAAGTGCAATGAGATGCGACCGTTCTTTGAGTTTATGAGTTTGTGCTCTAAATGCTTGGTATTAGTTTTATTTATATATATCATTATTTTGGAGGAATATTATATCCAATATTTAAAAAAAAATTAGCGGGTACCATGAATGTTTTTCCGGTTACCGCACCGGCTGAGAACAACACTATTTACGAAAATATTTTTAGAACTTGATTTTTATTCACTGGGATTATATCTCATTAAAAGTGTTGTTTTTGAGCACGAGGACGATATCACTTGAAGTCAAGAGGATTGAAGACTTAGCGAATTTACTTATTTATTATCTAGCTTTGTTAGTATTTTATTTTGAATAAGGAGCCGTTTGTGGCTAGACATATTTATTTTATTTTTATTTATCGTTGGGTTTATTAGTAGACGCCCGGTTCTGAGGCTTGGGGTTTTTATTTGGACGTATGGATTTATTATTTATTACTTTGATACATTATTACTATTTTATTTAATATGAGACATTTTCCAGACTTATATAATCGATAAAAATTTTATGACTAACATATTTTAATTAAAACTATTTAAAGGATTTTTATACAATTTGTTTTGGGTTACTAATGTAACGAAGGGCGTTACATTTATGGTATCAGAGCAGTTCGATTCTAAATCGGACTGTGGTAATGGGGATTTTTCTAAAATAAAACTTGGGCGCATAGGATGCTTGTTAGAGTTATAGATGCTGCATGCTATTCCTTGGGATATTGGACCTGATCAACCTGAGTATTTCATTGGTAGTGAGCAGATTTATGGCGACTAATAGGCGAGGGCGAATGTTGCACTTGCTGCAGACTTTGGATTGTATGGCCAAAGCTATGCAAGGGCAGACGGAGACACGCCGTCAACCGAAGGGGGAATGGAGGCCAGTCACTAATGACGTGGTGGCAACCTAGGACCCTAAGCACGTGGGACTTTCCGAATTCAAGAAGGATAACCCGCCATCATTCTGAGGCAGCTTAGATCCGAAGGAGGCTGAATTTCTTCTACTCGTTAAGAAGAAAAAAAAAATTATTATATTGTTTGATTCCGGAGCAACGCATTCCTTGATACACCTTTTATGTGTGAAAATTTGGAGATACCAATCTTTCATTGTCCTTTGATTCATACGTTTCTACTCCTGTAGGGATATTCTTGTTCTTCCATTGGGTGTTTAAATTGTTTCCTTGTGCGTCAAGACACTCCTTATGACATCAATCTTATTGTTATCTATGTATTGTATGTTATTCTTGGTATTGACTTATTGGCATCTAGACTCACTGCCATAAGTATTCTGACAAAAATATCCTTATCTCTTCACATCCAATGTCTAATGATTTTCCCCGTACCCGGTTCTATTGTTTCTGCTGTTGCTTGTCATAAGTGCTTAGTTGAGGGAGCTCAAGGATGTGTACTCTTATTCTCTGCTAAGATAGAGGCTGACAGTGTGATGTGACGGCTATACCTGTGGTGTGTGAGTTCCAGGATGTTTTCCCTAAGGATGTCTCTAGCTTGCCTCCAAATAGGGAAGTTGAGTTTAACATAGATCTAGTGCCAGGGAATGGACCAGTATCGGTAGCTCCTTATAGAATGACACCTTTAGAGTTGAGCGAGCTTAAGAAACGGTTATAGGAGATGCTAGGAAAGGGGTTTATTAGGCCTAGTGTGTCACCCTGGGGAGCACCTGTCCTACTGGTGAAAAAGAAGGATGGGACCATAAGTCTATGTGTTGACTATAGGCAGTTGAACAAAGTGACCATCATGAATAAATACCCTTTTGCCTAGGATAGATGACCTCTTAGACTAGCTGAGGAGAGCGTCAATGTTTTCCAAAATAGATCTAAGATCGGGATACCATCAAATTGGAGTCAAGAATGAGGACATTCCTAAGACAGCCTTTAGGGCGAGGTATAGGCACTACGAGTATGTAGCGATGCCCTTTGGAGTGACCAATGCTCCAGCCGTTTTCATGGACTACATGAATCAGATCTTTAGGCCGTTCTTGGATAGCTTTGTGGTGGTGTTCATAGATGATATTTTGATATACTCTAGGACATCAGAGGATCATGAGGAGCATTTGAGGTTAGTGTTGCGGATTCTGAGGGAAGAACAACTGTATGCAAAGCCAGAAAAGTGTGAATTTTGGCTTGATGAGGTGAAGTTTATAGGACACACTGTATCTCGGGGTGGTGTAGCGGTTGACTCTAGTAAGGTTGATGCAGTGCTTGGATGGGAGCAACCTAAGTCAGTGACGGAAGTGAGGAGTTTCCTAGGACTGGCAGGTTACTGCAGGAAGTCCATAGAAGGGTGCTCTCGACTAGCCTTACCTCTCACCAAGTTGACTAGGAAAGGAAAATCTTTTGAGTGGGATAAGGAATGCGAAGAGAATTTTGAGGAGCTTAAGAGAAGATTGGTGTCATCACCGGTCTTAACCATTCTAGATCCTTCAGTTAGTTTTGTGGTATATTGTGACGCTTCTAAGAATGGTTTAGGTTGTATGTTGATGCAGGAAGGTAGGGTAGTGACTTATGCATCTAGGCAGCTTAGGCCACATGAGGGGAATTACCCTACCCATG
This sequence comes from Sophora flavescens, assembly GCA_030762895.1. Lineage (NCBI taxonomy): Eukaryota > Viridiplantae > Streptophyta > Magnoliopsida > Fabales > Fabaceae > Sophora > Sophora flavescens. The sequence goes on from CM061063.1 coordinate 118,187,455, forward strand.
ACCTAGAGCTAGCAAGGTGATTTTTGCCCTTAAGATCGGAGGCATTACCTTTATAGGGCAAGTTTGAAGTTTTTAGTGACCATAAAAGCCTTAAATATCTATTCGACTAGAAGGAGTTGAACATGAGACAATGAAGGTGGATGGAGTTCCTTAAGGACTATGACTTCAAGTTGAAGTACCATCCGGGAAAGGCCAATATGGTGACTGATGCTTTGAGTAGGAGGTCCCTACACGTGTCGAGCTTGGTGGTGCAAGAGCTGAACCTCACGGAAGAATTTGGGGACATGAATCTGGAGGTGTTGGGTGTGTCCTTAAATGTATTAAGTTTGAATCTGAATGGGTTGGAAATTAATAGTGACCTTAGAGATGAGGTTAGGCGGGAACAACTTTTAGACCAAGAGCTGCAGTCTCGATTGGGACAAGAGGGTTATGAGTTGTCTATTGATGGGCTAGTGAAGTTTAAGAATGGGATCGTTGTTCCTAAGGAGGGGAGCCTTAGAGAGAAGATATTAGAGGAAGCTCATAAGGGAAAGTTTACCATACATCCTGGGATAACTAAGATGTACCAAGACCTTAAGAGGATGTATTGGTGGCCGGGAATGAAAAAGGATGTGGCTAGCTTCGTGGCTAGGTGTCTAGTGTGCCAAAAGGTTAAGATAGAACATCAGAAGCCTTCGGGGTTGTTGCAGTCCTTAGAGATTCCAGAATGGAAGTGGGAGAGAATTTCTATGGACTTTGTGATGGGGTTACTTAAGACACGTTTGGGCTTATACGCCATTTGGGTGATAGTGGATAGGTTGACCAAGTCTGCCCACTTCTTGCCAATTAAGGCAACCTATAGCTTAGACAAGTTGGCATACCTCTATATCAAGGAAATAGTCAAGCTTCGTGGGATACTCACATCTATAGTGTCAGATAGAGACCTGAGGTTTACCTCTAGATTTTGGAGAGCTTTTCAGCAAGCCTTTGAGACTAAGTTGAACCTTAGCATGGCCTATCACCCCCAAACGGATGGTCGGTCGTGAGTGACCATTCAGACCCTTGAGGACATGCTTAGAACGTGTGTCTTGGATGAATGAGGGAGTTGGGATAGGTTCCTACCTCTCATTGAGTTGCGTATAACAATGGTTATCACGCTAGTATGGGTATGGCACCCTATGAGGCCCTATATGGGAGGAAGTGTAGGTCCCCTTTATGTTGGTGTGAGGTAGGAGAGAAAACCTTGATATGACCTGAATTGGTCCAGGAAACCTCCGAGAGAATAAAAATGATTAGGGAGAGGATGCGCACGGCGCAAAGTAGACAAAAGAGCTATGCCGACAAGAGGAGAAAGCCTCTAGGATTCCAGGAAAGTGAGCATGTAATTTCGAGAGACACTCCTAAGACGGGGGTAGGGAGGCCGATGAAAGTCCGCAAGCTAAATCCTCTTTTCATGGGTCCGTTTCAAATCCCCGAAAAGAGTCGGGCCTATTGCTTACCAATTGGCTCTTCCAGCACAGTTGTCGAATCTCCAAGACGTCTTCCATGTGTCTCAACTCCGGAAGTACGTACCATATATTTCACACGTGATAGCTCCTGAATCAATACAATTGAAGGATAATTTAATCTTTAAGCCCAGACATATTCAGATCATTGGCAAGAGCACAAAAACTGAGGAACAAGATGATTTCATTGGTGAAAGTGATTTGGGAAGGGTTGACTCCAGAGGAAGCTACCTGGGAACTTGAGGAAGATGTTAGACAACATCATCCAGATCTTTTCGGAACGAGTACATAACTTAGTATTGCATTACCTTTAATGTTGAGTAGTTTGGGTGAGACGTGAGAATTTCGGGGACGAAATTCATTAAGGAGGGGAGAAAATGTAACATCCTAAATTTTAAATATAATTTTTAAATAGAAACATTAAGCTATTATGAGGTTTAGTGTAGAAATTGGTAATATAAGAATGTATCAGAATTTTCTTTAATAATTACAAAAGAATACTAATTTGGATTAAGAAAAATAAGAAATAATAGAAACAAAGATATATAATAAAAGATGAAAATAAATGAAAAGTTGGTGGGAGCCACCTACTATCTTTCATTTATAAGAATTGGATTAGTAAAATGCAACTCCTGGGGTTGCAGCAAGAAACGTGGCTTCTTAGGAAAAAAAAAAAATTTAAAAATTAAAGGAAAGGTCCCAATTAGTAACGGTGTTGTCACAGGTCATTGGGCCATAACAATTTAATATAAAATACGGCCTAAGTAGAGATTGAAGAGGAGGGTAATTTCTTAATTGACAGAACTAAAACCTAAAGATATCTAGTAGCGCCGCACAGGAGACGTGAAGGGTATTTCCATTTCTTGCCAGTACAACCGTAACAACACAGATCCAAGAACGCCACCAAACGGGAGGAGAATTTTTAGGGAAGCGCAAATCCTTATCATACGTAAATTTTAGAGCACAATGGAGGTCTACAAAAGGTGAGTAAAAATATCTTTGCTCACATTTTCATGGTACAATTAATTTTTGGGTTCATGATTCATGATATGAGATTTTAAATATATTTTGGCGTTTACATGAATCCTTTAAATGTTTTCATCTTGTTGACAAATTAATTTGATAAATATGTTTTTCTTGAGGCTACACAGAAATATTTTTGTTATTATTAATTTGTTGGGCAGTATCTAAGTGTTCCTTTTCTTTGATAGTAAAATTGCCAACTTGATCTGGCATATTTGTATACCACTCTCGTGAGAGTCAAAAACAAAAGTCCTCTGTCAATTTGACTCATGCTTTCAACCTCCAATTGCCAACATTCATGTTGATTGGTTTCACTTGGACAAAGTGAACTTATATGTATTTGAGATTAAAATCTTCTTCCCTGACCCACTTTGTGTCAATTGGTTAAAGTGTTAATTATATTTCTTTTAACAGGACTTTAGATTCCTATACTATGGATCAAATTCAGCTTTAATTATTGTTAAGAATTATATATGATAGATATGAATTGTGGTTGTTATGACATGCCCTTTTATGTTAAGTGATGTTATAGTGTCGCCTTAGCATGTTATTACATCATTGTTATTGATGTATGGAGTTTGAGAACCCAATTTTGATGGTCATCTGGGATGACATATTGCATTACGCATGAGTTGGTCATCACCTTCCGGGAAGGGATGACGGTATACATTCTATTCCGGGAATAGGATGAAAGATATCACCATCTGGGATGGGATGTCAAATTATTAAAATATTCACATCTGGGATGGAATATTAGATACCTCCATCTGGGATGGGGAAGGCGATGGGGACGCCATTGCATGGATATGAGCTCATAGACCTTAGTGGATCCGGGATTCACACCGGTTCGGGAACCAAAGAGTCAAGTTAAGTGATTCCGGGAATCACCGAGTCATGTTAGTGGAGTTGCTGTGTGTAGAGTCAGCAGGGTGAATGTGATTAAGTGCAATGAGAAGCGACCGTTGCTGAGTTTATGAGTTTGTGCTCTAAATGCTTGGTATTAGTTTTATTGATATATATCATGATTTTGGAGGAATATTATATCCAATATTTAAAAAAAAATTAGCGGGTACCATGAATGTTTTTAGGTTACGCACCTATATTTGAGAACAACACTATTTACGAAAATATTTTTAGAACTTGATTTTTATTCACTGGGATTATATCTCATTAAAAGTGTTGTTTTGAGAGCACGAGGACGATATCACCTGAAGTGAAGAGGATTGAAGACTTAGCGAATTTACTTATTTATTATCTAGCTTTGTTAGTATTTTATTTTGAATAAGGAGCCGTTTGTGGCTAGACATATTTATTTTATTTTTATTTATCGTTGGGTTTATTAGTAGACGCCCGGTTCTGAGGCTTGGGGTTTTTATTTGGACGTATGGATTTATTATTTATTACTTTGATACATTATTACTATTTTATTTAATATGAGACATTTTCCAGACTTATATAATCGATAAAAATTTTATGACTAACATATTTTAATTAAAACTATTTAAAGGATTTTTATACAATTTGTTTTGGGTTACTGATGTAACGAAGGGCGTTACAATTTGAATCGCTTTGGATTGGTTGATGAACACCCCTATTAGATAGGCAGAATTAGAAGATTTTAATTAAAGAAATTAAAAAATAACAGAATTTATTTATAAGAATTAAGTTAAATAATTTATAGTATTTTAAAAAAATTAGAAAAATGATAAATTGACACAGATTTTGGGACAACATACGTACACCGTATGAACAGTGTCGCACAGTGCGGCACTGTAGCTGCACTGTAACACTTTTTTTTTTTAATTTTTTTTTTTGTAAATAAATTTTTTGATTAAGTATGTGTCAATATCTGGTGAACGGGGTACAAATATCTGGTGAATGACTTCAAATATGTGGTGAATGCCCATACTAAAACCAAGTTTTGGATGCCTTAGATTATCTGGTGAACGTAGTTCAATTATCTGGTGAATGCCTTCAAATATGTGGTGAATGCTCATACTAAAACCAAGTTTTGGATGCCTTAGAGTATCTGGTGAACGTAGTTCAATTATCTGGTGAATGCCTTCGAATATCTGGTGAATGCCCATACTAAAACCGAGTTTTGGATGCCTTAGATTATCTGGTGAACGTAGTTCACTTATCTGGTGAATGCCTTCGAATATGTGGTGAATGCCTATACTAAATTAGCTTGTGGATGCCTTAGATTATCTGGTGAACGTAGTTCAATTATCTGGTGAATGCCTTCAAATATGTGGTGAATGCCCATACTTAATCAAAAAATTTATTTACAAAAAAAATTTAAATTTAAAAAAAAAAAAAAAACTGTGCTACAGTGCCGCACAGTGCAGCTACAGTGCCGCACTGTGCGGCACTGTTCATACGGTGTACGTATGTTGTCTGGCAAATGTGTGTCAAATTAGCAAACCTGAAAAAATTATATAAGAAAATTTTGACTTTTTAAACTTTAAGTACATGTAACTATTGCTATCACAAGGCGCAGCCCTGCATGTATGGACAAAAATTGAATCAATGAATCCATTGTTTTTTGAGTTATGATATTTGATATTAGAATTTGATATCACGAGGGAATACCATAGTTTTGAGTAGGTTGTGAGCTAATGAAATAAAGAGAGAGAAAAAGTAGAGTGATAAAAAATTCTACTCAAAACTAGGGTGTCCCTCCATAATATCAAATTTTTGTGTCAAAATATCACACAACTCTTGTTTTTTTCTCCCATAGCTTATCGATTGTCCTGTTTGAACTTTTGATCTCAGGGAAGTGGCGAATCTATAATTCGGTGGAATTTATGGATCGTCTGTCCCAGCTCACAACACAAATTCACTTTGGATAGGTTATAAATCGAGGGGAAGTGGGTATCGAACCCGTGACCTAGCTAGTAGGGCAGCGAGAACTTTACCAACTGATCCACCCCAAGGGGACAATCGGTGCATTGATTTGATTTGGATTCAATTGAATTGTGACTTAATCAAACTACTGCCAAACAAAGTTATGTTATATTTTTATTTTTCTCAATGGAAAATGCTAATTAGGGTCAAGGGTACTTGTTAAGGAATTAAGAAAAAAAAATTCATTAAAATTGATGTATTTAATATTTATTCGAAGAAATGAAATACTTCATCTTTCAATAAAAACTTGCTTTTTGTAAATTTCAAATTATCTCGATTGATGCATTTGTAATAAATAGAGGAATTTGTGGCATTTAATAAATTTTTTTTTCTAAGAGATATGTTTCCAAATTTAAAAGTAAATAAATATATAATTGACTGTGATACACACCTAACAATCTTGTAAAATATAGTAATGTCATGAATGTGTACCAAGATATCATGGAGTATGGAGAATTCTAGCAATTTATTGATGATTTGGAGCTTGTTGATTTAGTTGTGTTGGGGCAAAAGGTTCACCTAGTTTAAGTTGGATGGATTGACGATGAGTAGACCAGATCGTTTTCTCTTAATAAGGAGGCAATAGATCAGTGGAAGGTGAATTCTTAGTGGGCTGGTATGAGGGGTATTTAATTTATAGTTACTGTTGTATCTTGTTAAAGGGAAGTAATCTTATCGAATGACCTAAATCTTTTTGGTTCAATAATTTTTGGCTTCAGTTAAACGACTTCCACTAGTTTGCAGATGAATGTTGAAGAGATTTGAAGGTCGAGGGCTAGAAAATTCTATGCCTTTATGGAAAAACCAAAACTCCTTAAAGGTAATTAAGAGCTGGAATTCTAAGGTGTTCGATCACTTAGATATCAAAATTAATCAGCTGGTAGAGGATTTAAAAGTATTGACATAAAGGCGGCTGAGGAGAAGTTGTCTAAGCAAGACGTTGTCCATAGAAGGCAAGTTAATTCCGAGCTTTGGAAGGTGTGGAAATTCAAAGAAAATCTATTGTATTAGAAATCTAGAAACATGTGGAAAAAGTGTAACGCCCCCTCGACGCTACATTTCTGACTCGATGCGAAAAAACATAAAAGAAAAATTTAATACTGGTTATTTTCGGAAAATAGTTTACGTAATAATTGCTTTCAAAAAATAGGTATAAAAATTTTAGTCGAGGTAAATACATTTTCAATAGGTACACATCATCGTCGAACAATGTAATATACATCGTAGTGGTAATAAAATATCACAGCATACAAGTTTTATTTTTCAGAAAGTATACACCTAAACAAAAGTCATAACTGTACAACACTGAAAACCTACGAAGTTTGAAAAACTACTACTCAAAAGGATGGCCCTCAGAAGCTAAATATACAGATTGACCTAAAAAAGACATACTTTCAACAAAATAAAGACAACCCAAAAATATCCTAATTAAGCTGGGCACTCTAACGGACATCTACTAGGAAGACCCCCGTGGTCATCCCCACGATCAACGGCCTCTTCAAATATCCGGAATACTATCCCCGAGTGAAATAGGGGACTTCTCTGCAGCATCTGTACTCACGTACCAAGGTACAACAACAAAGCCAGAGAAACATATATATCGCAAGGGTGAGATACCGACAAATGAGTTTTATCATGATAACTACATGCGCGACACACAAATAACAACATACACACACACATCCAGCACATGAATTCTTAAGATAATCATAATATTTTAAACAATGGGATTCATACCCGACAATCATCGTAATTTGAAAAAAGATGCATGACACTTTAACGTCCACCATCTAATTTTTGATATTTAGTCTCTGGAGATCCTAACTTCTCTTCGTCGAGCAGTATAGGCTGGAATATCCCCATAACACAATTGTTTCCATGAGGTCGGCCTCTCAATTTAGGTCCGAGCTCAAATTGTTCAAGGGTATCACACTCAAGCACCTAAATAATATTATATAGTTCTCTATTGAGTACATCCGTGCAGGGTAACCGACTTCCATGACCCGAGATTGCAAAGCCTCGAGCATTCCGTGGATTTCGAGCCCGGATGTCCGCAAAGTCCCAAAAACACATCTTTGGTACGTAACTATCCAATTTGTCAATCTACCTTTTGTTGATTGTAGCTCGATAACACAATGGGACGTTTGCCAGACTATGCATGTAAATTAGTTGTTCTCGTTGTTTTTCTTTTTCATTCGTTCTTTCTTTGTTGAAGCTCAAAGCTCACGACTACCTTTACTCAGGTATTAAACCCATTACACTACCAACATAGGATTTTTAAATCCGCTACCACAATTTCTTTCTCATAGGAAAACTAGCCTGACGTCTCGGTCATCTAGGTCCTTACCTCTTTCCTCAATATTTCAATAGGAACACTAGCCCGATGTCTCGGTCATCTAGGTCCTTATCTCTTTCCTCAACTTTTCAAAATAATTTTCGTTCTGTGAAATAACAAATACCAAAAACAAATGCTCCGAAACTTATCCAATTTTATCGGAAATATTTTCGGTGATTTAAAATCCTTTTGCAGAAAATCTTTTCCGCTGAAATTCATTTATAAAACGTTAAGTCGCAACGAAATTCATTTTTTCTCAAATCCATTTTCCTTTTGAAATTTCTTTTCCAAAAACACATCATTTGCTTGAAAATCATTTCTAACACGTTTTTGTCCAAAATAACAAAACTATTTCTCATAGTTTTGCTGTAAGTCATTTTTATAAATTATTTTTCATTTAAAATAAAATCATTTATAAATCAAAGGCTTTTTATTTTCCAAAACGTTTTTCACCATCAATATTAACATATTTTTGAAACTCAATTTATTATAATTATTATTTATCTTCTTTTTGAATTTATTTTGGAAAATTTATCGTAAATGAACTAATGCTTAAGTCACCATTGTATACACTACATTACTGGCTCCATCAGAACAACTTGTTGAACTGAGCTGATTAGCAATACAATTAGGAATACCTCAAACTTGATCTAAATCTCATCGCTGATACAGATTACTTCATCAACACCCTTTGCTTTCAGCTCTTCAGCTCTCTCAATGAAGCCAGGCACATGCTTCAAGCTGTTCCAAAGAAACAAAGTTAGACCTCAAATTCAAAACCATTACAACAAGTGCAACAAGAAAGGTCAACTAGCCTCATTCTGTCTACAACTGAATGTAAAAGGAGGGATAAACAAAACAGAACATGAACTCTTGTGCGACTAATAAATTATGACTTTAGGAATGAGAGTACCAAACAGAGGTTTCCCTGAAATGGATTCAAACTGAAAGAGGTAGTAGAAAATTACCAGTAATAAAGCTCTTAGTGCGATCAATTGGATCAAGAAATATAGAAAATGAGTGTGTTTGCAATTACTCAGCAATAAAAAAATATTGAAGGAAAAAAAAGAATGAAAGAACAAAGTAGTGTGAAAAAGTTACATAGCATGAGAAGGGAAATAATTTAGTATGGTTGAAACCATAGCCTCTTCACAGATTGATCTGCAATTGTTATTGGACCTGCAACAAAGCTTGAGTTGAGTGAGAGTTCATTTACTTACTGAAATCATAAAAAGCCAATGCAGCAGAGAACATACTGAAATCATCTTTGTTGAGAATGTCGAATTTCTTCCTGAAATAGTTGCATATCACTTCTCCGGCAGCGTTGGCGACTTTACCGATCTCTGCGAAGCGAATGAGTTGAGTTTCAATGAGGACAAAGAGTGGAGATTAAAACTATTGACATGCATATTTTTCTACAATACAGAACGAGCTAATCACATGACAAAGTCAAACTATCGAGGAGATCTCACTAGAACAATAGTAGAGAACAAACTATAACAGTTCAAAGAAGAAGAAGAAAATGGCATTACCGATCGAGTCTCATAGAACCTAAATTTCTGCATAGAGTCTCATCAGGCTCAGGGAAAGTATCAAAATGCCATGCAAACACTACCAAATTACCAAAATTCAGAATCAACAAAATGCAAAATACTCACAGCCAAATAATACAGACCCATATCCTGCTTCAAATACAGCATTATTACCCAAAAATGATTTAATATTATCGATCTTTCTTCATAATTTTAGCTCCACCACCGCCTTCGCCAATCAGAACCACCACCACCATCACTGCCACTAATCTTCTCCTATAAACAACGGACCATGAGAAATCAGGGGATATGGTCGATGGAGATAGAAGAATCACGGTACCTTGCTTGGACGACACGGTTGCGCTAGGGTTCGGTCTGAAGAAATAGGAGAAGAATCACGCGAAGAGGATTAGTAAATTGATCCAAGTTCATATCGATGCACAATGGCAATGGAGGACATCATTCAGTCACGAGATGGAGGGGGAAGCACTCACCAGTCAGTCACGAGGCGACGACGAGATGGAGCGACGACCGTGAAGAAGGTTAGGGCCTCGAGCGGCCGTGAGTGAGGGAGAGGTTGTGGTGTCGGTGAATGAGTGAAAGAGGTCAGAGTGAGGGAAATTACAAAACTACCACCGTATCACTTTCTACAACGGTTCATAATGTAACTGATGTAGAAAGTCATTCGCACATTACATTTTATTACAAAAATACCACATCCCTACTTTCTACAACTGTTGTAGAACAACCGTTGCAGAATCCCTGATGTACAAAGCATATTTTCCAATAGTGTTTACACAAGAAATCATATTTTCTGCTTACATTCAACTTAGCTGAATCTACTATAGACATTTTCCTTTACAACTTCCAAACTCATACAATTCATCATAGCTCCGAACATTGGATCATTATCCTACATTTCCTTAACGGTACTCTTCCTCGATCAACATTTGATCATTTTATATATAATTTTATCTTAGTTATTGATATTGATCTTAGAGGCTCTTGTTGAAATGTGGTTAATTCAGTTAGTTGGTTATTAGAGTTGTTAGTGCTGTTAGGTGGATAAGCTGATTAGTTAGTTGAGATAGTGACCGATAAATAGACATTGTGTAAAGTGCAAAGTGCAAGTGAGATATGCACAAGTGTAATTGTGATTGAAAGTGAATAAAGAAGTGAAGTGATTCAGTGAAATTTTTGTGTTCATATCTTGCTTTTCTTCTCAACTCTCTTCTACTCTAAAACTCTTTTATTTGTTTTGAGTGTGGGTGCATCAAGTGAGTGTGTGAGTTATGGTTCCAACAATTGGTATCGTGAGCTAGTATTGATCCTGGAACCACGATTGTTGGTGCAATTCTTAGAGAAATTGGTGTAATTCTTGGTGTGAATCAATGACTACAGCTGGTGGTCATTTTCCCGTGAACCTTCCCATCTTGGATGGAAAGAACTGTGATAATTGGTGCACTCAGATAAGAGCCATTTATGGCTTTCAAGATGTGTGGGAGACAATGACTGTAGGCATCGAAGTACCTGGCAGAGATGCAATGGAGGAGCGGAAAGATGTGTTCAAAGAAGCCAAAATGAAAGACTACAAGGCATAGTTTATCCTTCATCAGTGTGTAAACCTTGCACATTTTGAGAAAATATCCATGTGTTCCACAACAAAGGAAGCATGGGATATCCTTTAAAAAACATGTGCTGGAGCTGATAAAACCAAGAAGGTGAAGCTGCAAACTCTAAGGAGACAATATAAGTTGATGGAGATGGAGACTAATGAGGGAGTTGCTGCCTTCTTCAATCAGGTAACAACACTCACAAATTCAATGAAAAACTGTGGAGAAACATTGACAAATCAACAAATTGTTGAAAAGACTTTGAGATCATTTCCCTCAAGAATTGATCATATAGTGGTTTCTATTGAAGCCTCCAAGGATCTTGAAAGTCTAAAGATTGAGTGATTACAAGCTGCCTTTGAAGCACAAGAACAAAGAAACAGTGAGAGGAATTCAAGAATTGGTGTAAGGGGTAATGAGCAAGTGTTGCAGGCTAAGTCTCAACCTAAAGACAATGGTAGAGGCAAGAAGGGCAAAGGGAAGTGGAAAGCAAACAAAGGCAGGAAGAATCAGAATGGAGATAGAGGTGATTATGATCCCAGAAACTCAGATTAGAACAACAGAAAAGGAGGTGGAAGCTCTCGGGGAAGATGAGGCAGAAAGAAGCCTGAAAGATTTGACAAGAGCAACATACAGTGCTATAACTGTTCCAAATATGGTCATTTTGCAGATGAATGCTATAGCAAAAAGGACACTAGAGGAGATGAGGCACAACTGGCATATGAGGAAGAAGATGGTGATGAAGATCAAGTTTTGCTACTGGTAACAACCAAGCATGAAGAGGATAACACGGGTTGTTGGTACTTGGACACAGGGTGTTCAACTCATATGACTGGAAAGAAGGAGTGGTTTGTAAAGCTTGATGATTCAGTCAAGAGCAAAGTAATATTTGCTGATGACAGAACCCTTGTAGCAGAAGGAATTGGTCAAGTACTGATTAGAAGAAAAGATGGCAAGCAATCTTTAATAACTGATGTTCTGTATGTGCAAGGTATGAAAAACAACCTTCTTAGCCTTGGTCAATTATTAGAAAAAGGCTACATGATGAGAATGGAGAATAGTGAGTTAAAGATGTATGATGAAAATAAAAGGTTGATTCTTAAAGCCCCTCTGTCCAATAATAGAATTTTCAAAGTAGGAATTCAAGTCTTGGAACACAAATGTTTAGCCATTGCAGAAAGTAGGGAAGATTGGCTTTGGCACTATAGGTTTGCCACATGTACAAGTACCTAATGAGATTTGTGAAGAGTGCTTGGAGTGCAAGCAAATGAGGAGTGCTTTCAAACAACAGATGCCAATCGGGTCAAGAAACAAACTTAAAGTGGTGTGTTCTGATATGTGTGGTCCCTTCCAAACTGAGACACTTGGAGGTAATAAGTATTTTGTTTCCTTCATAGATGATGAGACTAGGAGACTTTGGATTTACTTGATTAAAAGAAAGAGTGACGTGTTTGATGTGTTTAAAAGATTCAAGCTCCTAGTTGAGAAACAAAGTGGCCAGGATTTGAAGGTGATCAGGACAGATGGAGGTGGAGAGTATGTCTCAGGCGAATTTCAAAAAATTTGTGATGCAGAAGGCATAATACATGAAGTCACACCTCTATACACACCCCAGCACAATGGCATTGCAGAGAGGAAGAATAGAATTGTCCTAAACATAGTGAGAAGCATGTTGAAGAGCAAAAGAATGCCAAGCTACTTGTGGGGAGAAGCAGCATCAACTGCTGCATACATACTCAACAGATGTCCAACCAAGAAGTCGAGTGGAGTGACTCCAGAAGAGGCATGGAGTGGGAAGAGGCCTAATGTGTCACATCTCAGGGTGTTTGGCTTAATCTGTTATAGGCATGTACCTGATCAACTGAGGAAAAAGCTTGATGACAAGGAAGAGCAGCTAGTTCTTGTAGGCTATCACTCAACTGGTGGCTACAATCTATTCAATCCTAGAAGCAGACAAGTGGTAATCAGTAGAGATGTTGTGACTGATGAAATCAAAGGCTGGAATTGGGAGACTAATTCAGAGAATCAAACAACAAAGGTGCTAGTTGATCTTAATGCAGAAGCAGAAACCAGAAACAGTGGGAGTGTTCCTGCACCAATAGGAGCTAGACCATAGAGACAAAGACCAGCTCCCTTGAGACTGCAAGACTATGAAATGGTGTCAGATGATGCTGCTAACTCAGAAGGAGATATAGTCCATTTTGCCCTATTAGTAGAAGCTGAACCAATGAGCTTTGAAGAAGCAATGAACACTACAAAAAAATATGTATTCAGCGACCACCAAATTTGGTCACTAAATATGGAAATTCGGTCTCTAAACCATTTAGTGACCACTAGAAGTGGTAGCATAATGCCTAGTTGCTAAATCGTTTGGTGGTCGCTAAATGGTTTAGCAACCAATTTAGCAACCAATTTTTTATGTTTAGCTACCGAATTCCATATTTAGCGACCGATTAAGTGTGGTCACTAAATGCTTGGTCACTAAAATGACTTTTTTTGTAGTGGAAAGATCCAAAGTGGATTAAGGCAGTGGAAGATGAGTTGTAGTTAATTGAGAAAAACCATACTTGGGATCTTGTTCCCTTGCCTCAACAGAAAAAGCCTATAGCAGTAAAATGGGTTTACAAAGTAAAGGTGATTCCAAATGGGGAAGTGATAAAGCACAAGGCAAGACTTGTGGCTAAGGGCTTTTAACAAAGAGCAGGTGTTGATTATGGAGAAGTTTATGCCTGTAACACCCCGTTTTTCGTTAAGCGCTTTTGTATGTGCCTTGTTTGTTAGGAAGGTTTAGAATGAACTAAGTGGGTTTTAGGTGGAAAATCCCTTTCTTAGGCTTGTGTCTTGTGATTGTCTGAGTCACAAGCACGACCGTTCTCGTTGGGCAAGCGCGTCTCGCTGACGCTAAGTTGAGCACGTCCGTGCTCAACAGTGAGCATGCCCGTGCTCAATGGCAGATCGCATCTCGTATGTATTAAGTTGAGCACGCCCGTGCTCAAGGAGGAGCACAACCGTGCTCAGGCTTCTGCCTTTATAAGCAGAACAGTAACCGAGGGTTTACAAGTTAAACCCTATTTTGGCACTTTTAGGTAACCTTGAGTGTGACAATAGCCTCTCTCATTTGTCCCCTTTGAACTCAATCGTCGTTTGGTGTTCCGTTCGTGTTTTAGAGAGTGGAGTCACACGTTAAGTGTCAATCAAAAGGTAATCGTTCTTCCCCTTTAGTTTCCCTTTTCTTGTTCTTGATCTGGGAACTAATTGGTTAACCTTATCGTGTTAGCCAAGGCTCGAGATCATTCGTCGAGCCGTTCGTGGGAACCAGTTAGGATCACGTTGGTTATCGTGGTCTACCGTTTGGCGTTCTACTATCGGATTCTTCATACCAGGTATGGGGAAAAGATAGCGTAGACATTAGTCAAAGATGAGGGGTTCCCATAGCCCCGTTAAATGTTGTACGTTGTATATCGTTAACTGTTTTGTGTAACTGTTATTGATGCCATGATCTGCCTGGTTGTATGAGTCATTGTTATGCTGTTAGTTGGCTAATTGGTATGCCTTTGTTATAGTTGTTATGATGTTGAATGCTAAATAGTGTATATTGATGAATATTGCTATGTTGAATGTCGTTGATTTATTAATGATGATATGACGAGAAGGCTATTGGCTATTGTTATTGATGATGTTGATTGACTGAATGTTGTTGTTATGAGGAACACGTTAGTAAGACCCTAATTTGTTTAATTAAGACTCTTAGTTAACATAGGAATTAAGGGATTCCCCAATGCTTCATAAACATGAACTAATAGTAATAAGAGGTGAGCTACTGTTTGATAGTCCTTTGACTAGGCCCTAGGATCTGATTTGAGAGCGTTAGGGAGCCAAAACTCCAAGAACATATAATGAAACTGCCCAGAACAGTACGACTGGCCCAGGAGCACAGTCGTGCTGAACAGGGAGCACGCCCATGCTCCCAGTTAAATTCTGGAAGGCATGCTATGCGTTGAGCACGACCGTGCAGGACAGTGAGCACGACCGTGCTCCACTTAAGTGACAGCATGACCGTGCTAGGGTGAGCACGCCCGTGCTCCATTTACTGATAAGAATATCAGATTAATGGAATTAAGGGGTGTTTTATCCCAATTATCGCCAAATGATGAAATAAAACACCAATAGAAATATAACAAGTTAGATAACTTAATTAAAGATTAATTAAGTTAACAAGGAATAATAAGTTGTTTAAGTCGGTGCCCAATGGGTTGCCGCACGTTGATATGCTTTGGTGCTTTTTGGCCAAAGTGACCTCGGTGCTTTTCGGTCGAGGTTTTGATGAGTTGAACCTTGGTGCTTTTTGGCCAAGGGGGCCTTGACCCCTATGTGTTAAGGTGTTGGTTGATGTTGACATTGATGTTGGTGATAAGTCTTGGGTGCTTATTGGCCCAAGCAAAGGAGGTGGTTGCCTTGTTTGTTGTTATGTTCATGCATTCATACGTTGAAGTTGTTAGTGGGGGAAGTTCAACATAGGGGAGGTTGTCGTAGAGTAAAGCGATCTGGCAAAGTCTCGGGTGGTTTACCCAAGTGATGAATGTGAAAAATATATTAGTTAGGAAGTGTAATTAGGAAAGAGTTTGTAAATAATCTTAGGAATCATAGGAAAAGTGATAGGAAAATACATACTTTGATGTGAATAAAGCTTGGATTCATTGGATCTTTATTTGTGTTAAAAATACACTCAAAATATGTTGAAAATATGCAGGAATAGTAGTCCAGCACTCAGCTCGAGAACCTGGCACTCAGCCTGGACAAAAACAGAAGTTGCATCAGTACAGTGAGCGCCCAGCGTGAGCAGAAAGGCAGAGGCCAGCGCCCAACTCCAGCGCCCAGCGCCCATGAAGACAGCAAGCACCGTTTTGGTGCAGAGGCCAACGCCCAGTGCTGAGATCAGGAAGCTCAGCGCTGGGTAACGAGCAGAGAACCTATAAATTCGTGTTTTTGCAGTTGAAAATGGATCTTTGGCTCATTTTTCACATTCTTTCACCCTAGTTCACCTCATTCTCTCTGCATCCATTGGAGATTCAAGCTTGGGAACAAGATTTGGAGCTTCCATGGCTTCTTCCACTCACATCCACTCAAGTTTCTTCTTCTCTTCCCTTTCTAATATGAGTTGCTAGATCATTTAGGTTAGATTAGGATGATTTCAATTTGGAGTTTGATGTAATTATTGTTTGATTCTGAATTCAATTCTATTTCATTTAATTAGAGTAATCTCTTCTATGCTTAATGCTTTCATTGGATTGATCAACCTTGGATTGATGTTAGATTCAATTTCACAATTGGAAAATTGGTTATTGGATTTGAATTGAAGTATATTACCATTGGAATATTGATTCTAGGAATAGATCTCTATTGCAATGCATTCTTATGAATCTCATGCTTAATGTTTGTGCTAATTCTTGAATCACCTAAGGAATTAGGGTTCTTAATTGGTACAAAAGGATTATCACCTAAGGAATTAGGGATAAATCTAGGTTAGTGATTTGAATGTCAATTGTATGGAATGAATTGAAGTTAGGATTAAATGAGGTTATGTCAAGTGAAGAATTGGAGGATTCCGATACCTAACCACTTTACCTATATTGATTTCACTCTTTACTTTTACTTGATTCATTCATTTTTGTGACAACATTAAATTCAATATTCTTGTAGTCTTATATAAACATGAAATTCATTGATTCAAATATCAATTGCCTAGGCCACGTTAATACTTGACAACAATCCTCGTTGGGAACGATACTTTACTCTCACTTTATTACTTGTCACGATTTGGTACACTTGCCAAACCATCAACAAGTTTTTGGCGTCGTTTCCGGGGATTGTTGATTTCAATATCAACAAGGCTAAGGCATTGTTAATTTGAACATTTTTTTTCTTTTTGTTAATTTTCTGTTTTGGTTAAATAATTGATATATTGGATATTCTCATCATTGTTTGAGATTTTGTGTAGTGAATGCAAGGTAAATCTACAGATGAGCTATTATTTGATCCCGAAATTGAAAAGACTGCAAAGAAGAAACGAAAAACATCAAAAGAAAGGAAGAAGCAAAGCAAGGAAAAAGTGAATTCTTCTTCTACATCACAAGTTCAACAAGAGGTTATCATGGCCGAAAATGTGCAAGGTATCCGAAGGACATTGGGAGAATATTCTCATGGTCCTACCAACCGGAATCACTCAAGTATTGTTAGACCACCGGTAGCCGCCAATAATTTTGAGATCAAGCCGGCATTGCTCCATATCATGCAACAAAATCAATTTGGAGGAAGTGATGCCGAAGATCCAAATATTCATGTCTCGAATTTTCTAGAGATATGTGAGACTCTCAAGATTAATGGAGCTACGAATGATGCGATAAGGTTACGGTTATTCCCATTTTCATCGAGAGATAGAGCCAAGGCTTGGCTCAAATCTCAACCAAGGGGAAGCATCACTACTTGAGATGACTTGGAAGAAAAATTCTTGGCAAGATATTTCCCACCGTCTAAGTTTGTGAAGATGAGAGGTGATATTTCAAGCTTTGTGCAACGTGATGGTGAGACTCTATATGATGCTTGGGAAAGATTCAAGGAGCTCCTAAGGAAGTGTCCTAATCATGGCTTTTATGATCTCCAACAAATGCAAATCTTTTGTAATGGGTTGAAACCATCTACAAAGCTTATGCTAGATGCATCGGCGGGAGGTTCTATGAATTCAAAAACAGCGGAAGAAGCTTTGAGGTTGGTTGAAGCCATGGCATCTAATGATTATCTCATGAATCATGATAGAGGAGGCACATCAACAAAGGGGATGATAGAGCTTAACTCCCAAAATGAAATTTTGGCTCATAACAAAATCATCACTAATCAATTGGAGGCAATCACAAAACAACTAAATGCTATGAGTTTAGGGCCAACACAAGGACAACAAGTCATGAGTTGTGATTTTTGTGGAGGAGAGCATGATAATGGTAATTGTGGAACATCTCTAAGTTCTCAAGAGGAAGCAAAGTACATGGGGAATTTTCCAAGACAATGGTATAATTTTTACTCAAACTCCTATAATCAAAATTGGAAGAAGCACCCTAACCTTCCTTGGTCACAAGAAGCTCCACAAGACAACACATCTTCACAACAACCACTACTTCAAAATCAACCACATCGTGATACCAATGAGAGAATGAACAAGTGGGAGAGCACTCTTGCACAATTCATCCAAGTCACACAATCTAACTTCAAGAATACCGATGCATCAATAAAGAATCTTGAAGTGCAGATTGGACTGCTCTCTAAACAGGTTTCTAGTGCATTAAATGCAGGATTTTCTGGAAATACCACTAATAATCCAAAGGAGGAGTGTAAAGCCATCATGTTGCTAAGTGGAAAGTCAGTAGAGGCGGGTGTTGAGCATTCCTCAAGTCAAGATGCTGAAAATTCTGAATTGAGAAAGAAGATGGTTGATACTAGTGAGAAAGAAGAGAGTTCAAAGAGGAAAGAAGAAGAGGAACCTCAAGATGATAGGAGGGAAAAGAAGCTGAAATTAGTTGATGAAAATTCCATCTTGAGAAAGACGAAGAGTCAACTATGAAAGAAAGGGGCAAGCCACAAGAGATTCCTTCTTATGTGAAAGTGTCATATCCAATTGAGAAGAAGAGGAAAGAGAAAGAAGATCAATTTGATAGGTTCTTGGATATCTTCAAACAATTGCAAATAAACATTCCTTTTACCAAAGCATTAGAGAGCATGCCTTCATATGCAAAGTTCATAAGGGAATGGCTTGCAAAGAAGAGAAAATTTGAACCAAGTGAGGTAGTGGCTTTGACTGAAAATTGTAGCTCAATTCTCCAACATTCCACCTAAGTTGAGGGATCCTGAATCCTTTACAATTCCTTACGTCATTGGAGATGTAATAAAGGCTAGAGCCCTATGCGACCGTGGGGCAAGTATCAATCTTATGCCATTATCCATGATGAAGAGGCTTGGCATTCATGATATGGAACCAACCTTGATCTCATTGCAACTTGCGGATAGATCATGAGTTGTGATTTTTGTGGAGGAGAGCATGATAATGGCATTTTTCCCAGTTTAATACCAAGTTGGTCTCTACACATCTTTCCAAGGCAGTAGCTAGGTTAGTGAGACATAAATCAAAAGTAGAACCAAAAACACCGACTCATCCATCAAAAATATGGAAAACCAAATTGGGCAGCTAGCAAAGCAAATTTCGGATCAATCAAATGGTAATTTTTCTGGAAATACAATCAATAATCCGAAGGAGCGATGCAAGGTGGTGACGTTGAGAAGTGGTAAAATGGTTACACCATATTTTGAGCAGAAAAATGTTGATCAAAAAATAGAAGATGAGAAGAGTGAGATGGAAGAAATCAAAGAAGAAGGTGCGGTTGATCAAGAAGAGAACAAAATTTCAGCTAAGACAAAGTTAGTTGATGAGGAATCCCATTTGAGAAAAACAGAGTCAATTGTTGAAAGATAAAGAGAAAGGTAAGCCGCAAGAAATCTCCCCTTATGAGAAATTGCCTTATTCTCATGTGAGTAAGAAGAAGGAGAAGGAGGAACAATTTTCAAGATTTCTTGACATCTTCAAGAAGCTACAAATCAACTTCGCTGAAGCATTGGAACAAATGCCAACATATGCTAAATTCATGAAGGAGTTGCTTATGAAGAAGAGGAAGTTCAAAGAAGATGAGACAGTCGCTTTAACGGAAGAATGTAGTGCTATTTTACAGCGGAAGCTACCTCTAAAGCTCAAGGATCCCGGTAGTTTCACAATTCCGTGTACTATAGGGAGTATGACTATTGGCAAGGCCCTTTACGATTTGGGTGCAAGCATTAATCTCATGCCATTTTCTATCTTGAAGAGGCTAGGATTGGGAGAGGTGAAGCCTACAAGAATGGCACTCCAATTAGCGGACCGGTCCATCAAATATCCATATGGCATCATGGAGGATGTGTTGGTAAAAGTGGATACATTTATCTTCCCGGTGGATTTTGTTATTTTGGATATGGAAGAGGATGTAGAGATACCACTCATATTGGGGAGACCTTTTCTAGCAACTGGCCGTGCTTTAATAGATGTCCAACAAGGTCAACTCCGGCTTAGAGTGCAAGACGAAGAAGTCACTTTTAATGTTTTGAGGCTATGCATCATCCAAGTGATAAAGAGAATTGTTTTCGCATGGATAAAGTCGAGGTGATGGCTAGAGAATTTTTAGGACAGCAACATCCTTCTTCACCTCTTGAGAAAATAATAGTGCATTCTATTGAAAATCTTGATGAAGAAGAGGAAAAAGAAATAGAAGAATGCTTGCGCAGTTTGGAAGCTCAAAAAAAGGGGGTTACAGTCGACACAGAGAAGGAAGAGCTTAAGAAAAATAGGGTGCAAGATAAGCCCAAACTAGAGCTCAAACTGCTGCCTGCACATTTGAAATATGTGTTTCTTAGTGAAGATGCCGAAAATCCTATCATTGTGAGCAGTGCATTATCAAAGTTGGAGGAAGAAAAGCTTGTGAGGATACTTAGAGAGCATAAAACAATCATAGGATGGTCCATAGCTGATTTGAAAGGCATTAGTCCATCATTTTGCATGCATAAGATTCTGCTTGAGGGTGATTATTAGCTGGTTGTGAGGAAAGAAGTGCTGAAACTTCTTGAAGCGGGCATGATCTACCCTATATCCGATAGTGCATGGGTTAGTCCGGTGCAAGTGGTGCCTAAGAAAGGTGGAATAACGGTTATCAAGAATGAAAAGAATGAGCTCATTTCCACAATAATGGTAACGGGTTGGCGCATGTGCATTGACTATCGCAAGCTCAACCAAGCCACTCGGAAGGATAATTTCCCATTGCCATTCATGGATAAAATGTTAGAGAGATTGGCTGGCCAAGCATTCTATTGTTTCCTAGATGGATACTCTGGCTACAACCAAATTGCGGTTAATTTGGAAGATCAAGAGAAGACGGCTTTCACATGTCCTTTTGGGATCTTTGCATATCGTTGGATGCCATTCGACTTGTGCAACGCACCGGCCACATTCCAAATGTGTATGCTATCCATTTTTCTGATATGATTGAAAAATCTATTGAGATTTTTATGGATGATTTTTCTGTTTTTGGTTCTACTTTTGATTTATGTCTCACTAACCTAGCTGCTGCCTTGAAAAGATGTGTAGAGACCAACTTGGTATTAAACTGGGAAAAATGCCATTTTATGGTACATGAAGGAATTGTCCTAGGTCACAAAATTTCAGCTAAAGGAATTGAGGTCGATAGAGCCAAGATTGAGGTCATAGAGAAGCTGCCACCACCTACAAACGTCAAAGGAGTTCGAAGTTTCTTAGGACATGCCGGGTTTTATAGACGCTTCATCAAAGATTTTCTAAAGTTGCAAAACCCTTTTGTGTCTTATTGAATAAGGATACTCCTTTTGAGTTTAATGATAAATGTTTGCATGCTTTTACTATATTAAAAAATAAGTTAGCCACTGCACCTATCATTGTTGCACCAAATTGGGACTTACCATTTGAACTAATGTGTGATGCAAGTGATTATGTAGTGGGTGCAGTTTTGGGACAGCGAAAGGATAAGTTTTTCCATGCAATATACTATGCAAGCAAGGTTTTGAATGAAAATCAGATTCACTACACAACTACTGAAAAAGAGTTGCTTGCCATAGTCTTTACATTGGAAAAATTTAGGTCCTACTTGATTGGTTCCAAAGTTATTGTTTTTAGCGATCATTCTGCACTTAAATATCTCTTGACTAAAGTGGAATCAAAGCCTAGATTAATTCGTTGGATTCTCCTTATGCGGGAATTTGATCTAGAGATAAAGGATAAGAAAGGAAGTGAAAATGTGGTTGCTAACCACTTGTCTAGATTAGAAAATGAAGCTGTCACGATCCAAGAGAATGAAGTTAGAGAGGAATTCCCAGACGAAAAACTTCTCATGGTCAAGGAGAGGCCTTGGTTTACGGATATGGCAAACTTTAAGGTGGCAAATATTGTTCCGGAAGGCTTAACATGGCACCAGCAGAAAAAGTTCTTCCGTGATGCAAATTTATATATTTGGGATGATCTGTTTCTGTTTAAGAGTTGCCCGGATGGTATCCTTCGCAGGTGCATTGATCAAGATGAAGCCCAAAATATTCTTTGGTATTGCCATGGATCCCCGTATGGAGGGCAATATAATGGGGACCAGACAGCTGTGAAGGTGTTGTATTATGGCTTTTATTGGCCGACACTTTTCAAATATGCTCACACATATGCCAAGAAATGTGACAAATGCCAAAGAACCGGAGGAATGTCAAAAAAGAATGAAATGCCATTGCAAAATATCCTTGAAGTAGAATTGTTTGATTGTTGGGGGATAGACTTTATGGTACCATTCCCATTGTCATACTCGAATCAATATATCCTTGTAGCAGTGGACTACGTGTCCAAATGGCTAGAAGTGATTGCTTCACCGGCAAATGATGGAGCTACAGTGGTTAAATTTCTCAAAAAGAATATATTTGTTAGATTTGGAGTGCCCCGAGTGTTGATTAGTGATGGGGGGAAACACTTTGCAATAATCATTTGCAAAGTGTTTTGACCAAATATAATGTGAAACACAAGGTGGCCACCCCTTATCACCCACAAACGAGTGGCCAAGTTGAGGTATCTAATAGAGAAATCAAAAAAATCTTGGAAAAGACTATTGTAACTTCAAGAAAAGATTGGTCATGAAAGCTAGATGATGCATTGTGGGCTCATAGGATAGCATTAAAGACTCCACTTGTTCTTTCCCCCTATCAAATGGTTTATGGAAAGTCATGCCATATTCCGGTGGAGCTTGAACACAAAGCATATTGGGCTCTTAAATTTCTAAATTTTGGATCAGCTGAATGAAGTGGAGGAAATGAGACTAATGGCCTATGAAAATGCTTCAATCTACAAGCAAAGAGTGAAGGCATACCATGATAAGCATATATTGCATAGAGTCTTCTATCCAGGGCAACAAGTGCTATTGTTCAATTTGCGTTTGAAGCTATTCCCTGGAAAATTAAATTCGAAATGGTCGGGACCCTTCATTGTTAAAGAAGTTATGGATCATGGTGCGGTTGAGGTGGAAGACCCAGAATCCAAAAGGAGATTTAAGGTGAATGGTCAAAGGTTGAAGCTATATTTTGGAGGTGATTTTGAGAGAGCGAAAGCGGCTTTAAGTTTGCAAGAACCTTGAAGAGAAATTCGGCGTCAAGCTAGCGACGTTAAAGAAGTGATTCTTGGGAGGCAACCCAACACTAGATTAAAATTACTTTCATTTTTTTTCAAGTTTTATTTCATTATTGTGAGTTCTTTGATAATTAGTAATACATTTTGTTATGAAGATTTTGGTCTGAACTTGTGTTCAGAACTGTCACAGGGATAGCATCAGTGTTGTGAAAAACGCTGCAGGAGTCCTCTGATAGCGCTGAGCCTAAAATCTGGCACTGAGCATGGAAGCAAGGTCAGCCAGGATTGAAGGGACCGGTGCTGGGCGCCACCAAGTGAGACTGAGCGCTGGATATTTTGAAACTCTTGAGTCTGCGCTGGGCGCCGTGTTTGTAGTCTTTGGGCGCTAGAATGGCTTTTAAGCCCAACAGTGAGCTTCATTTTCGCTATGTTCTTAAAGACAAACCATAAGTCCTTTGTTCTCTGAATTTCGAAAGGTAAGGAACCATCTTGTGGGTCATACGCATGCTCCCTATTTCACTAGAACAGGTATGAACTCTCATCTCCCTCCTCTTCGTGCCCCATCTCTCAAAGTGTAAGATTTCTATTTAGGACTTATCCTCTCCTTCCCCATTTGAATTCTATGCTTGATTAGGAATAGATTTGTGTGTTGAAGTTGGTTATCTGAGTAAATCTTCATCTCCTCTGATATATGTGCGTGAATGAAACACAAAAAAAGGGTATCTCTGCTATGTTTGTCATGCATAACACCAATATGAGCACACTTTTCACATTCAAATTGTCACAAACAAAATCATTCAAGGTCACTGTATGTGTGATAGATTATGGAGACTATGTGAGTAAATGACTGGAAAAGGCAAGAACATAGATCAAATCTTGTGACTTTTGCAACCACAAAACCATGCCCCTCATGTGTTTGATAAAATGTGTTAATGGTTGCTACTTATAAATTGCAAAGGTTCTTTATGTGGGGTCATAGTGGATCACAATTTGTATGTTCTATGGTTAGTCACATGCTTAGAATTATGAAGCTATACTGAACAAGCACACACACATGTTGGATAAAATGTTTCAATGAGTGATTAGTAAGCCTTGATTTTAGAATATATATGCGGAATTGCTGTCATTATGCTTGTTTTGAATAATTAAGTCACTTTGTATGCATGGATAGGAGTTCTCCCCTACCTAAGTGACCTGCATGTGACAAGCTCATATTGACCTTGTGTTTTCTTGAAAAAATTAAGGCTTATACACTGTTAAATAACTTGTTTGCATTCTGGTTTACCTATACATTCATGTGGTCTGTTTCTTGGTAACAGGTTATCATGGCTCCCACTGAACCCGAAAAGAAATGAAAGAAGGCTGCAACTTCCCCTTCCTATAATGCTGCCCTGTTTCGCTCTCACGCTCATGAGCATCGATATATCAATCATATCAACCACAAGAGCATCCAGAATGAGAAAGCAATGCGGCTGGGAAGGAATGAGTGCCCTGAAATGGTTCGCCATATTTTAAATCGAAGATGGAATACATTGGTTAGCTTCCCAAAGTCGACGTCTCAGGATTTAGTCAAGGTGTTCTATGCCAATGCCTTCATAACTAAACCACCAAAGGGGAACAAGTATAGGAGTTTTGTTTGAGGGAAAGAAATTGGGTACAATGCCAATATCCTCAATTATCTCCTTCGGACACCGGCACCTACAGAATGTGAGTATTATAAACTTCAGGAAGAAGAGGTTGATGAGGCTACATTGCTGACTACTTTATGTCGTCTGGGTGCATCATGGACGTACACTAAGAGTGGGATACCAAGGAAGTTGAAGGCATCCCATTTCAAGCCTATTCCTAGAGTTTGGTGCACCTTTGTGCATCACACGCTGCAAATTTGTGCCAATGTATCTGATGTGATCGTACTGAGAGCTCAATTGGTTTATTGAATCGTTGAGGGAAGGGCGATTGATGTGGGTGAGATACTTGCTCAGGATATATTTGAAATTGCCCAATCTCCTACCGCTGCCCTAGGCCACTCTGCTGTAATTGCGTTGTTGTGTGAAAATGCTAGTGTGCAAGCTTCAAGAGAAGAAATTGGTTTGGCAAGTGTACCAAATCGTGACAAGTAATAAAGTGAGAGTAGAGTATCGTTCCCAACGAGGATTGTGTTTCAAGTACCAACTCACAAAGTAATCACTATTTGAGCTTTATGAATGAATCCATGAATGAATTATTATCACGAACAATGACAAAAACAAAATAGAGAATCAAAAAATGATAAATCTAAGGACAAGCACAACGGACTATAATTCCTTAGGTCTCTTCAATTCAAACCAAGCATTAAGCAAGAGAATTCATAAGATCACGCAATCATCAAGAACTATCCCTAGGATCATCACAATTATGGTGATTAACTTCATATTCCAATTCAATAACCAATTTTCCAATTGCGAAATTGAATCTAAGATGAATTCGAGGTTGATCAATCCAAGAAAAGCATTAAACATAGAAGAAATCAATCAAAATGAATGAATTAAAACTTGAATTAAAAGAAGAAATTTGTTTACCCAAGAATCAAGCTAAGGTTCATGTTCCCTAACCTAAAGAATCTAGAGATACATGATGAAATTCAGAAAAACAAAGAAAATAGAGTGAGAATCAAAGATAAAACCCATTGGATCTTCAAGATTTGCTCCCACAAGTCTTGAATCACCCTTGGAACCAAAGTTCACACTTCCTCTATGTTTTCCCACTAAAAATAATCCCTAAAATGTCAAAAGTCCCTTTCAAATATGTCAAAACGCGTATTTATAGCGTTATGATTTTTGCGCCAGAGCTGAACGCTAGAAACTGAAGCTGAGCGCTAACAACAAATCTTCGGCACTTTCTGGTCGTGAACAGCGCTGGGCGCTGGATTTTGAAGCTGAGCGCTGGCCTGTTGTGTGCATCCTGGCGTTGAGCACTGGTTCATGCCTTGCTCCTGCTGTTTTCTTCCGTTTCTGTCCTGGTTGAGCGCTGGACTACTATTCCTGTATATTTTCAACTTATTTTGAGTGTCTTTTTCACACAAATAAAGATCCAATGAATCCAAACTTTATTCATATGAAAATAGGTATTTTCCTATCACTTTTCCTATGATTTCTAAGATTATTTACCAATTCTTTCCTAATTACACTTCCAGGCTAACATATTTTGCACATTCATCACAACCCCAAACTTAGAGATTTTGCTTGTCCTTGGTCGCGCTGTCGCGCACGCACCAAAAAGCGAGCGGTTTTATAAAAACATGTAGATAGGGAGCGACAACTCGAGTATCGTCTCACAAGGACTCTTAGGTTGTTGTTATTAACACAAAATCAGTTTTGGGGGGTTTTGGTTTGGATATGAAATAAAATAAAGGAAACAAAACAGTAACAGAGCAATAAAAACAAAGCAGTTTAAATGATTACCAAATAAACTAAAGTCGATTAACCTACTGTTCTCGGTTTCCCACTATTATTGGTTCATGTAACTTCAAGCCCTAAGCAGATTCTAATCCCCTTTCGGTTGTAGCAACAATTAACAAACGAAATCACTACTACAGATATATGTTCCTATTCCCGAATTAAACAAACGGGGTTAAGCCCTCATGAACTAAACGAACATGAACGAACACACGCGAATTAAACAAACGCGATTCAATATAGGAACATAACATTACCGAAATAAATCAACACAACACTATACACTCCTGAATTAAACAAAAAGAAATATATAGCATAGTATTGAAGAGAGAAAAGTAAATAAAACAGGAATTACAGAACCTCAAGTGATAATAGAAACCAATCGCAGTAGATTAATCAAAGGAGACTAGTTCTCCATTACAAAAGAAAAACAAAGCATTAAACCTAATTCTACTGCCATCTAAACTAAATAGAAAACAAAAGATTCCAAGACTCCTGTTCAGTTCTGCCTAAAAGACTTAAATACAGTTTCTGGATTCAGCTAGCTCGCGAGGCGAACACTGTCTCGCGACGCGAATATTATGAACAGTCTGCAACGTTTGATCTTCTCGCGAGGCGAAATACGGCTCGCGTGGCAAGGAATGGAAAAGTCATGGCTTCTGGTCTTCAGTATCGCTAGGCGAGTCATGTATTCGCGGGGCGACACAGAAAGGTTTGCAATTTACGCACGATCCACGCTCGAGTTCGCGAGGCGAATGGACTTTCGCGGGGCGAAGAACTCCAGAATTATTTCTTTTTATTACCTGAAACAAGAAATAGCAGTAAGTGCTTTATTTGACTCAAAACTGGCTAAATTAACCTAAGACTACTTTAGAGACTCAAAACCTTGCTTAAAGACAATCAAGTCTAATTTGGGTGAAAATGATATATAATTAGCACAAAACCACGGTCATACTAGCCATAAAACTAGATGAGCCAGAGGCTGATCAAAATACCCGAAACTTAAACTTTGCTTGTCCCCAAGCAAACTAAAACTCAAAAACTTAAAAAGACTCAAGACATGGCAAGCTTAAGGTATTCAATCAACTTTGCACAAATGTCATGCAATTCACCAAAACAATTTTTTTCCTTAATGTTCCCCCCTTTCAAACAAGGTAATCCCCACATGCATTCACTCTAAACATTTGAGAACTTCATCATTCAAGCAATCATTAATCTAAGCAAGGGATCCAAGTCACACACAAGAGGGAGATCACTAAATTCAAACAATCGCCTTCCTCACAAGGGCATTTAGTATTTCACTCAATCGCTCAGTTTGTCTAGGCTAACAACATTTCACTCAATTCACCTTTCAGAAGCACTTCCCATAAATTTGATTTTCATCTCCAAATGACTCCTACAGAAAACATGCATGCAACATCAAAAGGTCTTTTATGGTTGTAATGGGGCCTGGCTAAGGGTAGGATATACAAAGGTACTAGGCTTAAGTCCCTAGGAACTAAGAGAGCATGAGATTTTTGTTACACTTTGAATTTCCAGTCAAGTTCCTTTTTTCATTTTTCATTTGCCTTGGGTGACTACAGCCTTTTTATTCAAATAGCCTTTTTGACATTTTTGTACTTTTTATTTCTCTCTTTTTTTTTCAACCTTTTTATTATATTTTTTTCTTTTTCTCAATCCCAAACAACACATCATATCCTTGTAGCCACCCCAAACTTAGTTTCTTGCAACCAATCTCTTACTAAGATTCCATGCTCTCATAATCCTAAGATCGGGTTAACATGGTTTTTCAGTTTTTAGGCTCATAACATAAGGTAAACAAGAAACAATAGGCTAATCAGGCTCAAAGGGCTAACTAAGGAACATGCATTAGGGATGGTTATTTTTAGGCTAAGTAGTTATTTACAAAGAAAATCTGCCTAAATCATTTGAAGCAAACACATAAACATGCAAACCAAGAAGAGATTCAAGCAAATTCGGGAAAGTGCAACTCAAAAGTGATTCACAGTCAAAAACATGTTGGAGGCTCAAATCCTCACCTGGACATTTTTGCAAATTGTTTGACAGAGATTCTATCCCTAGTGTGTGCATCCCATTACCCCAAACTTATCATAAATCATGCAATCATAATAAAATATCTCAAAGTTCAATTTTCAATTTTTCAAGTGGGGATAAATTTTATTTTTCAAAATCTAGGGGGAAATCATCAACAGTCAACACATAACATGCAATCCATCTATGCAAATTCAACTAAAATCCAGCAAACTTGCCAACACAAGACTCAACACACAAATACTCCTGATCTCCTCAAATTATTCAGGAGATAAAAGAAAATAAAACAAAAACAAAGCAAAGATAATTAAAAAGGAAAAGGTTTAGAGAAAACTCATGGGGCGGTTCCACCAGGATCCCACTGTCTGTGATACAGTGGCCACGGAATGCCCAAATTGCAGTATGATCCTCCCGGATCCCATGGCATGTAGCATAAGTATGAGAGCGGGCGCCTGATAATCATGGTAACTCCGCCAAGTGCGGCGGACTTCTCACTCCCTCTCAGGTCACAATTGACCTCTTTCTCAACTTTGTCCATAAAGTCCTCCCAATAAAAGTGGGGTTCAGCCTCTTGGACTAGACATGGTGCAAAATCCAGAGGCTTGAACTCTAAGGAGGGTGGCTCCACAGGGGAAGGTGACAAACAGGTAGAGAGAATCTCTGGTGCTGCTTCATCTTCTGCACGTTCTTCATTCCTCTCCAAGTGAGCATACTTCAAATTCCCAGGAAGTGGTTTGAGCTCTAAGGAGAGTGACTGCTCAATGGATGGTATATTTGGAGTAGCCATAATGTCAAGAACTTCGGCTGAACAGGCAGCTTCACTTACACTATCACCCTGCAAAGTAGATCAAGAAACTCAGCACAAACAACACATGGGTTAGTGTCAGTACAGTCAGTACATGTATAAATATCATCAAAGCCAGAAACAATTGGAAAATCAGAATCAGAAAAGGCTCGAATGTCTGGAGATTTAGCACAAAGTTCATCCACCCCATCACTTTCAACACATGCATCTACGACCAAAGGTTCTTCGTTATCCTCAAGCATATTGCCTTGATTGTAAGGATGGATTACGTAAGCTCGAGGCAAATGAGTAACTTCTGTCAGAATGGGGCATGCCTCAAACAAGTTCTCAGGAGAGCCGCACATGCCACAAAACCGTGTCTGCTGAAACAATTGCTTCAAATAAGTGAGCCTATCCATTCTATTCTCAAGGGCCTGGATAGAAGAAGAACTATGGACCTCATTCACACCAATCATATCAAAACCACTGCTAAACTCATAACTTCCAGCAAAATTAGGATAATTTGTGCATGGTGGTGGTTTACTAAAATCAGGATAATATATGCATGGTGGTGGCTTATAATCAACATTAGGCATATCACCAAAGAGGATATTATCCATAGCAGTACTAAGATTCATAATCAGACAAAGCATACAAAACTAATTCAGCAAAGAGAATTTTTTTTTTGTTAATAACAACAAGAGTCCCTGGCAACGGCACCAATTTTTGGTCGCGCTGTCGCGCACGCGCCAAAAAGCGAGCGGTTTTATAAAAACATGTAGATAGGGAGTGACAACTCGAGTATCGTCTCACAAGGACTCTTAGGTTGTTGTTATTAACACAAAATCAGTTTTGGGGGGTTTTGGTTTAGATATGAAATAAAATAAAGGAAACAAAACAGTAACAGAGCAATAAAAACAAAGCAGTTTAAATGATTACCAAATAAACTAAAGTCGATTAACCTACTGTTCTCGGTTTCCCACTATCATTGGTTCATGTAACTTCAAGCCCTAAGAAGATTCTAATCCCCTTTCGGTTGTAGCAACAATTAACAAACGAAATCACTACTATAGATATATGTTCCTATTCCCGAATTAAACAAACGGGGTTAAGCCCTCATGAACTAAACGAACATGAACGAACACATGCGAATTAAACAAACGCGATTCAATATAGGAACATAACATCACCGAAATAAATTAACACAACACTATACACTCCTGAATTAAACAAACAGAAATATATAGCATAGTATTGAAGAGAGAAAAGCAAATAAAACAGGAATTACAGAACCTCAAGTGATAATAGAAACCAATCGCAGTAGATTAATCAAAGGAGACTAGTTCTCCATTACAAAAGAAAAACAAAGCATTAAACCTAATTCTACTGCCATCTAAACTAAAGAGAAAACAAAAGATTCCAAGACTCCTATTCAGTTCTGCCTAAAAGACTTAAATACAGTTTCTGGATTCAGCTAGCTCGCGAGGCGAACACTGTCTCGCGATGCGAATATTATGAACAGTCTGCAACGTTTGATCTTCTCGCGAGGCGAAGTACGGCTCGCGTGGCAAGGAATGGAAAAGTCATGGCTTCTGGTCTTCAGTATCGCGAGGCGAGTCATGTATTCGCGGGGCGACACAGAAAGGTTTGCAATTTTTGGCACAGTCACGCTTCAGGTTCGCGAGGCGAATGGACTTTCGCAGGGCGAAGAACTCCAAAATTATTTCTTTTTATTACCTGAAACAAGAAATAGCAGTAAGTGCTTTATTTGACTCAAAACTGGCTAAATTAACCTAAAACTACTTTAGAGACTCAAAACCTTGCTTAAAGACAATCAAGCCTAATTTGGGTGAAAATGATATATAATTAGCACAAAACCACGGTCATACTAGCCATAAAACTAGATGAGCCAGAGGCTGATAATCCTCAAGCAAACAATTAAATTCGAAACAGAGGTAAATGAGATAGGTTTCCATGTTCAATTCCCTTGTGAAACAACTTACTCATGCAAGACTTCAATTCCTTAACACTTTTATAAAATGCACAAGCATCACACAATCATTGCATCAATTCCAATTGATCACATGCTTTATGCTTTAAAACAATCAAACATACTACAAAATTAGCTCCATTGAATGCACAAAGTATTTTCTTGCAACCTCTCTATCAAGTATTTCACACATCCTCACTTGGTGATATGTGCTCTCAATTCCAATCATTATGCACTCCCCAATCCTAATCTTGAAAAGATGCTAAGCACACATCACAAATATTAATGCAACACATATCATGAGGTCTTTTATTTGGTTGTAATGGGGCTAAGGTGGGGGTGGAAAAAATCAAGTATATAGGCTAGACTACTTTGGCTTCAAGTAATGTGGACTCTCTTGGGGTTTCCCTTACTTAGCTAATACACAAGCACATAGCACCCAATTTGTGCTATTTCCCTTTTTATTTTATTTACAACTCTTTATTTTTCTTTTCTTTTGTTTTGTTTTCATTCTTTTCTTTTTCTTTTCTTTCTCTTTTGTCTTTTTCTCACTTTTGTATACTTTATTTGTTTCTCTTTCTCTTTGGCTTTTTCTATTTTTCTTTTTCGTTTTTAGTTTTTCTTGTCCAATTTTTTTTCTCTCTAGTAGGCATCTTTAGTGGCCTACTCTCACTCCAAACTTTATTTGCTTGCTTATCCCTAAGCAAGAGAACAACCCCCAAACTTAAGTCCAAACATTCCTCTAAGCCAAAATAGTGGGATAAAATGGTTTTTTCACTTTTTGACTGTGCTATCATTCCAAGAAAAATAGGCCAATGCTCAATTGGGCATAGCAATGGCAATATGATAGGATAGCACTTATGGCACTGAGCTTAAACAAAGAATTATTGCCTCAATCATTTATGCATATGCAAGAACATTGCAACAATGACAAGCATTCAAGGCAAGAAAAAATGAGAACATGCAAGTGATGGACAATCACACATGAAAGAAATCAAGTCATCTGGATAATGTGCCAGAGCATTTGGGCTCAAAAGGTCACGGTATATGGTTATGTGCAAGAGAAAATCCATGCATTCAACATTGCATCAACCATAGCATGAAAAATTGTCACAAACAATTCACAAGGATCAATGGTTTCAATGAAATCATATGCTCAGTAAGTATAAATTGCATCATGTTAGAAATTTCAGCCCAGCAAAAGTTCTATGGTTACTAGAGAATCTATACAAAAAATCCATTCAAAACACAAGTTTGTGCTAAATATGCAAGTTTGGGCAATTTATTCAACTAAAACTAACTAACAATTAGGGAGGGTAAAAAAATTAAAGAGTTTATAGCACCCCCTTTCTTCTGCACAATGAATGAGCATGTACAAAAAAAAAAATAAAAAAAAAAATCCCCGGCAACGGCGCCAAAAACTTGTTGATTGTTTGGCAAGTGTACCAAATCATGACAAGTAATAAAGTGAGGGTAGAGTATCGTTCCCAACGAGGATTGTGTTTCAAGTATCAACTCACAAAGTAATCACTATTTGAGCTTTATGAATGAATCCATGAATGAATTATTATCACCAACAATGACAAAAAAAATAGAGAATCAAAAAATGATAAATCTAAGGACAAGCACAACGGACTAACGGTGGTTAGGGGTAGAATTCACTTGGCTCTCCTCTTGTTCAACTAAATCCACTCTCAATTAAAGCCACATTCACCAAATTGATGTTCGAATTCACTAGATTAGACTAGGTTCAATTCAATGATACAAAGTCCCTTTGATTCAAGTCAAGAACCCTAATTCCTTAGGTCTCCTCAATTCAAACCAAGCATTAAGCAAGAGAATTCATAAGAACACACAATCATCAAGTCCTATCCATAGGATCATCACAATTATGGTGATTAACTTCATATTCCTATTCAATAACCAATTTTCCAATTGCAAAATTGAATCTAAGATCAATTCGAGGTTGATCAATCCAAGAAAAGCATTAAACATAGAAGAAATCAATCAAAATGAATGAATTAAAACTTGAATTAAGAGAATAAATTCGTTTACACAAGAATCAAGCTAAGGTTCATCTTCCCTAACCTAAAGAATCTAGAGATACATGATGAAATTCAGAAAAGAAAAAAAAAGAGTGAGAATCAAATGTAAAACCAATTGGATCTTCAAGATTTGCTCCCACAAGTCTTGAATCACCCTTGGAACCAAAGTTCACACCTCCTCTTTGTTTTCCCACTCAAAATAATCCCTAAAATGTCAAAAGTCCCTTCCAAATATGTCAAAACGCGTATTTATAGCGTTCTGATTTTTTGCGCGAGTGAGCGCTAGAAAGCGAAGGCGAGCGCTAGCAAGCAAATCTTCGACAATTTTTGGTCGTGAAACAGACCTGGCGCTGGATTTTGAAGCTGAGAGTTGACCTGTTGTGTGCATCCTGGCACTGAGCGCCCCAACACCAGCGCTGAGCGCTGGTTCATGCCCTGCTCCTGCTGTTTTCTTCCGTTTCTGTCCTGACTGAGCGCTCCGTTCCAGAGTCGAGTGCTGGACTACTATTCCTGCATATTTTCAACATATTTTGAGTGTCTTTTTCACACAAATAAAGATCCAATGAATCCAAACTTTATTCATGTCAAAATATGTATTTTCCTATCACTTTTCACCAATTCTTTCCTAATTACACTTCCAAGCTAACATATTTAGCACATTCATCACGTGCGCCCCCGCGGTGGCATGCCCTCATTATCGTGCTTTGGCTATCCAAGGGGTTCACCCATGGTTTGGTGGACTGCCGGTGTTGGTACTTTTTGGCCAATGTGGATATGTAACTCCGAAGTTGCCTTCCTGAGATAGTTTGGATCCACATGCATAACGGAGTACCGGAGTAGTGTTGCACCGCATAACATATGTTGGTTGAGATGACATGTTGATGTGATTGTATTATGTTGATGCTATGTTGTATATTGCTATGCCTTGTTATGGTGTATGTTCATCTTGCTTAACTACTTCCATGCCGTTGTGTTTACATGATTTCTTACTCCCCGTTTCTCCTTTCTGTTGTTGGCATGTATCTCTTATGCAGAGGATGGTGTGCAGCCAGTGGAGGAGTGACTCCGAGGAGCCGCGACTCAAGCTAGGATGTTTAGTCGTTTCAGTAGTTATAGTTTGTTGTTAGTTTCAGTCTCGTTGTATTCCGAGGATTTATTCTAGAACGGTTGTACCAGCTCTGTATGTGACATTGGGGTTGGGTTATGCTTATGTTTTGTTTATGTTTTATCTTTTTAAAACTATGTTTCTTTCCACGTTGAGTTGTTACAATGTGATACCTTTTATCCGGTTTTTATTTTGATGAAATAAATGCATGTTTTTATATTACCTCTTTTAAGTAAATGTTTTATATTAATATGTGGGGTAGAGGGTGTCACAGTGCTCCTGTGGCCAGAATGGAAACAATCAGGTTG
This sequence comes from Sophora flavescens, assembly GCA_030762895.1. Taxonomy (NCBI): domain Eukaryota; kingdom Viridiplantae; phylum Streptophyta; class Magnoliopsida; order Fabales; family Fabaceae; genus Sophora; species Sophora flavescens. Next base: position 118,222,320 of record CM061063.1, read on the forward strand.
GTAGTGGCAGTTGCAGGCAGGAAAAACTGGATTTTGCATCAGCTGGATGTAAAAACAACTTTCTTGAATGGACCACTTGATGAAGAGGTGTATGTTGTACAACCTCCTGGATTTGTGATGATTGGATAGGAAGAAAAGGTGCTCAAGTTGAGAAAAGCCTTATATGGCTTGAAGCAAGCTCCAAGAGCTTGGAATAAGAGGATAGACAGTTTCATGGTTCAAATTGGATTTCTAAAATGAACCTCTAAGCATGGAGTGTATGTTAGAACATCCAATGATGGAGACTTATTGATAGTGTTCTTGTATGTGTAATCTTGGGAGCAATGAAACTGAAATCAGAGAGTTCAAAGTGAAGATGATGAAAGAATTTGAAATGACAGATTTAGGCTCACTTTCATAGTTCCTTGGAATTGAATTTGTGAAGATTGAGGAAGGAATGGTGATGCATCAGAACAAATATGCAACATACATACTTAGGAAATTTAACATGCTGCAGTGCAATGAGATATGTGAAAGGCACTACAAACTTGGCATTGAATTGAAAGTATTTTTTGATGCAGATTGGTGTGGTGATAAGGATGATAGAAAAAGCACAGCAAGGTATGTCTTTATGATTGGAAACACTCCAATTCCATGGAGCTCAAAGAAGGAATCCATTATTGCATTATCTTCATGTGAGGATGAGTATGTGGCTGCCTCTATGAGTGCTTGTCAAGCCTTATGGTTTGATACTTTGATGCAGGAAATGAGATTGAAGAATTTTGAATCTGTTAAACTACTAGTTGATAATAAGTCAGCAATCAACTTAGCAAAGCATCCTATAGCTCATGGAAGAATTAAACATATAGAGACAAGGTTTCACTTCTTAAGAGACCAAGTGAGCAAGGGAAAATTGAAGCTAGAATATTGTAAAACTAATGAGCAAGTGGTGACATATTGACTAAACCAGTAAAGTCAGAGAAGTTTATAGATTTTCGAAACAAGCTATGTGTAAAACTAATTTCTGAATTAGCACATAAATGACATGCTGCCAATGAATGATGGGGGCAAGGGTGCCAACCTAGTTAGGATGCTAGCCTTTCACAGTGATGCAAATTAGCATATCATTACTCCTTTTATCCAAACTGAATTAAAGGGTGAGTGTTGAAATGTGGTTAATTCAATTAGTTGGTTATTAGAGTTGTTAGCATTGTTAGCTGGATAAGCTGATTAGTTAGTTGAGATAGTGACCTATAAATAGACATTGTGTAAAGTGTAAAGTGAAAGTGAGATATGCACAAGTGTAATTGTGATTGAAAGTGAATAAAAAAGTGAAGTGATTCAGTGAAATTTTTGTGTTCAAATCTTGCTTTTCTTCTCAACTATCTTCAACTCTAAAACTTTTCTTTTTGTTTTGAGTGTGAGTGCATCAAGTGAGTGTGTGTGTGAGTTCCGGTTCCAACAGTTCTCATTGTTTCCTAGTGACAACTACACCTCAACAAAACTCCTATCTCTTGTCCATCTTGCTACAGGGATGATCGTACTTAAGCACTACACTCACTCCCAGTCAACCTTCTAAGGATCAGATTATTTCTTTCTTGTCCATCAAGTTGAGGGTGGTAAACTGAACTTAGTCTCAAAATGGTCCTCAACACTTAGAGTAGATTTTTCCGGAAACGTTGGTAAAACTTCGGGTCTTCATCTGAAACGATGCTTGAAGATACTCCATGAAACCTGATCAGTCCTCTAGTACATACTTCGCTTTACTTCTCCACTGCGTAGTGGATCTTAACAGGTAAGAAGGGTGTCGACTTCGTTAGCCTATCCACGATCACTCGAAACAATTCAATACTCTTAGAGGTCTTCGGTAAACTCATAACAAAATTCATTGCGACACTAACATCTTGCCAAGGAAGGTCTCAAACGTTAGGTTATCCTTTCACTGTACTTGACTAAATCTGATTATCATGATGTGGATTAGATAACCATCCTCATGATTTATGAGATAGGTCAAATGTCAATGACATTTTGAAAAGATATAGGTAAAATTGATCCAAAAGGGATAAGTTCTATCGAACTACAATAAGACTTGGCCTTAAAGTTTACGAAAAGAAATTTTCAAGAAAAGAAATTTCTTGATTTCACTTTCACAAGAAAGCACAGAGAAGAATTTTATCAATTTGAAAGATACAGGAGTGTCCAATATGTACAAATATTCTTCAATAGCTTCGTGGGTGTAAAAATGCCCGGTACATTCTTACAAACGTGGCTCTACTAAAGTTCCTTCTTTGACAAGAACTTCCAGTGGATTAGGAAATCAAAAGACGAACAGTTCCTAACTTCAAGAGGATTCAATTAGTACAAAGGATTTACAAAACAATGATTTAAAAGGAAAATAGTCTTGGCAAAAAAATCAGACTGGATCACACCTACCAAAAGTAAAAGTGACTAGAATTTGTTTCATCAAAACTTCTGTTACCAATAAGGCATTTGTGTCACAATTCAAGAAATAGTCATAACGAATTTTTTTCAACGAAATATGAAAATATTCAAATCAATGGATACTATCAAATCAATCCACTCAAGTGTCTAATATACTAGTGGTTATTTTAGAAGCGTGAGCACAATTTCTCACATACAAGGTAATCAATTAGAATAAATTGAATTTTACGGACTGACATAACCAATTTATGAGTCCTGATAGATTTCAAATCAAAATCAGAAAAATTTGTTTGACACGTACAAACTTGATCACTGTGATTGTCTAATACAACCATAGGGACTCGAGAAACAAATGTCAACTTACGAGTTCATAAAGAATCAAATAGTATAGTGAAGAGTTTCTTAACCGTGAGACACTCTTGATATGGTTTGTTGTTGTCTCTTGTATTCTTCTGAGTCGTGAATCATCACGGACATCTTAGTCACACAAAGTGTTGATATTTCCTCTCAAGATGAGTCAACAACATATAATCTCCGAGAATTCCTTGATGAATCTTCGGTAATAACCTACTAAACTAATAAAACTTACGAATTTTCCATTACAATCTTGAACTTTCCCACAAAAACGCAGTTTCCAATTTCGCAAGATCGACGACAAATATTTCTTTTGTAATCACATTCCCCAAGAACTTCACCTTATCGAGCCCAAAACTCGGACTTAGGTAACTTTGCGACAACTCTTCTCGCGCAGGGTTCGTAATACTTGACGTAGATGTTCCTCATGCTCCTCGTGACTCTTAGAGTAAACAAGAACATCATCAATGAAGATGACGTCGAATTTATCAAAAAATGGACAAAAGTTCTATTTCATGTAGTCCATGAAGATAACAGGTACATTTGTCACTCCAAAAGACATTACAAAATATTCGTAATGTTTGTAACGAGTTCTAAATGCAGTCTTAGATATATCTTCAGTCCTTACCCTAATCTGATGATAACCCATTCTCAAGTAAATTTTTGAGAACACAAAATCTCCTCACATTTGATTCATCAGATCGTCCATGCGCGTCAGAGAGTACTCGTTGAGTTGTCAGAAATTCACACGGTGTCCTGAACCTCCATCTTTCTTCTCTATGACAACCTTGGTACTTCCCATGGATACACTCGGTCTCATAGTTCATCGTGACAACGGATCTTCCAGTTAAGTCAAGTCATCTAACTCAACTAACTTTTATAAGTAACATCCTACCCAAAGTGATAGAGATCATACCGAATCTAGAAACTAGATCGATCGAAAACTCAGTATCCTTTGCAAGTAGCAAACCAGAAACATTCTCAGGGAACACCTCCCGGAAAATCTTCCACAAAGGCTCCTCATTTAAAAGTATGACACAATCCAAAAGGATAAACGAATGTGTCAAACATGAACCAACGCACCATCTACAAGCAATGGGTTCTAACAAGGTCTCAACCAATCAGAACCCATCAAGAATAGACATCCTTGTGTGTCAACACACATTGTTTCAACAAGGAAACAATTCAAATAGGATCCAACCAGAGATCACACAACAAAATCATAACATACCTAGTCCTCATGGTTCCTGAAATACTCGACCAGCTCTGATACCACTAATGTAACGCCCCCTCGGCGCAACATTTCTGACTCGATGTGGAAAAACATAAAAAGAAAAATTTAATGCTGGTTGCTTTAGAAAAATAGTTTACGTAATATTTGTGTTCGAAAAACGGGTATAAAAATTTTTCTTCGCAGTAAATACATTTTCAATAGGTACACATCATCGCAGAACAATGTAATATACATCGTAGTGGTAATAAAATATCACAACGTACGAGTTTTGTTTTTCATAAAGTATACACCTAAAGAAAAGTCATAACTGTACATCACTGAAAATCTGAAAAGTCTGGAAAACTACTACTCAAAGGATGGCCCTCGGAAGCCAAATATACAGATTGTCCTAAAAAAGACATACTTTCAACAAAATAATGACAACCCAAAAATATCCTAATTAAGCTGGTCACTCTAACGGACATCTACTATGAAGACCCCCGTGGTCATCCCCATGATCAACGGCCTCTTCAAATATCCGGACTAATGTCCCCGAGTGAAACAGGGGACTCCTCTATAACATATGTACTCACGTACCAAGGTACAACAACAAAGCCAGAAAAACATATATATCGCAAGGGTGAGATACCGAAAAATGAGTTTTATCATGATAACTACATGCACAACACACAAATAACAACATATACATACACATCCAAAACATAAATTCTCAGGATAATCATAATATTTTAAACAATGGGATTCATACTCGACAGTCATCGCAATTTGAAAAAGATGCATAACACTTCAACGTCCACCATCTAATTTTTTATATTTATTCTCCAGAGATGCTAACTTCCCTTCGTCGAGCATTATAGGCTGCAATATCCCCATAACACAATTGTTTCCTTGAGGTCGGCCTCTTAATTTAGGTACGAGCTCCAATTGTTCAAGAGTATCACACTCAAGCACCTAAATAATATTAAATAATTCTCTATTGAGTACATCCGTGTGGGGTACCGAGTTCCACGACCCGAGATTGCAATGCCCTGAGCATTTCGTGGATTTCGAGCCCGGATGTCCCTAAAGACCCAAAAACACATCTTTGGTCCGTAACTATCAAATTTGTCAATCCACCCTTTGTGGATTGTAGCTCGATAGCACAGTGGCACGTCTGCCATAATGGCACATCTGCAGACTATGCATGTAAATCAGTTGTTCTCGTTGTTTTTCTTTTTCATTCTTTCTTTCTTTGTCGTGGCTCAAAGCTGACGACTAACTTTACTCAGGAATTAAACCCATTATCTCCTTTTTGAATTTATTTTGGAAAATTTATCGTAAATGAAATTTTTTCACGGTTTCGTCATCACTTTCCCTCATTGATTTACTTTCACCGAAATATCATTAAATATTATTATTTTCAATATTTTCTTCCACTTCCATAAATCAAAACACTTAATTTTCTCCTCAAGCTTTTTAAAGCTTTATCCAAAATTATAATTGAGCACTGACCATTATCAAGCTTTCAGTCAATCAATCAACCAACAGTAAATCCATACATACAGATACCCATATATCACAGTTATAGCATGCTTTCACATATAAAAATTAAAATCACATAAGCAAGTACATAATAATTAAATTGAACACCACAAAAATTACTACGAATAATTTACACACGACAGATAAATAGCACGTAGCTATCAAAAACCCCTTAGGTAAACTCCCCTTACCTTAGAAATTTTGAATTTTCTCCTTGAAGTAGCCTCTTGGATTTTTGTTTCCTTCTTACAAATCAATACACCAAACTATCAACTAATCCATCACAATAAAGTAGAAAACAAGTTTAAAAAAATGAAACAAAACCCATCTAACCTATATGGTTAGGGTTTGGCCAAGACAAGTTAAATTGGCTCGGGATATCTAAATTTTTTGAGTTCCTGGATCTATGATCCTAGAGTATTAGAGAGATAGAAGAAATTGTCATACTTCAAAATTCATCATTCTTTGATTTTCTAGAATTATTTGAAGAAAATCCAAGAAAATGGAAACTTAGAGATCTTGACATGAATGAATGGAATTAATGGATTGAAAGAGTATTCATACTCATAGACTATAAGAGTTTATCTCTTGATGGTGAAAGAAATGAAGAAAATTGATCCAAGTTCAAGTTTGTTCAACAATGGTGTTTTAGGTTTTTGTGAGAGAAAACATGAAGCACTTGAATGAAGTGTACAAATGAAATGTCTAAGTGAGTGGGGGGGGGGGGGGGCTGTGTAGGCTTGGGGTATTTAGTCCAAGATTTTGTGGGACAAAGTTGGAATTACAATGAAAGTTCAAGGGTATAATGGTCATTTCCTTTAAGGAGGTTAGCCTTTTTTTTGGAACTCCATCATTACATGGTGACTCATCCTACATGAGTCATCATAGATGACTCATTATCCTCATCTCTTGGCGGGTCCCACCAGTTCCGTATCCGACTCCGTCGTTTACCCGATTTAAAATTTCTCTCGTGTTTTCTTTGAAAATTCGCCCGAATAAAATTTAACATTTTATTTTTGAGCGAAAATTTCAAAATAACCTATATCGTTGAAAAAGTGATAAGAATCTAAATAGTTTCTTTCTCGGGTCAAAATTAGGTTTTCTGATCAGCAAAATTTTACTGTCAGTGAAAACGCAGATCGAGTTCTGTCTGAATTTTAAACCTAAATTTTTACCGTAACCTTCTACCATAAGGTAGAGTATAATTATGAAATCTCATATACAAATTATAAAAATTAAAATTCTACCGATACTGACAAACAGTAAAAACTGGGGTATTACAAAAAGGAAAGGGATGCAAATTCTATTGGAATTCAAGTGTGAGTGGTTAAGTCCCACATTGACTAGGGATGAGCTAAATGAAGGATATATAAGAGGGGTGACCCATATACCTAATGTCTTAAGGTTTTGGGTGGAGATGTGGTGTCTTGGTCTCTTGTTGGTCCTGATCATTAGCCCATTGTTGCTCATTCATGTTTGTAACAAGTCTTGGCGATTTGCCAATATTATTTCAGCTCTTCTAGTAAATGGTAATTAGGTTGAGAATGTTGAAGCAATGAACCAATAATTTTTTTAGTTATTTTTAGAATCAAGTATTGTTTGCCTATTGTCGGATAGTATTTCCTTTGATCGGATTAGTTTGAAGATAATACTATTCTTAGGTCTCCATTTACTATGGAGGATATCAAAGAAGAAGTATGGAATTGTGACAACAATAAAAGTATAGGCCCTGACAAATTTAATCTCAATTTTTACAAAAATTTTTGGGATCTTATCAAAGAAGATGTACATGACTATAGTGAAGAATTTTATCTTAATGCTAAGTTGCCTAAAAGTGTATCATCATCTATGTTAGCTTTGATTCCTAAGCGAGAGAATCCTCATACAATTAATGATTATATACCTATTTCTTTAATTGTCAGTGTCTATAAGACCATTTCTAAGATTTTGTCAACTAGGCTCAAGGTTGTCTAAATTCTATCATCTGTTGTTGTCAATCAAGTTTTCTGTCAAATAAAGAGTTTTATAAGGTTTTGGTATAAATGATGATGTTTATTTGACTAGAAAGTCATGGGAAGACTGCATTATTTTAAAGGTTGAGCTTTGAAAAAGCCTATAATAATGTAAGGTGCAATTTCTTGGATTACATGTTAGGTAAACTAGGTTTCTGTGAAAAATGGAGGTCCTGGATGTCCAACGTGTGAGTAGTCTAATTTTGTCTTTGTTTTGGTTAATGGGAGTCCTATAGTTAAGGTTCAGACTTTTAGAAGTCTTAGACAAGGGGATCCTCTTACCACTTTTCTTTCCCTAGTTGTTGTTGTTGAACGGCTGAGTGGATTGATGCACTACAAGAAATTGTGCGATTAGCAATGGATTGTTAGCGATGGCCATGATGCCGTCAGAAAAAACAACATTAGTGACGGTCTTTGCCGTCGTAAATTATAACGGTTGATTTTTTTAATTTTGCTATGGCTTTTATATTTTCTGACGGCATTTCAGTCTCTAAGTTTTAGCGTGCTTTTTCGCTGAAATTGAAGCCCCAATTTGCTAAAAAAGGACATTTACCGATGGCTAGGCAGTCAGAAATTGACACAAGGACTTTGTGATGGACAGGCTATCGCAAAACTGGACACGAGCTATGAGGCGTAAATGATTTGTGATGGATTGGCCGTCGCAAAACTAGACACGATGCTATTTATGGAATGTTGCTTGCATGATTGTAAACTAGTTTTAGGTGTTAATTTTTCTAATTGGTTAACTTTAATTAAGTTGCTAAAGTGGGGGAATCAGTATGAGCAATTATATTTTTCACATTCAAGTATGTAAGGGATATTATAAATTGTCTATAGTGATAAAGTTTTATTTTCTAGATGAGTTGATAGTCGAGAAAAACTTTAGTTACCCGTTTGAGGTGCAATATGAGGGGGACCAATCCTTTATGGATTTGTTGTGGGGCTATAGAGAGGACTATTAGTTTTATTAGGATTAGATTTCATTTGGTATGATGTGCGCACTCTTTGTCAAAACAACTTGGTTTTAGTTATGAATTTCATTTATCGTTCAAAATTATTATTCATTTATCATTTAAAATTATTATTAACGAAAAAATTACTAAAGTTTATAAATAATTATTATTTTTATATTAAATAATTAATTAAAAATATAATAATTCATATTTTAAATAAATAATTAATAAAAATAAATTAATTAAAGTAATTAAATTATTTATTTTTTAAAAAATATATTGCAATTTGCGGCCAAGTCGTTGCTAATGTCATTGTAATTTACGAAGGCCAAGCCGTCTTAATGGCATTGTGATTTGTGACGGAAAAGACCGTCACTAACTACAGATTTTTGCGACGGAAAAGGCCGTCGCAAATTTGCGATAGCCACTTAAAAAAATTGTCAGAAACCGTTTGCGACGACCACATATGTGACGGATCCAAAGTCGTCGCAAATCCGTCAGAAACACTTGTTTTGCGACGGATTTTTGACATTTGAGACGGTCTTTGGCCTTCTCTAAAACCAATTTTTCTTCTAGTGATAAGGAAGACAATTAGCATTGAAAAATCTCCTGGCTTTTAATTTGGAAACAATAACGTTGTTTCGCGTCTTCAACATGTTGATGATACTTTAACAAGACTAATTAATAGGGGCAAATGTGTAGTGTGAGTTCCTGGAGTTTGCTTCAAGTTTTTTATATTGCATGCTTGATGTTGTTCCTTTTGAATATCCAGGATTGTCGGTTAGTGCTAATCCTAGATTCTTGGCTACCTGGCAATCAGTTGTGGATGCATTGCGAAGAATATTGTGTTCTTGGAAATGTAAATTTATTTCTTTGGATGGTGGGATTACTCTCTTGAACTCTATGCTGTCTAGATGCTCTTTTGACTAATATGCAATGAAATGTTTTGTGGGTAGGCACTGATAATAACTATAAGATCACTTGGGAGTGTGTGTGACTAAATAATAAAGGTAGCTTAGGAGTTAAAAATTTAGAGTTAATTAACCTAAACTTGTTGGGGTAAATGGAAATGGAGCGTGTTGTTGAGTTTGTTGGATTAACCTAAACAGCAGTTTGGTATGATTTGTTGAGTTTCAGGAATGACGTTGATAATTTTTATGGTGTAAGTATGGGTTGGAATTGTAGAAATTCTTCTGTTTGGTGGAGGGATTTGAGTCACACTTATGTTTTTTCTACACCTAGATTTGGACACCCGTATTGACATCATTGATTGATGTGAATGAGGTTGAAATGGAGATATATTGTATTTTGTGATAGAGTAGATGTATATTATGGAATTATGATTGTGGGTATCACTTAGGTGTCCACAAAAGTTGTACAAATAACATAGCTCTTTGAGTAATTAAAAGGTCGTAAAAAATCTCCCTTTAAACTCATTTCTTGATGGTATTGGAAAAAACTCGGAAGGGAAAGCATAATCTTTTCTGGAGTGATGTTCGGCTGAGATTGAATGAGATATGATTTTTGAACACCCTTCCCCCACACTATAGGGGGAGTGGTGTTTTAAAACTTTGAAATACTTGAGGAGAGAGAATAAAATAATATATAAGTGTAGAAAAGTATAAATATATGATATTGACTATTGAATTTTGTTGTATAAATATCATAACTCAGATTGAATAGTGTTAAATATTCCTTTCCTAATTTATATCAAATTTCACGATCTCAAAAGTCGTGGTGGGAAAGATGGAGTTTGGATTGAGGATGTTTTAGTTTGGAATTGGTGTTGGAGGAGAAACTTACTCATTTGAGAGGAAGAAATATTTTTTGAATTGAGTAACTTGTTAAAATCCATTGTTCTTGGTTCTTTTCGAGGGATTGCGTGGGTAACTCCCTTATTTTTTCGGATTAATGTTCAGATCTGTAGGATGTATTAGGTAGATTTGTTATGGTCCTTTTTTTGGTCTTAATATATAATGTTGTGATTTTTTACACCTTATCATTGGTATGGCATGGAAAACATTTTTTAACAACAATTGCATCGGACACTCATCTATCAACGTGAGTGTATATTGAGATATCATGCATTTTAAGATAAAATAAATCTATCATCGCTCATATCTAAATATAATATAAGTATGGTATCACTTTACAGACCATTCTAGTTATACTAATAGAGTTGTTTATGAAACATAACAACTTTCCACTTGTCCTAAAGTGTAGAATTTTCATCTAAAATTCATTACTTTACTTGGAAAGAAACGAGTGTTTTTAGGACACTCTTTAAGAAACCAAAAAAGTAAGTTTTTATTGAAAAACTAAGTATTTTATCTTTTTAAATATTAAATACATTAATTCACCATGAAACCTTTCTTACATTGGTTCCTTAACGAGTGTCCTAAGATCTAAGGGATTAGAATTTTCCTTATATATATTCTTTTCCTCAAAGTCTATACTATAATTTTGAAAGAGTTTTCCACTATAATAAGAGATAAATTGATTATCTAATGAAAAATACTAACGAGTGTCCTTAAAATATTAATTGAAAAGTATTATACTTAATTTTTCAATACAAATTTTTCTTTTATGAGTTCTTTAACCAATCTCCTTATAACTTATTAACAATACCCTTATCTAAATTGAGTCTATTACAACTTTTAATGACATTTAAAATATGTAATTAAATTGTAAGAAAATGTTACATATTATCGTTAGTAACATTTATCAAATGTCGCACAAAGTCCATGTCGCAAAAAATCTTTAGCAATGTTTTTTTGAACCTATAGTAACATTTAGTAAATGTTACAATATGTTCTTTTAGTAACATTTATTTAGCATATAACAATATTTTTCTTAAATGTAGCTAAATGTTAAAAATATCGCTAAATGTACTTTTGATGACATTTTAAAAATGTTGTTAGCTTTAAAAATGTTGCCAAAAGGTATCATTAATAACATTTTTCTAAAATGTAAGCAGTAACAACAACAACCAAGTCTTATCCCACTAGGTGGGGTCGGCTACATGGATTATACGACGCCATAATGTTCTATCATGAATCATGTTAATAGTTAAATCATTGGCCTCCAAATCTTTCTTAATAGTTTCTCCTATAAATTTTCTTGGCCTACCTCTGTCTCTAGCTATTGGATTGCCCTCCACCTGGTCCACTCTCCTTATTACAGAATCTAAAGGTCTCCTCCAAACATGTTCAAACCACCTAAATTGAGATTCAACCATCTTTTCTACAATAGGTGCTACCCCAACTCTCTCTCTAATGCTATCATTCCTAATCCTATCACGTCTAGTTTTTCCGCTCAACCAGCACAACATCCTCATCTCTGCTGCATTGATTTTAATTTCGTGTTGATTTTTTACCGTCCAACACTGCGTCCCATACAACATCGCCGGTCTAATAGCTGTACGGTAAAATTTTCCCTTTAGCTTAAGAGGTACCTTTTTATCACACAAAAAACCCGAAGCCTTCCTCCATTTCGACCACCCTGATTGAATCCAATGGTTTACATCTCCCTCAATTTCTCCGTCATTTTGTATAATAGACCCAAGATATTTAAACCGTGTGACTTGTGATATGTTGTGGTCTCCAACTTTCACCTCTAAGCTAGAGGTGTTTCACCTTTTGCTAAACTTACATTCCATATACTCCGTCTTGCTTCTACTCAAACGAAAGTCATGTGCTTCTAAAGCTTGTCTCCAAGCCTCCAACCTTCCATTTATATCATCTCTCAACTCTACGACTAGAACTATATCATCTGCGAAAAGCATGCATCGCGGTGCTGGTTCTTGAATGTACTCCGTAAGTACATCCAAGACCAAGATAAAAAGATAATGGATTGAAGCTGACGCTTGGTGCAGACATATGGTTATTGGGAAATCTTCTGTGGCTCCACCCTGCGTTCTCACACTAGTCGTGGCTCATTCATACATATCCTTGATAGCTCGAATATAGGCAATCCGAACACCTTTCTTTCCTAGGGCTTTCCACAAAACCTCTCTTGGCACCCTATCATACGTTTTCTCCAAATCAATGAAGGTCATGTGTAAATTTTTTTGGATCTCTTCGATATTGTTCAATCACTCGTAGTAGCAAGTAAATTGCTTCCATGGTCGACCTCCAGGGCATAAAACCAAATTGGTTGTCAGTGATTTTGATTTCTTTTCTCAGTCTCCGTTCAAGTACCCTTTCTCATAGCTTCATAGTATGACTCATGAGCTTAATTCCTCTATAATTTGTGCAATTTTGTATATCTCCCTAATTCTTGTAAATCAAAACTAAAGTGCTTCTCCTCCATTCATTCGACATTTTCTTTGACCTCATAATCTCGTTAAAAAACTTCGTGAGCCAACTAATGCCTCTATTTCCTAGACTCTTCCATACTTCCACAGGTATATTGTCCGGTCCAACCGCCTTACCATTATCCATCATTCTCAAAGCTTCTTTTACCTCATGCTCTTGGATTCTACGATAAAAAATGTAATTTTGGTCCTCCTCTCTGATGTCAAGCACCCGTAAGCATGATAAAACTTCAAAAAATATCACCGATTGTGGCAACCAAAAAAATCACAAGAAATAACCAAAAATTAGTTCATTTATATACAAATCAAATGAAAGCTATTCATCTCCATTCACATTAAAAGTTAAATTAAGTTTTACAGTAATATCAGTATTACAAAGAAACTCCAAATTTGCCTAATAAATCTTGAAACCAAATACAACCCAAAGTGCTCCAGATCAAAAGCTGGAGAGAACAAAGGGGCCGGAGGAAGCCCTGCACAACAAAATTAGCAAAACTCAAAAAATTGCAACTATATAAGAAAAGGCAATAATTAAGAAATAACAACCTTTATCTTTTTATTTCAAACATGTAGCACCCTATATAATACTTCACTGACAAAAATTCATCTCTAAATACCTGCATACTACATAACCAATATTAATTGAAATTATGCATCTGCATGGCCAATAACAAAAGAAAACTAATAATGTCCCAAAGTTTCAATAAATTTTCTTAGCAACCAAAAAGAAACATCTTCACATTCAAATTTCATCCAAATCAAATAAATCACAGTAAATTAAAAAACTAAATCATCAAAGTAGTGTATGAAGAGATAATTGGCCTCCCTGTCCGCATGAAACAACACCAACACAAGAAACCTGACATGCACACTGAAACACATGGAGTCTAAAGCCACAAAATAAAAACAGACCACAGAGACAATTGGCAGCAAAAAAACAAACACATGTGTGCTGATATAGGCCTGCAGCACCTAGAGTAGCCAATGTGAGTTTGTGATGAATTACACGGAAAGAGAACAGAACATATCAAAGATTGCCACTAATCCTCAATATAAAACAGAACACTCAAATGGCACTTCTGAATTATGCTCCACCAAAGCTTGCCCCTAACAAAATCAGAAGTCAAATTCTCATGTCGCGGGCAGAAATGTATAGTATCATCTATCAAGACAATTTGATAAACTGAATAGAAAGGATGAGAAAATATCATTATCTATTCTCCTGCAAGCCTAACAAACCTTGTTGAAGAGAATGTCCTTATTATTTATGTGTATAATGTCATCCTTTAAATGTCCATTTCCACCTGCTTTTGGTACGTGTGACCTAAATGTGTTGTAGTAAGATAACTTCATTAAAGTGGAGTTTTGATAACTATTAGCCCATCCAATCAGAAAGTAATTTCTATTAATGATGTCAGTTAAAAAAAAAATATGTGATACCAAATAAATCAGATTTGGCCTAGGCCAATGTTAACGTATAAATCAAAAAAATCGATTGCTTGATCAATTATATTACCCTCACCATCAATCAGCCACAATTCCATTTGTATTAAATTAAGACGTCGGGGTAGTAGCAAAGAAAATTAGTTGACCAAATTTGGATGGCTAATATACATGTTTAAGTTTAGAGAAGTTAATACTTAATAACTGGTTCAGGTAGAACTAATTTAAAAACACTTGAGGAAGAGTGTATTGCTTCTATAAATCACATAAGTATTCCCACACCAAAAAAGACAAATTCAAAATGCTTACCAAATCCCAAATTTAGTGAAACAAGAACAACTAACTAGGTAACTAGTGACTGACCTTAATTGTCTAATTTGCCATGATAAATGTATTTTTAATGATTCACAAATAGAGTCTCACTTGTGAGGAAGTAACAACTGTGATCCCCATATCCTTCGGCCTTCGCAAGCCCATATAGGTGTTCTTCGACATGAACACTAGTTACATTGTCATTATCTTTTTAAGGAGACAATATAAGAGAAGGTTAACAACAAATAAGAAACAAACAATTACCAGAGAAAAAGGTGTAGGTAATCATACATACTTGGTTCACTCATGGTGGCTCATGGAAGAACAGGTGTGCCTTCCTGTTACAAAACAAATGGTAAAAGTTGAAACCCAAACAAGAGAGGAATATTATAAGAAGAATAATGTAATCCTCTGATTTGGAAATGGGGTCGAAGGCCTATACTATATACTATATTAAAGAAATTTAAGGAACTTATTCTAAAATTATTAGATACATCTAATTCTTCTTTGGCCAACAACAAAAAAGACAACTTAAAGCAAATCTTCAGTGGCTAACCAAACAAAAGCTATTGGTTATTGCTTTTAACAAGTTTATATCAATTGATCAATAAGTCCAGATCCTGGTAAATTGATATAAACTTGTCTAATAAGTTCATAAGTCCATTGCATTTCACTCCTCTCTCCTTCATTCCTGTGGTCATATCCTCCTTGTCCAGAATCCAGATCCGGTCGTTCACCACCGTGAAACACCTGTCGAGCCACCGCACGAAAATCGTCCTCCGTCGTATGCCCGCCTCGGATCCAGTCATCTCCGCACTACCACTTCGCGACTTCCGCCATCTGCACAGCTTTCAGTGCTCCGACGAACCAGATTTGACCTCCACTATAGAGCCACACCACCGCCGCCTCACAGTCTCGTCCGACGCTCCGACCCCCATTTTAGAGCCACGACACCGCCGCCTCACAGTCCCGTCCGACGCTCCACCTACAGCCGCTAGCACCACCGCGAATCCTGGTGATTGCCTCTGTTTCGAGCCCAGATCTACTAGCAGAGGCCAACAACAATCACCACCGCGCCAGATCTGTAGAACCTCCTCCACTCGTAGTCTGGCCACCACTACACTACGGCAGCGCGAGACCCTGTTCATCACACCTAGCTCACCCTGTCGTCGCAAGTTGGTTGTGATTTGGGGATTATGTTTTTTTGTTAATTTCAAATTTTCTTTAATGTATGTAACTACTTGATTTTTTATTGTGTAATTTGTGTTATCATATTCTGTATTGATTTTAATATTGGTAAAAAGAGATCTGGATATTGAATTTCAAATTAATAAAAAAAAGCAAAGATGGTAAAGCTTTTGTTTGTGTTTTCTTTGATGCTTGAATCTGAATGAATATCGATCCTTTTTTATTGGGTTGTTTTCTGCTATTGTTCCATTCCAATTGAGACTGCAAGACGGTGTACGTCTGGGTCATTGTTTGTAGAGCTCGACGGGTTGAACTTGAATCCTATAAAAGGGATGAATCACATATAACAGGAGCTAGGGACCAGGAGCTACGACGTCACTGTTGTGTTAACTTTCATGTTTTCAATCTAGTCCCTTATGTTATTTTTAATTATTTTTTTAAACCCATATTAGCAAATAAAAAAAAATTACAATACCAGCAAGACTGGCTATCTCAGGTCAACTTCCTGCTACACCGGTGTAGCACTTGCTTAAAGTCTACATGCTAGATGCCACCAAAAACTTTTAGTATCATTTTATTAGACAAATGTTACAAAACTATTTTATTATTCGTATTTGGTAACATTTTATTAAATGTATCGAATAAATCTTACTAAAAGTACCAAATGTAGTAGTGATAGATATCACTGGCTCCTGCAATTGTCTCTAAAGATTTCGTGATGGTTCATAAATTCAGGTTGAATTTGGATTGTCTCCATCCACTCCAGCAAAAAATTAAAAGGGGAAGATTTGAATCATGAAAGAGAAAATGATAAATAATGAAAAGAGAGAATGGAGTTAAGAGAGAAATAAAGATGATGGAGGGAGAGCTGCTGGAGGCAATCCAAATCCATTCAGGTTGCAGTCTTGGAGATGCTAATTTTAATATATTTTTTTAAAATAAAAGGAAAAAACCAATGGCTTAACAACAATGCCCGATGTTATAGATGTATGCCTGATGTTATAGATGTGTATTTTATTTTGGAAAATGCTAACGAGTGTATTAATTAAGAAAGCAATAAAAGAAAGTATTCAGGCTATAATCATTGCTCTAGAGACAAAAAGAAAAAGAAATATACGATATTGATTTGTTTCAAAAGATCTACAGAGCTTGGCGAAAAGGGGATCACCTGCCGGTAGTTTTTGTTGCAGAGCTGAGATGAAAAATGCGAATGCTGCAAGGTATGATGCGTACACAGCAAGAAAGCAAGAACACGGAAGCTAAGAAAAGAGAAAGACAATCAGAAGATTATCGTGGTTCAGGGCAATTGAAGTCCCCTACATCCACACTGTAGCCAATTCTTATTCCTTCCAATGATCACAACTGCACAGCGAAAACAGCAAGACTTCTAGGGGAGTTTTTCGGAAAAAAAAATAGTCTCTCCTCACTTGCACATCAGAGTGTTTGATCATAATGAACCTAAAGAATATATCCTACAAGAATTACATCAGCTGAGACTTATATACACCTATGCATACTCAACCACCTGAATATGATTGTGGAGATTAACAACCTCTAACTAACAATTGAAAACTAATCAACTTTAGTTACAAATATAGGTATCACACAGCTAATAGATTTACAACAGTTTTCTGTTACAAGGCAAGAGTCTTGGCTAACTAACTATTGTTGATCCATCTTTATAACAATCTCCACCTTGGATCTTCAATGTTAGGACCAGCAAGCTCTTCTTCATACAAGCTCTTACAGAGACTTCAAGTGTCACAAGTTCCAATGTTCACTAAGTTTAAACAATGAGTAAACTTTGAACATGGAACTACTTTTGTCAGCATATCTGCAGGATTGTTCTCTCCAGCCACTTTCCTCACTTCAACTTCACCTTGTGCTATGATGTCTCGGATGTAATGCATCCTGATGTCAATATGCTTTGCCCTCTCATGAAAAACTTGGTTTTTAGAGAGACAAATTGCACTTTGACTGTCACACCATACTTCAACAGGACCAGTCTTTCCTTCGAGCTCATGAACAAGACCTTTAAGCCATATGGCTTCCTTTATAGCTTCAGTGAGAGCAATATATTCTGCCTCAGTTGTAGATAGAGCCACAACTGGTTGCAGATTAGCCTTCCAACGTATGACACTTTCATACAAAGTGAATAAGTATCCGGTTAAGGACCTTCTTTTGTCAATGTCACATGCATAATCAGCATCAACATAGCCTGTCAGACCATTTGTTCTTTCTGTCTTTCTTCCATAGATCAGACCAACAGACTTTGAACCCTTTAGATATCTAAATATCCACTTTACTGCACTCCAGTGCTGTTTTCCAAGATTTGCCATGAATCTACTTACAATGCTAGCTGAGTATGCTAAGTCTGGTCTTGTACAGACCATAGCTTACATAAGGGAACCTGTAGCATTTGAGTAGGGGATTCTACTCATATCTTTGATCTCATCTTCTGTTTTTGGAGATTGAGTGATTGACAGTTTGAAATGTCCAGCAATAGGTGTTGATACAGGTTTTGAATCAAGCATATTGAACCTTCTTAGAAGTTTCTGCACATAGCTTGACTGAGATAGATATAACAGACCTTCATTTATTTTCCTGATAATATCCATTCCCAGTATTCTCCTTGCAACCCCCAAATCCTTCATTTCGAACTCAGATTGCAGCAGATTCTTCAACTCTTTGATGGCTTTCATATCTGCACTTGCAATCAGCATGTCATCTACATAGAGCAATAAGTAGATGAAACAATCAGGCTTCAACTTTCTGAAGTAGACACAGCTGTCATAGGAGCTTCTACTGAAACCATTTGACACTACAAAAGAATCAAATCTTTTGTACCACTGCCTCGGGGACTGTTTCAGTCCATACAAAGATTTCTTCAGCAAACATACCATCTCCTCTTTCCCTTTTACCTCATATCCTTCAAGTTGATTCATATAGATTGTTTCTTCTAGATTTCCATGTAAAAAGGCTGTTTTTACATCCATTTGCTCCAATTCGAGATTGTGAACTGCAACTAGTGCCAAGATGATTCTGATGCTTGTATGCTTCACAACTGGAGAAAAAATCTCATTATAATCAACTCCTTCTCTTTGTGTGAAACCCCTAGCCACAAGCCTTGCTTTGTATCTGTAGTTATCCATTCCTGTTTCTTCTGGTTTCCTTTTGAAAATCCATTTGCACCCTACAACTTTCTGCTTTGCTGGCTTTTCAACAAGTTTCCAAGTATCATTCTTCATTAAAGAGTCAAACTCATCTTGCATTGCTGATCTCCACTGATCACCATCGGTTCTGGAAATTGCATACTTGTAAGAGACTGGTTCTGAGCCTTGATCATCAATTTCTATGCTCAAAGCATAGGCTATGAGATCAGCATAGCCAAATCTTACAGGGTGTTTAATCTGCCTTCTTTGTCTGTCCCCGACCAGGTTATATGAAGTACTAGCAGGTTCAGGAATTGATGGAATCGTAGGTTCATCTTGAGGTGCTTCATTTTTGTCCTCTACTGAACCTAATGTTTCTGCAAGCTTCTCCACCTCCAACCTGATTCCTTGATCGATCGTCTTCCCTTTCGGCCTTGAACACCATTTTGAGCTGAATCTGACTTCTGTTGATCATCTGCTAATATGTCTTCTTCTCTAAACAAGACATCCCTGCTGATAATTGATTTGGGACCTGCAGGATCCAACAACCACACTTTGTATCCCTTCACTCCTTCTGGATAGCCTAAGAAGATTCCCTTCTTAGCTCTAGGTTCAAGTTTGCCTTCATTTGAATGGACATATGCAGTGCATCCAAAGATCCTTAAGTTCTCATAGCTTGGAGCTTTTCCTGTCTATTTTTCCTCTGGTGTTTTGAATTCAATTGCACTTGAAAGGCATCTGTTTATTAGGTAGCATGCTGTATTCACAGCCTCTCCCCAAAAACTCTTTGCCAATTTTGCATTGGACAACATACATCTCACCCTCTCCAAAATGGTCCTATTCATCCTTTCAGCAAGGCCATTTTGCTGAGGGGTCAATCTGACAGTTTTGTGCCTTCTTATTCCATTGTCTTTGAAAAATTCATTGAATTCCTCACTTAAGTATTCAAGGCCATTATCAGTTCTGAGCAGCTTCACATGCCTACCAGTTTGATTCTCAACAAGCAATTTCTATTGTTTGAAACACTTAAAAGCCTGATTTTTATGTTTCAACAGATAGGTCCAAACTTTCCTAGACCAATCATCAATGAAAGTTATGAAATATTTTGCTCCTCCAAATGAAGGTACCCTGGCTGGCCCCCAAACATCAGAATGTACATAATCTAGGATACCCTGAGTTGTATGAGTTTCATTATGGAAACTAACTCTCTTTTGTTTTCCATATACACAATGTTCACAAAAGCTTAGCTTCTGATAATTCCCATTTCCAATCAATCCTTGTTTATGTAGTTCTTCTAGCCCTTTCTCACTCACATGACCTAATCTATAATGCCAAAGCTTGGTAGCATTTAGTTTAGAGATAGAGACTAGGCCAGCTGAGTTCAAGATGGTATTACCTTGCAATTTGTAAAGGCCATTCTGCCTTGCACCCTTCATTACTTGTAATGAGCCTTTGAATACCTTTAAAGTTCCAGATTCTCCTTTGAATGAACATCCAGATTGATCTAGCATTCCCAAAGAGAGCAGGTTCCTTTTGAGCTCAGGAACATGCCTCACATCAGGGAGCAGCTGTACTGATCCATCTTGCAGCTTCAATTTAACAGTTCCAATGCCAATGACATTACATGCCATATTGTTTCCCAAAAGAACCTTCCCTCCATCTATCTACTTATACGAGCTGAACCATTCCAGATTGGGTGTCATATGGAATGAGCAACCCGAATCTAGATCCATTGCTCACCGTGCTTTTCAGTTGAGATGGAGAGAACTTCAGCACTTTCATATCCATCAGCCACCACTGCTATGTCAGATTCATCATTGTATTTGCCATTGTTCTTCTTCTTCCTTTCAGGGCATTCTTTTCTGAAATGGCCCTCTTTCTTGCAGTAGTAGCAGGCCTTCTTGTTCCTTGATTTGGACCTCCTCTTGTTCTTGCTCTTTGAATCCCTCCTTTCGGATCTTCCTCTAGCCATCAATGCCTCAGGATCTCCACCTTCACCTTTATTCTCTGTTATCTTTTTCTTTAATTCTCGAGAATTCAAGGTAGCTTTAACCTCCTCCAAGGTGAGTGAATCTTTCCCAAACAACATGGTATCCACCAAATTTTCAAAGGATGGTGGAAGGGAACATAGTAGCATTACTGCTTGATCCTCCTCTTCTATCCTCACATCTACACTTTTCAAATCAAGAACTGCCTTTGTGAACAAAGAAACATGTTCTTTGATAGAAGAACCTTATTCCATCTTCAGCTGATGTAGTCTTTTCTTCAGGTACAACTTGTTAGTTAGGGATTTAGTCATATACAGGCTCTCAAGTTTCAGCCAAATCCCTGCTGCAGATTTTTCTTCAGCTACTTCTCGAAGGACCTCATCACCAAGAGAAAGAATGATTGTACTATGAGCTTTACTGAGCAAATCTTTTTTTCTTTGTCTGACAGTGTAGGTGGAAGCTTAGAGGCTCCTTGTAGTGCATCGTCAAGCCCTTGATGAACAAGAAGAGCTTGCATCTTGATCCTCCACAAGCTGAAATCATTTTCCCCTATGAACTTCTCCATCAAATCTTGTCCCCATCGCAAAATCCCTCCAAGAACCTGGCTCTTGATGCCAATTGTTGCAGAACTGAGATGAAAAATGCGAATGCCGCAAGGTATGATGTGTACACAGCAAGAAAGCAAGAACACAGAAGATAAGAAAAGAGAAAGACAATCAGAAGATTATCGTGGTTCAGGGCAATTGAAGTCCCCTACATCCACACTGTAGCCAATTCTTATTCCTTCCAATGATCACAACTGCACAGCGAAAACAACAAGACTTCTAGGAGAGTTTTTCGAAAAAAAAGTCTCTCCTCACTTGCACATTAGAGTGTTTGATCATAATGAACCTAAAGAATACATCCTACAAGAATTACATCAGCTGAGACTTATATACACCTATGCATACTCAACCACCTGAATATGGTTGTGGAGATTAACAACCTCTAACTAACAATTGAAAACTAATCAACTTTAGTTACAAATATAGGTATCACACAGCTAATAGATTTACAACAGTTTTCTGTTACAAGGCAAGAGTCTTCTAACTAACTATTCTTGATCCATCTTTATAACAGTTTTCAAGAAAAAAATTGGGTAGAAACATCTTCCTTCTTCTTCACAAATTTCCCAGAAGCTTGTAGTGTACAAGAGTTGCGGAAGGTCTTCTCTAAATGGGGTAAGGTGGTAGACATTTACATCCCAACAAAGAGAGACGAGGTGGGGAATAGGTTTGGCTTTGTCAGCTTCAAAGATGTTCACAATGTTAAGGATCTGGAAGGTCATCTCAAGTCAATATGGATTGGAAGTTATCGATTGCAAATCAATTTTCCTAGGTTTCGGCATTTGCAAGGTTTCAAACCTGATTCGGCTCATTGCCACCAAGTAGATCAGGAAAAGGAGGTTCTGTGGAAAACAAAAATGGTTTGTATTATGCAGCGAAAGTGTCCAATGCTCAGTTTGGTAAGGAGAACATTAAGACCAAAGGTGTCAATATAAATGTTGTTTCTGACTGGAGGGGCTTCACTTTCAATGTTTCAGAGGAGGATTTGATGTGGTTACATGGGGCATATGTGGGGCAGGCTATTGATTTCGAAAATGTTTTTGATATACAAAATATTTTATGCAGAGAGGGCTTCAACTCAGCTAAAACAAAATCGGGTAGCCTATTTTAACTTTTTATGTTTGGCTGGGAGAATATAGAAAACTACAAGGTGCTTTTTTTAATTTTGAGAAGTTGGTTTTAATTTGTATCTAGGCAACCAGATGGTGATGGTTTTTATAGATAATGATTTTGTGCTTATCTCTATGGTGGGTCTGATGTGGTTTGGTTGATCAGGGAATCATATGGTTATGGAAGTTTAAGCTTGGTTGTGGTAGTTGGCAAAATTGGTGTGGCCTTTGGATGACCTTTTCACCAATGGGGCGGCTGGGTTTGTTAGGTTCCAGATGTAGTGACTTTTTCTTTCTCAGAGGTTTCTTTTGTTTTGCATAGGCTTCCTCTTCTTTTGCAGATTGAAGCTACGGTTTTCCTCACAGCAGTTTCATCTTCGGCTGGATGGTGTTGGAGTCAGTGTTTGATGGTGGTGGGTTTTTGGTTACTTTGGCTGGCCTTTTGGAGGTTTAAATCTTGGAGTGGGTTTTGAGGTTTTTTAATTTTTAATTTTGTTTGGGCTAATGGCTTCTATTTGGTTTGTAGTACTTAAGTTTGGGGTTGAATTAGCTATCCAATCTGGTGGGTACTTGTGTCTCTGGGTTAGTATTTTAATTTTTCCCCATTTTTCCCCTCTGCAGTTGGTGTCCCTCTTTGTAAGTTTTAGTCCTTATAGTAAGGGTGGGAATAGGTCAAGTCGCTCGTCAGGGGTTTATGACTTGGTCTATTTAAGGTCTGACCTGACCCGACTCGTTTAATAAAAAGGCTAGACCTGGACTTTTCAAAAATCCTTTTTAATTAAACAGGTCAGACTTAGACTTATAAAAAAGCGGTTAAAGTAATGTTTTGGTTCCTATACGTGACATCGATTTTCAATTTGGTCCCTATAAGTAAAAAGTTATCAATTTGGTCCCTATACGTGACATTAATTTTCAATTTGGTCCTCACCGCTATTTGGTCCCTATATAAGAGGACCAAATTGTAAATTATTGTCACATGTATACCAATTCAACAAAAAAAAATTGAAATCGGTCCCTACATGTGATAATTATTTTCAATTTGGTCCCTACATGTGACAATAATTTTCAATTTGGTCCTCTTATATAGGGACCAATTAGCGGTGATGACTAAATTGAAAATCAGTGTCACGTATAGGGACCAAATTGATAACTTTTTACGTATAGGGACCAAATTGAAAATCGATGTCACGTATAGGGACCAAAACATTACTTTAACCTAAAAGAGCCTTTTAGACCTGGTAGGTCGATCCGTTTATTTAATATTTAATATAATTTAATATTTAATATAATATGCATTTTGATCAAACTGAGACAATTTTTATAACTAACGCAATTTGCTTTATATTTATAAAATTTTGACTTGCTTTACCTGGATATTTTGAAAGATGTAGGACTAACTCCCAATGAACTATTGTTATATATGAACTTTTTTTTACAAGTTTTCAACCGAGTATCTCACTCTACTGCTAAAACACGTTGCTGTTCGTATGAATTCTTTATAATGGAATAACCACGCTGTTTTCTAGGTTGTGTCAGCTAGACTTCACTTACCCTTTCAAACCAATATGTCTCCATCTTTCACTTCTTTGTTAATGTCAATATGATTATTAATGCATCATCCAGATAGTCTTCTCAAACTTCTTTTCCCTGCTACTATTTCCTGCCAGAAGTCATGTCAAGAAGAAAAGTATATACAATTATCAAGGCATGTTACCCTCCCTTCACGTGATAAAGCATACTGTTCCAGCCAAATATCTCGGGTATGAAATACTCGGCCGAACGAGGATTAGTGGGGTGTTTTTGGATTGTGCTTGACAGAATGTGGATTCTGCTCCTACGTATCCAAAAGGGAATCAAAGCAAACGTAGTTCTAGAATGAGGGGTAAGTCCCCTATTTATAGTTGTTCTCTCAGGATCAGGCTCCGAAATAAGTGGAGGAATATTAGGATCAGATCGCGATCATGGGGAGAGATATCCGGAGCCTGATTGCCCGGAGTGGCATTATGGCCAGCGAGATATTCGGCCCAGTTAGCTGCGGATGGATAGCTTGGGGCCGAGTAGTTATTCTCGGGTGTCAGGTGTGCTGGCGTGTCCTCGGCTTCGGAGGAGTTTGGGTCAAGGCCCATTCGCGGGGGTAAGCTCGGTTGGTCCGATGTATAGACGAGTTCTCGGTCTTACATTCTCGGCCAGTACACAAGCCCCCCGAGCTCCGAGCTTGAATAAGCGAAGGAGCTGATGCAGTTATCCACATTCTTAGCTGTCATTTCAATCAAGTCTTCTCTCTCTGTCAGAGAAAGCAATTATTCCCCTATTACTTCTTCGGCACGCCACAGACAAGAAACCATAGAGTTCCGCGCCCATTTAATGGGGGAAAATCAAAAGTCGCGCCCCTTTTGGGCCCAATGGACAATGGGCCACCAATTGCAGGTTATAAATACCTTCTCCGGCGCCAACTCCTTCCTACTTTGCTTACCCTTCTCTGCCATTCACCCTTGTCTTCCAAGCTTCTGCCCTTGTTCCTCTGCTTGTTATCCTCCAGGTACGCTCCGTCTCTTTTCTTCTAAGCTCTATTTCTGACCTTCGGACATGAGTTCATCTATGTCTTCTGAGTCAAACACTTCGCCTCTGGTTGAGGGTGAAGTTTCCCCACTTGGGGGATCCCTTTCTGTTTCTTTTGTTCCTTCGCGGGAACTGAGCGTTGGGGAGGCGGAACCATCCCCCTCCGGGTCATCCTCGACTGATTCAGATTCTTCCGATTCTGATTCGTCTAGGTCTGGTTCTCCCCCCCTAGAGTATCCAAACCCGCCGCCCGTAAACAACGCCTTAGGGTTCCTAAAGACCCTATTCCTGATATAACCCTTCCCGGGTATACCAGGTTAAAGGGGAGGTTGGAACCTTTTTTTCGACTACCGGACTCTGATTCCATTGTTGAACTTCGGTCCCATATCAATATCTCAGCCTCGGGGACGAGTCCGAGTTTATTTGCTCTCAGTGCACGAGCACCGAGTGTGTCTTTCTAAGGGCTCGCGCCTTCCGAGCCCCCTTCACATACATGTATAAAACACTTTTTGACAAACTGCATGTGTCTCTTCCCTTTACTGAGTTTGAGTGCGATGTTCTGAGAACCATGAACGTCGCACCTACTCAGCTTCACCCTAACAGCTGGGCTTTTATGAAAGCCTTTCAGATTCTATGTAAATACATAAAGATAGAGCCTACTACTCCGAAGTTTTTGTATTTTTATCAAACCAGATTTGGCGAGAAAAAGGGATGGGTATCCCTTAATGGGTTGAACCGAAGAGGTCTTCTTAGTTTATTCGCCTCGTCTTATAAAGACTTCAAGGTTGGCTTCTTCCGTGTTCGCCCTTCGAGTTCTCATACCTCCCACTTTTTGTGAGAATAATCATGCCAAGTTTCCTTTATACTGGCAATCCTCTCCCACAAAATTCGTCGGCTTCGAGTATCGTTCCTGTAGTACGAGGATAGGCGGGATATAGATGTACTAGAGGGTCTTCCTCGGCCCCTCCATTGTGCACGCCTTATGAAACTCCCCTTCTCCTCCACCCCAAGGTCCGATCTTAAAAGTAAGTGCTCGGCTTTTTTATTTCTTGAGTATTTTCTGCATGTGTTGTTATACTAACAAGTCCTTCTATTTGACAGTAATCATGGGAAAGTTCGACTTTTAAAAGATTGTCAAGGCCGGTGTTGGTAAAGAGGGTCGGGGTCCCTCTTCATAGAAAAAAGAAGCAGAAAATACCTCCTACCACAAAGGCTTGCTCGAAGTGGGCTTCGTCATCTGCCCCTCATAAATGAAAGATGGCAGAGGTTGAGGTGGTGGCCGAAGATTCTCCCCTTCCTCGGCCCAGCTCCCTCGCCCCACTACTCGGGGACGCAAATCGTGGGGCGAGAACAGCCACTTTCTACCCCCTCGAGCCGAAATGGTACAACACCACCACAAGGCGGGGACTTCATCTCTCTGGGGTGAAGACTTCAACCCCTCCTCCTCTTTCGACTCGACCCTCTTAAAAGCCGCTGATCTTCGGCTTATCAAACAGCAGGGGGCCCGATCCAGCATGGAGGCCCTCTCGGTCTACTGCCTTCGTGCTGCGGCTTTGGCTCGTTTCTGTAGCCGAGAGGTGACGGAGACCGAGAGGAAGTCTCAGCAATTGGAGTCTGAGTTCGCTGCTATTGAGAGGTTGAAGGGGGATCTTTCCCGGATTGCTTCCGAGAATGAACGCTTGACCACTACCATCGCCGATATCAATACTCGGAACGCCGAGCTAGATTCTCGGGCGAAATTAGCCGAGGAAAGCAAAGCTCGAGTGGAAGAAGACAAGGCTCGTGCCGAAGAAAAGATCAAAGAGGCTCAGGCTGAGATTGATCAGCTCAAGGCTGCCTTGGAGGCTGAGATTCAGGCCAAGATACTGCTTGAGGAGGACGTACAGGAGGCTACCCGCTGCATTGTCATCGAGCACCGGAAAGGTTTTGACAAAGGCATTGCCCAAGCTGAGGTTCTGGTTCCCGGCATCGACCTTTCGGGGCCGATGTGAATATGGAGGTGGTAAATGGGGAACTTGTTCCAATCATTGCCGAGGGGAGGAAGAGGTGGACGTAGTGGGGGGCTCTCCGGACGATCATGTAGAGGCCGAGGAAAGCCATAGGGGGAGTAGTTGTTAATAGTTTTTTGTTCCTCTTTTGTCTTGGGCTCATGCCCTTGTAACCAGATTACTTGAATGAATACCATTATCATTTTGATGATTCTTGTGTTTGGCTTGTTCATCGAATCTTCGGAAAAGGCCGAAATACCCTACCGTCCAAAATGGACGGTGATCATTACACGAAAAGCACGTGTTTTTCGTTTTGCGTTGTCATGCATTAAATGCTTTTGGAAACGCAATCGTCATGTATTAAATGCTTTTGGAAACCGGAATGGGTTCACGCAATCGCTGCCTTTCGCTTGGTTTCGAGGTTTGTTTTCCCAACAAATTCTCACACGTTATACTTCCTTTCGTGCCTATAAATAGGACCCTTCCCACTTGTTTATGCCTCATCCTTTTCTATTCGATCAAGTTCGCTTCTTACTTCTCTTCCCCCGAGTAGTTCCATGATAACAACAGGGGGTTCACGTTCCCCTCTCCCGGTTGACATCCTTTTTTGGGTGTCACATCCGCCAAAAAGGATGTAAGTGGGAGACGGGATCCAGATTCCTTGATCCTTCAAGAAGGATGTCAACCGGGAGAATAATAATCTTCGGGAGTCGAGAATGGGGTAGCGGTCGTCTACACCGGAGTCAGCCGAGCACCTCATCGTCCCGGCTTTCTCGGGGGGAGTGTGAACTACAACCTCCCTTAAGAGAGCGTGGTGGCGTTGAACCAGGGGGAGGGGCCGAGTGGCCCTTATTTTCAATTTCGGCTTTCAACCTCGCGCTGCACTCAGATCCGTGAATGTACTTTTCAAGAGTCAAACTTGGTTTTATTTTTGCTCATTGTACTCGTTTCCTTGAATGTATCACTCGGCTTTATTTTCACCTTATTGTACTCGGTTTCCTTAATAAAAATGGCTCATACTTGGCCTTTACGAATTTTGTTTTTTGCGCACATTCAGTTTTACTATTTTCGTAGCCTGAACTCAACGTAAATAACTATAAAGTAACTTCGGATTCGGCTAGTTAGATCGCACCTGACCTTTATACTTAACTTACGGCTCATACTTGGCCATGAAGCTCTGAATTGGCCTTTGAAATTGAACGGCTCGGACTCGGCCGCCAGGGCTCATACTTGGCCCCTCGACAACGGCTCGTACTCGCCGGGCTCATACTTGGCCCCTCGACAACGGCTCGAGCTCGGCCGCCGGGCTCATACTTGGCCCCTCGACAACGGCTCGTACTCGTGGCCAGGGCTCATACTTGGCCCCTCGACAACGGCTCGCACTCGACCACGGGCTCATACTTAGCCCCTCGACAACGGCTCGTACTCGGCCAGGGGCTCATCCACTTGGCCCCTCGACAACGGCTCGTACTCGGCCGCCAGGGCTCATACTTGGCCCCTCGACAACGGCTCGCACTTCGGCCGCCGGGCTCATACTTGGCCCCTCGACAACGGCTCGCACTCGGCCGCCAGGGCTCATACTAGCCCCTCGACAACGGCTCGCACTCGGCCGCCGGGCTCATACTTGGCCCCTCTGACAACGGCTCGTTCTCGGCAGCCGGGCTCATACTTGGCCCCTCTGACAACGGCTCGTACT
This sequence comes from Sophora flavescens, assembly GCA_030762895.1. NCBI lineage: Eukaryota > Viridiplantae > Streptophyta > Magnoliopsida > Fabales > Fabaceae > Sophora > Sophora flavescens. Next base: position 118,251,170 of record CM061063.1, read on the forward strand.
CGGCCTTTAAAATAGGATATCTGCAAAATAAATACTTCGGCAAGGCGAGGAAAAATAAAACCATATTTATAATAAATTCTGCTTTTTATTGAATGGAGTCCGCGGTGTGCCTCGTTAAAACCTCCCCGGTCAAAACCCATTTTGGGAAAAAATACCGAGGTAGGAAAAAGAGTACAAGACCCGACTATATACATCACTGTAATAAAACTTCAAATGAGAGGCATTCCAAGTCCTCGGGATAGGAATTCCGACAATTCTTCTAACCTATAGGCCCCGTTCCCCGGGTTTTCAACCACTCGGAATGGTCCTCCCCAATTTGCCGCTAACTTGCCTTCCGTGCGGTCCTTCCTTGCTTCCCCTTTTATTCTCAAGCACTAAGTCCCCTCGTTGAGAAAATTCCTCGGCCTTACTCTTGAATTATACCTTCTAGTGGCTCTCTGTTTTTGAGGCTTCTTCTCTCGATTCTGGCTTCCTCCCTAACCTCTTCTATCAAGTCAAGCTCGACCCTCATATTGCTCCCATTGTCGTTTGGCTCGTGTTGCACATGTCGGAAAGACGGTTCCCCAACCTCTTTGGGATCATGGCGTCGGTTCCGACGTCACCTGAAGGGTGTTTCTTGAGTGGTAGATTGAGGCGTACGAGTGATAGGCCCAGAGAATACTCGGTAACTCCTCCGCCCCAGGCTCCTTTAGATCTTCCTACTCTTTTCTTGACTCCTCGAGGATGATCTTGTTAGCTGCTTCGGCCTGCCCATTGGTTTGGGGGTGCTCAACGGATGTAACCTGGTGCTTGATACCGAGGTTGTCATAGAATTCCCGTAGCTTCTTATCCACAAATTGTCTTCCGTTGTCAGTAACGATTGCGAAGGGAATTCCGTGCCTACAAATAAGGCTTTTCCACACAAATTTCTGCACCTTCTCGGCAGTAATCTTAGCCAAAGGCTCTGCTTCGATCCATTTGGTGAAGTAGTCTACGGCTACCAGTAGGAATTTGACTTGGCCTTTGGCTACTGGGAAAGGTCCCAGTATGTCCATTCCCCACATTGCAAACGGCCATGGTGAGTTTAATGTGTGAAGTTCTTCAGGGGGGGTATGATTTACATTGGAACATCTCTGGCACTCATCACACCGCTTCGTCCACTCCATGCAATCAGCTCTAAGGGTAGGCCAATAATACCCTGCTCGGACTATCTTGGAGGCCATTGATCTGCCACCACTGTGAAAACCACAGATTCCTCGGTGAACCTCTTCCATGACATACTTAGATTGTGCCTTGGTCAAACATTTTAGCAAAGGCGCCGAGAATCCCCGCTTATACAGCTCCCCGGCGATTATGGTGAAATGACTCGCCCTTAGCCTGACTTTCCTTGCCTCAGCCTGATCCGAGGGTAAAGCTTCTGAGAATAAGTACTCCCATATAGGTGTCATCCACTCTCGGTCAACCAACTCATTGGCCATCACCTCTTACGTCCCCAATGCTTGGTTCATTGAGGGTTTCTGAATAACCGATTCGTGGTGTCCGGCTTCTTTGTCTGGGCAAGCTTAGACAAACAAATCAGCCCGAGTGTTTTCTTCTCGGGAATGTGCTCAATGGTGAACTTTTCAAAGCCGGAGATTAGCTGGTTAACCTTACACAAATATCGGGTGAGCTGAGGTTCCTTCGTCGATAGCCCCGGATATTTGTCCAGGTGACTAGTTGTGAATCACTTCGCACTTGACACCTTCGCCCCCATTTCATTCGCTTGACCTTAGTCCCATTATCGAGCTTCATACTCGGCCTGATTGTTCGAGGTTTTGAACTCGAATTTCAACGATTGTTCCAATATCAAATCTCCTGGTCCTTCCGAGAATCACCCCGCTCCACTCGCCCTAATATTTGAGGATCCATCCACATATAGATTCCACCATGTATTCTCGGCCTACGGTTTGTGGATGGAGCTCGGCTATGAAGTCGAGACAGGCATTGTGATTTGGGGGTCCTCTCATCTCGTATTTCAAGCCAAACTCGGACAACTCTCTTGACCAAGCAATCATACGCCCCGCCAATTCGGGCTTTTTGAGTATCTGTTTGATGGGGTGATCCGTCTTGACAACCACTTGGTGACTCTGAAAGTACGGGCGCAACCGCCGAGCTGCAGTTACCAAGGCTAAGACCAGCTTCTCAATAACTTGATACCGAAGTTTCGGCATCATGGAGCACCTGTTGATGAAGTATACTTTGGCATTTGGGCTTTCTCTACCTCCTGCACAATGACTGCGCTAATGGCATTCTCGGAGGCTGACAGATACAGATACAATTCTTTCCCTGAGATGGGCCTTGTTAATATCGGCGGGGAGGACAGAAAGTCCTTGAAGTCGACAAAAGCCTTTTCGCAGTCCTCGGTCCACTTGAAGGTTTGGGGCTTCTTCAGCAACTTGAAGAAAGGCCGAGCTTTCTCTGCGGATTTGGGTAGGAACCGAGATAATGACGCCAGCCGTCCTGCCAATCTTTGTACTTCTTTAACGTTCTGCGGGCTTCTCATCTCAATTACGGCTCGGCACTTATCGGGATTGGCTTCAATTCCCCGGTGGGTAAGCATAAAGCCGAGGAATTTACCCCCATGGACACCGAAAACACACTTTTCCGGATTGAGCCTCATGTTGAACCTTCTCAACTGCTGAAATATTTCTTCCAGATCTAAAGGGTGGCGGCTGGGGTCATCAGATTTCACTACCATGTCATCCACATATACTTCCATGGTCCTGCCAATTTGCTTCTCAAATACTCGGTCCATAAGTCTCTGGTACGTAGCTCCCGCATTCTTCAGCCCAAACGGCATTACTCTGTAGCAGTAATTTGACCCTTCGGTAATGAAGGTTGTTTTCTCCTCATCCGGGGGGTACATTCTAATTTGGTTGTACCCGGAGTACGCATCCAAGAAGCTTAAAATTCTATATCCGGAAGCCCCGTCAACCAGCCTGTCAATGCTCGGCAAGGGATAAGAGTCTTTTGGGCATGCTTTGTTCAGATCCGTATAATCAGTGCACATGCGCCACTTGCCGTTTGCTTTCTTGACGAGAACGACGTTGGCCAACCATGTGGTGTATTCTACTTCTCGGATAAAGTTGGCCTTGACCAACTTCGCCGTCTCCTCTTCGACCACTTTTCTCCTCTCTTCACCTAATCTCCTCTTTCTCTGGGCCACTGGCTTCGCCTCGGGACAGATTGCCAATTTATGGCATAAAAAGTTGGGATCAATTCCCGGCATGTCAGATGTGGTCCACGCAAATAGATCGGCATTTCTGCGCAGTACTTGTTTTATTTCTTCTTTCAGAGTAGGTTCAAGGTGACCACCGAGCTTGGTACACTGTTCAGGCTGCGCGCCAAGTTGGAACTTCTCTAGCTCCTCAATAGGTTGCGGACGTTGTTCCTGCACGTCCATCCTGGGATCCAGTTCAACGGAGTTTACTGAACTCACCGCCTTGTCCTTCCCCCTGTCTAGGGTTTCTACTGGTGCGGGTTTAAGTTTGCTCACCCTCAAACTATCAGCGTAGCACTGTCTCGCCATCCTCTGATCTGCTCGGACAGCCACTATATCTCCCGAGCTGGAGGGGAACTTCATCGTGAGGTGGGGGGTAGAGACCACGGCCCCTAACTCGTTCAAGGACGGCCTTCCGATCGGGGATATTATACGATGTAACTGCGTTTACCAACACATACCTGACCATGATAGTTTTAGAAGCTCTGCCATCGCCAAAAGTGGTCAAGAGGTCAATATATCCCCGAGTATCAACCTGCTCCCCTGCGAAACCAACGAGTTTACTGTCATACGGCTGAATCGATTTCTCCGGGATCCCTAGCTTCACGAAAGGTTGAGTAGTACAATATATCCGCGGAGCTCCCCTGATCGACGAGGGTTCTTTTGACCGAGAAGTTGGCCAACTGTACGGTGATCACCATGGGGTCATCCTGGTTGGGATCTACTCCCACGAAATCATCATCAGAAAAGATAATAGGGGGGGAGCTCCGGGGAGGCTTGCCAGATACCGAGTTAACTGCCCGGATGGCCCGCAGATGTCTTCTCCGAGCTGAACTCGTGGTGCCTCCCCCCGCGAACCCTCCTGAGATGGTGTTTATCACCCCCCGAATGACATTATCCTCTTCCCGTCTTTCATTTTGCCTTTCTCTGGTCTCCACTCTCTCCTCATTTCTTCGATCGCCGCCCCTCCTGGGAGCCGGTCACCCTCTCGTCTTCTGTTTCCCCCACGCCTCTCACTGTTGTTGTTGTTTCTTCGGACAAAGTTGCTGAGGTGACCCGCCTGAACCAGCTCTTCAATTCTATCCCGTAGGACCCAGCATTCCTCAGTGGTATGGCCATAGTTGCGGTGAAACCGACAATGCTTCTGGCGATCCGCATTTCGGGGGGTGCGGCCACTCTTTGGGAGCTGCAGAAGCTCCGCATTTATGCACGCTTCTTCGAACACCCGAGCCCTATTGTGTTGAGGGGAGTATAATGATCATACTTCGGTCCCCTCTGGAAATGCTCGGCTGGGCCTCTCAATCTAGGCTTATCACCCCCTGCCCTCCTCTTATCTCTGCCTTCTCGCCGGTCAGTCTCATCGGTCCGATCCCTTTTCTTGGACTCCTCTACCTCCTCCATATTGATGTAACCTACAGCTTTTCTTCTCAGTTCGTCCATATCGGCCGGCGGTTTGCGAGCTAAGTACCTGGCAAAAGGGCCAGGTCTCAACCCGGTCAGGATGGTGTGTAGTGCAACATCGGCACTGAGATTGGGGATGAGTACCGCCTCCTTGCTGAACCTGGCCATGAAGTTGCGCAGGGATTCATTCTTCTCCTGCCTGAAGTTCACCAGGGAGGCCGAGGTTTTCTGGTGGGCTCGGCTCGTGGCAAACTGAGCACTGAACCTCGCCGCGAATGTGTCAAAAGAGTCCACCGAGGCTGGGGGTAGCTGGGTGTACCAAGTCAACGCTGCCTCCTTCAGTGTGGTTGGGAAGACTTTGCACAGGACAGCATCGTCGTCCGTAAAAAGGTACATCTGTGTGGTGAAGGCGTCCAAGTGGCGCTCGGGGTCCGAGGTGCCATCATATTTGTCAATGTTGATGGGCTTGTAGCCGGGCGGGCAAGGGGACCCCCATGATATCATTCGTGAAAGGATGCCTCGGCTCCCAGCTGGCCCTGTCATTAAGTCTGTTCGTTTGGAGTGAAGATTCTGGGGCCTGCTTAGGGAATCCCTCTTCCTCTGCTCGGTTGTGGTGGGAAGCCCGGAGGCGAGGACCTCCTTCCCGATATAAGTTTCTGGACCCCTCAACCTCGGGAGGTCGGCGCTCTCTTTCATGTGAGGAGGAGACCGACCTCTCCCTACTCGGCCCTCTCTCCCGACGGTCATTCTGCCGGCGGATTTCTTCATTCTCCCTTCTTAGCGCTGCGACCTGTGCGAGAAGCTCCTGAATCACTGGGTTGTCAGTCATTCCTGCTGGGCCTACGGACTGTTCTCCATTATCTCCGTTAACTCCGTGGTTGGCATTCCTTGGCTCCTCCCTCCTGCAATTTCCGCTTCTCGTCCTCACCATTTTTGTGTGGTATGGGAAAATGTTTGCTTCGATTCCCACAGACGGCGCCAAATGTTCCAGCCAAATATCTCGGGTATGAAATACTCGGCCGAACGAGGATTAGTGGGGTGTTTTTGGATTGTGCTTGACAGAATGTGGATTCTGCTCCTACGTATCCAAAAGGGAATCAAAGCAAACGTAGTTCTAGAATGAGGGGTAAGTCCCCTATTTATAGTTGTTCTCTCGGGATCGGGCTCAAAGAAAAGCGGAGGAATATTAGGATCAGATCGCGATCATGGGGAGAGATATCCGGAGCCTGATTGCCCGGAGTGGCATTATGGCCAGCGAGATATTCGGCCCAGTTAGCTGCGGATGGATAGCTTGGGGCCGAGTAGTTATTCTCGGGTGTCAGGTGTGCTGGCGTGTCCTCGACTTCGGAGGAGTTTGGGTCAAGGCCCATTCGCGGGGGTAAGCTCGGTTGGTCCGATGTATAGACGAGTTCTCGGTCTTACATTCTCGGCCAGTACACATACCATCATACTATAAATCGAATTAAAGCAAGGAGGTGATTTAAACCTGGATGAGATTTATTGACTTATTGGCTTATTTAAATTTAAATTAAATTTGATTTAATTTAAAAACCTTAATTATTAAATTGAGAGCAAGCAGATGAACAAAGTATTGGATGAATAATTAAGAAGATCCATTGAATGCCTTATTATAAATTATTATAAGATATAAAATTATAAAACTATAAATTAAAATTATAAAATAGACTTTTAAAAAAAATTAACAGATCAAGTCAGGTTTTTAAAAAGATAAGATCAAATTAAAAAAATAATCTTTGACAGGTAAAACCTAATCAGATCTATTCCCACCGTTAACTACCGTTAACTACTAGTGCTATTTTTAATATAATTTGGCTTATTAAAAAAAAAGTATTGAAGAATCTAACCCAACACGAATATTGAGGCAAATAACAAGTAAATTCACGTGTCGTTAAGTTAATTTGAGCTTTATGAGAGTAGACCTTATCTGTGGTTATTGGAAATCCACCTAAAAATCTAAAACATCTTACGACTATAATGAAGTCAAATTAAAAAATGATGTGAGGAGCCTTTAAAAAACATCACCACTTGTCTGCAAACCGTGTGAAAACTGACATTTGAATAATTAACTTTGACTAAAATTCAGTTTTAGTCCCAACTTTTCTACTTGAAAATAGTTCTCATATTTTATTTTTGGTTATTTTAATCCCTTTAAAATTATAACTTTACAAAATTAAGAGTAAATAGCTAATTTGGTCCCTGAAACTGTGAGATCGTGTCAATTTGGTCCCTCAAATTAACGAAATTGCAAAAAGGTCCCTGAAACTGTCAAACGTTGATCAAGTTGGTCCCTCCGTTAGGCAGGGTTACTTGACGCCGTTAATGGCGCTGACGTGGCACGTTAAGTGCCCATGTGGCATGACAGCTGTACCACAGTTTCAGGGACCAATCTGACACTAAATTTCAGGGATCAAATTGACACTCAAAGACTAAAAACCTATCTTCTTCTTCCTTCGGCTGTCTTCTTCCTTCTTCACTATATACTACCACAGAGGAAAGCAATTTATTCTGAGAGTTAAGAACTGGGCACTCAAGTAAAAACATCAAAGAAGAATGGAATAGCAATAAGCATGTAACGGTTTCAATCATTTCAGTAAAGTTGCTATAGCAATCTTGTCCACAAACATGAACTACTGATATCAACATTTGAATCAAAGAAGCTAATAGAAGCAAGGAACTTTGGCGTGCTATGTTTATTGCTGCATGAACTATTCCAATCCTCAATTCCCAAAAGCACTTAATTAATTAATCAAACCCAAAACCTTGACAATAACAACACTTAAAAAATTGGAACTAAACTTGCATCTTCTTAAATCTTAAATTCACAATTAAAATGAACATATAGCAAATAGTTACCAAAAAGAGTGCTCATTGATTTAGTTCCGAACCAAAAGGGCAGAGGCCAATGGCCACCGCCATGTGAGAAAAACCCCAACTCTTCGGTTTAGATGATCTCGATAAGCTCAATGCCTCAATTTCCAGCATGCCCGGAAAGCAAATTCAATACACAAAGTGATGCAAAAACACGAACCAATCAAGCAAAGAAGTACCGAATCATCATCCGAACCATTCCTCACACTTTTCCCACCTCTCACCAACCCACAAAGCAATCAACCACAAACCTCGGAGCATGCATGTAAAGACAATAACTTTTGGGGGATTGAAACCTCAAAAGCGATCAATTTGCGATTCCAATCAGATCTCACGAGCCTTCTATTGTAATCCCCGAATATTGAATATTACAACAAGAAAAGGGAAGGAGTTTCGCCTCTTGATCAATGACCCAATCAATCGAAAGATATCATCCGCATTTATATGTGTTTCTGTGTTTCATGAGTTTAGTGATGGACAATGGTTTCATGCACGATGAAGGAGAGAGAGCGAGAGAGACAACCAGAGACGTCGAAGGAAGAAGACAGTAGAAGGAAGAAGAAGATAGGTTTTTAGTCTTTGAGTGTCAATTTGGTCCTGAAATTTAGTGTCAGATTGGTCGAAAGCGTAGTACAAATGTCATACCACATGGGCACTTAACATGCCACGTCAGCGCCATTAACGACGTTAAGTAACCCTGCCTAACGGAGGGACCAACTTGATCAACGTTTGACTGTTTCAGGGACCTTTTTGCAATTTCGTTAATCTGAGGGACCAAATTGACACGATCTCACAGTTTCAGGGACCAAATTGGCTATTTACTCCAAAATTAATCCTTCAGTAAGTTCACCTTTGAAAATTTAACAACAATGATGAATTACTGTAATGTGGCTTCTCTAGACACTGCTTCATGTCTTAATAATTTATTTAAAAAATAAATATATTTTACTTAATTAAATAACTGTAGAATTCAATTTATAAAAATTAAAAAAAAAAATCCTAAGTCCAAGACCTTCTTCTCCACTTCGTCAGGCCAGCAATGGTGGATGTGACAGCAGCAAACATGCAGACAACGCCATCCAACACGCCTCTTCTCTCCACTTCCCTTGCTTCGCCATCACCCAGTTTCTCAACATCTTGACCACTTGGTGTGTCCCTCACTCACTCACTCCTCTTCTTACTTTTCGATCCATTCCTTATATGCCCATTTCTCAAATTCCACCTCAATAAAGGCAATTATATCCATGGATTGTCGCCTTGTCATAAATTTAAGAGACTAGAATGATGAAACACGGCAAGGACAATATAAAAAATACAAGCGGTACTATAAACATGGGAAACTTTTGCTATTTGCTTTCGATAAAGGCAATTCTTTCTATAGGTTGTCGCTTTATCATAAATTTAAGAGGTAGAGAATAATAACAAACCACAAGCACAATATAAAAATATGTATAAGTGGTCACTGAAGAGTCTAAAGTTACGTGCTACAAACATGAGAATTTTTGCACAAGTTATTTTTTGTAAGCATTTAATTTTTTTTAATGTACCAAAAAAGTTACTTTTTTAAACATATGAGATCGACATAAACATTTATATGTGACATCGTATTTTAACGTATGTTTATTAAATATTATTAATATCATATACTATACCAAAATAAATACATATTATAAATATAAAAAAAAAATTATCAGTTCAAATAACGTGGTTAGTATGCTCCTGTCATTATACGTCTTGTTCTTTGGTCCAAATCCAATTCCAATCTGACGGTTTCCGTTTTTTTTATTATTTATTTTATTATTATCACGTGTTTGAATCATTTCAAGGCAAAGAAAATTAAATGACGTTTTTGTGCTTACATACGCACCTGACATGTCATTTCAAATGAAAATTAGTGGAGACAGCTATGTAGTATCTTATGCGATAAGAAAACAAATTATGGTAACTCCAAACCACATGCTCACACTGTCACACATTCCAATTAGGTAGGATTATACAAGATGAAAAAATAAATTAATAAGAATTGGTACATCTGTCTAGCTAATAATCACATGCTACACTTGCATGGAATAATAATATTGATATAATCCATGTACTTTAAAACACGAAAGAAAAAGCTGCAGATTTATAAAAGTAATTTTAACAGAACATACTTTAATCGAAAAGCTATTAGTTTTAATAAAAAAATAATTAATAACGAGGATTTTAGAAAGCTTAATTATGTATGTATAAAACATATGAGATTCAACTTCGGTACTCTGATTGTGGAAAAATATATATGAAAGTCTGCAATTTGGTGATGAACATAATTATTTCATAGTTGTTGTACTTTCCCTTTACCAAGTTGTCAATGAAGTTATGTGAATATAAACACCAATTAAAGGCCGAGTTTGAAGGAAAACCTATAATTCTAAACACCATACAGATACAAATCATAGCATGTGATTCATGTTAATCAAAGGAGAGGAGAAGAATTTCATACCTTGGAGATTCGCAGAATCCATCACAGCAGATCAGATTGTGAGAAGGAGATGAACAGTCGATCAGAATGTTAGAGAATGTGAGAGGGTTACTCCTCTCTTTCTGGTTGGTTCCGTTTTTGTTTTTTGTCTCTTAGAATGCCTAATGGGGAGGCTATTCTTATAACCTACCAGCAGAGAGTAGGGACCTCTCAACGGGTTAACATTAGAATGACCCAACCCATCATAGGGTCACTCTTTAGTAAATACCCAACAACAATTTCACCAATTGGTTACGTAATTAAGAATTAATTTTATAACTGATATATTAATAATTTAATTATAATTTAATAACCAATTAATGCTAATCCACATATTATACACATTAAAATTTAACATTCTCCCACTTGGATAGCATTAATCAATTATTAAAGAGAAATACCAGTTACGATCAAAGCACACGTTAACCAGCAGTATAAGAAATATAAGCTTTAACAATGCAGAAATAGTATCCGATAGGGAAGTAAATCATACATGCTAAAGACTCATATCTCACATAAAGATTGATGAATATAAAATTGCATATAATTAATAAAGAGAAATATGCAATTCAAAAAAATGGTCCAAGCATCTTAAAATGCTATAAGAGATATGAAAAACAAGAATGACGTCAATTTACATATCTCATAAAAAAAGATAATGGGCAAATAATGGTTTCAGACTCCCACTAATCCAATACATCAAAAGACTTAACTAAGCCCATATGAATTACATGATTCCGGAATATTCCAACAGTTAAGCCTTTGGTTAGTGGATCAAAGCATGTTTCTGTATCAATATGCTCAATACGAGTCTGAAACTCCTGAATCTTCTCTCTAACGAACAAATATTTCACATCAAAATGCTTAGTGCGAGAAGAGCTTCTATTGTTATGAGAGAAGTTCACAGCAGCAGTATTGTCACAATATATCACAAGTGGCCTAGATATGCTTTCAACAATATGAAAGCCAGAAATCAAATTTTTCAGCCACATGGCTTGACAAGTAGCCTCATAGCAAGCAACATACTCTGCTTCCATGGTAGAAGTAGCTGTAAGCGTCTGTTTGACGCTTTTCCAAGAAATAGCTCCTCCTGCCATCATAAAGATAAAGCCGGAAGTAGATTTTCGGTCGTCAGGGCAACCTGCGAAATCAGAATCAGAATAACCAGTGACCTGAAGTTGATCAGACTTCTTATAGGTCAACATATAATTTTTGGTTCCCTGCAAATATCTCATGACCTTTTTTACGGCTTTCCAATGACCCAAACCTGGGTTGCTCAAGTATCTCCCTAAAGTATTTACAGCAAAAGCAATGTCGGTACGAGTACAAACTTGAGCATACATTAAACTGCCAACAGCGGAAGCATATAGGACCTTTTTCATTTCATTTATTTCTACATCATTTTGAGGACATTGAGATTTAGAGAATTTTTCCTCACCCTTTTGAACAGGTGCAACACAATGGGAGCAAGAATGCATATTAAACCTTTTGAGGACCTTTTCAATATATCCTTTTTGAGACAATCCAAGAACGCCACGTGACCTATCACGATAAATCTGGATGCCTAAAACAACAGAAGCATCACCAAGGTCTTTCATATCAAAGTGGCTACTCAACATGAGTTTTGTCTCGGTCGGGATTTTAACACAAATTGCTAGCAAGAAGTATATCATCAACATATAGAACGAGAATGATGAATTCACCCTCACAAGTCTTCAAGTAAACGCACTGATCTGAGGCATTTTCTTTGAAGCCAAGAGAAGTGACAACCTGATCAAACTTCAAATACCATTGTCTGGAGGCCTGTTTCAGTCCATAAATAGACTTATTCAGCTTGCAAACCAAGTGCTCTTTGCCTGTTTTGAGTAAAACCTTCAGCTGAACCATGTAAACATCTTGATGAAGGTCTCCATTCAGAAAGGCCGTCTTCACATCCATCTGGTGAAGTTCTAGATCAAAATGTGCTACCAAGGCCATGACAACTCGAAATGAATCTTTTGTAGAGACTGGTGAGAAAGTCTCCTTATAGTCAATGCCTTCTCTTTGGTTATAGCCTTTAGCTACTAGTCTGGCTTTGTACCTTTCAACTTTACCATCTGGAGTACGTTTGGTTTTGAAAACCCATTTGCATCCAACAGGTTTACAACCAATTGGTAATTCCTCCAGACTCCAAACACCATTATGAGACATAGAAGACAACTCATCATGCATAGCATTCTGCCAATCAGAAGCATGAGAGCTAGAAATTGCCTCCTTAAAGGTAATAGGATCATCATCATCATTGAGGTCAAACTCATGTTCCTGAAGATATACAATATAATCATCAGGTATGGAAGGTCTGCGCACTCTTTGAGATCGTCTCAGTGGAATTTCATCAACAATAAGATCATGTTCCTGTTCATCTACAAGTGGTGCTGCCACACCATCTTCATGTTGAAGATTCTGATCAACATCATTAGCTGGAATCATAACTTCTGTAGGAAAAGGAACAGCTGGTATAGGAACAATGGTGCGATCTTCTCTAAGAGTAACTGGTCGTGGTATATCACTCCCACTATTCAAGTCGTCCTCAAAGAAAACGGCTCGATCAGATTCGACGACTCGCATAGAATGAGATGGACAATAGAATCTGCTACCTCTGGAACCCACACAATAGCCAATAAAGAAGCCACTAATAGTCTTAAGATCAAGCTTCTTAGACTGAGGATTATAAGGTCTAACTTCTGCCTTACAACCCCATACATGAAAATGTTTCAAACTCGGCTTCTTTCCACTCATGAGCTCATATGGAGTTTTTGGTACAGACTTCTTTGGGTACTTGATTTAGAATATAGACAGCAGTTTTTAAGGCATCTCCCCAAAGAAAGTCTGGCAATTATGAATGGCTCAACATACATCTTACCATCTCCATAAGTGTGCGGTTACGCCTCTCTGCAATTCCATTTTGCTCAGGAGTACCAGGCATAGTGTATTGAGCTTCAATACCGCATTCCTCAAGAAATCTGGCAAAAGGTCCTGGGTTTCTACCCGTCTCATTATATCTACCATAGAATTCTCCACCTCTCGTCGGATCTTACACATTTTATCTTCCTACCTGTTTTCAACTCAACAGCAGCCTTAAAGGATTTGAAAGCATCTAGGGAACTAGACTTTTCTTGAAGGAGATCTATCCATCCATATCTCGAGAAGTCATCTATAAAGGTAATGAAATATCCATATCCACCCATGGAAGTAGGTGTAATAGGTCCACACAGGTCGGTGTGAATCAACTGTAGCACATCATCACACCTATTTGCTGCTTTATTCCTAACCTTGGCAGTAAATTTGCCCTTGATGCAATCAACACTTGTATCAAAATCGGAGAAGTATAGATCATGGAGAATACCTTCCTTGACTAGCCTTTCAATACGGGGCCTAGAAATATGCCCCAAACGTCGATGCCATAACATAGAAGAATGTTCATTAATCCTACTGCGTTTGTTTCCAACAGCAGGTGTGATGACATGTCATGTAGATCTAACATATAAAGGCCATCACGTAAAACTCCTGAACCAACGGAAATAGAATCTGAATAAACAATCAGTTTTCCACTACCAAACTTAAAGGTGTAACCACATTTATCCAAAGCAGAAACAGAAATCAAGTTCCTTCTCATAGAAGGTGCATACACAGCATCTCTTAAAAGCAAATTATGTCCAGAAGGCAAAAGTAAAGAAACAATTCCAATGTCAATAACAGAAACTCCAGCTCCATCTCCCATAATAATCTTAGACTCAGCATCACTTGGTTTCCTCAGGCTTGTGAACCCCTGCAAGGAATTCACAACATGAATGGTTGCACCTGAATCTAACCACCAAGTATTTGGAGGAACATCAATGACATTGGATTCAAAGCATGTTAGAGCCTTCTCAAAAGTCATAAATTTCTCCCCAACAGCTTTCTGATATTCTTTAGCATTATTGGTCTCTGTGATACTCTGCCTGATGGATTTCTCCATAGTATACTTCATTACTTTCAGGCACACTCTATTAGAGTGTTCCCATTCCTCATAAGCAATCTTCTGTGCTGCAGTAGATTCATCTGTAAGAGCTGCTGGCTTGTCTTCCCTTAAGGCCAGATCCAAGTCAGCAATAGTTAAGTAGAGATCTAGAGACTCTTTCCAGTCCTCATAGTTTGTCCCATTTAGAGTTTTGACAGAATTTGGGAAGGAGGCTGACATAAACAGAGAATAAGGAATCATTAAGAATTGAAGGGTAATATGATTCCATATATATATGTTCAGCCGATCTTGCCCATAATACAAATTTCTTATTCATTATAATTCCGCCTAAGGGTCCCGAATCATAATAAACAAGAAATACAATAAGAAGAATAATACAATGTACAAAACTTACATCACCAAAATTTCTAATACCGATAGGGTACTTGAAACCATAATTGACATAAGCTTAAGACAATAGTACGATGTATAATAACGAATTACATTAATAATAGTACACCGATAGGGTATAATTATTATTAATATAATACAAATATAACACATTAGAATAATCAATTATTTAACAACACAAATTTTGTATAATTATACCCACGATAGGTGAGTTCATAACTATACAAAATATCAATAGTCATGCTACAATTATACATTAGAATAATTAATTGTTTAACAACACAAATTTTGTATAATTATACCCACGATAGGTGAGTACATAACTATACAAAATATCAACAGTAATGCTACAATTATACATTAGAATAATTAATTGTTTAACAACACAAATTTTGTATAATTATACCCACGATAGGTGAGTACATAACTATACAAAATATCAACAGTAATGCTACAATTATACATTAGAATAATTAAATTGTATAACAAATGCAGCATAGAACACACAACTTAATTCACATAAGGCTCTAAAATTAATTCCATCTATATGACACATGATCAAGGAGAGTATAACATATCAAAGTGTCACAAAAAAGTAGAGAACAATCACAAAATTTTAGATCAAAACCTTAGAGTACAGTATTAAAAAATACAATATTTTTTTTTTCGGTTTTAACCATATAAAATATTCGCGAGGCGAGAGGTATCTCGCGAGGCGAATCTTGTGAGAAGTCAGCAACGTTTGGTCTTCTCGCGGGTACTCGCGAGGCGAGTCAAGTGTTCGCGAGGCGACCCAGAAACCTTTCATTTTCCTAGAACAGTCAGCCTTCGGGGTCGCGAGGCGAGAAGCGTAGTCGCGGGGCGACCCAGAGAGGATGACAATTTCACTGTTCTTCTGGCTTTCAGGTTCGCGAGGCGAGAATAATCTCGCGAGGCGAATCTGGAATTCCACAGATGCTGATGCCCAGAATAGAGAGGCGAGCAAAACTCGCGGGGCGATCGAACCAGTTTCACGCAAAAGGGAAACGAAAAGGCATCGATTTCTCACATTTTATTTGATGAAATCCAACGATTTTCGAGTATGTTACTCGAATAACATGTGGGAAGAAAAGCCCTCAAACAATTTTCGAAATCATTGGTCAGAATCATAGTTTCGAATTTTGAAGAACAAGGCATGAAAAAACGAAAGTTGCTGAAGAAAAAAAAATTATGGGCAAACAAATTTTTTACAATATTGATATAACATGATATGAAAATCCCTAAAAAGATTTTGCATCTTGATTGAAAAACATAAATTAGGGTTCATATAATTTTCAGAATAGCTATAACATGTATCTATCCTTGGCTCTGATACCAATTGAAGGAAAACCTATAATTCTAAACACCATACAGATACAAATCATAGCATGTGATTCATGTTAATCAAAGGAGAGGAGAAGAATTCCATACCTTGGAGATTCGTAGAATCCATCACAGCTGATCAGATTGTGAGAAGGAGATGAACAGTCGATCAGAATGTTAGAGAAGGTGAGAGGGTTACTCCTCTCTTTCTGGTTGGTTCCGTTTTTGTTTTTTGTCTCTTAGAATGCCTAATGGGGAGGCTATTCTTATAACCTACTAGCAGAGAGTAGGGACCTCTCAACGGGTTAACATTAGAATGACCCAACCCATCATAGGGTCACTCTTTAGTAAATACCCAACAACAATTTCACCAATTGGTTACGTAATTAAGAATTAATTTTATAACTGATATATTAATAATTTAATTATAATTTAATAACCAATTAATGCTAATCCACATATTATACACATTAAAATTTAACAGAGTTGGTTGTTCGGTTAGGACTAATTTTAGAATGTGATTGTTACAGATTTGAAGGGAAAAAAAACATTTTTTAAAGTAAAATTTAAAAAACAATCATTTTAAATGAGATTGATTCTATTTGTTTAAGTATTTCATAAAAATTATTTTTTTAAAAAAATATTTTTATGATTAAAATGAAAATATATTTTTATTAGTTTTTAGAAAAAATCATTAGCTATTTTAAAAAAATAATTTTTATGATGATAAATAAAAACAAAATAATTTATATATTTTTTAAAAATTTTTAAAAGATAATCTCTAAATTATTCTTGCTGCTTGTAGAAATTTTTTATTTCTTTGACAATTTCGTATTTTCAAACTTTGGACGGTCTGGGGGCCCCGAATTCTCAATGCCACTAGGAAGACGAGATGGCTTTAACTTCAACATAGCAGGAACAAACAATCTCCAAGCACCCTTCAACACCACCACTGCAGTGACACCCTTAACAAATTCGCAACCAAAATCTTCGATGTCACCGATGTGGTAGCCCTTTCAGGTGCGGACACATTCTGTCGAGCCCACTATGGCACATTCTTCAACAGACTCTCCCCAACAACAGACCCGACAATGGACAAAACCTTAGCCAAGAATCTCAAAGCCACATGCCTAGATGCAAATTCGGGTAACACTGCTAACCTGAACATCAGGACCCCAACAGTGTTCTCAACAAGCACTACCTTGACCTTATGAACCATCAGGGTGTGTTCACCTCTAACCAGGACTTCACTAGTGCACAAAAGGGATTCCACGTCGGTTATTTTTGGCTTTCCACATCGGTTTTGAAACTGATGTGGAAACGACCGATGTGGTTTATTGCCACTTTACACATCGGTTTTAAAACCGATGTTTAAAGTATATTTTAAACATCAGTTTTATGCTAACCGATGTGTAAAATTAATTTAGCAATTGTTAAGCAGTTTTAAATTTAACTTTCTACATCGGTTTTGCTTAAAACCGATGTGTAAAATTGACTTTCTACATCGGTTTTCTAAAGAACCGATGTGTAAAGTTATATTTACACATCGGTTTTAAGCAAAACCGATGTATAAAGTTAAATATACACATCGGTTATTGAGACCTGATGTGTAAAATCTCATTTTTTTTTAATCTATTATTTACATTTCAATCATTCCTGTTTCACTAATGCAGATCAATAAACAAACCAGCAGTACCCTGATCAAACAAGAAACAACAACAGAACACCAAACCAGTTTTGACACAATCATTCAAAAGCAAAACATACTTCATTCAATTTTCTTAGCACAGCCAATTAGCTCTTACACATATGGTTAAAAATACTGACATTTCATCAAATGACTAGTGAGCACAGAATCTGAAAACAGAGGGCATCAGGCCTAATTAATTTCGAATGAATGAAAACAACACTTTATCAAAGCTACATCAAAACACGAGAGAAGAAGAATTGAACCAGACCTGAGCACTAATACATATCATCGGGTCAAAGGTACGTACACTATAGCTAGTATATGATAAGTTTTTAAACTAACTACATATATACAAACTATGGGTGGTACACTTCAAGAAAGAAAGTTGCCCAACGCCTCTTTATGATGTTGATGTCGAGAATCGGACAATGGAGATGGATTGTTGAATATCTGCAAGTTTAATTGGACAAAAGATTATATCTTTTAAGTAATAAACTAACATAAAACATATAACGAATCTATACTATTACTTCTAATTGTGTCAATTAACATTTACCTCACTCCATCTTTCGGTGATCCCGGAGGAGATAATTTCCAACATCCATCGCATCACATAGTAGCCACATTCCCATGACCCACGTTGTATACGTGACTACGTACAAATGAAACCCAATTAGAATATGAGGAATTAAATAAAATAGAAATCAATTATTGTACCCACTGCATTTGATGCATTTGAACTAATAAATATCTTACGCTGGGAATAATCCATCCGATAGCCCGAGCACGCCTTTCACCACGCTGCATGTGGGATGCATTAATAGACCTATCATGAAAAAAACATTAATTAAAGTATATATAATAGATTTCAGGTAATTAAAACAACTGCATTACTGATTATAAAGTATTTTAACGCTTACGTTTCGATGATAGTCTTCAGTTGATTCGTCGGCTTATGTCCCAATGAGCGTAAGAAGACCACGACGTTCATTCTTGGATACAAGAGCAACAGATTGCCAATGCTTGCTGTATTTGCGGAAGATTTAGTGTGTGTAAGTCATATATAGTTATACTTAAATTAATAACCGGTACTTACTTATTGAGATAAGGCGCAAGATAGAATTGATGATCGTCTCGGGCAAGTATATCACGTATGGTAGTGACCGGGTCTTCCGATGCTACGAGAACATCACCCTGAATGAACATGGGGTCAATGAACCCATAAAGGGCGAGGTTACCCCCGATCATCTAACATACGATGCAGATACCTAATATATTGGAAAAACATGTTAATTATCATTGTATTTAAAAATTAATTACGTACTTAACTTATAAATAAAATGTACTTACGTGCACCAAAACGATATGTGTGCAGAACTGGCCATTTCTTTATTGAGTGCCATCTCCATAAGTTCTTTCTTTGGTATATACAGATTCACTGTGGTGGCATCATGTTCCAACGTTACCAATGCTGCATCATCCTCCATGGTGACAACCTCGTATAGCAAGATCTTTGAAAACATCACCATGGCCAGGTGCCCTTTGTCGATCCCCTAAACAACATAGATATATATTAGTAATCACGGATAATTAAGTTATTTAATTCGTTATGAACTAAATGGTCAAATGAATACCTTGACAGAGCGAGACATCTCTCGGTCTTCCTAGATCCGACCTTTTAGGCACAATATCATTTCCAACATCCTATAACAAATACAAATAAAGCATTATCTTTAAACAATAATAAATATATTTCAACTATGAATATAGAAAAACACAACTAACCAAATACCTCGGATGCAACAAGAAAGTCGGCCGGTCTTCTTGGCCGAGGATGAAGTTTCAGGGGGCCCGACCCACCTGTTTGAACCTCCTCGGTGGGCACGGGGACTCGAGCATCAGCATCTCGAATAATCTCAACAGACACCCTCAGATGATCGTCCGGTAATAACCGATGGTGTATGGTATTACCTAACTTATTATATGCCCTACCCAATGCCACTAAGCGGCGATGATGATGATGATCATCAACATACAGCTCACACCTATCGGGGTCGTCATCATCATCATCATCATCATCATCATCATCGCCAAGAAAGCAGAAGATCATCATCATTTTCGGGATGATGAGGAGGATCACATGAGCCCTTAGTGCTCACATGGACAGAGGGTTGGACAGAGGGTTGGACACCTATTGTCATCTGCTGGGACAAAGAAGTAAATATTGCCATCTGCTGGGCAAACCGCTCGTTCATCTCCGTCGAAGCTCAGCTGCAATCTCTCTGTTTTAGTTGTGCTCTATCTCGCAATCGAATCCCCTGTGGCATTGGTGTGAAGATGAACCATGGTATTGGCGAATGCCGACTCCCCATCCAACACCAATGACACTACCGGGTGGTCGCAGTTTACCGATGGCGCGGTAGATAAGATATCATTGCGTCCTCTAGGAACAAAGGTTCCTTGGGTTAGCTGATCATCCAAGGCATCCTATCACATAAAAATATCAGGTCACATTACAAGTCGGTAACAATCTTAAAATGACAATTACAACAAACTATACTTACAATCCTCTCCGCTACTTGGCGGGCCTCCTCGGATGTATATTGTCCCGTTTTTCTTTGTCGGCCCCTCTTCCATGAACGATGGCGTGGGGGTGGAGGTGGATCAACAACCTCCGGAAGATTTTCAGCATTAGGATCCGCCCGAGATGCCTTGCCGACGTGCTTTCTTTTCCTCTTCAACCATTTTCTTAACAAGCTTTTTATATCCCCCACGAGACATGACATGGGGGTAGACATTCTTGCTTTGGTTTTCTGCGCCCTTTTTCCTCTTCTCCTGTTATAAATAAAAGACAATTAAATTACATAAGTAAATGAAATTAATGCAATTACATAAATTTAGAGACAAATCAAATAAGTTAACCTGAAAAGCTGGGATCACGTCGGCTCCGAACAAAGCGATCCCATCGCCGCCTTGTCAAGAAACGGATACACCTCAAGTGGGTTCTTTTTACTTTTTGGACCGAATATATAGTATCCGCCCAGTCGGCCTTAAAACCCCCTCCAACGCTCTCCAAGATACTTCAAAGAAATGCTTCTTCATAGCGTATGTATCCGGTATGTCAAATGTCAACTACATTAAGACCAAAAGAATCAACGAATTACTGTATGATATTATTAAGATAAAAATAAAGTAGATACAGACAAACACAGGACGTAGAAGTATAGATACCAGATTACTCTCCCATATCTGCTCCTTCACGTCCGCCGGTACATCTCTCCACCTATCAATGAGTATACTAGGCCTGTTCCTAGCAAGGGTCGCCACAAAACTGGTAAACTGATCTTCCATTGGCCCAATAGGTTTGAGGTTATCATCAAAATCTACTCTTATCCTCTGATTTGACCCACGGTTGGCAGTCAAATGCCTCATCCGTGTGGCACGTCTACCCTTTCTACCGGTAGACGGGGGTCTCGACCATTTGCATGAAGGAGGTGTATCCTCATGATCAGCCATGTATACCTGTTTAAACACAAAACAAAACAAAAAACTTGTTAGTATGTCAGGATAAATATCAAACATAACTTATAAATATCGATCAACGTACATAAACATAACTCACAGGCAGAACTGATCACGGCCTTGCCGTGATGGTGGTCACGGCCGTGACAGACCAACCAGTGAAGCAACCTCCAAGGCAGAATCCGTCACGGCCTAGCCGTGACAGGCAGCACGGCCGTGACGGGTGATACCACCACTGGAAAAATCCAGTCTTGGAGCAACAGAACAACACATGCAAGTATATTATCCAACCATTTCGAGTCAAAGTTCATAACTTTTCTAAACAAGAAACAAATATATACCTGAGGGATGAGCAAAAATGGCGCTCTTCACGCAAAAGAGGGTAGCTCGCGGATGATCGTTCTCAGTGGTTCTCTTACGAAGCAGAAAATGAAGGCTCGTGATCGTGAGTGGTCTTCTTTGTCTACGATTGAAAAGGGAAAAAGGACGTGAAGAAGGGAGCGAGAGAGAGAAAGAGAAAGAAAGAGAGAGAATGAGAAGAAGGAAATGCAGAGAGAGAGAATGAGAAGAAGGAAATGCAGAGAGAGAATGAGAATGAGA
The DNA here is from genome assembly GCA_030762895.1 of Sophora flavescens. Lineage (NCBI taxonomy): Eukaryota > Viridiplantae > Streptophyta > Magnoliopsida > Fabales > Fabaceae > Sophora > Sophora flavescens. The sequence continues at coordinate 118,272,741 of CM061063.1, forward strand.
GAGAGAGAGACGCATACCTGAGGGTAGCTCGCGGATGTGAGTGCAGTGAGAGAGATGGAAAAGCAGTGACACCGCAGAACGTAAACAAGCCGCGTTAGCGAGAGGGAGGGAGTGTTGTGTTTTAGGTACGTTCGAAATCGAAGAATGAGGGCGCAAAACACAAGGGGAGGGAAATAGAAAAATTGGGACTATTACACATCGGTTATGAGGAAAACCGATGTGTTAAACATCTTATACACATCGGTTATGACAAAACCGATGTGTAAACATTAAACTTTTAAATTCTGATTTTTTCTTTTAAATTTTATACATCGGTTAATAAAAACCGATGTGTAAAAGTAAAATCTAAATTTCTATTTTTTTTTCTTTATAATTTTATACATCGGTTATTTAAAAACCGATGTGGTTACTCACCATTTTACACATCGGTTTAAAAAGAACCGATGTTGAATGTTAAAAATTCCGAGTTTTAATTTTTTTATTTTAATTTTACACATCGGTTATAAATAACCGATGTGGAAAAGTTTTACACATCGGTTATTCTCTAAACCGATGTGTAATACTTTCGTTTTAATTTCAAAAATGCCACCGCCTCGTTTTACACATCGGTTTATACTAAACCGATGTGTAAACCCCGATGTAGAATCCCTTTTCTGCACTAGTGCTTGTTCGCTAATCAAAGGACGAAGGATTGGTTAATGCTTTTGCACTCAAATCGAGCTTGTTCTTTGAGAAGTTTGTGAATGTTATGGTGAAGTTGAGTCGGTTGGATGTGTTGGCTGGAAATCAAGGTGAAATTCGTAATAAGTGCAATGTGATAAATAAGAAGAAATCAATGTTGGCATCTGTGGTGGAAGAGGTGGTAGAGTTTGTTGATCAGTTTTAAATTGAGTAATTGTTTTGTTTATTTGTAATTGTGTTCTTCGTGTGTTTTCTTAGGATATGTATGTTTATTTTAACTCGGAACTTTAATTGTTTCTTGTTTGGTGCATACATGACTTATTTAATAAGAACCTTAAGTATGAAGTTGAGTTTACAATGCAGACAAATTCTTGTTTGTTTTTGTCTACTTCTTTTTACTTAATTATATCTATTTTTCTTTGTGTTTACAATCATTTCTAAAACAAACACAAACTTTAGAAATAGAGCAGAGAAAGTGAAGAAGATCAAAGCCACAAATTGTAAATGATTCTTCTTAGTGATTCAGCTGGTGCCTCTTGGTACTTATAGTACAAGCTAGAATGATTGAGCTAACTGTTTCAGTTATGCCAACTCACTCATTCTGTTATTACAGTTGTGACAGTTCACTTAGAGTTCATCTAGCAACTAACGAGTAACAGGTGACTGCGATACCGACGTCGACTTGGCCTTCAATTTAGAAAAAATAAAATAGATAAGTTGTTGATAATTAAAAAAAACACAAGTAATTATTTGACTAATTTGGACATTAATAATGAATACATACCTTTGTTACCATTTCGAGCTCACGACATTTGAAGTCCAACTCAAGCTCACGCCTTTGCATTTCCAACTCAAGCTCACGGCGTTGGACTTCCAACTCCCACTCCCTAGCTGCCAACTCATCGTCCTCCACATGTGCCCTACTATAACTCTCTTTTGTGCTCACATGTGAAGGGTTGGCATGTCCTGCAGTGTCCTGGGATGAACCGACGAAGGAAAGCTCTCTAGCAAGCGCCTGCTTGAATTCTGGGTTGGATAGGAAGCTTTTCATTAGATACGTTGTAATAGCAGGGTTGGAGATGAGCTGCTGAGTCATGGATTCCAAAATTGATGCCTCATCGACGACCCGCTTTCGTGAAGCAGACTTGCCATAATATTCTCTGATGGTCACGTTCCCAGGAACACAGATAACCCTACCAGGATGGTCTTTCTTGCCTAGAGCAGTCATCAAGACGTCCCGCCATCCAGAATGGATGAATGAGCCCTGGGAGCATTGTGCTTTAAGACCCATCTACAATGAAGAAATGAAAAAACGTGCAAGTGAAAAGTGTTAAAAATATCTATACAAATATCAATTGAAATGAAGTTAATTATTTACTTACAATCTTATCTGTCACTTCGCGAGTGGCATCAACTTTAAAAGATCCTGTCTTTGTCATGCGGCCGGCTAACCAGACATCCTCGCGGTCGATGTCCGACGGAGGACTTAATGGTGTGCCCTCAGGCACCTCTCCTCTTTCTATCCTAGCAGTGTGCTCTTCCTGCTTCACCCTCAGCCTATCCGCCATCATCTCCTCGATCTGAGTCTCGTACCCACCCTGAGACATGGTGTGGCGGTGGACGTTCTTCGCCTGATTCTTCCTACCCTTCTCTGCCTTAGCCTATTCAAACAAAAACACATAATTAAATACGGTTAAATGATCTATAAGAAGCATACAAAATTAACTTAATCAACCAACCTGAAATTCTTCATCCTGATGACTCCTAGCAAACATATCCCAAGTATCCTTATCAATTCAGGGATAATCCGAGAACATCTTATCAAGCCGCTTCTTCCCAGATACATAGTACCTGGTAAGATCATGCTTGAACCCATTCCAGCGCTTTGATGCCATTTTCATACATTTTCGTACGATGATCCTCTTCATTCGGCACAGTCCAAGCTACCTACACATTAAATACATAACAACTGGATGGATTATAACTCGGATAATTATCTAATAATGTAAATCAAAAGAATGTAAAGGTAAAATACCGTGATAGCCTCCCAAATCTGATCCTTAACGTTCTGTGGAACGTCATTCCAATGGTTGTAGTTGATGCTAACTTGCCGCTTCGCTTGTAGAAACACCCACTTTTTAAATTCTTTAGCACGGGGTCCTTGGGGCTTTAGATTAGCATCAAAGCACACCTCAAGCTTCTGTCCGCTTTGCCTGGCCTTCTCTAATTTCTTTAAAGTCGTGGCTCCTCTACCCCGTTTCCACTGAGACTGTGATGTCTGTATGGACAAAAAAAATGATAAAATAGAGGGTTGTAACATTATAAACTTACATTAAAAAGAAGGACTAAAGATAATATATAACATGTAAACTTGCACTAGAATCAGGCGTAGGCGCGATCGGGCCCTGCGTAGTCCCCACAGTGTCCTCCCGTGCATGTGGGCCATCCGACTGATCCATATGTATTCCTGTTCAGAAATAATATATATTTATTAAAATAGGTTATAACTAAAAATAAATCCAAAAGTATAAATAAAAATAAATGTATACTAAATTTAAACTACCTATATCAATATCCCTTCGTGATGATCATCACGAGTGGCATGTACATCGTCCACCTGTGTCTCCTCGATTATAGTAGGCATGTTTGTTGAAAAAGAAGGAGTCTCAGGAATATCAAGATTTGAATCTTGATTTTCATCACTACCATTATACATGCTTTTTTCTTAGAGAACCACGGACAACCTTTTGTTAGAAGGATCAGTGATGTAGAACACTTGTTTTGCTTGGGAAGCCATTATGAAAGGCTCATTTATATGACCTAACTTGATGAGGTCTACCAATGTGAACCCCAATTTGTCGGTTTGTACACCATCGTTACTATCAACTCACTTACATTTAAAAACCGGCACCGTAAGCTTAGTGTAATCGAGCATCCAAATATCTTCAATATATCCAAAGTAAGGTGTCGGTGCTTTAACGGGTTTTGTGTCCTTTGCACTAGAGAAGTGCATTGCTTCGGCCACGATCATAACCCCACTATTTTGAATGATACTCTTGTTATCTTGTTCCTTTATATGAAAGGAAAAGTTATTGATGTCGTATCCGCTCCAACATATGATGTTGAAGCTAGGCCCACGTGCTAGCCATCTTACGTCATCAGAAGCAGCACTACCATCCTTAAGCATTTCTTCCTTGAACCATGGTAAGAAAGTCTTGTTATGCTTGTTCAACAACCACCTTTCGCTCATTCGAGGGTTTTCTTGATTGACTTTTCTTTTATGTTCAAATAAGAAAGGTTGAACAAAATCAATGTTGTTCAATAGATACAAATATGCTTGAAGCACTTCTTCCCGACCCTTGCTATTAATTCTTAAGCCATGTGTACCCTTACCTTGACATCTTATCTCATCATTCCGAGGCTTAGGAACCCCTATAGGATCCGTGTTATGAAGGTAGTCCGAACGAAACTCAATAGCTTCTTCTGCAACATACCTTTGAACAATAGATGCTTCCGGACGATGAGGATTCTTCATGTACGCTTTCAAGATCTTCATGTAGTGCTCAACTGGATACATCCATCTCAGAAAAACCGGCCCACATAATCTAATCTCCCTCACCAAATGAACAATTAAGTGATCCATTATGTCGAAAAAGGAAGGAGGAAAATACATTTCCAATTGGCACAAGATTGTAGCAGCCTCAACTTCCAAGTCATCCAACATACGGGGGTCAACGACTTTGCTACATATATAATTGAAGAATGAACACAACTGAGTAATGGCATGTCTCACATTTTTTGGAGCAATACCACGAATAGCAACGGGCAGAAGTTGTTTCATTAAGATGTGACAATCATGAGACTTTAAGCCAACCGATTTAAGATTACTAGAGACAAGCCTCTTCATATTTGAAGAGTAACCATGTGGAACTTTGATGCCCTGAAGACACCCGCAGAAACTTTGTCTCTCTTTTTTTGACAAAGTATGACATGCTGGCGGCAAATAAGTCCGCTTACCATCCTCAACAACTGGAGCTAACTGCTCTCGTATACCCATAGCAACAAGGTCGAGACGAGCATTCACACCATCCTTTGTTTGCCCTGAATGTTTAGAAGCATCCCGATCACACTATCACACACATTTTTCTCCATATGCATCACATCAATGCAGTGTCTGACATCAAGCTTGCGCCAGTATGGAAGATCAAAGAATATCGACCTCTTCTTCCATATGTTTTTCTCAGCAGCTTTACCTTTCTTTTTGGACTTGCCGAATATAACATCGATGCCCTTTACCCTCTGATAAACCTGCTCTCCAATTATGGCCGCCGGAGCTTCTTCTGTCTCTTGGCATCCATTAAAAGCTTTTTTCATCTTACGATATGGGTGATCATGTCTAAGAAATCTCCGATGCCCAAGGTAAACCGTCTTCTTTCCATGATGCAACTGAGTGTAGCATGTGCCTTCTTCACATATAGGGCATGCTTTATGCCCCTTGACACTGCATCTTTGGACAAGTTACCGTATGCTGGAAAGTCGTTGATGGTGCAAAATAACATGGCACGAAGCTTGAAAGTTTCATGAGAATACCCATCAACTACATCAACACGTTCCACCCACAGCGTTTTCAAGTCTTCAATCAAGGGACTTAGATAAACATCTAAGTCATTTCCCGGTTGCTTTGGGCCCGAAATCATCATAGACAACATCATGTATTTGCACTTCATGCACAACCAAGGGGGCAGATTGTAAATTATCAACAGAACAGGCCTTGAATTATGAATACTACTCATGTTACCGTAAGGATTCATTCCATCTGTAGCAAGTCCAAGCCTTAGGTTTCTTGGCTCATCGACGAAATCCGGAAACATAGTATCAATATTCTTCCATTGCATAGAATCAGCAGGATGACGAACCTTTCTATCACGTTTCCTCTCATCATTATGCCATCTAAGATTCTTCTCATCTTTCGCATTGGCAAACAATCGCTTGAACCTTGGAATTATTGGAAGATACTACAACACCTTCGCAGGAGGACCCTTTTTTCTCACATCATCAAGATCATCATCATCATCACCACCCTTCACTTTGTATCGTGATAACCCACATTTGGGGCAATCGTGATTGTCTTCATGAACACCAGTGTACAATATGCAATCATTGGGGCATGCGTGTATCTTCTTATACTCCATACCCATCGGACACAATAACTTCTTGGCCTCATAGTTACGGTTAGGCAATGTGTTGTCCTCCGGAAGCAATTCTTTCAACACTTCAAGCAATTTCGTGAAGCTTTTATCGGTCCAACCATTTCTCGCCTTCACACAAACCAATTTTAGCGCCGCCGACAACCGTGTATGAGTAGTACACATCGAATATAAAGGCTTATCAGCATCACCGCACAACCTATCATACACATGAGCTCGATGAAAAGATTCTTGTCCAATATCACGGATCATGTCCTTTACTCGATCATCCTCCATATCTACGTCAACGTCCTCACTTTGGGAGACACTTGTCGTACTACTCAACAACACATCACCATGACATATCCATCTTGTATAACTCAAGTAAATCCCTTCACAAATCAAATGAGTACGTATATCCTTCACCGTACATTTCCTCGTATTCAAACACTTGACACAAGGACAACAGAACATTCCATTACTATTAGGGACATTCCTTTGAGTAAATTCTATAAATTCTCCCACCCCCTTCAAATACTCAGCACTAGTGCGCTTACAAACCATCCAACTACGATCCATAACTAGATAGGTTTTGTAGATATACAAAACATATATCCAATATAAGGACAATACGGGAGATTGAAAACTAGTTTTTGAAATCCCGTCAACCATGTATATCTTATTTGACTAACTGCCTAAAACAAAATTTCCACGGTAATCTCACATCATTCTTCTCATCAAGCAGGCAACAACACATATTAGGACTATTGCTATATCTAGTACTATAACCACTCAGCCATATGAATCGATCAAGAGAGCATGATATATACAAGCAAGGCGTTTAAAAATTATTTCAAATTTACACCATTTTCAAGTTTCTTAAGACAGAAAAGAAATAAGCAGATGAAGATAAATTAACAAAACAGAATTCCAATGAGCAATATATTGTTGATGTCACATGCTACAAGCAACTCTAAATTTCTTCCCATTTTGAAATAGGTCATGATAGCAGAATAAAAACAAGAGAAAACACAAAACCCACGACCAGAAATAGAGACATTCCAAACAACTCAAACTCACAGTTTCAAGTTTCAACTACAGAGACTACAGTTTCAACGTACACTCAAAACCAAAAAAAAAAAAAATGTGCCCTAAAGACTCACCAGAAATAGGTGCTCGCGTGGTGGTGGGGAGGGGAGCTCGAGCGGTGGCCAACGTTCGATGTGGTTACTGAGAGCAGAGGGACAAGGAGAGTTAGTATGTGGGAAAGGGGAAAGAGAGATGTCAAGTTATTGCAAAGAATGAGCGGGAAAGACAGAGTTAGGGTTAAGAGTGTACCTCACGGTGGTGGCGAAGAAGCCCTCGCGGTGGTTGCGGTGGAGAGGAGCTCGCGATCAGGGCAGAGTGAGAGTGAGCATGATGAAAAGAGAAGATCAGAGACGTACAGAGCGAAGTGAAGAAGGCGCGCGGGTGTAATCGTTATAATAAAAAAAAACAACAGTTTACGTCAGTTGTTTAATACAACTGACGTTAGAAGTCATTTTTAACGTCAGTTGTCTTAAACAACCGACGTTAAAAAGTCATTATTTAACGTCGGTTGTATTAAATAACCGGCGTTAAAAATAAATATTTTTTATTTTAAAAATACTTTTAACGTCAGTTGTTGAAGACAACTGACGTTAAAAGTATATAAGTTTCTGCAAAAGCATTCATTCCTTCGACTACTGTGCTACTTACCCATGCACCTTGTAACTTAATCTTCTTAATGAACATTAAGTTTATAGATCAGTTTTGAATAAAATCATGTAGTCTCTCTTCTCTATATAAAGTACCATTCTTCTGTATCAGTCTGTAATACACCCTCTTCTTTTCCTCTATATTTCGTATGCTTTTCTATTCCTTCACAATATGGCTCTATCATATTTGAGACTTTTGTTATTTCTTCCTATACCTAAACTTAAAGGTTTCTGTCTTAATGGTCAAAAAACTTCTGAGGTTGATTAAATCACATAACATGGATGGTAAGGTTGAGTGAATCACATAATACGATTCCCTCACTTTATTTCATCCCCTTCATCCCTTTCACTCCGCTTTGGCAGCAAGTGATTGTGGATTCAGATGGAGCATCAAGGAATTCAAATGAGGGAGGAGATGCATCCATTGGAGTTTCTGAGGACAGGGCTGGGAAGAAAACGACGTTGAAGCAGAAACTTTTTTATATTTTAGGGCTATGTTGCAGAAGTTTTTTATCTTTTAATCATGTAAAATTGTAACTTATGAATCTCTTCAATGAGATACGATTTGATTATACATATAACTTGTTTTATGTTAAGTGTTTATTTATTTTAATTTGCACAAGAATTTGTTTACTAATTCAAGCTAATTAATTAAGATTGAAAATAAACTTGTTTAAAAAAAAGATTAGAAATAAATTGCACTATATATGGAGTGATCTGCGTTAAGAGTGACAACAGGGAGTTGACAACGAAAGAAAGATAGGAATGAGTTTCAGATAGGAATATATGATTATTTACGTCAGTTATTTATTTAACTGAAGTAAAAATCACACTTTTAACGTCAGTTGTATAAACAACTGACGTTAAAAGTGTTAATAATTCTTGCAAATCACTTTTAACGTCAGTTCATTACACAACTGACGTAAATAGTGATTTAATATTTACAAAACTGCCACCGCCTCATTTTTAACGTCAAACATATGGTCAACTGACGTAAAATGTTCCCGTATATTACATTATTTCCACTAGTGGTCATAGTAGAAATTGAACCATTATTTTCATGTTTAAAGGAGTAACACTTATCAAGTCCATTGAGAATACATTTGATGTTATAGAAATATGCAGACCTTTGCATTCATCATATTTTGCATTCATCTTACTTTGTAGCACACTTTGTTGATTGGTTCTTTTTCCTTCCTAAACTCTTCTGTTGTACTATAGTTTGTGCAGACATATAGAAATAAGTTTAAGTGTTATAGGCAATTGGAATATGCTACCTGTTAACAAGTGTAAGAGAACGGAAAGAGCAAATCTCAGTGATAAGAAAATGAATTTTTAGTATTCTATATTGGTCTCTTCTATCCCTTTCCTTAATTCCAATTTGGTATCTTTACCGCCTCACCTATCATTGTCTTCTTCCCTTTCCTATGTTAACTCAAAATGCATAATAGAGTGAGACTATCCTCCATTATAGAACAATTGTAAGATTACATTTTCAATAATTCCCCTTGCTATATATGTAGGATACTTATGTTTTGTTGAAACTGCATTTGCAAGTTGAGTTGGCAATTAGTTGGAATTAGTTGGGTTGGCAACACTTCTATAACTGCATTTGCAAGTTACTTTTGAGGATCAAAGGTAGAAGTTAAAACATGTATAACAGTTTAACCATGACACAATTAATGTATTGGAAAATAACTTCAAATTGAAAAACAATATTATTTTTTGGGTTGAGTTTTTGCAAGTAGTTGAAATCTTGATTACCGATGTAGTTGTCAAAATCAACCTTCCTTGCTTCAAATAATCTGATGCAGGTACATCTTATTTATTGGATAGAAATAGTGTTAACTTTTTTTTTTTTGTTTTTTCTAATTCTAAGAAAACCCCTAACATTACATGGGTTATTATGCTATGCAGGAAAAGAAAGCAGGGGTGGTACTTTTTCAACCCGCCATTGAATTTCCACCCATGATAGAAGAGTTTCTACATTTTTGCGGTTCTTAACTTGCCAAATAATATTTAAAAAAATTGGTATCCATTCAAGGTTATACTAGCGTTATCGCATTCTTTCAAGGTTGTAGTAGCGTTCCAATGTTGACACAAAATGCATAATAGAATGAGATTTTTGTCCATCATAGAACAATTGTAAGATTACTTTGATTTATACTTTATATATACTTTGATTTATAATTTATAATTTATAATTTATACTTTGATTTATAATTTGTAATCTATTTGAAAGTTATACTTTGGTAGCTTCGAAATTGTTAATTATTTTGAGAACTGTTTTGTTTGGATTATCTTGAACAGGTCGTCAAGATTGGCTATACGAATTGATAATTAATTATGCTTGCCAGGTTAAGTTTGCTGGTAGAGAATATTTGCACTTCAAAAATCTCCTGTGTATTACTTTTCAGATTTGGCATATATAGCCTAATACAAGTCTAAACAGAGTTAGTTGCAACTAACTAACTGATTAATCCACAACTAACTATTTTAAGCAAGGCATAACTAAAAACTACTAACAATTCCTCCCTTAAACTGACTTGCAACAGGCAATCAGTTTAATCAAACAATCTACATATTCCCAAACAATTCCTAAATTCTGCAAAAGAATCAAGTTTTACTGGTTTAGTCATGCAATCAGCCAGCTGCTCCTGAGTGCTACAATGGACAAGTTCAATGACTCCCTCCTTGCACAGATCACGAAGGAAATGGAACCTTACATCTATGTGCTTGCTTCGGCCATGGAGAACAGGGTTTTTAGAGAGCTTGATAGTGGAGCTATTATCACACAGAATGGTTGTAGCCTCCCTTTGACTGTGACCAAGTTGTTCCAGTATTCTTCTGAGCCATACACTTTGACATGCACATGAAGCTGCAGCTATAAATTCGCCTACGTGGTTGTGATGTTGTCACAACCGGCTGCTTTTTAGATGACCAAGACATTGCACCTGACCCAAACATAAACACATAACCAGAGGTGCTTTTTCTATCATTCACATCCCCTGCATAGTCACTGTCAGAGTAGGCAATGAGGTTCTCTGTTCCTCCCTTTTTGTACATAATTCCCAACTCCAAGGTTCCCTTTAAGTATCTAAAGATTCTTTTTGCTGCTGCCAAGTGCATTTCTGTAGGCCTCTCCATGTATCTGCTTATCAAGCGCACAAGATACATCAAATCGGTCTAGTGGCGAGTCAAATACATTAAGTCGCCCACCATCTGTTTATAACCTGTAGCATCTACCATCTTTCCATCTTCATCTTTAGAAAGCTTGCACCCTGGGACAATTGGACTTTTCACCATGTTGCTGTTCTCCATTCCAAACCTTTCCAATACTTCTTTTGCATATTTGGTTTGACAAATGAAAATCCCTTTGTCAGTTTGACTTACCTCTATGCCTAAGAAGTATCTCATTTTTCCTAGATCAGTCATATCAAATTCCCTTTTCATTGACTCCTTGAATCTTTCAAACATATTTTCATCATTGCCAGTGAAAATGAGATCATCCACATACAAGCTTACAATCAACAATCTATTACCTTATGCTGTTTTCACAAACAATGTGTGTTCATGAAAGCATTTTTGGAATCCTTCTTTGCTGAAATAGGACTCAATTTTGTTGTACCATGCCCGTGGAGCTTGCCTCAAACCATATAGAGCCTTCTTGAGTTTGTACACCTTGTCTTCCTCTCCCCTTTTCTGATAACCTTGAGGTTGTTCTATAAAGACAACTTCATTCAGCTCACCATGCAGAAAGGCACTCTTGACATCAAGCTGAAACACTCTCCACCTTCTTATTGCAGCAAGGGCCAAAATAGTTCTGATAGTATCCCATCTAGATACAGGTGCAAACACTTCATTGAAGTCAATGCCATGTTGTTGGGAATACCCTTTTGCAACAAGCCTAGCCTTGTGCTTTTCAATCTTCCGATTCTCATTGTATTTTGTTTTGTAGATCCACTTCACCCCTATCTTCTTGGCATTAGATGGAAGACTTGCTAGTTCCCATGTGTTGTTTCTTTCAATTGCACTAATCTCATTGTCCATGGTCTTCCTCCATACAGTATGCTTTGCTGCCTCCTTATAGGAAACAGGATCTTCTGGAGAGCTAAAGATTGCCAGATTATGCAGTTCATCCTCAGCACATTCAATATCATTTGTTTCATAATCATCAAGCCATGTTGGCCTTATTCTATTTCTTCTATCATTTGGTGTTGCTTCATTGTTTGTTTCCTGTTCTGTTTCTGTAATTACTGCAGGAACTGAATTCTCAATTGGACCTTGATTGGTTTCAGTTCCTTTTTCTGCTTCATCATCACTATTTTCAGTCTGCATATCATTTCCTCCATGTGTTGCCTCTCTTTCCTTCCATGGCCACTTGTCAGATTCAGCAAAGATAACATCTTTGCTGACTATTACTTTCCTTGAAACAGGATCAAAGAGTCTATACGCCTTGGATTCTTCACTTACTCCTAACAAGACACACTTAATGCTCTTGTTATCTAACTTCTTTCTCTGTTGGTCAGGAATATGAACATGAGCAATGCAACCAAATATTCGAAAGTGATGCACAGATGGCTTGACTCCACTCCAAGCCTCCTCAGGTGTAACATCTTGCACTGCTAGGGTGGGGCTTCTATTCAAGACATAGACTGCCCAATTCATCGCTTCGGCCAAAATTCCTTTGGAACTTCCTTTTGTGCAAGCATGCTTCTCACCATATTCATTATTGTTCTATTCTTCCTTTTTGCAACACCATTCTGCTGTGGGGTGTATGCAGCAGTGAGTTGTCTTTTAATTCCATTTGTGCTGCAGAAATTGTCAAATTCAGTGGAAGTAAACTGTAACACCCGGATGCCGACGAGGGCGGGGAGTGGTCGCCGGTGCAAGAAGGCACGGACAAGGAGCGGCTGCTGGCAGGCTTCTAGGCGGAGGGACACATGAATGAACCGATAACACACCCGAATAAGAGGGATCCTGAGACTGTGTAGGTATGGGACTATACGGTTGAGGAAGGCTTATATGAATTGATTGGTACTACCTATACCAACAAGATGCATCTTCTTTTCGGAAGCCCATCACTTAAGAACTCCACAGTTAAGCGTGCTTGACTTGGAGCAATTTTGGGATGGGTGACCTCCTGGGAAGTTTTCCAGGAAGCGTGTGAGTGAGGACAAAGCACGCTGAAAAGACCCGTGTTGGTCTGTGGGGATAGTCATCAATCCATAGAGCAGCCAGGGATGTTACAAATGGTATCAGAGCGGCACCTCTCCCAGTACGGTGTGGTTCGGGGACGAACCAAGCGGAAGCTGGTGGGCATGTAACACCCGAGTGCCGACGAGGGCGGGGAGTGGTCGCCGGTGCAAGAAGGCAGGGACAAGGAGCGGCTCCTGGCAGGCTTCTAGGCGGAGGGACACATGAATGAACCGATAACACACCCGAATGAGAGGGATCCTGAGACTGTGTAGGTATGGGACTATACGGTTGAGGAAGGCTTATATGAATTGATTGGTACTACCTATACCAACAAGATGCATCTTCTTTTCGGAAGCCCATCACTTAAGAACTCCACAGTTAAGCGTGCTTGACTTGGAGCAATTTTGGGATGGGTGACCTCCTGGGAAGTTTTTCCGAAGCGTGTGAGTGAGGACAAAGCACGCTGAAAAGACCCGTGTTGGTCTGTGGGGATAGTCATCAATCTATAGAGCAGCCAGGGATGTTACATAAACTCTCCTCCTCTATCAGTTCTTAAACATCATATAGATTTTCCAGACTCCTTTTCAACCATGGCTTTAAATCTTTTAAAAACATCAAGTGCAGCAGATTTTTCTGACAAGAAATAAATCCAATTTTTCCTACTATGGTCATCAATGAAGGTAATGAAGTACCTCTTGTGACTATTTGATTCAGGCTTGATTGGTCCACATATGTCTGAGTGAATCAATTCAAGTGTTTGTGAGGCTCTCCAAGAACTTGCCTTTGGAATGGATTCCCTATGCTGCTTTCCAATCATGCAGTCAGAGAAAACCTGAGATGTCTCCTTCAATCTTGGCAGGCCTTTAACCATTTCCTTCTGAGCCAAGGTGCTTAGACCTTTGATACTGAGGTGTCCATACCTGCAATGCCATAATTATGTACTGTCTTCACCAGTTACTTGCATACAAGAAGCTGTGATTGCAGGGGCTAGAATTGCAAACATTCTGTTAGATGACATTTTGCTGGAGATTATAAGCCCTTTCTCATCATGATACACACTGCACCTATCATCCTTGAACACAACTGTCAAGTTCTTCTGCTGGAGTTGACCAATGCTCAGAAGGTTGTTTCTCAATTCAGGGATATAATACACATCACTAATTACTTGTATTATCCCATTGATTCTCAGCTTGACACTTCCCTTTCCCATGACCACCATCTTTGAGTTGTCCCAAGCTTTATCGCTTCTCCGAATCTTTCATCAAGATCAAAGAACCATTCTTTGTTTCCACTCATGTGATTATTGCATCCACTATCAAGAAACCATACCTTTGCTTTAGAGGAGTTTTTTTCATCTGAATGTGCCATAAGAAGAAGCTCCTCTTCTTCATTGAATTCTGTAAAATTAACATTTTCCTCCCACTCAAGGCATTCATTTTGGAAATGCCCCAATTTATGACATTTGTAACACTCGACCAGATCTTTATTGAAGGGTTGCCTCCCTCTTCCTCTTCCACCCCGAGAGCCTCCACGACCCCCTTCCTCTACTTCCCGCTTTTTCCTGTATTTGTGACTTTGAGAGCCTGTTCCTCTTCTTTTTGACCTCTCATACTCTGCTCATGCACCAACAAACTGCTTTGGAGTTCATCAATGGACATAGTGATCACATTGTTGGACTCCTCTATAGAACACACTTGATGAGTGTGATTCAACCTCATTTTCCATGTACATTTCTGCATGCATTTGCATATAGTTTAGGCAATTTTAGTTCGATTTTGTTTAGTTTTTCCTTTGGAACGGATAAGGTGGTGTTGTGGTGTTGTTTTGCAGGAATTCATGATTAAATGCCCAAGGTTTGGCCATGATGAAGCTTGGATGATTTAGAGCCTTTAAAGTGAAGAATATGAGCCAAACAGAGCCTATCACGGCCTGGCCGTGATGACCATCACGGCCGTGATCAAGCAGAGAAGAAGGCAAAAGTAAGAGACTGTCACGGCCTGGCCGTGACAGACATCACGGCCGTGACCAACCAGAAAATGAGGGCTCGCGTCGCGAACACTTCTCTCGCCTCGCGAGAGTCAAAAACTTGAAGACACGCCTTGGACAGAAAGCGTCACGGCCTGGCCGTGATAGACATCACGGCCGTGACGCGCGATTTGAGCTATAAATAACAAAGACTGAGCAGACAGAAAAAGAGGACTTTTTACAGAGGCTTGGAAACCCTAAAGAGGGCTGATAGCTGGGGGAAGGCTAGGACCTTAAAGATGACATCTCTCTGCTCTTGGATTGGAAGGAGATTGAAGGATTCGTCATGAAGTTTTCTTCCTCTCTTCTCTCTTTCGCTTTTGTAGAATTTATCATGTATAGCTAATTCCCCCATTGTTGGGTTTAGATGTAGCTTTTCTGAACTTGATTGTTAATTGATTTGATTTCAATACAAGTTTCTATTTCTTTATAAGTATGTGATTCTGTGTTTAATGCTTTCCTTGGATTAGCTACCCATAGGAATGATATGTTGCTTTGATAGATAACTGAAAGGTTGGTGTTAAGGCATGCTCATGAATCATATGCCAAGTAGTCCAAGAATCTAGACATAGGTGTTGGCTGCTTGCAATCTTATAAGTCTTGACTTAATGCAAAATCTCAGATTAATCCACCTAAGACATTAGGGTTTAATTTGGGGTTTTAGGCTCAATGCACCTAAGACATTAGGCTTGAGTACTTTAGAAAAGGCTTGATTGGCATAATTGAATTAGGACTTGTGTTGTTAGCCATTTCATTGCAATCAAGGGAGGATTAGTGTAGTCTAAACCTGACAATCTCAACCATTTGTAAATTCTGCACTCCAAGTGTTTGTTAAAAGTCCAAAAAGACCAAAAATATTGTATTGCTTTGTTTTCTGTTTTGATATCTCATACCATATTTTAGTCTAGATAGTTGTTAAGTTTGTGAATTGGTAATTGACAACCAATCCCTGTGGATACGATAACCGGTCTCACCACCGTATTACTTGATTGCGACGAGGTGCACTTGCCTTTATCTTAAAAATCACGCATCAAGTTTTTGGCGCCGTTGCCGGGGATTGGCTTTGCCAATATCAGTAGTAACAAATGAGACAACTAGTTTTGACATTTTTATTTTATTTTTCTGTATATATTTGATATCCTTTTTTTAGTTAGTTTTGTATATATTTGTTTTTGTGTTTCTTTGATCTTGGGCTTAATTGTCTGTGAGGTGAAAAATTGATTAGACAGGATCATGGGCTACAATTATTATCAACCATCTGATGCAGAAATTGAGATATCCGAGCTGCAGCTACGGGAAGATATGCTGCAATTAGCCATAAACATCCAACAAGTGAGTAATGAGCTGTCAAGGGCACAAATCTCTCCTCCACCAATGGTAGGCTATTCTGAATGGGGAAATCAATTTCCCAACACTTCTACTCCATGGTGGGGGAACCCTCCAAACAATACTTGGATTGATCAAGAGGAACATTGGGAACCTTCCACATCTTCATATCAACCACAACCATCACCATTGGAAGTTGCTTGGGAGAACTTCAAATCTGAATTCGTAGTCAATTCTGAGCAACCTATTCCGGATAGTCGGTCTCACCTAGAGGATATTTTGGAGAGCTTCATGGTAACAACAATGGAAAGTTTAGAAAACCAAGAAGATACCATTCGAAGTCTCGGGGTACGTATTGAGGACCTCTCTAACCAACTTTCCGAAATGCCAAATGGGAACTTGATGGATGATGATGAAGATGATGCAATGATGGATGATGAGGAAGATGAAGAAGTGGGAGCAACTGAATTAAGAAATGAAGACTCTGTTTTGGAGAACAAAGTTGCCCCATCTCCCATTGAACCCTTAACTAAAGAGCTTGAAAGGAAGAGGCAATTAGAGGACATCTATTTCACCATGCTTGGGGATGACGAAGAACTTTTGGAATTAGATGATGCTATTGGTTCCTATGCATGTGTTGAATGTGATGGAAAAAACACTTGTGTGGTTTGTGCTGAGATTTCTGCATATTTGGAAGGTGATGGAATTGGCAATGCTGAGAGTGAAGATTGTACTGAAGCCAAAACAGCACCAGTGATCCTCTCGACTTGTTTGCCACCTCACACTGTGAAGCAACCCACGATGGAGTTCAAGCCTCTGCCTGAGAAACCAGATTTTGGATCTTTAAAAATGCAGGCACCATGGCCAGTCCAAGTGGTTGAACCCCATTTTTATTGGGAAGATTTTGTTGATAAAGGGGTCATCTTTGACCCGAGAGGAATTGGAAAGCGCTTCCCATTTGAAGAAGTCAGCATGAATTTCGAGCGCTCACTTCCACATTTTTGCTGCAAACCGTGGGATCCAGGTGAAGGATCTCACATGGTTAGCATCCCTTGGTCCTTATACCACAGGTTATGGGATCCAGGTGGATGCTTCTTAATGAGTCAAGCTAGTGACGTTAAAGAAGCGCTTAATGGGAGGCAACCCAATTTTTCTTTTCCTTTTTCCTTTTTGTTTTTTTGACTTTTAAACTCTTGAATAATTTGAGAAGATCAAGAGTTTTCTTCTATTAATAAATTTGTTAAGTGTTTTCAGGCTAATAAGGAAGGAGAAGCAAGGGCAGGGAGAAACAAAGCCAGAAAAGCAAAGTCAGCACCCGCTACCGCCTCGGTAAGCCGTTCCAATTTTTTTTGCTTTATTTTATTTTTCTTCTCCTCTCTCCAACTTGATTGTTTACATTGGGGACTGTTGTGACGCCGGCAAGTGTACCGGGTCGTCGCAAGTAATAAAACACGGTAAGAGTCTACCGAGGTCGAACACAAGGATTGGGTTACCAATTCTACCAATTCGCGAGAAATTCGATAGGTTTAGTTAAGCGAAGAAAGTTGTTGTGAGAGAGAGATTAAGATCGCAATTCAAATAAGAAATCAATTACAGCTAAGATGATTAAATTCAGAAATTTAAAATATCTAGGGTTTCAAATCCACCTACCCAATCATGCATAGTACCCAAGTGATTATGTATTCCTCCCTAGGTTCAATTACAATGTCAACCGGGACCCCCAATTTCTCCTAAATTCACAGCCGTGCGCAATAGGACGTATTCAACGATTTGGATTAATTACTCACCAAGTCTCATAATCCTAATCCTCGAATTCTGTTAATTCTTGTTCCCTACGTGGTTGCACTAATCTCCTACCCACTGTCGTGCAATATTCAATTAGTGATTCCAATTCAAG
Source organism: Sophora flavescens (assembly GCA_030762895.1). Classification (NCBI taxonomy): domain Eukaryota; kingdom Viridiplantae; phylum Streptophyta; class Magnoliopsida; order Fabales; family Fabaceae; genus Sophora; species Sophora flavescens. The sequence goes on from CM061063.1 coordinate 118,290,791, forward strand.
TTCTAAAACGCGAATCGCCGGTCGGCCTTAACGCGTTTAACTAGTTAATCACGCTAGCATATGATCAACACAATAATATTATAATTGGAAAACATTTATTGAGAGAAGGGGAGAAAAACATACATCACGTGAACACTACACAGCCATGGGTGGCTTCATCGATCCCCTAGACGAGGGGATTAGTTCCTCATGCCCGTGACGACGCACAAACAATCGGCCATAATCTCCATAATAATAAACTAAAAGAAGAAAAGAAAAGAGAAGGGAGACGCAGCTCCAGAAACAAGGATTCGCACTACTACTTTGATCTAAACAGTGGCTAACTACTTGATCCCCAATCCTGATCTGAGACAGCCTTTAAATAAGGATTCTGTTTCTCGCCCACTCGCGGGGCGAGCTTACTCTCGCGACGCGAAATTAAGCATTGGTGCGCTTCAAATTTTGGATTTTCGCGAGGCGATCTTTTATTCGCGGGGCGAGTCTTCAAACCCTAAACTGTCACGGGCGTGGTCTTCATCACGGCTAAGCCGTGATGGTCTCTGTCTTCCATGGTCTTCAGGGACTCGCGAGGCGAGACACCTTTCGCGGGGCGAGTCTTCAATTCTAGGCTGTGACCTTCATCACGGCTAGGCCGTGATGATCTCTGACTTCCAAGTCTTCATGCTCTCGCGAGGCGAGATGTCTCTCGCGGGGCGAGTCTTCAAACCTCAATTTGTCACAGGCGTGGTCTTCATCACGGCTTGGCCGTGATGGTCTCTGTCTTGCAGGTCTTCATTATTCGTGGGGTGAACATATTCTCGTGAGGCGAGACAGAATTAATGACCTTGCTGTTTTATCTGTTCTTCAGGCTCGCGAGGCAAGCATCCACTCGCGGGGCGAGTGTCTCCAGAAGTGCTTTTTCCACTGTTTCTTAATTTTCCTTGACTCCCGGAGCTTCACTTATTGACCTGAAAACAACACAAGCAACCACAAGCGTAATTCTATCCAAAAGAAGCTAAAAACTACACAAAAGACGCAAAACGAGTCAAATTCCAACTTAGGAACAAAACAAGGCAAATTTGGGCGAAAACGAGATTGAACTCGACTAATTAGCACGTAAACCACCGTCTTACTAGTTATAAAACTAGATAAGCCAGAGGCTTATCAGGGACAATGTAAATTTTTAAGCTTGGGGTAGGGGTATTTTGCATTTGCATTTTTCATGTTGCATTCATATAGTTTTGCATTATAGTTTGCATGATCACACATTAGATTGCCCTGCTTAGATTTTGCATCCAATTGTGAGAACTAAGTGCCAAATAACTTGTGATAGTGAATTATTGAACCCAATTCTGTTTATTCTTGTGATATGGCTGCAAATGAATTTGTGTGAGATAATCTTGGATAGTTGATAATTAGCATGTGGTTCTGAAGATTTGTGTTTTTCATTGATTTTTGAACTGCTAAAAAATGTGAGATTTTGAGCCAAAGGGGTGCTCACTAAATCTACCCCATTCTTTGTGTTAGAGTGTTATTCCTCTTGGTTTGTTATTCTCTAGAACTTGACTTGAAACCATTTTGAAGCTTAAAAATTTTTGAAAACATTTTTGAAAATGATTGAGGCAATAGGCATTTTTCTGGCCTTCTGAGTTTTGAATGATGAAATGCTACCCCTTTGTTGCCCAATTTTGAGCCTGAATGAATAAAATGCTTTTCTTGGTACCCTAAAATGTTTTGATAAATATGTTTGACAAGGGACTTTCTAAAGTATTACAAAAGGGTAAAAAGGTAGTTGAAAAAAGTTTGGGAAAAGAATCAGAAGAAAAAAAAATTCTCTTGAGTTAAAAAAAAAAATCTCCCCTTCTCCAAAAAAAAGAAAAAAAAGAAAAATAAATAGAGAAGGGGATGACAAAAAGAAAAGTGAGAATTAAAAAGAAAAAGAAAGCAAAGAAAGGTGGAAAGTGAATTGAAAACCCAAGAAGGTATTTTAGAAGGTCATGTTTGCAAAGCTTGATGTTTATGTAGCCTTTTGAAATGTCCTTTTCTTGTTATCCCCACCTAACGATTAATCCCATGGCCATGTTACAACCAAAGCTAAAGACCTCTTGATTCTTAATTGTTTTCATTAATAAAGTAGAGATGTGGTTGATAGTCAAGCATATGGTAGAGTTCATTCTTTGAGGAAAACTGAGCGAAATGTCTTATTCCCCTAAACACTTGAGTGAGGTAGAAAGAGAGCCAAGCAAATGAATAAGCTTGGGGTGAGCTTCAGGTGAGAAAGAGTGCCCAAGTCAGTGAGAACATGAGTCTAAGGAACCTAAGCCTCTAATTGGACTTGAATTGGTTGTCTCTTACTGAATTGTTTGAAATGCCTATTACTTGGATTATTTGCTCGGGTTCTTAGTTCACTATCCATGTTCTATTTTGATCTTCTGGCCTTGGTGATTGCTTGAGGACAAGCAATGTCTTAAGCTTGGGGTAATTTGATGAGTGTGATTTCACCTCATTTTCCATGTACATTTCTGCATGCATTTGCATATAGTTTAGGCAATTTTAGTTCGATTTTGTTTAGTTTTTCCTTTGGAACGGATAAGGTGGTGTTGTGGTGTTGTTTTGCAGGAATTCATGATTAAATGCCCAAGGTTTGGCCATGATGAAGCTTGGATGATTTAGAGCCTTTAAAGTGAAGAATATGAGCCAAACAGAGCCTATCACGGCCTGGCCGTGATGACCATCACGCCGTGATCAAGCGAGAGAAGAAGGCAAAAGTCGAGATCGTCACGGCCCTGGCCGTGATGGACATCACGGCCATGACCAACCAGAAAATGAGGGCTCGCGTCGCGAACACTTCTCTCGCCTCGCGAGAGTCAAAAACTTGAAGACACGCCTTGGACAGAAAGCGTCACGGCCTGGCCGTGATAGACATCACGGCCGTGACGCGCGACGGAGCTATAAATAACAGCACAACAGACAGAAAAAGAGGACTTTTTGCAGAGGCTTGGAAACCCTAAAGAGGGCTGATGGCTGGGGGAAGGCTAGGACCTTAAAGATGACATCTCTCTGCTCTTGGATTGGAAGGAGATTGAAGGATTCATCATGAAGTTTTCTTCCTCTCTTCTCTCTTTCGCTTTTGTAGAATTTATCATGTATAGCTAATTCCCCCATTGTTGGGTTTAGATGTAGCTTTTCTGAACTTGATTGTTAATTGATTTGATTTCAATACAAGTTTCTATTTCTTTATGAGTATGTGATTCTGTGCTTAATGCTTTCCTTGGATTAGCTACCCATAGGAATGATATGTTGCTTTGATAGATAACTGAAAGGTTGGTGTTAAGGCATGCTCATGAATCATATGCCAAGTAGTCCAAGAATCTAGACATAGGTGTTGGCTGCTTGCAATCTTATAAGTCTTGACTTAATGCAAAATCTCAGATTAATCCACCTAAGACATTAGGGTTTAATTTGGGGTTTTAGGCTCAATGCACCTAAGACATTAGGCTTGAGTACTTTAGAAAAGGCTTGATTGGCATAATTGAATTAGGACTTGTGTTGTTAGCCATTTCATTGCAATCAAGGGAGGATTAGTGTAGTCTAAACCTGACAATCTCAACCATTTGTAAATTCTGCACTCCAAGTGTTTGTTAAAAGTCCAAAAAGACCAAAAATATTGTATTGCTTTGTTTTCTGTTTTGATATCTCATACCATATTTTAGTCTAGATAGTTGTTAAGTTTGTGAATTGGTAATTGACAACCAATCCCTGTGGATACGATAACCGGTCTCACCACCGTATTACTTGATTGCGACGAGGTGCACTTGCCTTTATCTTAAAAATCACGCATCAACACTACATAGTTAGACTTTGATGTCATAGAGCGAAGAATTTTTTCAACAATTACCGATTACTCCATCCTTTCACCATGGATCTTCATCTTGTTTGCAATTGCAAGAGTCCTTGCAAAATATTCATCAACTGTTTCTCCTTCTTTCATGGAAAGAATCTCAAATTCCTTTCTTAGAGCTTGCAATTGAGCTCTCTTGACCTTTGTGGATCCCTGATATTTCTGTTTCAGAGAATCCCAAATGTCCTTTGAAGTTTCTTTATTCAAGATTGTCTCCAATATTCCCCTATCAATAGCTTGAAAGAGACAGTTCTTACACTTTAGGTCTTTCAGTTTGCTTTCTTCAACTAGCTTTGATTGTTCTTGGTTCGCCCCAGCTGGAAGTGCTGGAATTCCATTCTCCACCAAGCTCCAATACTCCTTTGATCGAAGGAGGTTCTCCATCAACATTGCCCAATGATCATAGTGACCATCGAACCATGGAATCGCCGGCTGCACAAAGTTGCTATTGTCTGCCATAGCTCTCAGTTTCTTTCTCACTCTTCTCACTTTTACTCACACAGAACACTGCAGTTTCTGTATCAGGCCCCTAGATGGAGCTCTGATACCAGCTGTTAAGTTTGCTGGTAGAGAATATTTACACTTCAAAAATCTCCTGTGTATTACTTTTCAGATTTGGCATATATAGCCTAATACAAGTCTAAACAGAGTTTGTTGCAACTAACTAACTGATTAATCCACAACTAACTATTTTAAGCAAGGCATAACTAAAAACTACTAACATGCCATAGGTTGAAATTTCAATTTGGCATTCAATTTGAATTCAAATTTCTTACATCGAAGAACAGGAAAGTAAACTATCAAGGTTTTGGATGAACATATATTTTTTAAAAAAAATGTTTGATAGAAAAAACGGGGGAATCAATGGAAAAAATAAGATAGGTAGGGGGCGGGAGAAAGAGAAAGTAAAATATCAAGTGTTTGGAAGAAATAACTCATGTTTTTAAAAATTATATTTAGAAAAGGGGGGAAACACAGATGAAAATATGATAGACAAAGAGGCTCGGAGGAACCAATTGTTTTTAAAAATTTGAAGAAAAAATGTTGTGTACAATTACTATGATAATTGAGAAATGTTTAACATTAAAGGAGTGGAAACTTGGGTGGTGCTAATGTTCCTCTATGTACCTTTAGAAATTAGACATATTTTTAAATAAATAAAAAGATTGGTAGTAAATATGATTTTTGTAAGAAGTATAATGATTATGAACAAGAATTTTGGTAAGCCATTTTTTATATTTATCAATTTATCACTTTTGGAAGAAATGACATTTTTAAAAAAAATGATAGATGAAGGGGGAACCAATGAAGAAAATATGATAGATAAAGGTTGGTGGGGGAACCAAATGCTTATAAAAATATGAAGAAAATATGTTGTGTATGATTACTAAGATGATTGACAAATTTCTATTACTAAAGGGGTGGAAACTTGGGTGATACTATTATGTGCAGATTTATAAATGAGACATCTTTTAAATAAATAAAAAAGAAATGACATGTTTTTAAAAAATATATGATAGATGAAGGGGGAACCAATGAAGAAAATATGTTAGATAAATGGTGGTGGGAGGAACCAATTGTTTATTAAATTATGAAGAAATTATGTTATGAATGATTACCAAGATCATTGACAAATTTCTATTATTAAAGGGGTTGAAACTTGGGTGGTGCTACTATGTGCAGCTTTAGAAAAGAGACATCTTTTAAATAAATAAAAAAGAAACAACGTGTTTTTAAAAAATATATGATAGATCAAGGGGAGGAACCAATGAAGAAAATAAGTTAGATAAAGGGTGGTGGGAGGAACCAGATATTTATAAAAATATAAAGAAATTATGTTGTTATTGACAAATTTCTAATATTAAAGAGGGTGAAAATTTTGGTGGTGCTACTATGTGCGGCTTTAGAAATGAGACATGTTTTAAATAAATAAAAAAAGAAATGATATGGTTTTAAAAAATATATAATAGATGAAGGGAGAACCAATGAAAAAAAAATATGATAGATAAAGAGTGGTGGAGGAACCGAATGTTTATAAAAATATGAAGAAAATATGTTATGTATGATTATTAAGATCATTGATAAATTTCTATCATTAAAGAGGGTGAAAACTTGGATGATGTTATTATGTGTAGTCATAGAAATGAGACATATTTTAAGTAAATTAAAAATGTTGGTAGTAAATAAATTTTTTATAAGAAGTATGATGATTCTAAAATTAATAAATCTAATAATCATTGCATATTCATTATTTAAATAATTCTATATTATACATTCATATTAAATCATTCTTTTCCTGTGCTGGACAGTGGGCACGTGTGAACACAACAGTAATTACAATATATGTCAAACTACATTCCGGTCAACATTCAAATAAGGAAACTTGTGTGTGTTGAGAAAACGAGCCGTCGCGCACCAACCATGAATGGAGAGGTTTGGCGCAATGCTCCAAAGCTGTCTATTTTGAAGGCATTTATTCAGATCAGAACCACTATTACATTACATATGTTCCTCTTTTTTCTTTCATTCTTTAGAAGCTTGTGGTCCCTCGATTGTCTGCCATGTTGTGATTGTGCAACCCACTTAATCAAAGTCGGGTATTTTTAGTTTTTTTATCATAGCATATAGATTTTTTTTTTGATAAGTAGTTAATTTATTAATCACAAATCTAACCAGAGTTAAGTAAAATATATAGAAGCAAAACATACAGAATTAGATAGGCAGAGTTAGAAGATTTTAATTAAAGAAAATAAAAAAGAACAGAATTTATTTATGAGAATGAAGTTAAATAATTTATAGTATTTTAAAAAAATTTAAATATGAAAAATTTGACTTTTAAAAATTTAAAGCACCTGTAACCATTGCTATCACTAGGCGCAGCCTCTCCATGTATGCTGTGTTTGGTTGGATAGATTTTTAGTGGAAAGAGAATACGAAGAGAGAAGCGTAAGAGAAAATTGGATTTTCTTTTGTTTGGTTGACAAGGAAAAATAAGGAGAAGAGAGAAAAGTAACACGGTCCCACAAAAATGTTTTCTCTTTCTCATCAGCAAAGAGATTGGACATTGTAGAGAGAAAAGTGTGTCTTTTATCTAGATACCCTTCTTTTCTACCACCGTAACCGCATGCATTATAGATAGCTTATATATTATGTATGTAATATTTCACCGTTCATATATGAGCAGCAACCAAAAATCATATATATTTTTTATTTTAAATTATTTATATTTTATCAGTATTATTGCTTTAAAAAAATATTTTATTATATTATGTTTTAATATATAATATTATATATATATATATATTTGTTATTAAGGGCAATTTTGTCTTTACAATAAAACTCATTTTCTTTATTTTCATTTTTTTATCCAACTAAACGAGTGGAAAAGAAACTCAATTTTTCTTTCTCTCCTACTTTTTTCAATCCAAACAATCTAAAAATTTACTCATTTTCTACTTATTCTCTCTTCTCTCATACTTCTTTCTACTCTACTTATCTCTTCCTTACTTTGGACAAATTGAATCAATGGATGTATTTTATTTTTATTTTTTTCTTTCTCCCCATTATCTATTGTCCTGTTTGAACTTTCGATCTCAGGGAAGTGGAGAATCTATAATTATTTCGTGTAATTATACTATTCTTGCTGCAGCAATTATAAAATGTATGATATTACTTTCTCTTTAATCAACAATAAAAAAATTCGTTATTATTGTTGGGGAATTCCTAGTTCAATTTGAAATGTTTTGTATAAAAAGTCAGTGCATCAACTTGATTTGGATTCAATTGAATTGTAACTTAATCGATTTTTCACTACAAAATTTTAAATTTTGTTATCACGACAAAATTTTAAATATGAAATGTTATAAGTTAAAAATAATTTATCAAAGGACAAAATGTAAAAAATGAAATTAAAAATAACGTATTTCATATATCTTTAATCATATTTGATCATGTAAAATGAAGAAGTATATAAAAATTAAAGTTATTACCAGCAAAATATAAATTCAATAACAGAGAAAATTAATTAATTAATTTGAATTAGATTTTATCGGTTTTGAAAATTAAAATCAAATACCGATCAAATCTAATTGATTTTCTAAAAATAAACAGGGAAAATTTCATTTATTTCATAAATATTTATTGGAAAGTTACTTCAAACTAATGTCAAACAAAGTTATGTTATATTTCTATTTTTCTCAATGGAGGATGGGGAATTAAGAAAAGAAAATTTTCATTGAAACTGACATATTTAATATTTAATATTTGAAGATGTGAAATCTTGGTTTTCCAGTTTTTTTTTGGATTTCAACTTATCTCGATTGATGCATTTGTAATAAACAGAGGATTTTTTTTTTGGCATTTAATAACATTTTTTCCTAAAAGATATGTTTCCAAATTTAAATGTAAATAAATATATAATTGACTGTGGTACACACTTAACAATGCTGTAAAATATAGTAATGACCGGAATGGTATCAAGATATCAGGGAGTGTGGAAAATTCTAGCAATTTATTGATGATTCGGAGCTTGTTGATTTACTTGTGTTAGGAGAAAGGTTCACCTGGTATAAGTCGGATGGATTGACGATGAGTAGAACATACTGTGTTCTCTTAATAATGAGGCAATTGATCAATGGAAGGCAAATTCTTAGTGGAATGGTACGAGGGGTATATTTTTAATTACTGTTATATCTTGTTAAAGGAAAATAATCTTAATTGGCGACCTAAATCTTTTAGGTTCAATAAAGCATAACGACTGGTTTGCACATGGATGTTGAAGAGATTTTTAGGTTGAGGGCTAGAAAATTCTATGCCTTTAAGGAAAAACTAAAACTCCTTAAAGGTAAAATTAAGAGCTGGAATTCTGAGGTGTTTGACCACTTGGATAACTAAATTAATCTACTGATATAGGAATTAAAAGTATTGACACAAAGACAGTAGAGGAGAAGTTGTCTAAGCAAGAGGTTGTCCATAGAATGCAAGTCAATTCCGAGCTTTGGAAGGTGTGGAAATTCAAAGAAAATCTATAGTATTAGAAATCTAGATAAATGTGGTAAAAGAAAGAGGATGCAAATTCATCATACATGTTTGTAACAAGTCTCGACGATGTGTCAATAATATTCTGCTCTTCTAGTAAATGGTAACTGGGTTGAGAATGTTGAAGCAATGAAACACAAATTTTTTAGTTATTTTTAGAATCAAGCATTGTTTCCCGGTTGTCGGATAGTATTTCCTTTGATCTGATTAGTTTGAAGATAATACTATTCTTAGGTCTCCTTTTACTATGGAGGATATATATCAAAGATGCAGTTTGAAATTGTGACAACAATAAAATTATGGGCCCTAATAAATTTATTCTCAATTTTTACAAATATTTTTGGGATCTCGTCAAAGAAGAGGTACATGACTACAATGAAGAATTTTATCTTAATGCTAAGTTGCCTAAAAGTGTATCATCATCTATGTTAGCTTTGATTCCTAAGCGAGAGAATCCTTATACAATCAATGATTATATACCTATTTCTTTAATTGTCAGTTTCTATAAGACCATTTCTAAGATTTTGTCAACAAAGGTTGTGTTAAATTATGTCATCTCTTGTTGCTAATCGGCTTTTATGTCAAATAGACAAATTTTATGAGGTTTTGATAATAAATGAGAATGTTTATCTTACTAGAAAGTCATGGGAAGACTGCATTATTTTAAAGGTCGACCTTTGAAAAAGTCGATAATACCGTAAGGTACAGTTTCTTGGATTACATGTTAGGTAAACTTGGTTTATGTGAAAAATGAAGGTCCTGGATGTCAGCATGTGTGTAATTTAGTTTTGTCTCTGTTTTGGTTATTGGGGGTCATATCGTTATTGACGTTCAAACTTTTAGAGGTCTTAGACAAGGGGATCATCTTACCCTTTTTCTTTCCCTAATTGTTGTTGAAGGACTGAGTGGATTGACAAGGAAGACAATTAGCATTGTGTAACACCCCAATTCTTCTTTTCAAGTTTGATTGTTACATGATAGAGCATAATTGGGTAAAACAACTTACTGTATAAATGTTTCACAAACCTTCTTGATCCTTTGTATCCCTGTAAACCATCAATTTTTAGGTTTCTTCTTTGTCTTGACCCAATATTAATAATTGATTATTAGGTCAAGACAAAGAAGGAACCTAAAAATTGATGGGTTTCGTGGATACAAAGGATCAAGAAGGTTATTGAAACATTTATACATTAAGTTGTTCTCTACCATGTAACAATCAAACTTGAAAAGAAGAATTGGGGTATTACACATTGAAAAATCTCTTGGCTTTAAATTTGGAAACAATAATGTTGTATCGCATCTTCAGCATGTTGATGATACTTTATTGGTTGGAAAGACAATGATTGAAGATCTTTGGGTATTGAAATTTGTCTTAAGAAGCTTCAAATTGGTCTCGGGTCTAAAAATCAATTTTACCAAGACTAATTTAATAGGTGCAAATGTGCAATGTGAGTTCTTGGAGGCTGCTTGAAATTTTTTATATTGCATGCTTGGTGTTGTTCCTTTTGAATATCCAGGATTGTCGATCGTTAGTGCTAATCCTAGATTTCTGGTTACATGGCACAGCGCATTGTGGATGCATTGCGAAGAATATGGTATTCTTGGAAAGATAAATTTATTTCTTTGGGTGGTGGGATTACTCTCTTGAACTCTATGTTGTCTAGATGCTCTTTTGACTAATATACAACAAAATGTTTTGTGGGTTGGCACTGATAATAACTATATGATCACTTGGGAGTGTGTGTGACAAAATAATAAAGGTAGCTTATGAGTTAAAATTTTATCGTTAATTAACCTAAACTTGTTGTGGTAAATGGAAATGGAGCGTGTTGTTGATAAACAGCAGTTTGGTATGAGTTGTTGAGTTTCAGGTAGGACGTGGATAATTTTTATGGTGTAAATATGGGTTGGAATTGTAGAAATTCTTCTGTTTGGTGGAGGGATTTGAGTAATTAAGAGGTGGTAAAAAATCTCCCTTTAAACTCATTTCTTGATGGTATTGGAAAAAACTCGCAAGGGAAAGCATACTCTTTTTTGGAGCGATGTTTGGCTGAGATTGAATGACTTATGATTTTTGAACACCCTCCCCGTGGACATCGTATGCACACCATAGGAGAGGGTGTTTTGAAACTTTGAAATACTTGAAGGGAGAGAATAAAATAATATATAAGTGTAGAAAAGTATAAATATATAATGTTGATTGTTGAATTTTATTGTATAAATATCATAACTCGTATTGAATATTCTTAAATATTCATTTCCTAATTGATATCAAATTTCACAATCTCAAAAGTCGTGGTGGGAAAGATGGAGTTTGGATATTGAGGATGTTTTAGTTTGGAATTTGAGTTGGAGGAGAAACTTATTGATTTGAGAGGAAGATTTTTTTTTTTTGAATCTGAGTAACTTATTAAAATCCATTGTTCTTGGTCCTTTTTGAGGGTTTGCATGGGTAACTCCCTTATTTTTTCGGATTAATGTTCAGATCTCGTAGGATGTAATAGGCACATTTGTTATGGACCTTTTTGGTCTTAATGTTGTGATTTTGTACTCCTTATTATTATATTATTCACTTATTAAAAAAACTTAATTTCTACCTTCTATGGTATGGAAAACATTTTTTAAGAACAATTGCATCGGACACTCTCATCTATCAACGTGAGTCTCTATTGAGATATCATGTATTTTAAGATAAAATAAATCTATCATCGATCATATCTAAATATAACGTCAATACTAGACCACTTTACAGATCATTCTAGTTATACTAATAGGGTATGATTGGAGGGTATTTATAGAAGGTGAAGTAATTTTTAAGGATATTTAAAATACTTGACTTAATAAATTATGTTGTTTGGATATTTTATTATAAAGAATTTAAAATTCTTGAAATTTTAACGAGGGATTTGTCTTAGTTAAAACGCGAGAATTTCAAATTCCACCTAGATAGAAGGAATTTCTAAATTCCTTTCTCAGTCACGTCTCACGGTTCTCACATTTCACTCTTCACGTTCTTCAACTTCATCTTCTCTGCCATTTTCGGATCTTCCCGTCTCATCCATTTTCAGAGTTTCTCTTCTCAGCTTCACGTTCTTCAGGTTCTCAGCTTCATCTTCTCAGTCATTGCTATAAATTCCTCAGCTCAGTCATGGATTCCTCACCTCCTTAGCTTGGAGCTGCTTAAGGTCAGATCTATTGTTGCTTTCTACTTCTTTACTTTTTATGGGATGGCAATTTTGTTCGTATCATTGCTTGCTCTTGCTCTCTCTCATGGCTTGGATTTTATTTTTTATTTTTATTTTTTTGGGTTTTTGTTCTTATTTTAGTTCTCTTTTGTTCTTAATTTTAATGAATCTTGTTGATTGGTATTATTGATGACTGAGTTCTAGTATTTTGAATGAACACAAGTTGTTCGATGAAATGCCTAAGCTGAATTTGTGCATTTCTTTTAAGTACTTATCTTTGTATTTGCAATAGATCATTTTGTGTTAACCACTGGTGCTTTATTTTACTGGTTTGGCCTTCTTGGTGGGTGTTTTATGTTGTTTTTTTAGTTTTTTTTTTTTTGGGACATTTGGATTACTTTGGTTTTTGATTTGGTTGGTTTTTACTCGACACTTTAGTTTGACCCATTAACAAGGTTGACTATTGATACATATATAATCTTAAGAATGGAAGAGTTTTGGAACTTCAAACACAAGTGATTTTTTTAGTACGGTTATATTTAGTTTTGGTGATTGAGAATTAATGTTAGGTAGCCCTCATTGCAACCATTGGAGTATATAAAAATATAAGCTATGAAAGAAGAGAATCAAACAGGGCCAACATCTTTCTTCTCTTTTTATTGGGAAGAACAATTTCCAATACATTTGATAATAAGTGAAGAATATCTTCATGGTAAGGAAACGGCTTTGCATTTTATTTAGCTATTTTAGTATTGAAAGAATGGAATTGAAGTAGAATTGTCTTCCATTATGCACACTTCCTCTCTTGTAAGTAGAGCTTATGTTGATTCTAGTAGTCTCCTGTTGTAATAAAACAACCAAAAGACAAAGGTGTAAGACATGTAACAATTAATTTAAGTCCCATTTGTCTGACATGTAACAACTAATTTAAGTCCCATTTGAAGTCTTAGCACTGCGTATCCACAACAGTAGCAAACTAAATTGTTCTGATTGGAAATTTAACCCTTAAAAGTTTTGGTTTTTAGAAGAGCACTTTTGATGGTTGATTTGCTACCATTTAAGTGCCACGTACTTTTAATCTTGTGACTTCATTATAATGTGTTGTTTTCAGTTTTTCTCCCATGTAATTTCACCTTGTGTGCTTTAAAAATGCTCAATTCAAGATCTGACCAGTGCATAGATTGTTACTCCTACCTTGTTAGTGCGTGCCTGCAGTTATCTGACTATTTGAGGTTAGATCGGTTGCAACTCAGGTAGGAACCTTGAATAGAGTTTGAAGTTCAAGCTCTTGTTTGTCTTTGATTTTAGAATTATACATATAGCAGCATGGAGCTCTGAAGTTCTATGCAAATGGAACATGCCAGTGATCCGTCCATGCAACGTGGTGGACATAAATCAGATTTAGACCTTTTGAGTGCACTAATGTGAAACTTACTTTACTTGTAGTGAATGAATCAGAAGATATGCCAAGTTTATGAGTGTTCATAAAGAGCTAGATGTTCGAGTTATAAGTACATTTATGAACTAATGATTCCGGTCCTAGGAAAATTTTTGAACCACTGATTATACCTACTTTGATTTGGACGTGAATTGCAGTGTGAATATAATTATTTGTGGTGTTGCTTTGATTTGCGGCTTAGGATTTGTGTGTAAAAATTTGGGGAACTATATCCGGCTAGAATTAAATTTATTTATTGTGAATGAAGTTCAATTTGGGTAACTGAGTAATGATTTTTTTGATTTTCAGGCACTTAAGGCTCTCTTGGAAAGAAGGTTCCATGGAATATCCCAAATTATTTAAAGAAGCTGGCTTCCATATTATATGAACTATAGTGGGGGTGTAAATTTTTTCCTATTTTCTAGTGTTCTGCTTCATAATTGGGGTAGTTACTTTTTTCCACTTTGGTGGAGTTGTAATTAGTTAATACATTGGGTTTGTGATCCTTCAGACAAGAGTGAAATATATTAACAATGGGACAAGTTTTCTTATTCATCAATATTTACCTTTTCTTTTTGTTAAGCGGTATTTTTATAATAACAAATTATGTAGAAATTAGAATTTCAAGAAATTGATCAATTTTTTTTGTGTAAATTGTCTACTTTTTTAACTTTTTACATTATTTTAAAATTTCATTATTTAAAAAAAATTATTTTTTATTTATTTGTAACATTTTATATTGAATTTCTAATTTATAAATATTTTTATTCAAAAAAATAATATAATTGAAGGTAGTTAAACTTCTTTATCCAAACAAAGAATTTAAAATACAAGGTATTTAGATTACCCTGTCCAAACAAAGTATTTTTAAAATGAAAGTAATTCAATTGAAGCAATTCAATTGTCTTGTATTTCAAATTTCTTGGAATTTTGAAATACCCCATCCAAACACACACATAGAGTTACTTATGAAACATAACAACTTTCCACTTGTCCTAAAGTGTAGAATTTTCATCTAAACTAGTATTTTTTTCACCCGTGGGATGCACGGGTCATCAATTACTATTATAATTGATAGCATTGTTATCATTAATAACTTGAATTGTGCCTCTATATCTAACAAACTTTTTTTTTGCTTTATCCCAAATTAAGTCCACCACGTCAAATATTTTCTTTACTTATTTCACACGTTGCTTTCAATACTTCCTTCCCACCCATAATGATGGTGCTCATTCATCTCCAAGGCTTTTTATTTATAGACAAAAGTGATCAGCAAAAATCTTGAAACAATTTTTTCTATAATTTGAGTACAAAGAATTGAATATTATTTTTATTTTAAAATGATATGACAATATGTCTATGTGTTAAGTGTTCCTCTTTGATTATTACTAATGATCAACTAATCCTCTTAAATCATGTGATACTGGCACGTGTCCCTTTATTAGAAAATCAACAATTCGCCTTATTAATTAATATAGATATAGATTTATTATTTAAAATAGAAAAAAACAAAGGCAAGGATGTAGAAAAAATAGATTAGAAAATATGAATAACTCCGCCTCTATTTATGTCAATTCAGAGATCGTCGTGTTTGACTTCCAAAACATTGTACCTTTACCGATTTGTAAATATATTAAAACAAAAAATATATAAATTTTAGAAAAAAAAACTTCATCACTTGACATGTGGCTTACACCATTGTGTTACACTAAAATCAGCATTCCCCTTATTAATTAGTATAGATATAGATTTATTATTTAAAATAGGAAAAACAAAGGCAATGATGTAGCCAAAAAAAAATACAAAATATGAATATCTCTGCCTCTATTTATGTCAATACAGAGATTGCCGTGTTTGACTCCCAAAACAGTGTACTTTTACCGGTTTGTAAATATTTTAAAACAAAAATATATAAATTTTAGAAAATAAATAAAATAATAATAAAAATATTCTATAACTTGACATGTGACTTGCACTATCTTCTACACTAAAATCGAATTTCCCTTATCAATTAGTATAGATATAGATTTATTATTGGTTTGGTTTGATTTGGTTCGAACCGAAAAATATTAATATATATATATATAAATAAAAAATATATAAAATAAACAATGTACCTTTACCGGTTTGTAAATATTTTAAAACAAAAAATATATAAATTTTAGAAAATAAATAAAATAATAATAAAAATATTCTATAACTTGACATGTGGCTTGCACCATTGTGTTAAACTAAAATCAGAATTTTCCCTTATCCATTAGTATAGATATAGATTTATTATTGGTTTGGTTTGATTCAGTTCGAAATGGAAAATATTAAAAAAAAATATATATATATATATATATATAAATAAAAAATATAAAAAATTTTAAACTATTAAATTATATATACATTAAAATATAAGTATATAAAAATTAAACATCAAGAATATTACAACTATACTTTTACTGTTTGTCAATTTATGATTGTTTGACAGTATAACAAAACTTTACATTATCGATGTATATAAATAAATTCAAAAAAAAAATATCAGGAAATTTTTTTAAAAAAATTAAGGAAAATGTAAAAAAAAAAATCTTAGATTTTTTTTTTAAAAGTAAACAATTTTTTTTAACAAATAAACATAAAAAAATGTATTTTTTTTTTAAAATTTTTAAAATTTTTACCAAAAAATTTTTAAAAAATTAAAAAACCAAAGAATCCTCCCAGGGAGTGAACGTGCACTAAAAATGTTTCTCCATCTTTATGAGTATAGAATCATTACTTCACTTGGAAAGAAACGTGTGGGGCACGAACCTAATGGCTCCTCTTCCTTCTATAAATGCTGACCCTTGTTGGTAATTTAATTCACTCTCAAAGGAAAACAAAATGGCCAAGACTAGTGTCTGTAGCTCTGCTTCTTTCTACTCTCTGCTCTTGATTTCTTCCCTTCTATTTGCTTCCCATTTCCATGCCTATGCGGCACAAGCCCCACCCCCAGCAGTGAAGGGACTGTCATTTTCTTTCTTTTCCCAAACTTGTCCCAAGCTTGAAAACATTGTGAGAAAACATCTCAAGAAGGTGTTCAAGCAGGACAATGGCCAAGCCCCTGGCTTACTCCGAATCTTCTTCCATGATTGCTTTGTTCAGGTAAGCAAGTGTAATCACCCTATGATTTGTTGTGCTAATAGATCCATAAAAAAGTTCGAATTTTGGCAAATCCCAACAAGAATGCAGAGTAGTTGTTGGATCAAATAAACTGATGAAAATTAGTAACCTATATCTAGAATCACCAATCATAAGTCATTCCATTTGTGAGGACATAGCTCAATTAGTATCTAAGGGTATAAGGTGTTAAAGGAATTAAATCTTAATAAGGGAGGAAAAAAAACTAACGTAATATCTAACGTACTTACATTTGTTTATAAAAATAAGAGAATGTTAACAAGTTTTTTTTAGAATATTGTTTAAGAAATAAAAAAAAATATTATTTAAAAAATAATATATTTAGTATTTCGAGTAAGATAACATTTAGTTTTTTAATATGATTTTTTTTTTAAATTTTTTAATCAATATCCTCGAATCACTCCTTAACGAAACCCATCAAAATATAATCATTTCAACAAAATCCGTCACTAAATAGTAATATTTATATGAAGTTCCATGTTCCCGTCTTAAATTCTGGAATGCGGTTTATATTCTTGTTGACAACTCTAGTTCATATCAATTAGTTTTCACTTAACAATTGGTTTCATATGGAATCTAACAATATTTATAGTGACTTACTGATTGTTTGATATATGCAGGGATGTGATGGATCGTTGCTGTTAGATGGAAGTCCAAGTGAAAGGGATCAACCTCAGAACGGAGGGATAAGGACCGAGGCCTTGCAGACCATTGACGACATAAGGGCTCTTGTCCACAAGGAGTGTGGAAATATAGTCTCTTGTGCAGATATCACTGTCTTGGCAGCTCGTGACGCTGTTTTCCTAGTAATCTTCTTATCCCTCCTATTTATATTTTCTTTTCATCAAAGTCTATGCTCATACTATAATTTTGAAAGTGTTTATTAATAAGAGAAATTATCTAAAAAACTTTCTATTAGCTGGTATAATAAGTTTGTGGTATATGATATGTATCTTCTTCTTGTGCTAGTTTCTTTAATTAAACACTCTAGATAAAAAGAGAAAAAAACAGTAAACCCAAAAAAAAAATAAAAGAAAAAAAATCAATGGCTTAAAAATGCCTGATGTTATGGATGTGTATTTTAACTTTTTTTTTTCATAAAAGAAAGTATTCAGGGATAATCATTACTCTCGAGATGAAAAGCAAAAGAAAAGATATTGAAGAATCTAACGGAGCACAAATATTTAGGCAAGTAAATTCACGTGTCGTTCAATTAACAATTTGAGCTTTATAAGGGTAGATTACCTTATCTGTAGTTATTGGAAATCCACCTAAAACATCTTGTGCTTTAGTGAGGTCAAATTAAAAAAAGATGTGAGGATCCTTTAAAAAAATCACCTCTTGTCTGCAAACCGCGTGAAAACTGACATTTGATTAATCAATTTTAGAAGTTAGAGATTTATGATTGACTTTTCCATGCGAGAACGCAAAGTCATCATTCAATAAGTTAATATAGCTGATATTTTGATTGAAGTGGGCTCATGAAAGCTAGAATTTCTCAAACTCGTTCCAAGCTTAAGCACATCTGATTGATATATTTGGTAAGGATAATGTTCATAATTCCTGAGGTCGTGAGTTCGAATCCTCTTATTGATATGATGATCTCGTTGGTGGGTAATCTGTAAATATATGTGTAAGCGTTCTTTGAACCTTGAGGTCTATCTCGATCGATCCTGATGACTCCTCGGAATCCAATTCATCTCAACTTTTCAGAATAAAAAAAATTAAGAAACTAGGATAATAATGAATCACGAGGACAATGTAAAAAAATGGACAAGTGGTCACTAAAAGTTTAGTACTATAAACATGAGAATTTTTTGCTATTTTTTTTTTGGATAACAGAAATTTTTGCTATTTGCTTTCAGTAAAGGCAATTCTATCCATAGACAAGACTGTCGTCTTTTCATAAATTTAGGAGGCTAGAATAATGAAGCACAAGCACAATATAAAAAATACAAGTGGTATTATAAACATGAGAGGCTTTTGCTATTTGATTTCGATAAAGTCAATTCTTTCCATAGGTTGTTAAGAGGATAGAATAATAATGAAGCACAAGGACAATATAAAAAAAATGTACGAGTGGTCACTAAATAAACAAGAGAAATTTTTGCATGTTATTTTTTTATAAGAATTTAAAAATCTTTTCTAAATGTACCAAAAAGAATATTTTTTAAACATATGGCATAAACATTTGTATAAGACATCATATTTTAAGGTAAGTTTATTAAATATTATTAATATCATATACTTTACTAAAATTAATGTATTATTTAATATTTATAAATATGTAAATATGTAAATATTAGTTCAAGTAACGAGACTAGTATGCTCCTGTCTTTAGGAAAAAAATCTTACGGTGTTTCCATATATTTTCTTTTATTTTTCTATTTATTTTATTATCACGTGTTTGAATCATTCCAAGGCAATAAAATGACGTTTTCGTGCTTACATATGCATCTGACACGTCATTTCAAATGAAAAATAATGGAGACACAATTTATGTAGTATTCTATGCGATAACGAAACAAATTATATATAGTAATTAGTAAGATAAGACAGAATGGCGATATTCAAACTCCAAACCACATCCTCACCGTCTCACATTCAAATTATAAAAAATAAATAAATTGATAAGCATTGGCACATCTGTCTAGCTTATAGTTATATAACCACATGCTCTTTGAACACATCATTCTTCCTTATAATAATGATATAATCACATGGTAGCATGTACTTGAAACACAAAAGAAATAAACAGCAGATTTATAAAAGTAAATTAATAGAACATATTGATTTTTAACAAAAAATAATAATTAATAATGAGGATTTTAGGTAGCTTATAGATAAATCGTGATACTAACCAGTGTGCTAAGGATATTGGTTAAAAAAAAAGAAAAACAAAAATTTATTGGAAAAAAGTAAATTTATCACTCTTCAAAATATAAACTGCATCAAGTCCTAATATAAAATTTTCTTTTTTTATCTTTAATTAATGTTCTTGGAACACTGGTTAACATTCTTTATAGATAAAACATTTGATATTCAACCTTGTACTTTTATTGAGCAAGAATATATAAAAGTCTACAATTTGGTTAGGAACATAATTATTTCATAATAGTTGTACTTTCCCTAAAAGAAGTTGTCACTGAAGTTATGTACGTGAATATAAAATAAAAGTATTATTTTTTTAGATTATCTTGAATGAAAATTAAGTTAATAACCATGGTTTTATGGAGCTAACTCTCTCTCTGGCACTTTCCTATATTCTAACTTTGACAGTCTGGAGGCCCCGAATTCTCAATGCCACTAGGAAGACGAGATGGCTTTAACTTCAACATAGCAGGAACAACCAATCTCCCAGCACCCTTCAACACAACCACCGACACCCTCAACAAATTCGCAGCCAAAAACTTCGATGTCACCGATGTGGTAGCCCTTTCAGGTGCACACACGTTCGGTCGAGCCCACTGCGGCACATTCTTCAACAGACTCTCCCCAACAGACCCAACAATGGACAAAACCTTAGCCAAGAATCTCAAAGCCACATGCCCAGATGCGAATTCGGGTAACACTGCTAACTTGGACATTAGGACCCCAACGGTGTTTGACAACAAGTACTACCTTGACCTTATGAACCGACAGGGTGTGTTCACCTCTGATCAGGACTTGCTCACTGATAAAAGGACGAAGGGGTTGGTTAATGACTTTGCACTCAACCAGAGCTTGTTCTTTGAGAAGTTTGTTAATGCTATGGTGAAGTTGAGTCAGTTGGATGTGTTGACTGGGAATCAAGGTGAAATTCGTAATAAGTGCAATGTGATAAATAAGAAGAAATCATTGTTGGCGACTGTGGTGGAAGAGGTTGTAGAGTTGGTTGATCAGTTCTAATTACTGAGCAATTGTTGGTTGTTTGTAATTTGTAATTGTGTTCTTCTTCGTATGTTTTCTTAGGATATGGATGTTTATTTTAACTCGGGTCTTTTAATTGTTTCTTGTTTAGTGCATGCATGACTTACGTAATAAGAACCATCTTTTTATGAAGTTGAGTTTACTATGCAGACCACCTCTTGTTTGTTTTTTTCTCTAATTTTTTTTTTACTTAATTATATCTTTTTTGCTTTGTGTTTACAATCATTTCAATTTTCTTTGCTTTCAACAAAGGCGGCTCTTTCCATATATCAATTGTATTTGTCGCTTTATCATAAGTTTAAGAGGCTAGAATAATAGTATAAGTTGTTACTAAAGTTTATATACTATAAACATGAGAAATTTTTGAACATTTACATGGGTATTATGGATATTATTGCTAGGATGACTTTTTCAATAGTCCCTCTCCAACTAAGCTATCTCTTTTTGTTCACACTGAAATTACTAAAGATAATTCATTTTGCTTTTTAGTACAAACATCTAATCCTGTTTCTGTCTGCATGGGCCTAGAAATATTTCTGCACCCTGTAGACTAACATAACTGGTGGCAATATCCTAGCTACAAGCTACTCCTACAATAAATACACATCATTACCAAATTACATGACAAAGTTGTGCTTCTTTCCTTCTCCCTAACAAATTAAAAAAACCCTTCCAACAGAAACCCAATTCAGCTGATATTCTGAAGCCTGTAATAGTTTCTTGAATGTTGAACATGCCTAGAGATGAAAACCAGACATTACTTTCTTGAACTCCTTAAGTTCTTCATTCCACAACTTTTCTCTGTGCTTTCTATTACATTCCTCTTCCACAGTTCCATCAAGTACTTCCTTCTTAGAAGCAAAGAAATTATGTACCCACAAAAATGCTTTGTAAATTGGGTATCTCTATTCTTCAACTTCACCTAGAGAAACAGTATCATATGCCTCTTTGTTGTCATCTCCTCTTAGGAATTTGGAATGTCCTCTTCAAGAAATGGTTTGCAGCTCTGTCATTTCTATAACACAATACCCTCAATATTGTGTTGGGGTCTGTTCTATTCCACTTTCCTGTAGTTGGAGGCATAGGCAACTTGTGCCCATTACCAAATACTCCAACCCCACTTGATTCACTTGTTACAATGCTTAAATTTTCCATCAATTGTTCAGTACTCATTCCCATCAATGCTATGACACTTTCAACTACCTCACCCTCTTTCTCCACCACATTTTCTGCTACCAATCCTTCTCCACAGGTGTTGAATATCTGCTTCAAGCTCTCAAAGTCCTCTTGAATAAATTGGTGATCAGACTCATTAAATGCCCTTGAAGTTCCACCAGCAAGCAAAACCATGAGGAATGCATCAAAAGAGGCCTTCATGACTTCCTTAACTGCCAATGCATGAGCTCTTTCTGTCAGAATTGTAATCATTAGTTTGATATTATGCTTGAGGATTGTCAATGCATTATTGATCCTTGCATTGGCTACATCACCAACATAGAGACCCTCATAGAAGAAGAAGTTCGAGTCAAGGAATATGAGACGGTAGGAAGCAACTTCTGAGACATGTTGGCATGCTGCTAGGATGGAGGTGTTGGCTGATTCAAAGTATGAAGTTCTGTTGTCACCTTTAGTCCTTTGGTTGTTTATGAAACCGCTGCGCTTTGAAGGAACTACTCCTGGGGTCAGGGTGAGCGATTTGTCGAGAGAGGAGATGTGAGAAAGGAGATAGTGTAAGGTGTTGAGACGAATGTAGAGGCGTTGTGTTCCGCGGCTAGTGCATGAATGGGGATGGTTATCTACACCTATTCCAATTATGTGTGGTTCTTCACAACTAACACTGCAGGGGCTAGCTATCTTCAACAGTTTCTGGAGCTTTGAGTCCCTGTAGCATCTGGTCAGTGGGGGAAGAGAGGGAATGTAGTTCTCTTTCAAACCTGTGAGAATTTAGAACAAAGCATACTAAATTAGAAAAGGAAAATGTTTCATGAACAATTTTGAAAACAATCCTGATACATGTGATATGGACTTTATTTTCTTTCACAAAGTTAGTATACTTTGCTTGTATTTTATGAGTTGTCACGAATTGTTATCCGAATATTTTTTTGTCCAAGGAGAGGCTTATAGGAGGTCTTACATAGGGAAGGGGGAGAGAGGAGAAGGGAATGAGAAAGAGGCGGAGCACATTATGGGGAATTGAACTTGCATGCTATCAATTCATGTATTGCAGCTTAACTAACTTAACTGACTCAAGAAGACTTTGTTATTTGATTTGATTATTCAAATAGAAGAACTCAAACCTGAATGCCAACACTTTGCTACTTGCTAATCTATTGTGACTAGCAAGTACTACTATCTGTCAAAAAGTTATTTTATGTTTATTTTTATTTTGATCTTTTTTGTTACCAAGGGGAGGGGGGGGGGGGACAAGCCAAAATGCAAGCAAAATGGCATGAACAGGATTATTAAGCAGTTCCAAATGAACCTAGTGCTGTATAAGCTATAGTTCTTGAGCTTATGTTATCTTTTATTCAAACAAGGTTTAGGAGCTTTAGAGAGAAAACAACTTTAGGTTGTATGAATTGAATTGAATGCAAAGTACTTACCACATGCTGCAACAAACATTGTGTACTCCCGGAAGTTTTTTTCCAATCCACCAGCAAGTTCTTGAACTAAGTTCTCACTTATTTCTACTGGAATTTCAAAGAATTCTTGCACAGTTATCTTGGCCAGATTCATCAACTCTACCACTGATTTTGCATGAGGCTCAGATTTTGACTTTGGATTCCATGTCTGAAAGAATAGGAAAAAAAATAAAAATAAAAAACTATGTTCAAGTACAAGAGAGATAGAGAACTTCTTAAATGCATATTCCCCTTTAGTTTATATTTGGTGGAAAAATCATAAAAACCTACTTCAGTTTCTTTTGCTCTCTGCAAACATTCTGTGCCTTTGTGTAGTGATTCATCTATCCATTTTCTCATAAGGTTCATTATGGTTGAATCAACTTCATAAGGAACCATCTCTCTCACAACTGTTTTGCCACCATCTTCACAATCAGCAGAGTCTTCAACTACCATTTGGACCAAAATATCTTCTAGCTTTTTAGCCCTCTGCAATACTAGAATTACCTCAACTGTGAGTGAGGTTATTTCACTTAAATACTTCTTTAGCTCATCTCCATAACAATTGTTCAGAGTCAATGCTGCAACTGCAGCTGCTGTTGTGTGCCATTTCTTTAACATTGGACTATAATTTTCTCTCTCCTTGATTGCCAAATCTTCAGTCTCCTGAGCTAATTGAAGCATATACTCACTTATCTTAGTTTCAACATATTTGGCATTTGATGCTTCCATTATCTACAATCATATGAAAATAAGAAAAACATTATGATAAAATCGTACTTTTTTAACACTATTTTATAATAATAAGCAGACTATACTCATTCATATGCATTCTTCTAACTGAATAACATTTTGGGTTGGTTCCTGATTAGTAGTACATACCTTTTGAAATGCATTTTTCATGGATGACCTAATATAATCATCAACCCTATCCCCTGAGGAATCCACTATAGTCATATCTCCTTTCTCTTGCCCTCCTCCATCAGAGTTTGTAACATATACTAATATACTAGATGCTGCCAATGCCAAAGGAAGAAGGTTTTCAATTTGTCCAACACTACCTCCATTGAAATAATCATGGTAGTTAAGCAATCTCTTATCTGCCCATCCTTTCATTGAACTGAGTACAGATGTCAACATCTTAACATACAAAGACTCCTTTTCTTTCTTAGCATCATTTGCCACCTCATTCAACATAGCATGTGAGGCACAAAGAAGGTCAGGTTCTATCTGCCCAGTTACTACATATTGTTGAAACATCAACCATGTGAAGCACACATTGTGAATTGGTCTATTGATCCCCAATGTTGACCATGTTTTCTTCATTAGATCAAGTAGCTCATCCACTTCATCAAGGACTAAAGTCTCATCCTTTAGATCAAAAATGGATTGAAGAAGAGAAATATAGAGGTGAATGTTGACAGGATATCCATTAGCCCAATGACAAATGTTTGTTGGGGTACCATTAGGACTTCTCATTGATAAGGAAACAACAGAATTACTAAAGGTTCTCATGGTGTCTGAGGTTTTGCTAGTGTCTAAAGGTTTGGCTTCACAACTACTTATGATGTCTCTAAGATTCATGGCAAATGTGTTGCTCTTTTCTACAGGGATTGAAGGATGCAAGAGGATCCCTGCTTCAAGGATCTTAAGCTGCCTCTTTTGCCATAAATGGTACTCATGAGAATCATGGAATTCTGAAGGTTTTAGGTGGCGCAGGAGTTCCAAAGGGAGGATGATAGTTTCTGCTTGCCGGCCAAGCTGCAATAATTCAAGTGTAATTTGAAAAAATTAGACCAAGAATAAGCACTTTGCACTAGTGTAGCAAGAGTTAGCACATTTTGTCACAAAAACCTTAAGTGTGTGTTTGGATGGGGTATTTCAAAATTCCAAGGAATTTGAAATACCCCATGAAATCCCTTTATTTCCAAAATAATTCATATTTAATATTCAAACAAAGTATTTTAGAGTGAAGTATTTTAATTACCCTCTTAAAATACTTCACCCTCTACAAATACCCCATCCAAACACACCATTAAGGGAATGACTAAAGCACACACCATTACAAGAAAATGGTGACTTACTTTATTAAACACTAATTAAAATAATTTAAGAATCTGCAAAATCATGCAGCAAGCACAATAGGCAAAGTTCACTATTTCTAGATCCATAACTTTCTCCCCCGGATTCTGATTTTCGTTTTATTTTTTGGTGAATACAATCTGATTTTATACATAATCAACAAGTAACATAGATTTTATACACCACAAATATATCCAATCATTTAATCACAAGTTGCCAAATATCTTGCACACAGCTCTAACTAGGGACGGAATTTAACAAATAAACTATTTCAGGGGATTTAGAAATGCACAGTTCAACAAATAATCAAATTTAAATAAACAATACTTCTTTTTGTTTGAAACAAGACATGATATAATTTATTATTTATTAACATCCTTGCTTAGTATGTAGCAATGTCTTTGTTTTGCACTAAAATCAAACACGCAGTTTATATTTCCATCAACTGCCAGAAAATCTGAAAAAACAAGATGGACCAGAGATATTCGTTCCACACCCCATGTATTTGTCATTATACTAGGCATGACGATTATGACAAAGACAATTTCTGCCTAACCAAAACGACAACCAGTGGACCAACAAAATCCCAAAACAACATTGAGCATAGCAAAGAAACACATTATTTCAAGCACAAACTAATATTCACAACAAGAAAATAAAATAAATGAAAAAAAGTGAATTTTCTGTGTAACAAAAGAAAAATGTGAAAATGTGATTTTAACCACCAATTCGAACTACTTCCTGTGACATCCGATGGTTTTTTACAAAATACATGTACTTTATTACTTGGTGCATAAAACTATCAAGGTAAAAATTGTTCTGACGTGAGCTTGTCTCTAAAGTGAAAAAGTAGAGGCATATGTATTCTTGATTTGATAAAATGTATTGATGACAAAGTTTTAAATCTGGGTCTGAAACTGCAATCTGGGTCGTGATCTTTTGGTTTTTGTGATCTCAAAAATTTCGCTCGCAATTATAGCCGGATCAACTACATTTTCCCGTAATTATCCGCAACAATGGAAAATGCAGTGTAATCACAACCGCAACTTAAAATCTTGCATGTATAACTCTTAATTTCTTGTTTCAGAAACAAACTCACTCTAGAGTAAGCATATTCAAACAATCTAGTGAAGTTAGAATAAGCAAAAATATGTAGGATAGGTGAACCTACTTGACCAACAAGGGTCCTCATCAGGGTTTTCCTGAGCCGGCTATCACTCTGCTCCGACACCCGCATCTGAACTCTCATGACATCAGCCATAGTCATCGACCTCCGCGGCCGCGGAGCCGTGCGAGACCGAGGGCTACACGGTGCCGACGACCAATATCTTCCGCTACCGCCACCACTCTCCACTCCTCCTCCGGGCACCATTATTCTCTGAGACAACGAGCTTCTCAACATCTTCAACCCGAGGCCCCTCTTAACCCTACTCGTCTGCGAAACCGGCAGGTTAGAAGCCGTCCCTAATTCATTGCCATTATTATCATGTTTCGAGTAAAACGTGATCGCGCTTCGTCCACCGAATCCAGGAGAGGAGCGACAAGCGGTGAAGAAGATCTCATACGCGGTTTCCCTTACGTCACGATGATCAAGGCCATCAACATGGATCTTATCGAAGGGCCATGCAAGATCATGCTCGTGCTCGTGATCCTCGTCACCGTAGAGGTCTAACCTGCGTTTGATGCTGTGGTGGTAATGGTGATCGTGGTGGTGTTGGTTGAATCTTGAAGAAGATGTTGAAGGGTCATGAGATTGATCATATGTGTCGAAAGGGAAGGGTCCGGGGCAGGTTTCGTTGCGGCTGTGGTAGATGGGGGGAGGAGGGTCGGAAGATGATGGTGAGAGGAAGGATGGGAAGGGACCGGGGTAGGAGTCACGGCGGGAATGGGAAGCAATCGGTGGTGGAGATATAGGAGGGATGGAGGAGGAGGGAGGTTGCGGTTCACGGTGGTTGTGGTTGCCCGAATCGGAAAGTGGTGATGGTTGTGGGGATAATGGAGGAAAGGGTCCCGGAGAGGATTCATGGCGGGTACGGTGAAGGAGTAGCGGTGGGACGGAAATTATTGGTGGTGTTAAAGGAGGGAAGTTAGGAGAGGAGTCGTGGCGGCGGCGGCGGGTGTGAATACCCATATGGTGGTGGTGGTGGTTGTGGAGGAGGGTGGTGAGAGAAGCTGCATGCAACGGTTTATTGCATCAAATAATGCAAAGAGAAGGGTTTCATTATTTCTATTAGAAAGGAAAGACAAAAAGGGAAGGATCGATGATGTAGAAACAAAATAAGATGGAAATGAAGAATATGGAAGTTTTGTTGGTTGTGTTTGTTGATTACTTTCCTTGGTTGCATCTTGCAAGATGAGATGAGAGATGTTGAGAAATTAAGATTAGTGATGATGCGTTGGGTTAGCATGGTTGTCTCTATTTGCATGCTTATCATTTTTTATTGCTTGTAATGTATTTATCTAATATATATCTGTTCTTTGGATCAATTAAATTTTTTTTTAAGGTGACTTCTTGGGTATCCACTTAAATTTGGGGTAAATTTTGGGGTTTTTTTTTTTTCAAAAAATAGTTGATAAGCTATCTTATAGTTAATAAGTTAGCTGATAGCTGATAACCTAATTTTTAGCAGATAGCTGATAACTGAAAAGTTAACTCATTGAATTTGAAGTGTTTGGTAAAATTAGCAGTTGAACTAACTTATAAATATAAAATGATATTAAATGATATATTTATGATAAACATGATAAAGTGAGAATTTTATTAAATGAACGAGGATAAAAATTAAAGAAAAGACTATAAATTATAAGCTACTTGTCATAAGTTAAATAAATTAACTTATAAAAAAAGGTTATAAACTAATGAGATAAGGTTGTAGATTCTAATCAAATCAATATATAAGTTACTCAAATAAAGTAAAAAGTAACTTATATGCTAAACATAGCCTTTACCATGTACACCTAGTGCAATTAATTGCTGTCAACTAATGCCAGCTCCTTTAAAATGTTATAGTTCATCAATGCTCCGGTCAAACTTTTTAAGGGGTATATCTGCAAAAATAAAATTCACTAATTTGTACTTTTCCCATTATGTCCTTCAATCCCTTCTTTGCAAACATCAGAACCCAAGAGTAAAACCCACCCTCTGCCCACCACTACCCTCATTGAAAGCATCCTTCCATCGTCATCTTCCAGAATAATCCACCGCCCGACCATATTCATTTTTTTGTTGACTGGTACGCACCTTACACTGACCATACCATGTATTGCTCCTCCCTGACTCTATTCAATTAATATTGTGATGAACCTGTGCGTGTCCATTTAATCTCATATTATTTTTATAATTCTACATTCAGTAGCTAACAAGTTTGGAACCACCGCGTGCCGCAGCGTTTTCCGCCCATGCCGCATCGTCTGGTCGTCCGGCCGCCATGGCGGGTTCTCCGCAAAGCACTACACAGGTTGCAGGTGGTTGAGTTTGAGTGAAGAAGATGAAGAAGGTTATTTGGGTTTGGGTCAAATGTAGGCCCACTTCCTTATTAAAAAAAAAATCATGTTTCTGGATTTTAGTGGGCTTTTAGTTTTACTTTTCTTTAGTGAAAATAAACAAACTAAAATAAACATTCTCTTCTAAAGAAAGTTTATTTTCAAAAAAAATCTAATAATCAGAATATCTTATAAAACTTAAAAATAATATATAATTTTATGTATAAAACTTGTCAATAAAATATAGGTTTAAATAAGTTTTTAGTCCCTACAAAATTCATCAAATTTGATTCTAATCCTTGTAAGATTTTTTCTTAGAATTTCATCATTGTAATTTCAAAAGTTTTGTAAATAGTTCATACCGTTACTCCAGAGTACTAGAAATCATACTAGATGGTAAAATTTGTCAATTTTAACCTTGTGCCCTAATGAATGATTTTTTTTTCCGATAATTTTGGAGCAAGTCAAACAGGAACAATAAATTACCTTGGGACCCCTTGAGTACTACATATCATACAATTATTTAAACTTAAAAATATATAATGTATTTACACATATTTATACTTGTCAAAAAATTATTTAAACTTAAAAATATATAATGTATTTACACATATTTATACTTGTCCTGTACATTTTTACTCAATGTACTATGTCAAATTTAGATTGCACTATTTTACTTTAAGTCTTAAATGACGAGTATGAACACATACTCTAACTCTAACCTTATTAAATAATAGGTACTTAACATATAATTTGATAATAAACTCATTATCGAATTTAAGTAATTGTTTTAGATATGTGTACACATGTCTAACTATAATTTATACTTTCTTGTATGTGTGTGTGAATATATGAATATATTTTTATTCAAAAGTTTTATGTATATGTCTAATTAAATTTTAGTCTATGTGATTAGTTAAAATAATATTTTTTGTATAAGTAATATATTATATATAAATTCTAGGCTTAATTGTAATTTTGGTCCCCTATTTTACTGCTTGGGCAATTTTGGTCCCCCAATTTTTTTCCCGCTTGATTTTAGTCCCCACATTGTAAAAATGTGCAATTTTGGTCCATCTGCATGTTAACATCCAATAATTAACATTCCAAATCCACATTCACTTATGGCATCATTTGTTAGAAAGTATAAGTAGGGTTAGAATATCATAAGTCACGTTACATATGAAATAACCAAAGTTAACACAAGAAGGGGTGTTGAATTGTGTTTACCAACTTTTTGGGTTATTTAAAAAGATTTTCGCAAGCACAACATGCAGAACTTAGATTAGAGAAAATCAGACGAGTGATACGTCTAATATTCAGACAGAACACGCAAGCAAATAGAGAAGAGTAAAACAGAGTTTGATATTCACAATATTAACTCCCCAAGTTAAAAGCTTAAACAGAATAATACTTAAGCAAAATAAAGAGATAAGAGAAGAGGAATATCACTCAAGAGTTTTATACCGGTTCACCCTAAAATCCACAAGGCTACGTCCAATTTCTTGGCAGCACCAGGTTTCCACTATAACTGAGTAAATTACAGTACAAGTATTCTTTGCACACCTAGCCTCTTCAGGCTCAACACTCAAACACGTATTCTTTGCTCACCTAGCCTCTTCAGGCTCAACACAGTAAGGAAAAAAAAGGTTTTGGGTAAATAATACAACTTGCAAGTATTTCAGATCGCACTCAAAGAGTGGAATAAATATGAAGTATGAAAGACTCTGCATTAATATCAAATGATTGAAAGTGTATTCAATAAAATAATGAAGAAGTTAATGAAGAGAGTAAATGCTTCTGCGCAGTGTTCTTAATGATATTCAACTTCTTGTCTTCATCTTCATTGTTTGATCTATTTAAAGACTTCAATCAAGAGATTCGTTTAGACACAGCTTCATAAAGTGTGTTCTTATGATTTGAGCTTCTGAGACACCATTAATGCCAAAGAGTCGTTCTGTATAAACATTAAATGCTTGGGAACGTTGAGCTTTGACAAGGTTTTCCAATAGTACACTTTATTCTGAGTAGCTGTTGTTTAAGAGTATGCAGCAACAGGCTTCTTGTACTTGTAGCAGAGAGCTTTCCTCTTTCAGTGCAACAGTCAGTTCACTTTCCAGAATGCACTTTTTACTTTGTACTAAAACAGCTAAAAAGTTATTGCTGTGGTACAGAGATTGCTTGTTTATTCCTTAAAACCTTGAAACAACCGTTCTTTATTTTTTGTCCTTTGAGCTATTGTAGAGGTCTTCGAGATCCTTAAGGAAGACATCTAATATGAATAAGGTGACTTGGACTTCATTTCTGATAAACTGACATCATAGCAGTGTTGGAAATTTAGACGGGTGAAAGACAGTCCAAAAATTAGATGGGTGATCATGCAGTCCAAATCTAGATGAGTGATCATGCAGTCCAAAACTAGACGGGATAAGTTTTCATTGAAAAATACGCGTCCACCCTTGTAGACGGGCTGCTCAAAAACTTTGGTAAAGTTACTTCTTTAGATTGGTTTACTTAAGTAGACGAAGCTCTAAATATTTGCTAGATGAATACCTAAATAACTTGTTAGGTACAGCAAATCCAAAGAATTGATAAATAAGCACGTCCATCTTGCCACGTAAGCAGACGGATGTAAATTAGTAGAAGTAAATGAATTGAAAAATAAAGTAATCTAGTAGACGAGCTCTAACCGCCATGTCACCAGATGGAGATCTTTGAAACTCATTGAGGAATAGCAAGTTCGAAGACTTGATAGACAAAAGGATATGCCACGTTATTAGACTAGCAAAATAAATTTTGAACAGACTTAGTCTCTCATATAATTAAGTAGACGGAGTTTCTTTTTAGACGAGCTCCATCTTAGAATGAATTAAATGCAATCCAAATCTCTTGAATTTATTTCAAATGATTGATATTTATTTCAATAGAATATTTGTTCTTCACATTTGTTTTATCTGTTTTAATGTTTCACCTTGTTGTAAAATAAACATAGTACCATCAAGAAATACAAAAAGCAGAATCGTACAATAAGCTACTGCAAAACAAACTGTACGATGAAAACTATATGGCTGAAAAAGCTGGATTATACACAAAGGAGGAACAACAAGTGCTCAAGCTGCAATACTCAGAGGAGTGAACCTCCAATTTCATGCTACCTCGATAACCAAGAGTATTATTCAGCATTGCCACAATCAAGCTATCGGTCACAACGGATATCATGCATTAAATGTTATCTCTAAACGAGATTATTCAAAGTCACCGTTGAAGAAATACAAGTGAAGAAGAAGGTCACTATAAATAGAATATCTCAAGTTCTGAAGAACAACTTTTGTCAATCGATAACCACTCATTCTAATATTCTTTCAAGAGCAAGAGTCTGTATTCTTTAGTTTGAATATTGTTGTAATATTCAACTGATCTTAAACTGTTATATCCTCATACATAGTGAGTTAAGAAGATCAAACATTAAATCTCTTTGTTAGAGTTAGATCCTGAAGATGCTTGGTAAGAAAGAAATACTTGTAGCCTAAAGAAGTGTTGAATACTTGGTTGTAATCTATTTGGAGAAATAGTGGATAAATCCTTCAATTCGAAGGGACTGGACGTAGCTCTTGGTTGGAAGAGAGTGAACCATGATAAAATCTCTTGCATGAATTTTCTATCCCTAAACTCTTCAGTTTTATTTACTTATACTAATTGTGGGGTTTTGATATTGCTTTTGTTAAGCTTCTAAAAGATCTATTTGGGTGTGCTTATTTCTGTATTAATCTACTTGTGTAAGAAATTTGTTTTGGAAAAAGGTTGTTTTCGAAGATTATTAACAAACACAATTCTACCCCCCTTCTTGTGTTTGCCTGTGTCAACTTCATGTTTCAAACAGATGCTTCTTGCCACGTCATCAAGTAAACTCAGATCTTGACTGAGTGTTGAGTTGGTCTCTGACTGAATTTCAGACAAGTGGTTTTCAGACAAGTCTAAAAACCGAGCTCTACTAAAAAGTAGACGAGTCATAAAAGTAGACTACTGACCTTAAGTCTGTTTTCCGGCACACTTATCAGATATGTCAGTAATTTCACATGGTTCAATATTACCATACTTAATCTATTTGGAATCATCAAAACGTAGAGAATCTACATATGAAATGTGTCTCAAACTTATGAGGTCTCAACATTCTCCTCCTTTTTGATGATGACAAATAACTTTTCTGATTTTATTGAACATAAAAAAAAGGATAAGAGAAAATTTCCAAACAGATATAATTGTTCACAGTATGTTATGCTCCCCCTTAGTTTATACACCAGGTAAAAGTTTATTTAGAGCAAAAACAAGGTATCATAGCAGATAAATATATTTAATCAAATTATATCAGAGCAAACATAACTTTTGGAACAGAAAGGCACAAAGTCAGAAATAATTTTCTTATTTTTCTATTATATTTCCTCCCCCTTTTGGCATCAATCAAAAAGTAAGTAAAACATATATATTAAGACAGATAGCCAAAATAAATACCAAAATAACAATTCATTTCATATAACCAGAGTCAGAAATGTTACAAGTGATAGACATCACTGACTAGTACATTGCATGACTCAAGAAGGAAATGAAAAAGACTAAGACCTAAGATCTAAGAACTAGGGCCTCCTTGGCTTTTGAAGATAGCTTACATCATCTTCTGCATTGCTTGTTGCCGAGCTAACATCTGAGCTTGAAATGCAACTTGCTGACCAATTGCTGCATCCTGTCTTTGGATGACAGTTTGCAAACTCGAAGACATTTCATCTAGCCTCTGATGAGCAGCAGGATCATAAGCAACTATTGGAGCAGTAGAATCTGTTGTGGCCAGTGTAGTTGTAGATGCTGATGGAGGAGGTGGACAAGGAGGAGGGGTAGGAGGTAACTCTTCAACAAGAATGTCATCCTCAGGCTGAGGGTCTAGAAAAAACACAGGTTGACAAAGTTGTCACAAAATCATTATTTGGATAGAATTCCCCTAGAAAAGCATGTATTTGTTCCCGGTGAAGAGGAGAATCTACTATAGAAGAAGAAATTCATAAGATCTCCTAATGAGATTTATGTGAGTAAGAGGAGTAGATTCAAGAAAGTTTAGCAAAAAGAAGGGGAAAACCATGAAGAAGGGAGGGATTGTGTAAATGGAAGGTGAAAAAGGATAAATAACATAGGCTTGGCTACCTCTGGTTGGAATGTAGACTTTTTCTACTTCCTTCAATCCTGAGCTAGAGCCACATCTCCAATAAATGTCTGACTTTCAGAAACTGATGATGAGTCTTAGTGGTCAGAAGCTTCTTCCTGTACTTGCATTTGTTGTCATTGATCTTGATGAGACAAAATTGTTGATCTCCAGGCAAGTCAATGATATTTTGCTTTCCTTTCAAGGTCATGGAGTCAGGCATTACTTTGATGTCAGTTGAAGGCTTCGTGAAGATATGTGGATTGAAAAGCCATTTTCCAACAGGCTTATATTTTCTATCCAGCTTTACAAGCTGCCTTTCAGCTTCAAGTGAGGCAATCACATCCAAGTCTTTGCCATTTAAGTAGTTGGAGCAGGATTCATCTGTGACAGAGAATGGAGTCGTTCTGGAAGATAGGTGATAGGGAGATATAGTGGCTAAGGGAATAGGGTTGTGTCTGGTTTCAGAGAATAAGTCTGGAAAGACTACTCTAAGAGGGACTTGGCACTGGTTTCTGATGTGATTAGGGGTTACTATTTTGGGTGAAGGTGGAGGAGGAGTGGGATTGTCAAAATACGCGAAGTCAATGACATCCTCAGTGAGTTTCAGACATGTGAGTTTCTGAGATGTTAGGGTTAGGTTCATAAGTGTGATGGATAGGGTCAGAAACAAAAGTTTGATGGATAGGTGATGTGTGTAATGGAGTTGGAATTTTTGGTGAGGTAGGTGGAGTGGGGATTTTTTGTTGTGGTTGAGGTGATGGTGTTCTTTGTAGTGGTGGTGTTGGTGCTTTTTGTGGTGACATAGAAGGTAATGGTGATGGAGGTTGTGGAATGGAAGTTGTTGTGGCTGTTAGTTGAGGTTGAGAAGTTGATTCTCTTTGAGGTGAGGGTGATGGTGAGGGAGTAGGAAGCAAGACAATCTTCCTCTTTGCCACAATAGTTTTCTTTTTCTTAGGGATCACAGTCTCTTCTGGTTGAGACTCCCCCTCAGCTTTCACAACTCTCTTCCTCTTGAAGACTTTTATTATACTAGGTGCAATAGGAACAAAAGCAGCATCTTGCTCAGAAGATTCAGCAACAAGTTCAACAACCTGAGAGGCATCAGCAGCATCTTGAAACTCATAAGCTTCAGCAGTTGACTGAGTAACTTTCTTCTTCTTCCTCTGAAGTTGAGACATTTCTTCTTCAACTGGTTCCTCAAAAGGTTCAGCCTTAACAACTAGAACACTGAGTCATTCACTAGCACGTGCAGCAAATGATGATGCTTCAGTAGTAGAAGGTTCAACTATATGTTGAAGTTGTACCTTCATCAAAGACAATATCTTTGAAGTTATCTCTGTGCAGAGATCAACATGGAAGGCTTTTGACATGTTTTTCAAAGAATTAGCCCTGAAGACTCTTGTCATAAGGATGCCATAGGGATATCCACCCTTGCATTTTCCTTTAACAGTCTTCTCCATGTGTCTAAAAATTAAATCTATGATATCTATTTTGATTCTTTGGACTAAGTGATAGATAGCAAATTTTTCTATCTTACTCACATGATCCCTAGAGCCAATTTTAGGTATCACACAGTTAATTAAAAGTACATGAAGAAATCTTGCCTTAGGTGTTCGATACTTTGAATCAAAGTCCTTTGGCATAGGAAATCCATACAGCATGAGGTTTATAGCCATCTCGCCACCTTGATTTTTCATCCAGATCTTGTGGTACCCAGCTCATTCTCTAGGGCACTTGATCATTTCTGTGAGTGATTCGTGAGTAATGAAGACGTGGTCCTCATCTACATCTCCAGTAATCGTGAAAGTTGTGCTGTCTTTGGTGACTATAGAGTTTTTCCATAAATCCCTAACCAAGGAAGGAAAGACATTTTCCATAATTTGGAAGAATGGTAGCCACCCAACATGAGTAATTTCAGGCTTAACGTCCAGTCCTTTGTTCTTATACTCAATGATGTTAGGGACCCTTCCAGGGTGTACTTTCTTCAATTATGTTAGAGAAAGTCCAGATTTTTCAGCAACTTCTTCAAGAAAGCTTTTGGTTGCCATCGTTTCAGAAGAGAAGATTTTTAGGGTTTGGAAAGGAACGGTTTCGAGAGAATGAAGACGAAGAGAATTCAGAGAGAGACTATGAGCGAGAAATTGTGAGTGGGTAGTTTTGAAATGACACGGGTTGCTTTTGTTAAAACGCTTGAGTGCTTTTTGCGTTGGGAACAAGGAGTGAGAGAGTTTCCATAAATAACAATCAATCAATTTTGAAAAGACAATTGTTAATATAATGAAACGTTTTTTAGAAAAGGAGGGAAAATGCAATGTACACGTGTCTCAGTCGGGGTTTAGCACTAAGTGCTTTTAGCCATGTCATCAGACGCTTGGCTAAAGTAGACGAGTGAAGCATAGAGAAAATAGACGAGTCAAACAGATATAAAATTTCGACAAGTGAATTTTCAGACATATCAGTAAACACTCATTCAGACATATTATGCATATTAAGATTCCTTCTAATAAAAACAAATCAACCTTCACTTAGAGGTTTAGTAAAGATATATGTCCACTGATAATCAGTTTTTACAAACTTAATTTCAAAAACACCTTTCTGAACATAATCTCTAATAAAATGATGATTTATTTCTATATGCTTTGCTCTAGAGTGCTGTATGGGATTCTTAGACAGATTAATAGCACTAGTATTATCACACCAAACATGTATATTATGCTCAAACATTGAATAATCTTCAAGTTGATATTTTTCCCAAAGCAGTTGTGAACAACTAGCTGCAGATATATATTCAGCTTTAGCAGTTGATAGAGCAATGATACTTTGCCTTTTGCTTGACCAGGAGATCATATTTCCTCCAATGAAGTGACATCCTCAACTGGTGCTTTTTCTATCAATTCTATCTCCATCAAAATCGCATCACAAAATCTAACTAACCTGAAATCATCATTTTTCTTATATAATAAACCAAGGTTAGTGGTTCCAATCAAATATTTGAAAAAAATTCTTTTAACAGCCTTATGATGAGATTCTTTAGGATCTGATTGAAATCTAGAACAAAGACAAATATTGAATTGAATATCAGGTCTGCTAGCAGTTAAGTATAGAAAAGATCCAATCATACCTCGATAGACAGTTTGATCTACCTTTTTACCTTCCTCATCATTGTTTAGATTAAATGTTGGATGCATAGGAGTACTCATAGGCTTTGAATTTTCCATTTTATACTTTTTCAGAAGCTCCTTGGTGTGTTGATGGATATAGATTCCATCACTAAACTGTTTTATTTGAAGACCAAGGAAGAACTTCAATTTTCCCATCATGCTCATCTCAAATTCATTCCGCATCAACTCAGAGAACTCTTTGTAGAGCTTTTCATTAGTAGCACCAAATATAATATCATCAACATAAATCTGTACTACTATGAAATCTTTCTTTGAGCGTTTCTTGAAAAGTGTAGTGTCTACTTTTCCTCTAATGAAATTTTTTTCCATTAGATATGTGCTTAGCCTATCATACCAAGCTCTAGGAGCATGTTTGAGTCCATATAAATCTTTCTTAAGCTTATAGACATGGTGAGGATTTCCAGAATCCTCAAACCCAGGAGGTTGCTTGACATAAACTTCCTCCTTAATTATTCCATTTAGAAATATACTTTTAACATCCATTTGATAAAGAGTTATATCATGTTGTGCAGCATATGACATGAGAATTTTAATTGCTTCTAATCTAACTACAGGTGCAAAGATTTCAGTGAAATCAATACATTCCTGTGGATTATACCCTTGAGCAACAAGTCTTGCTTTGTTTCTTACCACTTTTCCATCTTCATCCAGTTTGTTTCTAAACACCCATCTGGTTCCAATAACATTTTTCTCTTTGGGTTTAGAAACTAGATTCCAAACATCATTTCTCTTGAACCGATTTAGTTCTTTTTTGCATGGCTAGAATCCAACTTTCATCTTGCAAGGCTTCTTCAATCTTTTTGGGTTCCAAATTTGATATGAAGGCCATGTTGTTGTTTTCATTGAGAGCAGATCTGGTTCTAACTCCTTGAGATGGACTTCCAATGATAAGATCTTCCGGATGATAGGTCTTGAATTTCCAATCTTTCTTCAAATTCTAAGTTTTAGACGCATCAACACTTGTCTGAATTTCAGACACGTCTACTTTTGACTTGTCTGAAGATTATTCCATTGCAGGATTAAGTTCAATACCTGCAACATCATCCTTTAGATCTAATAGTTCCCTATCAGTCTTCAAACCATCATTAAACTTTACATGAATTGATTCTTCTACAACAGAAGTTCTAGAATTAAAAATTCTAAAAGCTTTAAACATTTCAGAATATCCAATAAATATGCCTTTATCTACTTTAGAGTCAAATTTACCAAGATGATCTTTTGTATTAAGAATATAACATTCACATCCAAATTCATGAAAATATGATATGTTGGGTTTTCTACCTTTCCACAATTCATAAGGAGTCTTATGTAAGGTAGGTCTAATCAGTATTCTGTTTTGCACTTAACAAGTAGTGTTAATGGCTTCTGCCCAGAAGTACTTAGGAATATTGTTTTCATTGAGCATTGTTCTTCCCATCTCTTGAAGAGATCTATTCTTTCTCTCAACCACTCCATTTTTTTGTGGAGTTCTAGGTGCAGAGAAATTGTGAGAAATACCATTTTCCTCACATAATAGTTTGAACTGCTCATTTTCAAATTCTCCCCCATGGTCATTTCTGATAGCAGAGATACAGAAACCCTGCTCATTTTGTACTCTTTTACTAAATACTATAAAGATATTATAAGACTCATCCTTGTGGGTTAAGAAGAGTACCCATA
Organism: Sophora flavescens; assembly: GCA_030762895.1. Taxonomy (NCBI): domain Eukaryota; kingdom Viridiplantae; phylum Streptophyta; class Magnoliopsida; order Fabales; family Fabaceae; genus Sophora; species Sophora flavescens. The sequence continues at coordinate 118,329,623 of CM061063.1, forward strand.
TAAATCTAGAATAGTCATCAACTATGACAAAACCATATTTCTTTTCACCTAGGCTAGCTACACTGACTGGTCCAAACAGATCCATGTGTAACAATTGGAAAGGTCTAGAGGAGGTGACTTCTTTCTTGGATTTGAAACTTGATTTTACTTGTTTACCTCTCTGACATGCATCACACAAAATATCTTTCTTAAAGGAAATATCAGGCAACCCTCTCACAAGGTTATACTTTTTCAATTTAGAAATTTGTTTCATACTAACATGTCCTAGTTTCTTATGCCATAGAACTTTTTGTCCTCTTTAGACATAAAGCATGTTACACTTTGATCTGAAAGTTCAAACAAGTCAATCTTATACAAATTGTTTTACCTTTTGGCAGAAAAAAGGGTCTTTCCACTACTGTCATTGACTATGCATGCATCCTTAGAAAAGGATACATAAAATCCATTATCACATAATTGACTTATGCTAAGCAGATTATGTTTTAACCCTTTCACATATAAAACATCACAGATAATAGGCAAGGGAGGTTTACCACCAATTTTACCTACACCAACAACTTTTCCTTTCTGGTTGCCACCAAAAGTTACTTGTCCACCTTTCTTAGGTTGGAGGTCTAGGAACATAGACCTTTCTCCTGTCATATGTCACGAGCATCAACTGTGAAGACTTCTTTCTCTTTTTGTGGATACACTTAGACATGATATGTCCAGCTTTTCCATAGTATGTGCATATAGGTTTATTTGAACTAACTGACACAGATTTGATAGTTATTTTTGATAACTTTGTTGATCCTTTATGATGTTCTTGACTGGAATATCCTATACCTTCTTTGTTCAGGGAGTGCCTCTGACTTCTCAAAAGTTTAGTCAGATTATCTCTACCATTGAAAAACTTGGCAAGATCTAAGGTGAGCTCTTCTACTTTCTGTTGAACTTTACTAACTTATTCAGAGTTTCAATTGAGATCTTAGCTTTAGACTTTTCAGTCTTAAGTATACTATTTTCTTCACCTAACTTTTCACACTCTTGAGATTTCTGTGTATACTTATTTGAGAGTTTAACATACTGTCTCTTGAGGGATTTGAAAGCTTTAGACATATAGTTGGATTCCTCCAATAGTTCATCATAGGCATCATTCAATTTCTCAAGTTCAGAATGTACCTCAGTGTCTGATTCAGGATCAGTATCTGCCATAAGATAGAGATTTGCTTCATTTCAGTGGAGCTTTCATCAAGATCTTCCCACGTAGACATCATTCCATTCTTCTTTTTGTTGAAGATATTCTTAGGAGATTGCTTCTTAAGTTGAGGGCATTCTGCCATGATATAACCGGGCTTCTTACATTCATAGCACACAATGGCATTCCTGTCATTAGATCCACCATCTTTGTTGTATTTTTCTTTGTTGAAACGCCTGAAAGGTTTGTCCTTTCTGAAGTTTCTTTTCTTCTAAAGCTTTTTCATCTTTCTGGTGAAAACAGAAAGTTCATCATCTTCATCATCAGAATCACCTTCATTTGATTCCTCAGATTCTTTTGATGATTCATCAACTTTGAGAGCTTTTGAAGTGGTTCCTCTAGATGATTTCTTGTCATCTTTAAGGGCAATGGATTTGTTTTTCTTTCCATTCTTTTCTTCAATCAGCTCTTGCTCATGGATTTGAAGAGTGTCAAGAAGCTCATTTAGCTTCATTGTTGTTAAATCTTTGGCCTGAGATACAACAGTTATAAGTGGCCTCCATTGTTTTGGAAGACTTTTGAGAATGTTTTGAATGTGTTCCTCAGTCTGGTAAACTTTTCCCAGAGATTTGAATCCATTAGTTATAGTTTGAAATCTTCCATACATTTGACCAATAGTCTCTCTTTTTTCCATTTTGAACAGCTCATACTTTCTGACTAACATGCCGACTTGGGTCTCTTTGACCTTTTTGGTTCCTTCATGAGCAATAGCTAGTGAATCCCACATTTCTTTTGCAGATTCACAAGCACATACTTTTTCAAATTCTTCTCGGCTCAAAGCACATATGATTGCAAATCTTGCTTTGGCATTAAACTGACATTTTGTTTTTTGATCAGCGGTCATGTTTGCTTTTGGAATAATAGTTCCTGCTTCATCTTTAGGAACAAACGGTCCTACTTAAATGATATCCCAAAGTTCAGAGTTAGTGGATTGTAAAAACCACTTCATCTTTTCTTTCCAGTAGATGTAGTCCTCTCCATTGAAGTAAGGAGGTCTCGACATTGATGATCCTTCTCCAGCATGGTTCTTGCTTGTGCTAGCTTCTCCTGCCATCTCCAAGATCTTTTCCTTTACACTGTTAAGTGCTCAACCCAGAGGATGAGCTCTGATACCAATTGAAATAACCAAAGTTAACACAAGAAGGGGGGTTGAATTATGTTTACCAACTTTTTGGGTTATTTAAAAAGATTTTTGCAGGCACAACAAGCAGAACTTAGATTAGAGAAAATCAGATGAGTGATACGTCTAATATTCAGACAGAACACGCAAGCAAACAGAGAAGAGTAAATCAGAGTTAAATATTCACAATATTAACTCCCCAAGTTAAAAGCTTAAACAGAATAATACTTAAGCAAAATAAAGAGATAACGGAAGAGGAATATCACTCAAGAGTTTTATACCGGTTCACCCTAAATCCATAGGGTTACGTCCAGTTTCTTGGCAGCACCAAGTTTCCACTATAACTGATTAAATTACAGTACAAGTATTCTTTGCAAACCTAGCCTCTTCAGGCTCAATACTCAAACAAGTATTCTTTGATCACCTAGCCTTTTCAGGATCAACACAGTAAGGAATAAAAAAGTTTTGTGTAAATAATACAACTTGCAAGTCTTTCATATCACACTCAAAGAGTGGAATAAATATGAAGTATGAAATACTGCGAATTAATATCAAATGATTGAAAGTGTATTCAATGAAAGAATGAAGAAGTTAATGAAGAGAGTAAATGCTTCTGCGTAATGTTATTAATGATATTCAACTTCTTGTCTTCATCTTCATTATTTGATCCATTTAAAGACTTCAATCAAGAGATCCGTTTAGACACAACTTTAGAAAGTGTGTTCTTCTTATTTGAGCTTTTGAGACACCATTAATGCCAAAGAGTCGTTCTGTATAAACATTAAATGCTTGAGAACGTTGAGCTTTGACAATGTTGTCCAAGAGTACACTTTATTCTGAGTAGCTGTTGTTTCAGAGTATGCAGCAGTATGCTTCTTGTACTTGTAGTAGAGAGCTTTCCTCTTTCAGTGCAACAGTCAGTTCACTTTCCATAAAGCACTTTTTACTTTGTACTAAAACAGCTAAAAAGTTACTGCTGTGGTACAGAGATTGTGTGTTAATTCCTTAAAACCTTGAAACAACCGTTCTTTATTTTTTGTCCTTTGAGCTGTTGTCCAGGGGTCTTCGAGATCCTTAAGGAATGCATCTAATATGAATAAGGTGACTTGGACTTCATTTCTGACAAACTGACATCATAACAGTGTTGGACATTTAGACGGGTGAAAGGCAATCCAAAAAGTAGACGGGTGATCATGCATTCCTAAACTAGACGGGTGATCATGCAGTCCCAAACTAGACGGGTGCTAACGCATTCCAAAAACTAGACGGGTGATCCACTGAGTCTATTTCAGACAGATGCTTCTAGTCACGTCATCAAGTAAACTTAGAGCTTGGCTGAGCGTTGACTTGGTCTTTGACTGAATTTCAGATGAGTGGTTTTCAGACAAGTCTAAAAATTGAGCTCTACTAAAAAGTAGACGAGTCATAAAAATAGACGAGTGACCTTAAGTCTGTTTTCTTGCACACTTATCGGATATGTCAGTAATTTCACATGGTTCAATATTACCATACTTAATCTATTTGGAATCATCAAAACTTAGAGAATCTACACATGAAATATGTCTCAAACTTATGAGGTCTCAACAACATACACCATTAATTATTGGATGTTAACATACAGATGGACCAAAATTACACATTTTTAAAATATGAGGACTAAAATCGTGCGAAAAAAAATCGGGAGACCAAAATCGCCCAAGCAGTAAAATAGAGGGACCAAAAGTGCAATTAAGCCTAGATTCTATTTTTATTTCAATTTTTGAAAATTGACCTAGAGGATCCATTGCAAGAAAATTAGTTTCTAAATTAGCTAAGCATTAATTCGCATTAAAAGAGTACGTTGGCATATAATGAATATCTATTAAACTCATATTTTATATACTCTAATTTAAAACTTTATATGAAAAATATTTTTAAGTGATTAATTTAACACCCAATTGAAAATCATTTTAATCTTAGAATAATGATTTTTATTTTTAAATTAATAAAATAAAATTTAACCCAAAAATATTAAAAAAACAATTAAAAAATTCGAGTTTCCTTTTAAAAATTGCTAGAGAGAGGAATCAATGACTCACCAACAGACATCCCACTTAAATTTTTAAAAAAACAATTGATGGAAAGATAACACTTGATTCCATTGTTTTGAAAATCGGATCGAACCAACCATTTGGACCAGGAATAGGTCCGATGTCCAATTCGTTCAACCTAATAATCGATTAATTATAGAGCCATGAGAATCGGTCAAATCGATGAAAACCAGTCAAAATTTGATAGTGAGAAATCGGTTTGAAGTAATCTTTTTTTTCAACCTTTTTTGAAATTTTTATTTTTATTTTTTAAAAATATAATTTTTAGTCAAATAAATGTTCAATGATAAGTTATAAACATGAATATACATGAAATTTTATTATTTATCTTTGTTCATTGATTTTTTATCTTATGAAATATATAACATGATTATTTTAAGTTCATTTAAAATTTGATTTGTCTTAAATTTGTTACTTAATATAATATGAAAAATACATATTTAATTATCAGCGATTCGATCAAGGTCAAATCACAGTTGAACCACTAAACATTGAACCGATACATATCTTAAAATTACATTAATTTTGATATCAAAGAAGTAGTAAACAATTCTGGATTAATGTGAAATTTTATATATATATATATGATGTATATAATAGGATTTTCAATCCAACGGTTGATTTCATTATGAGTAAGCACGCTTTTGTCACACACACACACATATATATATATATATATATATATATATATATATATATATATATATATTTATTTATATATTTATATTGTGTGTGTGACAAAAGCATGCTTACTCACGTGCTTAGATTTTCAATCCAACGGTTGATTTCATTATAAACTTATCCCGTAAGCACGTGAGTAAGCATGCTTTTGTCACACACAAAATATATATATATATATATATATATATATATATATGTGTGTGTGTGTGTGTGTGTGTGTGTGTGTGTGTGGCTAGGGTTAGGGTATATGTTTATCTTCATGGTTGAGCATAAATAATATAATCAACATTGCTGGGATAACAATATTAAACTGAAAAAACCAATTAATATATTGTTAAAAAAGTATATGGAATTATGAATTGTAATTAGACACGTGTACACATATTTTAGCTAATTACTTAAATTGGATAATGAGTTTATAATAAAATTATATGTTAAATACCAATTATTTAATAGGTTAGAGTTAGAGTTATAAAGTATAGGTTCATGCTAGTCATTTAAGACTTAAAGTAAAATAGTACACCCGAAATTGAACATAGTATATTGAGTGAAAATGTACGAGACATGTATAAATAAATAAATAAATAAATATATATATATATATATATATATATATATATATATATATATATATATATATGCATAAATAGATGTATATATTTTTATTCACAAGTTTTATACATAGACTTATATATTATTTTTAAGTTTTACAAGATTATTATATGTTTTTTTGGGAAATAAATTTTCTAATTTGGAAGAGGGAAAGTTTCTTTTTTCTAAACAAAAAATCAGCCTAAATGAAAAGAAAAATCAAAAGCCCACTAAAAATCAGAAATTTTTTTTTATGAGGAAGTGGGCCTACAACTGACCCAAACCCAAATAACATTCTTCATCTTCTTCACTCAAACTCAATCACCTGCAACCTGATGGTATACTGCTATGCGGAGGAGCTGCCATGGCAGCCGGATGGCCAGACGACGCGGCATAGGCAGAAAACGCTGTGGTACATGCATGGTGGTTCCAAACTTGTTATCTATTGAATTGAGAATTATAAAAATAATATAAGAGATTCAATGAACACGCACAGGTTCATTACAAATATTAATTGAATAGAGTCAGGGAGGAGCAATACATGGTGTGGTCAGTGTAAGGTGCGTACCATTCAACAAAAAAGAGGAATATGGCCGGACGGTGGATTATTCTGGAAGATGACGGTGGAAGGATGCTTTGAATGAGGGTAATGGTGGACAGAGGGTGGGTTTAACTTCTGCATTCTGATATTTGCAAAGAAGGATATGAAGGACATAATGGGAAAAGTACAAATTAGTGAAATTTGTTTTTGTCGATATACCCTATAGGAGGTTTGACCAAAGCATTGATCAGCTATAACATTTTAAATGAGCTGGCACTGCTTGGTAGCAATTAATTGGACCATATGTACAGGCAAAAATTTACCCTAATTTTAAGTGGGTATCAAAGAACTCACTTTTTTTAAAAGATAATACGCTTCAGGTATAAATAAGTTTTTGGTCTAGATAAATATGGTGATATTTGATTTTAGTTATTCTAAAATTTTTTCTTAAGAAATGGTTCCTTAATGTTTTAAAAGTTTGAAAATGGTCCTTATCGTTAAGTCAATTCTATTAATTGATGATGTGGCAATGCTATATCAACAATGCCACATGTACCAAAATAATATTATTTAATTCCACATTGGATTTTTAATTATTTAAATAATCTTAAATAATAAAATAATATTTGATTTATAATAATTATAATTATTTTAGGATATTGAAAAATTATTAAATCAATTAAACTTTTTAATTATTAAAAATTAACTAATTAAAATTTTCAATAATAAATTTTTAAAATTTATTTTAAAAAGTTTTTGAAAAATTTTAAATATTATTTAAAGGGCACGATATTTACGATTTTTATAATCTTTAAATTTTCAAATGAAAAATCTGGACAGAAATTATAGGATTTAGGAAAGCTCTCATAAGAGCTAAAATGTCACAAACTTAGGGGTATAGTATTTTTTTTAATAATAAAATAATTATAATATTTAAATAATTAATAATATTAAATAATATTTAAAATTTTAAAAAACTTTTTAAAAATAATTTAAAATTTTTAATACTAAACTTTTTAATAATTATAACTTTGAATTAATTTAATAATTTTTTAATATCCTGAAATAATTGTAATTAATAAAATTTAATATTATTTAATTATTTAAGTTATTTAAACAATTAAAAATCTAATGTGGAATTAAATAATATATTATTCGAGTACATATGGCATTGATGACATGGCGGTCTGTTTGATATGTCATCACTTAATAGAGTTGATTTAATGGTAGGGACCATTTTCAAACTTTTAAAACGTTATCGGACAATTTCCAAAAAAAAAAAATTGAGGGGATTAAAACCAAATCTCACCATATTTATAGGGACAAAAAACTTATTTAAACCTAAACGCTATAAGGTTAGTTTACCGAACGAGATATGTAAATAAATAAATACAAAGTTACATATTCAATTCAAATTATGTTGCTACAGCAGTGTACTGTAGTGCTACTGTAGCAGCATTTTTTTTTAATTTTGAATTTTTTTTTAAAAAAATAAAAATTTTATTTCTAAAAAAATCCATTCACCTGATAATGAACTGAATTCACCAGATATTTGTACATGATTCATCAGATATTTGCACATATTTAACCAAAAAAATTATTTATCAAAAAAACTCATTCACTAGATATTTACACATACTTAACCAAAAAATTTATTTATAAAAAAAACACATTCACCAAATAATGAACTGAATTCACCAGATATTTATACCTGATTCACCATATATTTGCACATACTTAACAAAAAAATTTATTTATCAAAAAAACCTATTCACCAGATAATGAACTGAATTCACCATATATTTATACCTGATTCACCAGATATTTGCACATACTTAACCAAAAAATTTATTTCTAAAAAAAACTCATTCACCAGATAATGAACTGAATTCACCAGATATTTATACCTGATTCACCATATATTTGCACATACTTAACCAAAAAAATTATTTCTCAAAAAAACTATTCACCATGAACTGAATTCACCATATATTTATACCGGATTCACCATATATTTGCACATACTTAATCAAAAAAATTATTTCTCAAAAAAACTCATTCACCAGTTAATGAACTGAATTCACCAGATATTTGTACCCGATTCACTAGATATTTACACATACTTAATCAAAAAAATTATTTTAAAAAAAAATTTATTTTTTTTTAAAAAAAAGACCCGCTACAGTGCCGTACAATGCAACACAGTGCGGCACATACAGTGTCGCCGTATTGATATCCGAGATCTGTGTCAAAATAGCATTTGTGTTTTATAAACTTGTCTTTAACTGGACCAAAATTAAATACCACATCAATGCAAGCTGGATCGATGAAATTCAACCTGTTTAGAAATGTATTAAATCAAGTAAAAAAAAATTTAAAAAATACCTAGAATATGATTACTAATATGCAATATGTGGTGTGATTCACCACTCTGTTGCATCGAATATCAAGCTAAAATAAGTGTACAAATATGTAAATATAAATGTGTACCCATTAAGTACCGGTTTTTGAAGAATTCAAATAGCAAAACTCTAAATGAAGTAAGTGTATGTGTGTATTAGTTAAAGAGATACATATTTATATATTCACTTCGAAGATAAATAATTGAAATTGTGATATTTGAACACACATGTATAGACACCGGATGTGATATCATATATGTTTATTTTTATCTCTTACTTACTTTTTATCATCTTTATATATACACATTTCCAAAATACATAAAAAATCAAAGGGAGCGTTAACACTAGGAGATTTCATTCCATGAGTTGTGATATTCTTTCATGAATTAAGTGAATAATTATAGGTGAGTTTGACACCACATCTTGACTCAAAGCCTTAAAAATTTGAGTCTATAAATCTTCTCCACTTATATAATCTTCAATCACTCAAGTTCTTTCCAATGTAATTAGACTGTATCCAATTCTAACTCATGCTTGGAATTCCAAACAATATCTCTCCCTCGAGTGAATCTTTCACATAGGGTCGCTCCCCCTTGAGCGAAAGACTAACACCGAGAGATCTCCTTTAGTTGTGATATTCTTGTATGGGTTAAGTGAAGAACTACATAGCTAGGCACTACAACAAAATACTTTTAATAGCTTTTTTATGATCTTTAATAGCGCTTAAAAAGCGCTATCTATTCTTTTGTTATTAAAGGTTCTAAGTTAAGATAGCACTTTAGAAACACTATCATAAGTGATTGAAGCACTGTCTATTCCTTTTTTTTTATTATTATTTACTTTATTTTCTCTAAATCCCCATGCATTCAACAAAAACCAGTACATACATATCATAAAACTATATCCAGCACATGAATAACCTCCAGAAACTGATATCGAACAATCTAAATGATACAATGTGTATGTTTATACAATCAACTAGAAAGGGAAATCTAACAAACTAACTATCCACTAATAGTAGCCTACCTAACTCAAAACAATTGTGTACAATAATCAATTCAGCTACAGAAGTAACAAGAATAAAACCCCTACTCATGATCACTACACCAAAACCAGCACAAATGACACAGATTAACCCAAGAGACGAGGAATCCAAGTATGTCAGACCAACCCAACCAAAAATTTAACATGACCAAAATAGTACAAGCCTATAACTCAAAACTTGAGCAAATTAAACATGACATAAATAGTACAATATCGATAACAAATCTAACAATCCAAAACTAAGTATGAGATAGTCTAACATGTACCTTTAGTTGATAAAATTCATAACAAAATAGCGACACCATTATTCCTTGAGTTCGATTAGTTGATCAACAAAGTATGTGTCATATTTAAAATCAGGAAAGTACAGCAAAATCAAAATTAAATCAAGTTGGAATTAAAGTACATTTGAATAGTCAAATATACAAACTACAACAGATTCGTGATTTAATAGCGTTTAATTTCAGAATTTTATAATGCTTTCGGGCACTATCAAAAGTTGTAAACAACGTTATATAGCGCTTATGAGGTGTTATCTTAAGTTTAACTATAATAGTGTTTGTCCAGTGAAACACTATAGTCTTTCATACTGAAATGCTCTTCTAGGAAACGATGTTGACGTGGGATCATAATAAAGACAGTGTGGACTAAAACATAATGATAGTGTGATTTCAATAATGCGCTATCTTAGTTTTAACTACTATAGCGTTTTGCAAACAAACGCTGTCTATTAGCCACCTTTCTTTTTAATTTTTATTCTCGATGCTTTCTACACATTCCCCTGCATTCACCAATCAATAACAACGTTCAACAGTCAGAAAACAACATTCAACAATTAAAAAAATAGCATTCAGCCATCAGAAAACAACATTCATCTTTCAACAAACAATAGATTAATCAACAAAATCGACCATAATCAAACTTTGGTGCTTAAAAGAAAAGCCTATATACCTCTATCAAACAAAAGATTAAATTAATCCCCCAAGTTGAAAGTACTATTACCATTATGCATTACTGAAACATGAAAAGAAAAAGATCTGAAAGGACAATGACAAACCTTCACTTCACTAATGTCTTGTTGTCATCCAGAATAAGCTAGTAACAAGAAGCAAGTTCCACTTTTGTGTCTGAATCAACCTACAGAATCAAAAAATTAATTACCAACACATGTTTTGGTAAAAAGTTAAAGAGGCAAAATAAAATACATAGGGGGACTTACAGTCTTAAACCTTCCAATCGCAACTTCTCAAGGAATTTTTGATAAAATTCAAGAAACCATGTGATAATCGTTATGAACCTTCCAAACTCAACCCACAGAATAAATAATAATAATAATAATAATAATAATAATAATAATAATAATAATAATAATAATAATAATAATAATAATAATAATTACTACCAATACATGTTTTGTAAAAAGGTTAAAGAAGCAAATTAAAGATAAAACATGTAGGTTGCTAAGGGGAACCTTCAAATAGATGCTTCTAGCAAACGCTTGGTGAAAGAGATTTTAAGTAACTCACGTAGCCCTAAGTTGACACTTAACAACAATGAAAGAGACTTTAAGTAACTCATGTAACCCAAAGTATTTCAAATGACAGAGGTGAAGAGACATATCAGAGAGAGACGGAATCAGAGAGAGACGGAGAGAGTTAGTTGCTAGGTGGGAGAGAGAGCAAGAGAGAGAGAGAAAGAGAGCGAGCGTAATAGTGGGAGAGGGAGTATGAGTTTGAGAGCGGTGTTAGCTTGAAAAAGTGAGAGAGAGAGAGTAATAGTGGTCACATTCTTTTAATATAGATATTTTGATTTGATGGACCATACCTTTAATAGTGCCTTGTGTGAGAAACACTATTACAAATTATACATTTAATAGCGCTTCACTGGATAAACACTGTTATGTATTTGTTGAAAAATGACTCTTGTATATTTTAAACTTAAGCATTGATTAAACTTTGATTCACTAATCATTTGCCAATATTACATGTTATGAAAAGATCATTTAGTGCAAGGATATGAATTCAAAGGATCAAAGGAGAAAGACAAAGGCAAAGCAAGGATCAAGATTGGAATGCTTGAAGATGAGGAAACCACAAATGAAGAATCAAGGAATCTCAGGCAAAGGAAATTAGAAAGTATTATGTAAAGAAAAGTTTTACTTATTTTCTTTGATTTAGCTCTCTAAAAAATAACTAAATTCAAAATGGTTTTCATAAATTAAAACTGAACTTAAAAAGAAAAAGGTTAATTAAAAGATTTGTACATCTATGTGTACATGTACTTTCATTTAATTAACTACTTTTTAATGAAAACCTATGTGCACATCAATGTATAAGTGTTATACATCATTGTATACATCGATTGATTCTAGAACAACTTGATATGTATGCAATCTAAGCTTCTGTCAATCGATTTGCACATCGATGTATAGAGTGAAACAGAAGCCAGTGATCTCTGAAACAAGCTTACAATGGATTGATACATCGATGTATAAGGGCAAACAGAGGCCAAAGAAAGTTTTTCATATACATCACATTGATTAGTACATCGATGCTTACACAGAACAGAAGTAGAGTCTTATATTTACAAAGAGCCAATCGATTAACACATCGATGCATAAGCCCAAACAGAGGCAAAGACTTTTTGAAATGATTATGCAATCGATTGAGCAATCGATGTAAAAACTTCTGGGCTGCTGATGCTTGTGATTTTCAAGAACACAATTGATGTACACTTCTATGTATCAATGAGAATCAAGAACTTTCAAGAATCCAATCGATTGATTAATCGATGTACTTAGTACAAAAATAACAAATCTTGTTTAATACATTGATTAGACAATCGATTGATTGACAGAATCAATTTTTGATGAAAAGTTTGTTTTGATCTTAACTAACTTTTGAAGTGCGCCCAATGGATCTATTTTGACATACAACTATATAAAGGCTTGGGCAAACGTTTCTCAAATTCAATTAATTCAATTCTGAAAGATTACACGAAATTGAGAGAGAGCTTTTTCATTGAGAATAGTTAAAGTCTTTTCTGATAGTGCTTCAAGTTGTAATTCTGATTTCTTAGAATCTGTAATTCATTTTTTTTTTACTAAGAAAGGAAGAAGAAAGGAGAGAAGGTCTCTCTCTGATTATTGATCTCAGAGTAGAAGGAACTTATTGAGGTTTGACAATAGTAGAAGGGACTCTTGGGGATTACAAGATTGCTTTTACTGGAAAGCTGTCACAGCGTAGAAGGAACCTGAGTTGTGAAGCTTTGTAAAGAATATTGTAATTGATTTTTGATTGATAGTGGACGAAACTCACAAGTGATTGTGGGGACTGGATGTAGGTTACCACAGGAGGTAGTTGAACCAGGATAAATCTCGGTTTGCATTTCTCTCTATCCCTTAAATCCTTTAACTCCTTTAAATTGTTGAATGTATGTGGTTAAGTCTTAGTCAAGGAAAATCTGTGTTTGTTCTAATCTAAAAAACTATCTTTCATCAATCTTTCTTGATAAAGAATCAAGTCGTGAATCAAACAAATTTACAAAAACTTGTTTTGTTTTGTTGGTTGGCAAAACCTTTTCAAAAGTTTAGAAAAGTGTCAGTTTTTGCTTAAAGAAGAAAAAGTTTTCAAAAATCTTACATACTCAATTCAACTCCCCCTTCTTGAGTATTAGAAGCCACAACCAACAAGTGGCATCAGAGCTTTCACTCTTGTGTAAAGCCTAACAACTTAAGAGATGGCTTCAAATGACATCTTGGGAGAAGGGGCTTCTCTAGCAAGACCCCCGGCATTCAATGGCACTGCCTATATGTATTGGAAAGAGAGGATGTTAATATTCCTTGAGGCAAGTGGTCTTGATGTATTAGATGCTGTTGAGAATGGTCCATACATCCCTCATATTCTTAATGCAAATGGCACCAAGACAAATAAGCCTAAGAGCTGATTGGGATGATGAGGGCAAAAAAAAAAGAGTAGGTTATAATGCTAAAGCTAAGAATATTATAACTGCTACTTTGAGTTACGATGAATTTTTCAGGGTCTCAAATTGTAAGACAGCAAAACAAATGTGGGATACGCTGCACGTTACTCATGAAGGGACAAGTGATTTGAAGAGAGCAAGAATGAATTCACTCATGCACGAGTATGAACTCTTTCACATGAAGAAAGATGAAGAAATCAATGATATGCAAAGGAGGTTCACTCATATTGTGTGCGACACCCCTTCTTGGGTCATCACATAGTAAAACGTTGCGGAAAATACACTTTAATTATGCTGGTTACTTTCGGAAAATAATAATTTGTAACACTCTTCTTAATACCAAAAATGGTGGTAATTTTTTTTTCTTTTTAACTTGACATTCAACATCATACAACAACATAAACAACACACCATATATGTATATGTATGTATATATATATATATATATATATATATGGATTAGCAATTTTGTACAAACTATATAACTATACAGGACCTTTATCAGAACAGGCCATTTTCAAAATAGCTAAGTAAAGAAAGTAAAATTATAATAGACAAGTAGCGAAACGTCTAAGACCATATAACAAAAACATGGCTCTCAGTAGCCAGAAAGACTGACGAAGTCACTACCCCAAAAATGGAAACTATGTAACACCCGGGTGCCGACGAGGGCGGGGAGTGATCGCCGGTGCAAGAAGGCAGGGACAAGGAGCGGCTCCTGACAGGCTTCTACGCGGAGGGACACATGAATGAACCAATAACACACCCGAATGAGAGGGATCCTAAGACTGTGTAGGTATGGGACTATACAGTTAAGGAAGGCTTATATGAATTGATTGGTACTACCTATACTAACAAGATGCATCTTTTTTTTGGTAGCCCATCACTTAAGAACTCCACAGTTAAACGTGCTTGACTTGGAGCAATTCGGGGATGGGTGACCTCCTGGGAAGTCTTCCCAGGAAGTGTGTGAGTGAGGATAAAGCACGCCGAAAAGACCCGTGTTGGTATGTGGGGTCAGTCGTCAATGCATAAAGCAGCCAGGGATGTTTCAAATGATATCAGAGCGGCACCTCTCCCAGTACGGTGTGGTTCGGGGACGAACCAAGCGGAAGTTGGTGGGCATGTAACACCCGGGTGCCGACGAGGGCGGGGAGTGATTGCCGGTGCAAGAAGGCAAGGACAAGGAGCGGCTCCTGACAGGTTTCTAGGCGGAGGGACACATGAATGAACCAATAACACACCCGAATGAGAGGGATCCTGAGACTGTGTAGGTATGGGACTATACAGTTAAGGAATGCTTATATGAATTGATTGGTACTACCTATACTAACAAGATGCATCTTCTTTTCGGTAGCCCATGACTTAAGAACTCCACAGTTAAGCGTGCTTGACTTGGAGCAATTCGGGGATGGGTGACCTCCTGGAAGACCCATGTTGGTCCGTGGGGTCAGTCGTCAATGCATAAAGCAGGCAGGGATGTTTCAAACTACCTACAACTGGTCAACATCTAGTGGTACCCATTGGGAAGACCCTGATGGTCAATCCCACTCCCTGCAGAGGTATCGGATGAAGATGCAACTGGACCCTCATCGGGTGAGTCATCGTCGTCATCAAGAGGAATGTAATCTGGCACATCCTCAACGATCTCCTTCGGGTCCTCCTCCGGATCTACGACTACCTCCTCTGGAGGTGGGGCTGGTGTTGCCTGAGCTAATGGCTGCGCCTCAAGCTCCCCATGATCCACCAGATGCTGAAGTAGAAACCACATCAGAGGTAAAGATACCTCGATGGTCTCCATCGTCCTGTGCTCGCGCTGTGGCCCCGTCGCAATCGTGCCCTCTACTGTATGAATATGCCCGGTATAAGTAACACTGTGAGCTCCAGGGTTTATAACCCACACGTTGATGTTCGTAACATCCTTAAAATGAAGGGAACGAACCCCTGTGTGCGCCAGTGGGATTGCCGGATCCATCTATACTCAAATAGTAATATACCTATACAGAAGAAAGACCAACAATAAAACATGCAGGGGTGAGAACCAGTATATGGATTTTAAAATGATAACCACATGCACAACTCTCAAATAACATTTAACATGTATATTCAACAGTACATAATTTATTTAATAAAGGGTTTCATACCCGACAGTCGTCTTTTGAAAAACAATGACACTTCAATATTTGTCAACTAACTTTGATACCTAATCTCCGGAGCTTCAACCACCAAATAAATGAGCTGATCAGACTCTCGTTGCCAAATAAGGCAGAATCGTTACCATGTAAGGTAGAATCGTTGCTAGATAAGATAGAGTTCAAATTTAACCATATCACTGTCCAAAACGAGACACAATGAACACTACTCATAGTATATGGTTTCGTGGTCATATATCCATCAAGGCACAGTGATGCAAACGTCATGAATACTTGCCAACAAGGATTCAAGTCCTATGCAAAGGCACATCTGCCCAAAAATGTATGTAAAACGTTTTGTTCACCTCATTTTCTTTGTGTTCATTCTTTCCTTGTCGGAGTTAAAAGTCTCACGACCAATTCACCGTTTTAAACATTTATGTTTAATCCATCATTCCAAAAATAAATGACTCCAAGTCAAAATTGTGCAAATCACGTAATCTAGACCGATGCACCAATCTTAAATACGTAGATTCTAGCGCACAAAAATCAATACCCGTTTTATAGGACATCTAGTCCATAACTTCACCTTTTGGACCCCTGGCCCATATCATAGAACACTAGATCCCGACGTCTTGGCAGCTAGGTCCGTTTTTCATCTTTAAAACCATTTTCGTTCTGTGAAACACAAAACTAAACAAAATTTCCTCAACTTATCCAAGTTGTCAGAAATAACACCGTTGTTTACAGAAAACCATTTTACGTTGGGAATTCGTTTTATAAAATCGTCAAAATCCCTTCAAACTCATTTTCTTTTAAAAACAATATTTTGAACCTGAAAATATTGCGCGCAAAAATATTTTCACGGTTAGTCCTCACTATGACTCTTAAAACACTCTTTCGTCGTTAAATCATTAAAATAATATTATTTATCACTATTATCCATTTTTCACCAATTAAATAATTAAGTAATAATATATTACTATTTTCTACTAAATTAAACTCATGATTTTATAAAAAGTTTTTAATGTTTTAACCTCGTATTTAATTGAGCACTGACCACTATCAGGATTTTCAATCCACAACCAATCTTCGATAACAATGATGCCAATAATATAGCAAATAGCAATTAAAGACATGCCACAAAATATAACAATAATTAAATGCAGATAATTAAACAATTGAAAGTAGATAATTACTAAGCAAATAATACTAACTACATAAAAATTACATACACCCAATAAGCAATACATACCACAAACAATTACACATGGTTACCGGAAAAAAAAACCCTCAGGTAATCCCCTTACCTCTAGACGGTAATCCTCCGATATAAGATTCATTGTCAATCCACGCATCGGTAACACTCGTACCCGATAAACAACCTTATCCTTCAACAACACACAACGAATCAACAAAGAAACAATTTAAAAACAGCTAATCACCTACATGTTGGTTTCGGCCTTGGGGTGTTTTTAGGGTTAAAAATTTCTAAAGATCCTAAACTTTTGGATTAGTGATTCTTAATCACTTAAAACCCTAAAACAACACTTATCATACAAAGATTGAATTAGAAAACTCCAATCCTCCAACAAATCCAATTTGGCCACGATAAAAAAAGACTTAGAGACTTCGATTTGATCCAATTAACATAGATTCAATATATATATAAACTATAAGATTGAATCATGCAAGACTAGTTTAAGAAAATGAACAAAATCCTCCCCCCATCAACAACTACGGTTCGGCCTCTTTAGGTTAAATAGGCAAGAAATTTTTGTTTGATGCAAGATCTTAGATCTAAAATATAGAGATGATAATAGGATCATAGAAATTGGTTTCATTCTCATTGGATTTTTCTATGATTTACTATGAATTTTTGAAAATAGAAACCCTAAAATGTATCATATTGATAAAGGCTTCAAAATACAAAAATAATTGAAGAACATGATGCTAATCAAGGGAGAAGAGTGTGGTATACCTCTTGGAATTAAGAAATGGGCAAGGAATCCAACACTTCCTTCACAATCAAGCTTATGTAACTTAAGAGTTTTAATGGCAAAATGAACAAAGCTTAATGAAGAAGATGAAGATTGCCTTTTCTAGAAGTGGGATGCGACACCCCTTCCCAGCATATCACATTTAAAGAACATCGATTTCGGAAGAGTACTTTAGTGATTTTAAAATAATTATTGCTGGTTAGTTTCGGAAAATTAGTTTCAATAACTTACTTATATTACTGAAAATGGTGACAATTTTTTTTCCTTTTTACACTAAGTTATAAGACTACACCTCGAATAACTACACACCTGCTCATATATTTAACATATGCATCAGCTAATATCAAACAACACCCGACCTTTATCTTACCAGGTCATCGGTTACAATCATACATCAGTAAAGTAAAGAAAGCCACACTAAATATAGAAAACTTAGACAAACCTAGTGGGAGTCTGAACTACTACAACTTATAAAAAAGGCTCTCTGCAGCCAGATTTTAGACTAGCAAAAGTCCCACCATCCTATGGTTAGATCACTACACTACAGCTGGTCAATCTACAGAAAACCGTTAGGAAGTCCAGTATAGACTTCCTCACCAAGAGGAGGTGAATCCGGAGAGAACGCCTCCACATCTGCCCCCATGTTAGGTACCACTGCATCCTCCGGGTAATGATGGACTAGGTCCTCAACTGGATCCTCTTCAGGATCCTCCTCATCAACATCATGGATCCCTCCAGGTACTGAGATGATAGGAGTCGGAGGTCCATTCGGCATCACTTCTGGTAGAGGCTCAACATAGTGGGAGGATAGTGCTCAAGATCTCCCTGCTGCACTAAATACTGTAGAATCATCCACATCTGCCCCCACGTTAGGTACCACTGCATCCTCCGGGTAATGATGGACTGGGTCCTCAACTGGATCCTCTTCAGGATCCTCCTCATCAACATCATGGATCCCTCCAGGTACTGAGATGATAGGAGTCGGAGGTCCATTCGGCATCATTTTTGGTAGAGGCTCAACATAGTGGGGAGGATAGTGTTCAAGATCTCCCAGATATACTAAATACTGTAGAATCATCCAAATAGGTGGGAGTGATACTTGGATAGTCTCCATACAATGTACTTGGTGTTGCGGTCCATCTGCAACAGTCACTGATAA
Organism: Sophora flavescens; assembly: GCA_030762895.1. NCBI lineage: Eukaryota > Viridiplantae > Streptophyta > Magnoliopsida > Fabales > Fabaceae > Sophora > Sophora flavescens. The sequence continues at coordinate 118,348,601 of CM061063.1, forward strand.
AGTCCTCACTGGACCTGTATAGACAGTGCTTCTGGCTCCATGGTTGATCTCCCAGGTGCTGCACTAATCAGATTCCTCAAAGACTAGGGCTTGAATCCTCGAGAAAGCCAAGTCCGGCTCGTTCAGATCCATCTGCACTCAACATATATATATATATATATATATATATATATATATATATATATATATATATTCCATACAAGAAACGCACAACAGAAAGTATAAAAGAGGGAGCCGCCAAAATATGAGTTCAAAAAGACAACTATATGAGCGACACACAAACATATACAAACTGTTCAAAGTATATAAACAATAACAATAGAATAATAATTCAATCCATAGGGTCTCATACCCGGCATTCATCGAAATTTTGAAAGAATGCATGATACTTCAATAATTCCACTCTCACTCACAACTCTACCAAACTCTATTTTTCGTTTCCGCTGATCAGGAGTTTTAAATGGGCCATTAACAACGAAAAGAATTCAATGTTCAACAGATTTCAACTAGTAGGAATACCCCAGGCACCACCAGTAGTTGATTATTGCGCAATATATGACACCTTAGCCAACCTAGGACTCAATTGTCATCACGATAAACGGGAAACATCTGTCCACTCATTTCCCGTCACTTATGGCACAATGGTTATCGTGGTTAATAGGCTTTATACCATCAAGTATGTTAGACTCAATGACTTAGAGATTTTGATATATGACAAATACAATTTAATGTGTATGCAAGTGTTTTAGTGTCAAATTGCAAAGACATGTATCAAGCAGTGAGCAACAAGTTCATTAAGCAAATTCAAGGAAGAACTTGAAGAAATCAAAAGAGCTACATGGAGGAATCAAATAGCAAAGACAAAGATCAAGGAATCATCAAGACAAAATCTTAAAGGAGAAATTATATTTAAGTCTTAGATGATTTGTAAGAGAAAGAAATCTCTTAGTCACAAAATAACTCAACTTAAAAAAAGATGCATGAAGAAAATCAATTTTCATAACCTGCATTAAAAGGAATAACTTTTCGTTAATGAAAATTATTTTTTGGAAATAACATTTCATAAGAAGCACTCGTCCAACACAAGTGATAGAAGCGCTCGTCCAACACAAGTGACAAAAGCGCTCGTCCACTAAAGTGATACAAGCGCTCATCCACTAAAGTGACAGAAGTGCTCGTCCACTAAAGTGATACAAGCGCTCGTCCACACAAGTGACAGAAGTGATCGTCCACACAAGTGACAGAAGCGCATGTCCACACAAGTCTTTGGACTTGCTAAGTCCTTAATGAGAGTATCTGTCCAATGACATGGCATATGGAGCTCGTCTACTAGCTCGTCTGATGTAAAATCTTAATTCAAAATGGCTAGACGGACGCGCTTATTTTTAAGATGGATGCGAATTCTATAAGAACTGATGTAGAATCTTATTTCAAGAACCTGAATCAAGAAAACAAATTATGTTATCAAACCCAAATCGGTTTTGATTGATCCCAACGACTATAACTTGCTTTCTATATAAAGAGGGATCAAAGGAACACTTTCATAAGAACGATATCAAATCAACAAATACAATACACATATCATTCATCATCTTTCTTGATCTTATTGTGAAAACTGTTTCATTCTCATAAGTGCTTCAATTTGTTTATCTAACTATTGAGAGTTAGGAATCAATTTTTTGTTTTGCTTTTCGATTGTAAAGAGAGAGGGAGTCTCTCTGAGTGATTAGGGTGAGGTATCCCTAAGGAAGAACATCGAGGCTCTTCACAAGAGTGTGGTATCTCGAGGTGAAGGAGTGCTCTGTGGTGTAAAGGTTTTTCAAGCTACCTGGCTAAAGCTTGTTGTGTTAGTGTGTGAAAACCCACAGGTGGAGTGGGGACTGGATGTAGGTCACAATGGTGGTGACTGAACCAGGATAAATATGGTTGTGTGGTATCTCTAAACTCAAACTCTTTTACTTTATGTTTATGATCAAGAACCTGTGACTTTGATGTTTAAAATTCAATATAATTTCTGTTCTTGATCTGAATAAACTGTGTTGAAACCTGAGTCTGATTGTAATCAAGTCTGCGTTATCTGTGTTCAAAACTGAGTTGATTAAAACCATTCTTCATTGTTGAAACTGAACTAATCACTGAAACTGAAACCTGCAAGTTTGTTCTTGATTGTTAATGCTTGTATCTGAAACTTGCATAACTTGTTCTTAATCTTTAAAGGCTTAATCTGTTTCTGCATTTTGTTATTATTGAGTTTTGAACCTGAACCTACTCTGTGATCTATGAATTCTGAATCAATCTTTCTTATCCTCATCACCTTCAATTCAAGATTTTATATAAACCCTTCATTGATTTTGTAAAAGATCCCGAGGCCACAAACCTGAAAACTAAAGTTTTGTGAAAAGTTTTTAAGAGGGAAATATTTTAATAAAACTCAATTCACCCCCCCCCCCCCCCCCACTCTTGAGTCGTTGAAGCCAAAACAACAATTGGCATCAGAGCTAAACTCTTAAGTTTGGCTTAACAGCTAAACAGTATGGCTTCCAATGACTATTTGGATGAAGGGGCTTCCCTTGCACGCCCCCCTGCCTTCAATGGATCTGAGTATATCTATTGGAAGGAAAGAATGGTAATCTTTCTTGAGGCAGCAGGTGTTGACATATGGGATGCAGTAAAAAAATGGACCATTTGTCCCCTTTACTGTAGATGCTAATGGTGCTTCAAGAAATAAGCCCAAAACTGAATGGAATGAGGATGATAAGAAAAGAGTTCAATATAATGCACGTGCTAAGAATATTATAACATCTGCTTTAAGTCGTGATGAGTTTTTCAAGGTTTCAAATTGCAAATCAGCAAAGGAGATGTGAGATACATTACAAGTAACACATGAAGGAACCACAGATGTCAAAAGAGCAAGAATGAACACCCTCACACATGAATATGAGTTATTTCGCATGAATTGAGGAGAACCAATGGAGGTTATGCAAAATAGATTCATAAACATTGTAAATCAATTGACTGCACTTGGAAAGATAATCTCCAATGAAGATCAAGTTAACAAAGTCATGAGATGCTTGAGCAGGGAATGGCAACCTAAAGTCATTGCAGTCTCAGAATCTAGAGACCTCTCATCAATGACCATTGCCACATTGTTTGGAAAATTGCAAGAACATGAATTGGAGTTGAACAGATTGAATGAGAGTGAAGAAACTGATAAAAGAAAGAAGGGATTGGCTCTGAAATCACAAGTCAGAGAAGTAGAAGACAGTGATGATGAGAATACAAAACAAGAGGCTGAATCTGAAGAAGATATGGGAATGCAAGTTAGAAATTTCAAGAAGTTCCTGAAGAAGAAAGGTAACTTCAAAATAAAGCCATCCACTTTTCAAAGGAGAAATTTCAGCAAAGGTGACAACTCTTCCAACAACATCACATGCTATAAATGTGGAAAGATTGGCCACATGAAGCTTGATTGTCCAAAGCTGCATTGATTGGGATGATAATGATCTAGAATCCACTGAAGAATCTGAATGTGAGGAGGCAAACCTGTGTTTGATGGCCAGCAATCATAGTGATTCAGAAAGTGAAGCAAGTTCTAATTATCAACCTTCTTATGATGAATTGCAAAATTATTTTGAAGAACTTCATAAAGAATCCATTAGACTTGCTAGATTTCTAATTAAGTCTAAGAAAACCATCACATGCCTAGAAGAGAAAAATTCTATTTTAAACAAAGAGCTAGATGAATTAAAAATAGAAAATTGTGCTGTAAAAGAAAGATTGGCTACTGTTTTGGAACCACCTATATGCTCTAATTGTTCTAAGTGTTCTACATTGACTAAAGAAGTTGAAAAACTGAAAAATGACTTAGCCAAGTTCACAAATGGTAGAGATAACTTGAATGCTTTATTAGGACAGCAAAAATGTGTTTATGATAAGGCTGGAATAGGCTATGAACCTAAGATACATGAGAATTCTTTCAAGAAATTTTTTGCTGCACCTAAGACATCAAACATTGCATTTGTTAAATGCAATTTTTGTCCTAGAAAAGGTCACACAGCTTCTACATGTCAATACAGAAAATCAGCATGTAATAAGTCTAAGTGTATATGGGTTCCTAAAGGAACTATTACTGCAACTAACTCAAAAGGACCCAAACAGGTTTGGGTACCTATAACACAAACATGAAATTTTGTTTTGTAGGTGTGGTGGAAGGTCAAGAGCAAAAATTGAAATCATGACATAGAGCCTTCACCAAACACAAAATGGGTAACAATAAAGAAATAATATTGATTGAATATGTTTTCTGATTATCATTATTAATGTATGACTGTGAACCTTTGTGTTGACTTATATATCATTGTATAATATGTCTACATTGTTGTATTAAAGTTATTTGATCAATCTCGGAATAATCATATGGCTTTTATTTCACAAATTGAATCTAAGAAAATAGATGAAGCCTTGAATGATTTGTTTTGCTTGCTATGCAACAATTAACTTTGAACATGATCTCTATCATAAGAACTTATATTCAAAGTAGAGAAATTGAGATTGAATATGTTGATACAACTAAACAACTTGCTGATATTTTTACCAAGCCCTTGAACAAAGAAAGCTTCTTTTTCATTAGAAGAGAATTGGACATAATTGATCAATCCTATATCTAATCTTTAAAAAAATTGGATAAATCATGAAATTGAAATGGCTGCAATTGCTGAAGTGAATGAAAGGATAAAAAGGGCAGAAAAGGACATTGATAAACTCAAAGATAACCCAGGAGTGGACTTTCATTTCCCTGCACCTATCCCTCTATCATGAACAATTTTATATGCTATGTTTAAATGTTTAAATGCTTACCTTTTCTATTGCTTTGAATGTTTCTTTTCTTTACCTTTTTGATAATGCCAAAAGGGGGAGGAAAAAGTATGATATAGAGAAAGGGGGTAATAATAAATTATACATGCATATGTTGAGGGTGAGCTTATAAGCTTACATGATTTGGGGGAGTAAATCAAATTCTGCTATGATAATATTTTTTTTGCTCTGATATACTTCTGCTCTGATACCATGATATAAATCTGTAAAAAACACTTAGTTTCTGCTACACTTATACTCTGATCTTATAATTTGTTAAAAGATTTGTCATAATCAAAAGGGGGAGTTTGTTAGACTCAATGATTTAGAGATTTTGATATATGACAAATACAAATTAATGTGTATGCAAGTATTTTAGTGTCAAATTGCAAAGACAGGTATCAAGCAGGGATCAACAAATTCATTAAGCAAATTCAAGGAAAATATTCAAGGAAGAACTTGAAGAAATCAAAAGAGCTACATGGAGGAATCAAAGAGCAAAGCAAAGATCAAGGAATCATCAAGACAAAAGCTTAAAGGAGAAATTATATTTAAGTCTTAGATGATTTGTAAGAGAAAGAAATCTCTTAGTCACAAAATAGCTCAACTAAAAAAAAGATGCATGAATAAAATCAATTTTCATAACCTGCATTAAAAGGAATAAGTTTTCGTTAATGAAAATGATTTTTTGGAAATAATATTTCATAAGAAGCGCTCGTCCAACACAAGTGATAGAAGCGCTCGTCCACTAAAGTGATACAAGCGCTCGTCCACTAAAGTGACAGAAGTGCTCGTCCACTAAAGTGATACAAGCGCTCGTCCACTAAAGTGACAGAAGTGCTCGTCCACACAAGTGACAGAAGCACACGTCCACACAAGTCTTTGGACTTGCTAAGTCCTTAATGAGAGTATTCGTCCAATGACATGGAATATGGAGCTCGTCTACTAGCTCGTCCGATGTAAAATCTTAATTCAAAATGCCTAGACAGATGCGCTTATTTTTAAGATGGACGCGAATTCTATAAGAACTGATGTAGAATCTTATTTCAAGAACCAAATTCAAGAAAACAGATTCTGTTATCAAACCCAAATCGGTTTTGATTGATCCGAACGACTATAACTTGCTTTCTATATAAAGAATGATCAAAGGAAAACTTTCACAAGAACGATATCAAATCAACAAATATAATTCACATATCATTCATCATCTTTCTTGAGCTTGTTGTGAAATGAGTGTTTCGTTCTCATAAGTGCTTCAATTTGTTTATCTGGCTATTGAGAGTTAGGAATCAATTTTTTGTTTTACTTTTCGATTGTAAAGAGAGAGGGAGTCTCTCTGAGTGATTAGCGTGAGGTATCCCTAAGGAAGAACATCGAGGCTCTTCACAAGAGTGTGGTATCTCGAGGTGAAGGAGTGCTCTGTGGTGCAAAGGTTTTTCAAGCTACCTGGCTAAAGCTTGTTGTGTTAGTATGTGAAAACCCACAGGTGGAGTGGGGACTGGATGTAGGTCACAGTGGTGGTGACTGAACCAGGATAAATCCGGTTGTGTGGTATCTCTAAACTCAAACTCTTTTACTTTATGTTTATGATCAAGAACCTATGACTTTGATGTTTAAAGTTCAATATAATTTTTGTTCTTGATCTGTATAAACTGTATTGAAACCCGAGTCTGATTGTAATCAAGTCTACGTTATCTGTGTTCAAAATTGAGTTGATTAAAACCATTCTTGATTGCTGAAACTGAACTAATCACTGAAACTGAAACCTGCAAGTTTGTTCTTGATTGTTAATGCTTGTATCTGAAACTTGCATAACTTGTTCTTAATCTTTAAAGGCTTAATCTGTTTCTGCATTTTGTTATTATTGAGTTTTGAACCTGAACCTATTCTGTGATCTATTAATTCTGAATCAATCTTTCTTATCCTCATCACCTTCAATTCAAGATTTTATATAAACCCTTCATTGATTTTGTAAAAGATCCTGAGGCCACAAATATGAAAACTAAAGTTTTGTGAAAAGTTTTTAAGAGGGAAATATTTTAAGAAAACTCAATTCACCCCCCCCCCCCCCTCCTGAGTCGTTGAAGCCAAAAAAAAAATACATTGATCAGAATATATGATTCAATGATCTCCAAACTTATAATATGACCAGTCGACCAGGAATATGCATGAGAAATACTTTTGTTCTCGATACTTTTCTTTGTCGCATAATTATTTCCTTGTCGATGCTGCTAGCACACGACCATGCTTAATTTCATTATTAAGACTTAAAACTTTAGGCATACGCGGAATGGGGATATTTGTTCTTAATCGTCACTTTGTTCAACTAGCGATAATCCACACATAACTGAGAGGTTTCGTCTTTCTTCTTCACCGACAAAACTGGAGCTCCCCAAGGTGATACACTTGGTCTAATGAATCCCTTTCTCATCAATTCCACTATTTGTTATTTCAAGTCCTCAAGCTCTGATGGTGACATACTATAAGGTGCCATAGAAATTGGTCCCATGCCCGGTACCAGATCAATCGCGAACTTTAATTATGTCCCGAATAGGAGGTAATCCAGGTACATCTTCAGGGAAAACTTCGAGAAACTCATTGACACCAGGTATGGAGTTCAAGTCTAACTGGTTCTCAACGCTAAAGAAAACAACAACAGGTATCCCTGAGCTCCCTCTTTCAAAGAAGCACTTACTTGGTTAGCAGTCAAAAATCCAGAAATCTCATCCATAGGGAAAACTAACGTTTTACGCGCACAGTCTATCAGAATATGGTTGGTAGATAACCAATCCATACCTAGTATTACATCTAACTGTACTAGAGGCATACAGATCAGATCAATCACAGAATGTCTATATTGAATAACGATAGGACAGTTCAAGCAAATAGAATTAACCGTAACAGGTTCAGTAGTTGGGGTCGAAACAATTAAGTTATATGATAAGGAAGAAATAGGCAATTTCAAACGTTTCACACAATCCATCGAGATAAAAGATTGAGTCGCACCCGAATCGAAAAGTACAATTAAAGAATTACCAGCTATGTCACACATACCTTGTATGAGATCATCGGAATTCGAAACTTCAGCTCCACTCATTGTGTAAACTCTTCTTTTGGTTGTCGGCTCATTTGTCCTTGCCGTATTCACAGTTGGTGCATATTTCCTCATACCACGATCTTTGGCAAAATGGTCCATCTGACCACAGTTAAAACACTTCACATTTCTGACTGGGCAGGTATCAGCTAAATGATTTGGGTCTCCACACTTGAAACACTTCCTTACTGGGTCTTGGTTTTGGTTCTTCTGACCTCCACTACCAGATGCAGTTGCCACATTATGGTTGGGTTGTTGATTTCTATTATTTCCCGGTGATCGGTAATAAGGCTTGTTCTGTACGTATCTTCCCTTCTGGTTCTGAAATTGGTTCCTTGATCTCACTGGTCCCACCACAGCTCCTTTGTTGTCTCTTCCTTTTCTCATTTGTTCCACTTTCCTGCATTTCTCGACCGGTGCTTGAAAATTCCTGATTTCCAATGGTAGAACTGATTCTTTGATCTCAAAATTTAGCCCTCCTTCAAACCGCTCACATTTCCAGTCTTCATTTGGATCGTTCTGGAAAAAACGAAAATACTTGGCAAGTGATTCAAATTTTGCCGCGTACTCCCCAACAGTCAAATCCTTCTGTTGAAGTCGTAAAAATTCTTGTTCCTTCTCAGCTCTTGCACTTTGTGGAAAATACTTATTCAAAAATATAGTCTTGAATAGTTCCCAATTAATCCCCTTGGTTTTCAATTTCCATCAGCTGTCTGGTTCCCCTCCACCAGTACTCAGCATCGCCAACTAGCATGTAAACAGCATGAGGAACTTTCTCATCCTCAGGACTATGTATCAGTTCAAAAATCTTTTCAAGTTCCTGAATCAACAGATCAAATTTTGTAGGGTCCACACCTCCCTGAAATTGTGATGGATTCTGGCGTATAAAACCAGTAAGACCTCGACCTTCAGCAGCGTGTTCCGCTCTCACCGGCTCCTGTTGGTTCTGAGCAGCCATGGTAGCAGTTTGGGCAGTAATTGCAGCAGCAACATCAGCCATTGCCTGAGCTGTAAAATCCATGCCTCCGGCTTCCTCGTAATTCTCTTCGAAGTTACCACGACCGTCAACACGACCACCTCTACGGCCTCTTACACGGCCGCGTCCACGTCCACCTACTGGTTCCATAACTGACCTACAATACAACTCAATTAATTGACAACCAGAAAATGAAACGTAAACTCACTTATTCGCACTTACTACTCGCACTCATTATTTATAAGAAGTAATTCAAACAATCCGTAATCAGAGAACACACACAACAGGCCTATTCCCAAGATTCCCGAAAGACTCGACCAGCTCTGATACCAGCTAATGCAACACCCCTTCCATGGATATCACATTTAAAGAACCTCGACTTCGGAAGAGTACTTTAGTGAACTTAAAATAATTATTGCTGGTTACTTTCGGAAAATTATTTTCAAATACTTATTATACTACGGAAATTTCAGTTTAATAGAATATCAAGTACATGACTTGATCGTGAGACACTATTGAACAATGAAATCCTATTCTTAAATATCCGTAGTCAAGTATTTTATTAATAAGGACAATAATAATACATTGAGACTATTATGTGTGCAGACTGATGACCATATCTCACGGGTCATGGATATGAGATATCGAGTCGCCACATAGGTACACATTAGAGTAATGATGTACTGGATTGACCCACCATGAGAACACTATATGGAGCGTTATGTCAGTGTCATAAGTAGTTCTCATAGTGACAATGGTGTATGCAATCCTTCGACCTGAAATCGCTACGATCCCTACATGAGGAGTCGTGTGCTTTAATATCGTCAAACGTCATCTGTAATAGGATGATTATAAAGACGGTCATTGGGCATACCACGAGCCATGCAGAGGGATGTGAGTGACCTAGATGGAATTTGTCCCTCCTACATAACAGAGTAATATCTGTGGGCCCCCCGATAGAGTGAGATCAGTAAAATGCACGGCCAGTCTTTGAAATGAGTCAATATGAGATATTGACCTCATTTGTTGTTAAGTCTACTCGGGTATCAGGGAACATGATATTGAACCATACAAGGGTGACACATTCTATGTCTTGTGTTCAATATAGATATATGGACAAAGGGATAATAATGCACATGAATATTTGTCACAGAAAGGTTTCGTCAAATCACTGACTTTCTCACTACTTAGGTGGCAGTGATGTATTGCTAGATACCGCTCACTGTTTGTAATATTAAATGGGATTTAATATTACTACTAATGTTTTGGGAACCTATAGGGTCACACACATAAGAGCCGATCAAAAGAAGCATTAAAAGGAGAGTTGGACTCTTCTATTGGGCCTAGCGCATAGTACATGGGGCTTAGGTCAAACGCTGCTCACTAACTCACTTAAGGAGGTGCTAATATAAGTAGTCCACTTAAGCTATTGTGCCTACACGGTTTTTACCCTAGCCGCACATAGAGAGTGACAGTGAGCAGCAGGTCTCGGTTTTCGAAGCTAGCACTGTGAGGCAAAGACGCTTCGTGTTCGTGACGTTGGACGCTCACGGGATCTGCTCGTGTGGATACCTTAGAGACATCGCTCGTGCGGTGTTCGTGATAGACGATTTCAATCAATTGTCATCGTTTCAAGAGGTAAATCTTCTAACCATGAATCATGACCATTCGCAAGGATCATTCGATGGGAATTTTTTTTCCGCTGCGTTAATTTGTTTTATACGCAAATTCCCAACAGTGGTATCAGAGCCGCTTGCGAAACCATGATTCTGTTACGTGGTTTACCTGTTATGTATGATAACATGTTTATAATGTGAATCGTTTTTCTGAAAATTGTTTTCTGAAAATCGTTTGCATCCGTTTTTGCGAAACCTTGTTTCTGTAATTTTTATATGTATATGATATATGCGTCTATATCATGTTTATGTATATATGCGATATGTACATTGGTTCTGGAATCATTATTATGTTCTGCGATGGCGTCAAGTGTTGATGTTAAACATGATCGGTTTCAGTTCTCTGTTGGCGGCGTTAAGGGGTTTCAGACATGAAGAGTTCATGTTCTTGCGGGCCTTGCGGTTTTAGGGTTGAGAGGTTGAAGCCCTAGCCGCCAAGGAAGCAGGAACCCCGTGCTACCTCTGCGTAGTGTGTTATTTCGAAATTCAATTTTTGAAATCTTTTATGTCACCATTTAATAATAACATCAATTACAATAAATATGATTTATAGTAACATCAATTACAATAAATGTGATTTATTGTATATATGTTATGTTTTCAAAATTCAGATTTTGAAATCTCTAATTAATAAAAAATAATAATAATAATAATAATTGTGTATTATTAATAGTTGATTATTTATTTGGTAATGTATGGTGAATGGTTATGGCCTTAGTCCTTTAATCTTTTGGTTTATATTTTGAAATACGGCCTGCGTGCCGTGCCTTTCTCTTATATTCCATATGTGTATTATTTTCTCATCTCACTCCCCTCATATGTAAAATGAGGTTTCTGTTTATGTAATTTAATGATGGAGACAAGAAGACGTTATCTTGTGGGAGATCATGCTTGGAGAAGCCTGGACGCTCCTAGGTTTCAGTTTAGATTCTCTCATTGGCTTGGGAGAATCAATGCGTTAGGGGCCATAACCATATCACATTTATTTGCCTTATATATGTATGAGATGCATGTATGTATATAGTATGTTAAAAGGGGTTTAACTAATATATGTATGAGATGCATGTATGTAAATAGTAAGTTAAAGAGCTTAACAAATGATGAGATCAAATTTTAATCAAATCCCTCAAAAGGAAATATTAAGTCACATTTAAAGGCCTTCCAATGCATGGCACTCGTCAAGACTAGGATCGATTAAGTGTGGGTCCACCAAAGCGGGGTACCTTTATCTATACTAGTAAGACGCGATGGGACAAATGTAATGTTCAACTGCTATCCATTGGGTCTGACTTAACTAAGCCAACTTCAATAGGATTGAAAGGCTTAGAGGCTTATAAGTTGGGCTTTGGTCCATGTGATGGATTAGAATAAGAGTTATTCACCCAACTGTCCAAGAGTTGCATGAGATGCAATCGGAAAGTGTTTCCTACCTATATAACCAAATTTTGAGTGATCAGCCAAAGCTGACTTAAAGCTAGGTGAAATATGGATCTTGGCCCACTAGAAAATCTTCCAACGGGATTTTCCGAATCAATGACGAGGGTCATTGTTTTGAGTAAAATAGTGGGAGGCGTATTTAATTAAAGACCTTATTAAATAACTTCATGGCATGATACTTATATTTTACATATTTATCTCTGTAGATTACCATGGCATCAAACACATCAAGTAACCTGTCATTGCGATCCGTCCTTGAGAAGGACAAACTATCCGGAACAAATTTTCTGGACTGGTACAGAAACTTGAGGATTGTCCTCAAACATGAGAAAAAGTTGTATGTTCTTGAGGAACCTATTCTTGAGGAGCCACCGGCTTCAAGTGCTCCTAGGGCTGACAGGGATGCTTATAAGAAGCATCAGGATGACGCCTTAGACGTCGGCTGTCTTATGCTTGTTACCATGACCTCTGAGCTGCAAAAGTAACATGAGACCATGAAGGCGTACGATATGATCGTTCACCTCAAGCTGCTCTACCAAGAGCAAGCAAGGATTGAGCGGTTCGAAGTTTCCAGAGCCCTTTTCCAGTGTAAATTGGCAGAAGGAAGCCCTGTGAGTCCTCATGTACTCCAGATGATCGGGTACATTGAGAATCTCGAGAGACTGGGATTTCCTTTAGGCCAAGAGTTGGCCACCGACTTAGTTCTGCAATCGTTGCCTGAGAGCTATAGTCAGTTTGTCATGAACTATAATATGAATGATCTTGACAAACCTTTGCCAGAATTGTTGAGCATGTTGAGAACTGCTGAACAAAATATTAACAAAGGAAAGGGGAAGGCCATTTTGATGATCCAGGCTGGAAATAGCAAGAAGCAGCCCAAGAAGCCCACGCACAAACAAAAGGGCAAGGGCAAGGGCAAGGCCATCAACAAGATCAAGCCCAGTGCTTCTGGCTTGAAGCCTGTGGGTGGTGTGGCTAAGGAAGGCAATTGCTTCCATTGTGGTCGGGATCGGACATTGGAAAAGGAACTGCCCAAAATACCTGGAAGAAATCAAGAAGAAGAAGGGAAGTGAGACTTCCACTTCAGGTGTGTTTGTTATAGAAGTCAATTTATCTACTTCTGCATCATGGGTATTAGATACTGGATGTGGTTCTCACATTTGTACAAATGTGCACGATCTAAACAGGAGTAGACCATTGGCAAAGGGCGAAGTCGACCTACGAGTTGGAAATGGAGCAAAGGTTGCTGCTTTAGCTGTAGGGACTTATGTATTGACTTTGCCCACTGGGCTTACTATTCAGTTAGAGAACTGTTATTTTGTGCCTGCAATTAGCAGGAATATCATTTCCGTTTCTTGTTTGGACAAGATTGGTTTTTCTTTTATAATAAAGAACAAAAGTTGTTCTATTTATTTGGATGATATTTTCTATGCTAGTGCACACATGAGTAATGGGCTTTATGTCCTTGATCTTGAAATGCCCATCTATAACATAAATACTAAGAGGTTCAAACCAAATGAGTTGAACCTGTCTTATCTTTGGCATTGTCGTTTAGGCCATATAAATGAGAAGCGCATTTCGAAGCTCCATAAAGATGGACTCTTGGACTCATTTGATTATGAATCATATGAGATATGTGAGTCTTGTTTATTGGGAAAGATGACAAAAGCTCCATTCACCGGAAAAGGTGAAAGAGCTAACGATCTTTTGGGTCTTATACATAGCGATGTATGCGGACCCCTAAACACATTAGCTAGAGGTGGTTTTCAGTACTTCATCACATTCACTGATGATTTCAGTAGATATGGATTTGTGTATCTTATGAAACATAAATCGGAATCCTTTGAAAAGTTCAAGGAATTCAAAAATGAGGTACAAAACCAACTTGGTAAAAATACTAAAACTCTTCGATCAGATCGAGGTGGTGAATATTTGAGCCTAGAGTTTGATGATCATCTGAGAGAGTGTGGAATTTTATCTCAACTCACTCCACCTGGAACACCATAATGGAATGGTGTTTGAGAGGAGAAATCGAACCTTGTTGGACATGGTTCGGTCTATGATGAGTCATGCAAACCTTCCAAACTCTTTCTGGGGACATGCTCTATTAACAGCAGCTTTTACACTTAACCGTGTTCCATCCAAAGCGGTAGAAAAGACACCATATGAGATATGGACTGGTAGACAACCCATCATGTCTTTTATGAAGATTTGGGGTTGTGAAGCATACGTAAAACGTCAAGTTTCTAATAAGCTTGATCCCAAATCTGATAAATGCTTCTTTGTGGGGTATCCCAAAGAAACCAAGGGGTACTATTTCTATAATCCTTCCGAAGGCAAAATGTTTGTCGCACGGACTGGTGTATTCCTAGAAAAGGAGTTTATCTCCATAGGAACCAGTGGGAGGAAGATAGAACTTGAAGAAATTCAAGAATCATAGAGTAGTGACCTACCATTGGTGGAACATGAGCAACCTTCACAAAATGCTGTGGAGGAACAACCTGCTCCAGTAGCACAAGACCAGCGTAGGTCTAACAGGATACGTCGCCAGCCTGAGAGATATGGATTTCTCAGGACTCCACAAGGTGATGTATTGCTCATGGATCAAGATGAGCCTGTGACTTACCAGGAGGCCATCACTAGCCCAGAATCTGAGAAGTGGCTTGAGGCCATGAAATCTGAGATGGATTCCATGTACACCAACCAGGTATGGACCTTGGTAGAGCCACCTGAAGGGGTGAAACCCATAGGGTGCAAGTGGGTTTTCAAAAAGAAAACTGACATGGATGGTAAGGTTCACACCTTTAAGGCGCGATTGGTCGCTAAGGGTTTCAAGCAAATTCATGGTGTCGACTATGATGAGACCTTTTCGCCTGTTGCGATGCTTAAATCCGTCTGGATCTTACTAACCATGATTATGAGATATGGCAGATGGATGTCAAAACTGCTTTCCTTAATGGAAAGCTTCTTGAGGATGTGTACATGACACAACCTGAAGGCTTTGGCATTTCAGAGGATGCCGGAAAGGTATGTAAATTGCAGCGATCAATCTATGGATTGAAGCAAGCTTCCAGAAGTTGGAACCTTCGTTTTGATGATGCTGTAAGACAGTACGGATTCATCAAAAATGAAGATGAACCTTGTGTCTACAACAAGGTTAGTGGGAGCATTGTTGTTTTTCTGGTGTTATATGTAGATGACATATTGCTCATTGGAAATGACATCCCTACACTACAAAATGTAAAGACATGGTTAGGGAATTGCTTCTCTATGAAAGATTTGGGTGAAGCTACCTATGTATTGGGAATCAGGATCTATAGGGATAGATCGCTGAAATTGTTTGGCCTAAGTCAGAGTACATACGTAGACAAAGTGTTGAGACGCTTTAACATGCATGAATCCATGAAAGGACTCTTGCCTATGTCACATGGTATATGCCTATCAAAAGCACAATCCCCTTCCACTCAAGAAGAAAGGGATCGCATGAGTAAGATTCCATATGCATCCGCAATTGGATCTATCATGTATGCCATGTTATGTACTCGACCAGATGTATCGTATGCTTTAAGCATAACGAGCAGTACCGATCGATTAGGTGAAAGTCATTGGTCTGCTGTCAAGAACATCCTTAAGTACTTGAGAAGAACTAAGGATTCGTTCTTGGTATATGGAGGCGAGGAAGAGCTTGCTGTAAAAGGTTACACCGATGCTAGCTTCGAAACCGATAAGGATGATTCCAGATCGCAATCTGGTTATGTGTTCTGCCTGAATGGCGGGGCGGTGAGCTGGAAGAGTTCAAAGCAAGAGACAGTCGCCGATTCTACTACAGAGGCTGAGTATATTGCCGGCTCCAATGCAACAAAGGAGGCTATTTGGATCAGGAAGTTCATTGCTGAGCTTGGTACAGTTCCTAGTATTGTGGACCCCATTGATCTCTATTGTGATAACAATGGGGCCATTGCACAAGCTAAGGAACCTAGATCTCATCAGCGATCCAAACATATACTTAGGCACTTCCATCTCATTCGAGAGATTATCGATAGAGGAGATGTGAAAATATGCAGAGTACCAACACTTGATAACGTTGCTGACCCACTTACGAAACCCCTTGCTCAACAGAAGCACGAAGGTCACACTAGATCGATGGGCATTAGATTTATGCCTGATTGGCTCTAGTGCTAGTGGGAGATTGTTGGTGTAAGACCTAGAGGCCAGTGTATTTCTTAGACTTACATTTGTATCTTTCCATTATATATATATATGATATGAGGCATTCCAGTTTATTGTGTTACTTGTTTAAACATAATAAAGTCCTTAGAATAGAAATTTCAGTTTAATAGAATATCAAGTACATGACTTGATCGTGAGACACTATTGAACAATGAAATCCTATTCTTAAATATCCGTAGTCAAGTATTTTATTAATAAAGACAATAATAATACATTGAGACTATTATGTGTGCAGACTGATGACCATATCTCACGGGTCATGGATATGAGATATCGAGTCGCCACATTGGTACACATTAGAGTAATGATGTACTGGATTGACCCACCATGAGAACACTACATGGAGCGTTATGTGAGTGTCATAAGTAGTTCTCATAGTGACAATGGTGTATGCAATCCTTCGACCTGAAATCGCTACGATCCCTACATGAGGAGTCGTGTGCTTTAATATCATCAAACGTCATCTGTAATAGGATGATTATAAAGACGGTCATTAGGCATACCGCGAGCCATGCAGAGGGATGTGAGTGACCTAGATGGAATTTGTCCCTCCTACATAACAGGAGTAATATCTGTGGGCCCCCTGATAGAGTGAGACTGTAAAATGCATGGCCGTGCTGAAATGAGCCAATATGAGATATTGACCTCATTTGTTGTTAAGTCTACTCGGGTATCAGGGAACATGATATTGAACCATACAAGGGTGACACATTCTATGTCTTGTGTTCAATATAGATATATGGACAAAGGGATAATAATGCACATGAATATTTGTCACAGAAAGGTTTCATCATATCACTGACTTTCTCACTACTTAGGTGGCAGTGATGTATTGCTAGATACCGCTCACTGTTTGTAATATTAAATTGGATTTAATATTACTACTAACGTTTTGGGAACCTATAGGGTCACACACATAAGAGCCGATCAAAAGAAGCATTAAAAGGAGAGTTGGACTCTTCTATTGGGCCTAGCGCATAGTACATGGGGTTAGGTCAAACGTTGCTCACTAACTAACTTAAGGAGGTGCTACTATAAGTAGACCACTTAAGCTATTGTGCCTACACGGTTTTTACCCTAGCCGCACATAGAGAGTGATAATGAGCAGCAGGTCTCGGTTTTCGAAGCTAGCACTGTGAGGCAGAGACGCTTCGTGTTCGTGACGTTGGACGTTCACGGGATCTGCTCGTGTGGATACCTTAGAGACATCGCTCGTACGGTGTTCGTGATAGACGATTTCAATCAATTGTCATCGTTTCAAGAGGTAAATCTTCTAACCATGAATCATGACCATTCGCAAGGATCCTTCGATGGGAATTTTTTTCCGCTGCGTTATTTTGTTTTATACGCAAATTCCCAACAATAAGACTACACCCAGAATAACTACACACATGTTCATATATTTAACATATGCATCAGCTAATATCATACATTACTCGACCTTTATCTTACCAGGTCATCAGTTACAATGTAAAGAAAGCCACACTAAATATAGAAAACTTAGACAAACCTAGTGGGAGTCTGAACTACTACAACCTATAAAGAAGGCTCTCCGCATCCAGATTTCAGACTAACAAAAGTCCCACCATCCTATAGTTAGATCACTACCCTACAACTGGTCAATCTATAGAAAACCGTTAGGAAGTCCGGTATAGACTTCCTCACCAGGAGGAGGTGAATCCGGAGATAATGCCTCCACATCTGCCCCCACGTTAGGTACCACTGCATCCTCTGGGGAATGATGGACTGGGTGCTCAACTGGATCCTCTTAAGGACCCTCCTCATCAACATCATGGATCCCTCTAGGTACTGAGATGATAGGAGTCGGAGGTCCATTCGGCATCACTTTTGGTATAGGCTCAATATAGTGGGGATAATAGTGCTCAAGATCTCCCTGCTGCACTAAATACTGTAGAATCTTCCAGATAGGTGGGAGTGATACTTGGATAGTCTCCATACTATATAATCGATGTTGCAGTCCATCTGCAACAGTCCCTGATAAAGTCCTCACTGGACCTGTATAGACAGCGCTCCTGGCTCCATGGTTGATCTCCTAGGCGCTGCACTCATCAGATTCCTCAAAGACTCGGGCTTGAATCCCCGAGAAAGCCAAGTCAGGCTCGTTCAGATCCATCTGTACTCAACATATATATATATATATATATATATATATATATATATATTCCATACAAGAAACGCATAACAGAAAGTATAAAAGAGTGAGCGTCCAATATATGAGTTCGAAAAGACAACTATATGCGCGGCACACAAACATATACAAACTGTTCACAGTATATAAACAATAACAATAGAATCATAATTCAATCCACAGGGTCTCATACCCGGCAGTCATCGAAATTTTGAAAGAATGCATGATACTTCAATAATTCCACTCTCACTCACAATTCTAGCAAACCCTGTTTTTCGTTTCCACTGATCAGGCGTTTTAAATAGGCTATTGACAACGAAAAGAATTCAATGTCCAATAGATTTCAAGTAATTGGAATACCCCAGGCACCACCAATAGTTGATTTTTGCACAATATATGACACCTAAGACAACCTAGGACTCAATTTTCATCACGATAAATGGGAAACATCTGTCCACTCATTGCCCGTCACTTATGGCACAATGGTTATCGCAGTTAATGGGATTTATACCATCAGATACATTGATAATAATATATGATTCAATGATCTTCAAACTTATAATATGACCCGTCGGCCAGGAATATGCATGAGAAAAACTTTTGTTCTCGATACTTTTCTTTATCGCATAATTATTTCCTTGTCGAGGTTGCTAGCACACGACCATGCTTAATTTCATTATTAAGACTTAAAATTTTAGGCATACACAGAACACATAAGTTCACGTGCTCAAGTTCAACACAGGACACACTAGTCCGAGTGCTCAGTCGCAAAACCTTTACACCGATGCCCCAGTTAAAAGTTTGTGGATATGTAAGACAATGCTTAACCACATCAATTTATGGGACATAGAGTCCACGATTTTACAGGACACTCATGTCTAATGACACGGATCCCAGATCCTCATGTCAAATAGAACCCAGAAACTTGACGTCTCGGTAATTAGGTTCGCTTGTCTTCTTTAAAACATTTCGCTCAGTGAAATAACAAATTCAAAACGAAATCTCCGAAAAACTTATCCAAGTTCAACTAAATCTTTTTTGCTGAAAAATCCCTCTTCCCAAAATTCTTTTCCGTTAAAATCATTTTATAAATCATTTCAAATACGTTTGAACCAAGAATAAATTGTTTTCCTTTTCTAAAGTAATTTCACGTTTTAAAATATTTATTTTGAAGAAAGTAGTATCAATTTTCTAATAACCTTTTCTTAATTCAACTCAAAAATAATTAAAATATTTTTCTCATATTCTTCATAAAATTACCAAAAATGGCTTTTTAATTGAAAATATTTATTTAAAATTATAATTAAATTATTTTTGTCACTTTATTATTCCAAAAATCACTTTCCATTATTGGGAAATATATTTTGCTAAAACTAGCACCTGTGAAATATTTTCACAGTTACGCCCTCTCTGACACTCATCAACTCATTAATTTTCACGGTTACGCCTTCTCTGACGCCCTCTCTTACACTATTAAATCACTTAGATTATTTGTATAAGCTTAACAAACTTTTAATCTTTTGAATCAATTAAAATCTGACCACTGTCAGGTTTCACACTCCATGAATCAATATCAGATATATCACATGATACAGTCATGGCATACTTTCACAGATATACCATGTATCACAAAAAAAATTATAAACAACCTACAATCATCTAAGCAAATAATCACAACACAGCAGATAATTAACTCAAGTAGTAGACAAAGCAGTAAACAATTTAAAATGGCTAAACACCACATATTATACAGACAACTAGATAGCACATAGTTATCTCAATGAAACTCCTCAGATACACTCCTCTTACCAGTTGTTGTTTCAACTTTCACAAAATGCTTCAGAGTTCGGTTTCCATTGCACCGCTTAGTACTTCAGCTACCGATTAGATCCTTCAAAGTGAATCACAACCAAAATTAACAAACAACAAACAAACACACTTGTTCCTATGAGAGTTATGGTTCGGCCCTCTCAAGAACTCAAGGCTAGAAATTTTAAAATTTCTACTACTCATAGATCAATGATCCTTAAGTGAGATTAGAACCTAATCAAGTTTCATTTAACAAAAAGTGAATCAAAATCATCTTAACCACAAAGTTAAGATTTTCGGCCTTAACAAAAAAATAGTTTAGGATATGATTTGATCTTCTAATCACTTGAATCAACAACAAAATAGATTAGAGATCATGAATCAATCATCATTTATACAAAGTTGAACCAAAAATATTTCCTTACCCATCTATATATAGGTTCGGCCATGTAAGGAAAGAATAGGAAGAAATTTTTGTTGAACACATGCTTTTGGATAACAAATATATAGATGATTACAAGATCATAGAATTTGGTTTTAAGTTCATTAGATTTTTCTACAATTTATGAGAGATTTTAGAAGATTGGATCATGAACTTGAAACAATGGAAAACAAACATGAACTTGAGAAAGTATATGAAGAATAAGTCTAAGATAAGCAAGGCAAAGAGATTTCACCTCTTGAAGCAAGAAGAAATGATCAAAGATACAAAGTTCTTCACAAATCAAGCTTTGTGTTCTTGAGTTTTCAAGTGTTCTAAGAGTAAGAAAGCTTAAGGTTCATGAAATTGACAAGTTATGAGTAATAAAAATGAACTGAAATGGGTGTGGGGCAAGGGTGTGGGCCGTGGCTAGGAGGGAGTTTGGGGGGTGAGAATAGAAATTCCACAATAGCAATTTTGAAATTAGGAAGATAGTAACATAAAATAGTAATATATTTTTATAAAAAACTAAAATCATTATGACATGGATATGATCGCCATAAATACTCACCACGTCGCCATAAATGCTAGTCACTTCAAGCATCTAAAATATCTAGATTCATGACTCTGCTTCGTTCGGTCTTGTCTCAGGTCCCCGCACGCGATTCTTGACATTTGGCCCCACACCAAAACAATAAAATATTATTTTTTTCGAAAAAATTATAAAATTGCCAGCATTCCTGTAAATGCTGTAAAAACACTAATGGCTTCAGTCTCGAGTCAAGATTAGGTCTTCTGATCAGTAAATTCTTACTGTCAACGAAATCTCAGATCAGGCTCCATCTGAGTTTTTAACCACAAATCTCCTCGAAACTTCCAGTTTTCAAGCAAAGCATGAAAGTAACTTTGGCTAAACCAAAATAATCACTTAAGACTCGAGTCATAAATATATTAATTTATATATTTATTACTGATATCAGAAAACAGAAAAATCGGGGTGTTACATGGGATGGGCTCATGGAGGGTGCTTGGGCCATGGGGTTTGAGGGAGAAAAGGGTCCAAAGCACAAATTCTTAGGGGCAAAATGGTAATCTTTTACAATGACACTTTTGTAGTTAAAACCAACATTAAGGACAAACTAGTAATTTCCTCCTAAAATCCATCATGACTAAGGGGAGTCATCTATATGACTCACCCCTTGTGAGTCATCATGAATGACAAGGCCTTTATCTATTAGCGGGTCCCGCAAATCCCGTATTCAGCTTCGTCGTTCACCCGATTTTGTATAACGCCCGCATAATATATATTGTTTCACTTTTTAAGTGAAAAATTTTAAAATAGCCTAAGAAGTTGGAAACTTCATGAAAACCTTAAGTTTTTCGTTCACGAGTCAAAATTAGGTCATTTGAGCAGTAAAATTCTTACTGTCATTAAATCACAGATCGGGTTTTGTCTAAATTTTTGACCCAAAATTTAATCGTAACTCTCTACGGTAAATTAGAGTATAGAAATGATCTTGGTTTATCCAAAATCATTTTCTAAGTTTTAAAATAAAAATATATACATTTATGTTTATTTTTCCGATATAAAAATAGTAAACAGTGAAAAAAAAAAACGGGTGTTACATTGTGAATCAACTAAATGGACTTGGAAAGACTATCTTAGATGAACAACAAATCAACAAAGTTATGAGATGCTTGACAAGAGAATGGCAACCAAAGATCACTGCTATAGCTGAAACTCAAGACTTAGAATCTATGAACATTGCTACACTATTTGGAAAGCTTAAAGAACATGAGATACAACTACATAGACTGAAGGCTCATATCTCCAAAGAAGTTCATGACAGTGATGACAGTGATGAACTTGAGGAGGATGAAGATTCTGAAGAAGGCCTGGGACTGCTAGTTAGAAAATTCAAGAGGTTTCTCAAAAAGAAGAAAACCTTCAACAAAAAGCCCTCAAACTTCTTTTCCAAACAGAATCTCTCAAAATGTGGAAGTTCAACAAATGTAAAATGCTATGAATGTGGAAAAACTAAACATTACAAGAATGAGTGTCCAAGGCTTCAAAAGAAGGACAAGCATGACAGCTTTGAGTCCAAAGACAAGAAGAACAAAAAGCCAAGAAAAGCATACATAGCATGGGAGGAAAATGACATGGATTCCTCTGAAGAATCTGAGGAAGAAGAGGCAAATCTCTGCCTTATGACTAGTCATCAAAGTGACACGGAAATTGAAGATGAGGTAAATGATCTTCCCCTACTTATGATAAACTACAAGATGCTTTTGATGAATTGCATAGTGTATCTGAAAATTGATAAGAAACTCATATCATGTATAAAAGTAATTGCTAAACAATGTAATGATTATGCATCTCTTCAAATTAAGAATAAGGAATTGGAAGCTAAAAACAGTAAACTAAGTGCATCTAGCTCTACATGTTCCAATTGCAATATGTTTGAAAAAGAGGTTGAAAAACTGAAAACCACTCTCTCTAAATTTACTTTAGGAAGAGATAATCTTAATGCAATTCTTGGACAACAAAAAGGTGTATATAATAAAGCTGGTATATGATACCAACCAGCAATGCATGAAAAAGCTTTTAAGAAGCTTTTTGTTGCACCTAAGTTATCTACTAGTCCTTTTGTCAAATGTTTCTATTGTTCTAGAAAAAGACACACTGCTTCTACGTGCTATTTTATAAATCCTTCAAGGATAAATGTTAAGCAAATATGGGTTCCTACGGGAACATATGTGATGACTAACAACAAAGGACCCAACCAGATTTAGGTACATAAAAGAAATGTTTGAAGAATCTATTTTTGTAGGTGTGTTGGAAGGCCAAGAATGTTAAATGGTACCTCGATAGTGGCTGTTCCAAGCACATGACAGGAGACAGAAGCAAGTTTATAACATTCACTCCAAAATCTAGTGGAAGTGTTACATATGGAGACAATAACAAAGGGAGGATACTTGGCATTGGCAACATAGGAAGTGACTCAACAACAATTGTTGAAGATGTACTCTATGTTGAGGGATTAAAGCACAATCTCATGAGTATAAGTCAGTTATGTGATAAAGGTTGCAAGGTAAAATTCAATTCCAATAGCTGTATGATAGCAAATCAGAATGATGCAAATCTGAAACTGATTGGCCATAGGATAGATAACATCTATATTCTTGACTTAGATAGTATCTCTTCAAATAATGCATGTTGTCTAATTTCAAAAGAATAAGAGAATTGGCTATGGCATAGAAGGATTGCACATATCTACATGAACCACTTAAACAAACTAATTTCTAAAGACCTTGTGGATGGATTGCCAAAACTGAAATTTGTGAAAGATGGCCTATGTGATGCATGTCAAAAGGGAAAGCAAATAAAGGTCTATTTCAAACCTAAGAACATTGTTTCAACAATTAGACCCTTGCAACTTTTGCACATGGATTTATTTGGTCCATCTAGAACCAAAAGCATTGGTGGAAACTTGTATGCCTTAGTAATAGTGGATGATTTCTCTAGATATACTTGGACATTATTCTTAGCACAAAATATAATGCTTTTTCTACTTTTAAGAAATTGGTCAAACTTGTACAAAATGAGAAAGAAATGAATTTTTTTCTATAAGGAGTGATCATGGAGGTAAATTCCAAATGAGGAATTTGACAACTTTTGTGATGAGTATGGGATTCAACATAATTTTTCAGCTCGTAGAACTCCACAACAAAATGGAGTAGTGGAAAGAAAGAATAGATCATTGGAGGAAATTGCAAGAACTATGTTGAATGACTCTAGCTTACCAAAACAATTTTGGGCAGATGTTGTGAATACAGAATGCTATGTGCTAAACAGAGTTTTGATAAGGCTTATTTTAAAGAAAACCCCTTATGAACTTTATAGAGGAAGAAAACCAAACATATCACACTTGCATGTTTTTGGTTGTAAATGCTTTGTACTTAACAACGGAAATAATAATCTTGTAAAATTTGATGCAAAGGCAGATGAATGAATTTTCCTAGGTTATTCTCTAACCAGTAAAGCATTTAGAATCTATAACAAGAGAACTCAAACTATAGAAGAATCTGTACATGTTACATTTGATGAATCTAACCCCAAAAGGTTGGGAAAGGATATTTGTGATGATGATGCATAAACATCTGAAGAAACTCAACTGGAAGAGGAGAAAGACAAAGCAAAAGTAGAAGGGGCTCTAGAAAATCCAGAAGAGGAACAAAATAATGAACTACCGAAGGAGTGGAGAATTGCAAAGAATCACCCTCTAGACAACATAATTGGTGAAATCCAAAGGGGTAACAACTAGACACTCTTTAAGAAATGCATGTAACAATATGGCCTTTGTTTCTCAAATTGAACCAAAAACTTTTAATGATGCTATTGTTGATGATAATTGGATCATGGCAATGCAATAAGAATTAAATCAGTTTGAAAGAAACAAAGTTTGGAAACTTGTTCCAAAACCCAAGGATAAACAGATAATTGGTACAAAATGGGTGTTTAGGAATAAACTTGATGAGAATGGCATTATAATTAGGAATAAGGCTAGATTAGTAGCTAAAGGATATAATCAGGAAGGCATAGCTAATGATGAAACTTATGAACCTGTGGCTAGATTAGAAGCTATTAGAATGTTGCTAACATTTGCATGTATCATGAATTTCAAATTATATCAAATGGATGTTAATAGTACATTCCGTAATGGTTTTATACAAGAAGAAGTATATGTTGGTCAACCACCAGGATTTGAAATAAATGATTTTCCAAACCACGTTTATAAACTCACGAAAGTCTTGTATGGACTTAAACAAGCTCCAAGAGCTTGGTATGAAAGGCTAAGCAACTTTCTATTACAAAAGGGTTTTACTAGAGGTAAGGTTGACACAACACTTTTCACAAAAAGAAAAGGTCAAAATATACTGCTTCTACAAATATATGTTGATGATATTATATTTGGTGCTACTAATGATTCATTGTGTATAGAATTTTCCAAGTTGATGTAAAATGAATTTGAGATGTCCATGATGGGAGAACTCACTTTCTTCTTGGGGATTCAAATTAAACAATGCAATGATGGAACCTTCATAAGCCAAGCAAAGTATCGCAAGGAACTATTGAAGAAGTTTGGCATGGAGAATGCAAAGGAGATGGCAACTCCAATGAGCCCATCATGTTACTTGGATAAGGATGAAAAAGGTAAAACTGCAGACATATCCAAATATAGAGGTATAATTGGCTCCTTACTTTACCTTAAGCAAGTAGGCCTGATATAATGTTTAGTGTTTGCGTGTGTGCAAGATATCAATCAAACCCTAAGGAATCTCATTTAACAGCTGTAAAGAGAATCATGAAATACTTGCTAGGAACTAAAGATATGGGTTTATGATATGCTAAGGGATCAACTTGTAATCTAATAGGATACTTTGAGTTTGACTTTACTGGATGCAAGTTAGATTGGAAGAGTACTAGTGGAACCTGCCACTTACTTGAGAACTCATTAGTTTCCTGGTTTAGTAAGAAACAAACAAGTGTGACTTTGTCAACTACTGAAGTTGAATATGTTGCAGCAGTAGGAAGTTGTTGTGCACAAATCCTTTGGATGAAGCAACAACTCATTGACTATGGTGTTCTCTTAGAGAAAGTGCCAACCAAATGCGACAACACTAGTGCTATAAACCTAACTAAAAATCCTATAATGCATTCTGGAACCAAACATATTGAAATAAGACATCATTTTATAAGAGATCATATACAAAGTGGAGATATAGTTGTTGAATAAGTTGACACATCTAAACAATTAGCTGATATTTTCACTAAACCCCTTGCTAAAGAAAGTTTCTATTACATAAGAAGAGAATTGGGGGTAATTGATCCAACTTATGCTTGATGTTTTGTATATTGAATGCATGATTGATTGATACTTATTTTCTGTGCATCGATTTACCAATCGATTAGCTTAAGCAAAAATCCTTATACTATAGCTAGTACACAGATTGAACAATCTATGTATAAACTCAGGAATACATTTTTAAGTGCCTGAACATCGATTTACCAATCGATTGTCTCAACCTTTTTAGTACCAGAAACATCAGAACATTGATGGATACATCGA
Organism: Sophora flavescens; assembly: GCA_030762895.1. NCBI lineage: Eukaryota > Viridiplantae > Streptophyta > Magnoliopsida > Fabales > Fabaceae > Sophora > Sophora flavescens. The sequence continues at coordinate 118,375,378 of CM061063.1, forward strand.
TTGTGTGACCAAAACAGAATAGGTGACTCTCTGGAAATCCCTATGCATCGATGTCTACATCGATTGACCTGCAACTAAAATCAAAAAATTTCAATTTTATCTGATATAAATCAATTGCAACATCGAATTCCACCTTGAACCATTTAGCATAGCTCTCTGGAAGAGCTTATGCATTGATTATGACATCGATTTACATTGGGTTATTTAGATCAACCTTGTATATAAATCGACTGTGGCATCGATTGAGTGAAGTCTCCAAAACCTGGAGCTCACTGACTTGACCTTTACATCGATTGATACATCGAGGTAATAAATACTGCTTCTATTGGTCTCTCTGTCTCACCCTATACATCGATGTTCACATTGATTGAGATCAAGTGTTAGAACTTGGTACTTTCTTTTTCAGCCTATGCATCGATTACATTATCGATTGACAAAGATAAAAACCTATTTCTGAAGCTTTGTACATCGATGTATTCACAAGTTTTATCAGCTGAAAACCTTTAATAAATCTATTGCTACATTGATTGACTCACTTAGGTCTTTAAATATCGAGCTTTTCCCACAAAATTTCTCACATTCCAAATCAAAATCTCAATACCCAAACCCAAACAGAGCTCAAAATCGCTCCAATGGCACGAGTTAAGCAAACTCAACTTGCTACTCCTATTCCCTCTAACTCCACTTCATCATCCTCAACCCAATCCTCCACTCCTCCACGAGTTTTACCCTCTTCTGCTTCTTCGCTCCCTAAGAGGAAAGAACCTGAAAATTCACAAAAGCTGGACAAGCTTCCAATCAAGGAACTTGCCAAGAAGAAGACTCTTGATAAGGGAAAGAAATTGATAACTGAATCCTCCAAACCAGCTCCAAAGAAACAATAAAAGAAGGAAAAGGTAATCAAGGATAAGGAAACTCCAAAGAATAAAGAAACTCAAAAAGAGGAAGAGAACTGAGCAAGAAGAAGAAGAAGATGAGGATGCTGATCTAATCACAGAGATGTAACTGTTAAAGAGGTATTTTACTGATGATGAATCTATACTTCTCTACAAGAATGACTTTAAGCATAGAGAAATCCATGAGGCTAGGACTGTTGATTTCAACTACTTTGACATCAATGAGTTTAGTTTTCAAAATATCTTGAATGACTATAAGCAGAGTGACTTTTTACAAACTAAGTCTGATATATATCCAACATTAATCAAGGCATTTTACTGCACATTTGAAATGGATAATATTGGATTTTCTGCTGAAGTAAAGAATGTAAGAATTGAGATGACATTTGAATAGTTTGTTGAGTTTACTAAGATGGATTACTTGGGAAGTAATCTAGCTAGAATAGGACCAGAAAGTGCTTCGTTGAAGAACTATGACAAAGAGGAAGCCAAGAAGGTATTTATGGTAGAAAATGCACAGGAAGGAAGACTGATAAATATAAGTGTTATTCATATCCAACACAGATTACTACAATATGTACTCAGTAGGATGCTTCTACCCAGGTCTGGTAATCATGCTGTGGTCCAAAATAATGATCTTCTGATGTTGTGGGACATGGTGGAAAAGAAGCAGCTCAGCTGGAGCTATATCATTATCAAACATATGCTGGATTCCAAAACCAGTGGTGCAACCCTACCCTATCCAGTCTTAGTGGTGAAATTGCTAGAACACTTTGAGATTCCAATGGAAAATGAAGAAAGGTTCTATGCAAGACAAGTAACTCACAAGTTTAGAGAAATCATCATAAGCAAGATGAAATTTGCCAAAGTTAATGGAGAATGGGTGAGGATGACTGGAAATGAAGCAAGAGCTGAAGCTGCACCTGAGTATACTGAAATAAATGGGAAAATAGACAAACTGATCTCCATGATTGAAGTGTCTGAACAAAGGCAGAACAAGTAGCATTTAATGATCTAGAGGACTTTAGACTACATGAGTCTAAAGATCAATGCTTTGGAAGGGCAAATGGCCACTGTGCATCTGCACTTAGGCATTCCCCTGGTTGCACCTACATCTGCAACAACGCCTCAAGAAGAAACACCAACTTCTGAGGATGTTGTTAATATTGCCAGAGAATCTGCTGCTGCTGCTACTGATGAAGAAGGACATCAAGAAACTGAAGCTGCAACACCTGCACAACACACTCAAGAGCCAAGTAACAATTATGATGTTTTAGATCTTTTAGGACCTCTTAGTGTTTAAGTCTGTGCTTAGGCTGTTATATTTTGGTTTGTAATACCCAGTTTCATTACCTATTTCTCTTATCACTTCAATATCCTGAACAATATGATGTTTTGTATTTGTGGTTAATGGATGAATGACTTTAGTATGTACCTTTTTTTTTATTTGATTTATGCTTTACATCTCCCCTAAATTCTTTTTTATAATGACAAAGGGGGAGAAATGAAAGGGTACCATAGTCAATGAAATGACAAATGTGATTCTAAGTTCAATGATCCTAAATGCTTTTAAACTGTCACTTAGACAGGGGGAGTAATTATATCAATTGAGGTTTTGCTGCATCAATTAACTCGATATATATGTATGTTACTTTCAATGAATTCTTTCATATTAAAGTATGGTAAGTTTGTCATCAATCAAAAAGGGGGAGTTTGTTGAAAAATGACTCTTGTATGTTTTGATTAATGACTAAGCTTAAGCATTGATTAAACTTTGATTCACTAATCATTTGCCAAGATTACAAGTTATGAAAAGATCATTTAGTGCAAGGATATGAATTCAATGGATCAAAGGAGAAATACAAAGCCAAAGCAAGGATCATGATTGGAATGCTTGAAGATGAAGAAACCACAAATGAAGAATCAAGGAATCTCAAGCAAAGGAAATTAGAAAGTATTATGTAAAGAAAATTTTTACTTATTTTCTTTGATTTAGCTCTCTCAAAAATAACTAAATTCAAAATGCTTTTCATAAATTAAAACTGAACTTAAAAAGAAAAAGGTTAATTGAAAGGTCTGTACATCTATGTATACATCTATGTACTTTCAGTTAATTAACTACTTTTTAATGAAAACCTATGTGTACATCAATGTATAAGTGTTATACATCAATGTATACATCGATTGATTCTAGAACAACTTGATATGTATGCAATCTAAGCTTATGCCAATCGATTTGCACATCGATGTATAGAGTGAAACAGAAGCCAGTGATCTCTAAAACAAGCGTACAATCGATTGATACATCGATATATAAGGGCAAACAGAGGCCAGAGAAAGTTTTTCATATACATCACATCGATTAGTACATCGATACATACACATAACAGAAGTAGAGTCTTATATTTACAAAGAGCCAATCGATTGGCATATCGATGCATAAGCCCAAACAGAGGCAATGACTTTTTTAAATGATTATGCAATCGATTGAGAAAATGATGTAAAAACTTCTGGACTGCTGATGCTTGTGATTTTCAAGAATCCAATTGATGTACACATCTATGTATCAATGGGAATCGATAACTTTCAAGAATCCAATCGATTAATCAATCGATGTACTCAGTACAAAAATAACAAATCTTGTTTAATACATCGATTAGGCAATCGATTAACTGACAGAATCAATTTTTGATGAAAAGTTTGTTTTGATCTTAACTAACTTTTGATGTGTGCCCAACGGATCTATTTTGACATACACCTATATAAAGGTTTAGGCAAACGTTTCTCAAATTCAATTCATTCAATTCTGAAAGATTGCACGAAATTGAGAGAGAGCTTTTTCATTGAGAATAGTTAAAGTCTTTTCTGATAGTGCTTCGAGTTGTAATTCTGATTTCCTAGAATCTGTAATTCAATTTTTTTACTAAGAAAGGAAGAAGAAAGGAGAGAAGGTCTCTCTCTAAGTATTGATCTGAGGGTAGAAGGAACTCTTAGAGGTTTGACAAGAGTAGAAGGGACTCTTGGGGATTACAAGATTGCTTTTACTGGAAAGCTGTCACGGGGTAGAAGGAACCTGAGTTGTGAAGCTTTGTAAAGAGTTTTGTAATTGATTTTTGATTGATAGTGGACGAAACTCACAAGTGATTGTGGGGACTGGATGTAGGTTACCAGAGGAGGTAGCTGAACCAGGATAAATCTCGGTTTGAATTTCTCTCTATCCCTTAACTCCTTTAAATGCTTTAAATTGTTGAATGTATGTGGTTAAATCTTATTCAAGGAAAATTTGTGTTTATTCTAATCTGAAAAACTATCTTTCATCAATCTTTCTTGATAAAGAATCAAGTCTTGAATCAAATAACTTTTCAAAAACTTGTCTTGTTGTGTTGGTTGGGAAAACCTTTTCAAAAGTTTAGAAAAAGTGTCAGTTTTTGCTTAAAGAAGAAAAAGTTTTCAAAAGTCTTACATACTCAATTCAACCCCCCTTCTTGAGTATTAGAAGCCACAACCAACAGTATTGATATCACAATTTTTAGCGAGAATGATACGAAGTGACAGAGCACGACTACATGTCTTACTCTTCTCCATTTCCCCCAACGTTGTAACTTCTATTAATGATTTCTCTTTGAAAATGCACAACTGCTTATACGTCTTCCTTTTCTCCTTCTCCACTAACGTTGTAACTTCTATTTACAGTATCTCTTTGAAAACAAACGACTTCTCTTCTTCACACGTCTTCTCTATAAAAAGGGCTCTCTCTGGTAAACCAAGTAACCATTCCTTACTTCAATCTCAGAATAATTAACTTCCAAAAATGGCCCCCAAATCTTCTATGCATAACATTTCACCCATCAAGGAAATTGATCTTGAAAAGCTCAAAACTAATGAATTTGACGATACTGCAGAGATCGAGGCTAAAGGGATGAAATATTTCTTCAAAATTGATCATCTCATCCTTTTGATAAAACTTCAGGTGTTATGGTCCAACACTGAGATCAAAGCTGACCGATCCATCAACGCGGAAGTAGCGTAAAAACTAGTGACAATCAATGAGGGTTATATTTCTTCCATAACAAGTGCTCCACAAAGCGGTTTAATGAGTTACAGAAGCCTGTAGTGGATAAAGAAAGACCTGAGCCTTTCTCTGAAGAATGTTTATAGGGTCATATCTGGGAACAATGCTGAAAAGAAGGAGGCTCAAAGACAATATTTTACCAGCAAGGTTTAATTCTTCCTTGAGTGTTGTCGGTCTTTCATTGTTCTTGCCGCCTACTATCCCCTGGATGATTCAAAAATTGAATTAACCACTGTTTATCACCTCTCACTTTCTCTCAAATCAATCTTCCATTCCTTGTAATAGAATATATGAAGTATTGTCTCCATAGGAATACTGATATCATCAATGGACATTTTTTTCAAACTATCTTTAGGTGTCATTTTGTCCACATACATGATGTGCCTAAATTGAAACCTTCATGCAAACCCATCACCTCCAAATACCTCATTAATCAAAAATTTCAACCATGGGAAGGGATCAAAAATCCTAATCCCTATCGTTCTAGATTCTTCTTCAGAATCTATGTATCAAGAACTAGAGTCACCAATGTCTCTAACTGAATCTACTCTGGGGGAGATCCAGTCAAAGAGAAGGAGTGCCTATAGCTAGGAATTTAGAAGCGCTCCAAAACCACATCTCTTATTGGGAGAAGATCCCAAAAAAAAGAAAAGTGACTTAAGATCGGTCTTTTTCTGTGAGGGCAATAAGTTCTGTCGACAGCCCCTCCTCTTCTACGCCATATTCTGATGTTGATCGTCAAGATATCATTGATGTGGTTGAATGATTCAAGACAATAGTTATAGAAAAGTTTGATGAATTAATTGTTGTTCTTCAAAATCATTAGGAATTATTTCCTTCCGTGTTCATGTTTCCTTATGTACATATATATATATATATATATATATATATATATATATATATATATATATCAACTATTTATCATTCAACTATAGTAGTAAATGAAAAGAACTAAATATTACCAACAACAATTGTATATGATTAACTTAAAATATTTATGGAAATTAATGGTTAAAGGACAACTCTAAGGTTATACGTGAGAGAACAATGATATTTATAGGTTAATAGAGAAGCAGAAGCGATAATTCGAAGTTTGAAGTGTGTGTGTGGTCACAACGAAAGGTTTCAGTTTTAAAAATACAGAAATGATAGCGCTTATAGGAACAAACGCTATTATAATCTCTATTATAATCGTTATGGACCTTTTAATAGCGCTTTCGTGAATAAGCGCTATAAAACCATTTACTTTCTTAAGGGTATACGTGACTACGTGAGAGAACAGTGATATTTATAGGTTAATAGAGAAGCATAACATGTATCTGAAGTTTTAAGTGTGAGAGTGTGGTAAAAGTGAAAGGTTTCGGTTTTAAAATAGAAAAATGATAGCGCTTATTCAAACAAACGCTATTATAATTGATATTTAATAGTGCATTCTTTAGGAAGTGCTATTAAATTGTTTTATTTCTTTTTTGAATGATTATTTTTCATTCCTTTAAATTTTTAATGCAAGCAGAACATTTTCTTGGTTTTTCACAACAATATTTTTTATTCTTTTAAATTTTTAATGAAAGCAGAGCATTTCCTTGGTTTTTCATATGAATATTTTTCATTCCTTTAAATTTTTAATACATGCAGAACATTTCCTTGGGTTTTCACATGAATATTTTTCATTCCTTTAAATTTTTAATACATGCAGAACATTTTCTTTGTTACATTTTCACATGTTTAAAAATCGTTTTTGTGTTCCCACTACACACTGATGACAATCAACACCAATAAACAGTTGCACTTGATGAGAACAAATACCTTCAAAGAATATTTAATTTTCAGTTTATTTCACTTCAAATATACATCTTTTGTGTTTACACTTTTGAGTTTACACTTTACACTTTAAATGTACATCTTCTCAGCAACATGTTGATGGCAAGGGAGAACACAGAATGAGCTTTGTTGTATTTTTCCTCAAGTCCTCCCTTCAATATCCGTTCTGTGTCTTTATCCCTTAAAAATCCATCACTTCTCATATCTTTTTGTCATCTGTCATGTCAAGGGGGTCAATGGGTCGCTAACCCCCTCTCCCCCACCACATTCTATCATTTCATGAGGGCACTTTATGGATACCCTCATAATGGACATATGTCATTCATATAATACTTTTAAAGGATCACGTTTTGTTCTGGGTCGCCAGTGACTCCTTGATCATCCTCATATAGGATTAGCACACTACTTGGTCCTCGAGACATCTCATTTCCTAAGCCATTTTTTTGAGACTATGGCATTGGCGAATATTTTCGTCATCTGTCATGACATTTAGGATAAAACTTCTTCTGACCCTCTTCAAGAAGAATAAGAACATATAGAAGAATACATGACAAGATTTTATAAAATTTGTAGTGTGGGTTAAGAACACAGGAGGAGGGTTATTTATAGGAGAAATATTGGTTTAGGTTTAGGAACCTTAGTTCAATAGCTATTAAGGCGGAATTGATTGCTTTCCAGTTTTCTATGCATTGAAGGTTGAATATCATGTTTTTTTTGTGCAGAGAGTTTATTGAACTTCCATCAATTCAATTAATTGTGCCAACTTGGGGTGGACAGATACACCCGACCCGACTCGGAACCGAACCAACCGAACCCAAGAATGTGAAACGATCGGGTTCGTACGGTCCAGTAGGTCCAGCAGGTGAAAGTTTCAGGTTTAGATGGTTTCAATCGGGCGGGTGCGGGTGCGGGTGAGGAAAAAAAATTTCGCCGGTGACCGAAACCGACCGGCATACAGCATGACCAGGTGATGTTCGCGTGAAAATAGCTAGCCGCAGTGGAGCCTTGGAGGAGAAACTTGGTTGAAGGCTTGAGGTTTCCTCCTTTTTCCTTGGGTCACTGTGAAACTGATGGGGAAGGATGGAAAGTGGCGCTGCCAGAGGTGAGAATGAAAGGTAAACATGTTTTAGGGTTTTTTATGGTTAAAACAAAAAAAAGGCCCAAAACTTAAATGGTTCAATACTTATCAGTTTAAAGGCCCACAAACTTAAGTCTATCTAATGTTCTAAAAAACACTTATCTAATCTAACGTATGGGCCACAAGGCATAAGCCCATTAGAAAGTAAACAAAGAAAACCCTAAAACCTAAATAACCCTAAAGCTGTAACAATCACTCTTGTCTCTCTCAGAGCTGCGGCGTGCATACCATACCAATCAGTGACATACCAGTCCGGCTTGCCTCCACCCTCCACTCCCACCACTGTTATGCGCACTCGGATCTTCTAGATTTGGCTTTGATGCTTTTTCTTTCTGGGTTTGGGTTTCTTCTTCTTTAACAAAGTTTTTTGGGTTTGTTACTTTATTTTTGTGTTTTGGATTTTTTGAAGAAAAAAAATCTTTGCAGATCTGAAGCTTTTCTGTGATTATCTTCGATCTTCTGTTCTTTTTTCATTTTTTCAATCTTATGTAACCGACAACCCGCCCGCAAACCGACCGCCAATCGCCACATCGCCACCCGACCTAACCGTTCCCAAAACGGACGGAGGCGGGCTGTATAATATGCTATTCGATTTTGGTCGGTTTTTTATTTTTTGGCCCGAACCAACCATTGTCCACCCCTAGATCCAACGCCCAACGACTACCGACAGAGAGTTGGTCATCTAGAAACTTTAGTTTTAATTCGAGGTAAAGATATTTTTTTTCAATTCAAGCGTTATTATAGTTACAACTTTCATAGAGTTTGCTATTAAATTTGTCTATTATGATAGCGCTTCCTCGGTTACGCGCTATTTATGATGTATGGGGTAAAGAGCGTTTTTTGTTTTTCAAAATAGGTTATGGGATAAAGATAGTGTTTCCTCATTGCACCGCTATTAAAGGTTTGAAATTAGTAATTTTTCTATTGGTCAACACTATTAAATACTCCAGCACGTTTTTTTAGAGTGCCTGCTATCGAAACCTTATTAAGCATGCGCTATTAAATCCTGAATCTGGCATAGTAATATAAGAGTAAATTATATAAACTTGAACTAAAATTACATACCATCGTTGGGATATTCATTTGGTTTTGTACGACGATGTTCGTCATAAACTTCATGACGTAATACCCATAGTCTATGTCGTTGGTTTGGCGTGGGCACTATAAAACAAAAAAATAATAAGCAAATTTGGGTTTGTTTGCTCTATTTCCAGTTTCCAGTTTTTATTTCTTGTTTTCAGAAATAATTATAAAATTGACACATTATTTTCATATTGTTTCCTATTTAAAAAAAATTGTACAGGAAACACTGAAAACAACTTCTGTTTTAACTGTTTCAGGTACAAATCTTTGGAAACAAGAAACATAATGAATTAAACGAAGAAACTGAAAACGAAGCAAACATGTCCCTTTTTTTAAATTAATTACTAAGGAAGTTTTGTTAATATACCTCTTTAAAGATCCTTTAGTCTTGGATTTTTTAGAATATCGGGACATGTTGGCTCCGTTGCAGGCATGATAATTTTTCAAAGCCCTGATTACAACAAAATCAAACAACTTCATTAAAGTACATATTTTGAATCATCACACATATATGTTAAAAATAAGCATATACTTATGAATTAAACGTATCCATTACTCTTTTGCAATTTAAATAAGAGATTGAGAGTGATAGACTTGTCTCACAAAAGCTCCAAACTACGAATAAAATTCCGAACTAAGAAGAGTATCCAACCTAGAGGAGAGGAAAGCAAGATTATAACCAAGGGGGGGTATGGAACAAGATGAACCACAAGCCAGAAGTCATCACAATGACATCCTATATATAAACTAAGCTTAGACGATATAGAAGGGAAGAAATAAACAACTCACCAGGAAAGCCTCTGCGTCCAGAGAAGGGGAACCCTCCTTCGTATCTAACCAGACCCTGGTTCACTAAAGAAATGTACCAAAATCAGGAAAACACACCTGTAACACCAATCAACCAGAAACTGATTGGCACATAATCAAAAAATCAACTCTTTGAAGCTCTAACCAAATATGTAAGTTCAACCTCCAGGTGATTATGTAAGTGGGTTGGAGACAACAGGGGCATAGCCTCTGTTTCCCTAATTATTGTAATTTGTTGTCACAATATACAATGAATGAAACCATTAGTGTCACAGTAAATAACCTTCCAAAAATGCATTCCACATTTTACAACATCAGAAATAACTGACAATAGAAAACATGCTTCTTCCGCACGAAAATCAAAATACCAAGAGACCAAAGGAAACAAATGCATATAAAAGAAAAATTCAAGAACAAGTTTAAGTTTTTGTCTGCTTTGTCTAAATGCTTTTGAATGTAATAAAAAAGCTAGATTGTGGAAATCCAGCACAAGTTCAGCTTCATGATAAGAATTTCTATATCAAAAAATATATAAAGGTAACTTTCGTCTACATTAAGACTATCCTAATCCCTGGATTACAATTTCAGCAATCTCATTTCCCTCAAATTGATGTCAATATAATAAGTGAAAAGGAACAAAAATCAAATAATTTGAGGCTCCAGAAATAGCATAAAAAGAAGAATATACAATTGAAGCTCAAGAACAAATATAAATAATACTTAAATATTATAATAATGTTCAACATTATAGTGAACCAGAACCTAACATAGACAAAAGGTCGTCAATCAGTAATTTCAAACCCTAGAACCAGAACTAGAGCTCCATTGTTCACTCACTCAACAGTTAACCCCTCAATGAACATAATATGTAACACAAGCTTTTCATATTTGCTACAAGAGAAAAGTACTTTGAAGGAGTTTTTTTTACTGCCTTGCAATATTTCAAGAAACTTCTCACTAATTAATGCAATTATTCAATTGAACGACAAACCGCAAAAATCCTTTTTTTCCCTATCTCTATCTCAATAAGCCAAAACAAGTGTGTGATTTTTTAGACCAAAACAGGAGATTTTCTGCTATTCAGTGCAGCAAGCTTTTCACAAGAGCTAATTGTATATCCAATCAAACACAATACACACCCTCCCCAATTGAAACACGAGAAAAAAAAGGATGGGAAAAAGGGGGGAAATTTTTGAAACCTATGCTCAGAAGCAGAGTGTAACAATGACACAATAACATTATCATATGCATTGTGTCACCCTCTATCCTGCATGTATTCATAACATGTAGGAGCGATAAAAAAATAAAAGAAAGAGAACACATGAATATTATATCATAATAAAAAAACCATGATTAAACTAATATTTTGGTTCCCATACATGATATTGATTTTCAATTTGGTCCCTATACGTAAAAATTTATCAAATCAGTCCCTATATGTACAAAAAATTTCAATTTAGTCCTCACCATTAATTAGTGTCATAACGTCATTATATAACAAGGACCAAATTGCAAATGAAAGTCACATGTAGGGATCAAATTGAAAATAATTGTCACATGTAAGGACCGAATTCAATTTATTTTTTTTAAATTGGTCCCTACATGTGACATTGATTTGCAATTTGGTCCCTATTATATAACGGCGTTATGACACCAATTAACGATGAGGACCAAATTGAAAATTTTTGTACATATAGGGACTGATTTGATAACTTTTTACGTATATGGACCAATTGAAAATCAGTGTCACGTATAGGGACCAAAATATTAGTTTAACCTAAAACCATGGTAGAGGTTAGCACATTGTAACAAAATCTCAAACACGGAAAATGGAACTTGTTTTAAAAGAAAACATAACAAACATAACAAAACTCAACCCCGATGTCACATTACAGAGCTGGTATAACCATAGTCCGAAACATCTCGGATAAACAACATAAACTAAGAAATCCTAGACTACGAGTAGCGGCTCCTCAGAGTCACTCCTCAGCAAGCTGCTCACCGTCCTCTACATAACCAAAACGATACATGCAAACCAAACACAAAGACGGGGAGTAAGAAACATATATATGAACATAACGGCATGGAAGCAGTTAGCAAGATGAGCATGCATCACATATAAACATATACATAGCATATAAACAAAACATAACAACATCCAATGTATTAAATTCATATCATATCTGTCATATCAACAATGTATGATATGCGATGCAGCGCTACTCCACTACTCCACTATGCACTTGGATTCAATCTATCTCATACTGTCAACTTCGGAGTTACATATCCATATCTGTCATTAAGCACCAACGCCAGCAGTTCACCAAACCATAGGTGAACCCCTTGGATAGTCGACACACCTTACTCTCGGATGCGCCACCGCGAGGGGCCAGATAACTTAGATCACCGCGAACGGCCAGATCACCTCACTCTCAGACGACCTCCTCTATGTTGAACATCCCCCACTAACATCTCTGATGCGTGAATGCATGATCAACACAACACACAATCAACAATCACCACCTTCGCTTGGGCCACTCGGCTACCCAAGTTTTATCACCATCAACACCTCGACCACTTGGCTATCGAGGCCCCCTTGGCCACTAGGCTACCAAGGTTCAACGTTATCTTTAATCTTTAATCTTTTACCTTTTAACACTCTGGTCCTTAAGCACCAGATCAACACCTCGACCACTCGGCTATCGAGGTCCCCTTGGACACTAGACTACCAAGGTACAACATTAACAATACATTGACCATTAAGCATCAAGTGTAACATCCCTGGCTGCTCTATGGATTGACGACTGTCCCCACAGACCAACACAGGTCTTTTCAGCGAGCTTTGTCCTCACTCACACGCTTTCTGAGAAAACTTCCCAAGAGGTCACCCATCCCAGAATTGCTCCAAGTCAAGCACGCTTAACTGCGGAGTTCTTAAGTGATGGGCTACCGAAAAGAATATGCATCTTATTGGTATAGGTAGTACCAATCAATTCATATAAGTCATCCTCAACTGTATAGTCTCATACCTACACAGTCTCAGGATCCCTCTCATTCCGATGTGTAATCGGTTCATTCATGTGTCCCTTCGCCTAGAAGCCTTCCAGGAGTCGTTCCTTGTCCGTGCCTTCTTGCACCGGTGACCACTCCCCGCCCTCGTCACCCCCGGGTGTCACATCAAGGTCCCCTTTTGCCACTCAGCTACCAAGGTACAACATTATCTTTAAGTTATCTAGCTTGTCTTTACTTCGTTTGGTGTCTTATTACATCATTAATGAGGATGTTTGGGGTGAAACACCCATGTTTCATGTTTCTGGGTTCTATTATGTCTAGGGGAGCGTAGTCGTGCTCTCCCCCAGCGCGGGCATGCTGAACTTTACATTGAGCACGGGCATGTTGACTTTAAAGCACGATCATGCTCGGTTTTGGGTTGCTTTGGGGGGCTAAAGTACAATAAAATTTGTTACAGAAGGACCAAGGTACAAATTAAATTAAGGACCATTTGCAAATTAGAAAAGTTTAAGGACCTAAGTACAATTTCCACTTAAATTGTCATCATTAGGCAAAAGCAAAACATATGGTTATGAGTGATGAAGGGTGGACAACTTTGTAGCCTTAGGAAAATGTGTGGTGAATGGATAATGGGAGGTGTGGCTGCTTTCTACACCACATGTTACAGTGACAAACTTGTAAATAAGTAGATAGTAAAATAAAATAGTAATATAAGTTTATAAAAATCTGAAAATCATTATGACAGGGATAAGATCGCCATCAATACTCGTCACATCACCATAAATTCTAGTCACTTCAAGCATCTAAAATATCTAGATTCATGAATCTGCTCTGTTTTGCCTTGTCTCAGGTCCCCACACGCGATTCTCGACATTTGGCCGCGCACAAAACAATAAATTATTTTTTTTCCCGAAATTTTTTAAAATAGCCAGCACTCTTGCAAATGCTGTAAAAACACTAATGGCTTCAGTCTCGAGTCAAGATTAGGTCTTCTGATCAGTAAATTCTTACTGTCAGCGAAATCTCAAATCAGGCTCCGTATGAGTTTTCAACCACAAATCTCCCCGAACCTTAAGGTTTGCAAGCAAAACATGAAAATAACTTTAGCTAAACCAAAATCATCATTAAAAACTCAAATAATAAATATACTCATTTATATATTTATTACTGATATCAGAAAATCGAAAATTCGGGATGTTACAGTTTTAACTTGCACAGTTTTAAAATAACTACGGTAGGACCATTTTTTAGTACCTTGTCAAGATAGAGGTTCATCTGGTCAACAAAATGATCTTATAGAGTACAAACAACTTTATTGCTCATGTTATGTAAGGAAATAAATATTATATGACAATTTGAGATTTTAAAGCAATGATTTCAAAAGATTTAAGAAAATTATTTATCTTGTAATATCGACAAATGGGAAGCTTACTCTAGATCCTCAAGTACAATGTCCATGAGTATGTTTTTCTTCCCGTTTTTCTCAACCTCCTTAATCTCGGACTTCTCCACAATATGTCCAATGACATCTAAAGATGCATTATTTAGCCGCAGTTCATTAACAAAGTAACTTAAATATACATTATATTAAAATTCACTATGATTTAAAGGGAAAAGTTACATACCAATTAAGTTGTTTTCATCTGCGTCATGTAATATTTGTAGGAAACCAAGAAACTCAAAGTAATTCGTAGGTACATTGTCAAGCCGATGTTTTTCACAATTTGTTTTTGTGATGAAATTTAGCTTAAATCTGTGGCTTGTTTTCTTCCACTTTGTATCATTCTTGGCAACCATGAATTTTTTTATGGTGTAAGTCATGCCTTCTTCAATCTTTGTTTCAAAGTTTTTTATTAGCCCTTGTTTTATTCTGGCCGGTATCCTTGTACACTTAAATTAATAATGCAAAAAAGATTTTGGTAAAGTAATTTAATCATAGAAACATATATATGGTAATATTTTGATAAGTAGCTATACCTTTTCACCCAGTAATTAATAGCATTTCAATGCTGCTTGTTTGAATTGGATTTTTAAAGTCCCGAACCTTCCAAACAAGAACCCTTATTGTGCAGCTTGTTTTTGCAGGGTGGATGTCATCAAGGAATGTAATGGTCGGTGCCATTTTTTATGGGTCTTCAAAATAGAAGATAAGCATTACTTTCATATTGTGACACATTTAAATTCTGGAAAATAATATTTTGAGTCCTAATATGCTAATATATTTGGCTGTTATATTGATTTATTATGTTTCACACAAAATTTGTGAGACAGCAATTTCTCAAATAACCACTATAAGAAGTGCATTAATTAATCTCAGAAAACATAATATTTGGGAACCTAATATAATACATATATGCTAATATACTTGGCTATATATTTAAAAATAAAAATGTGTTTAATTGGTACCGTATATTCCAATGGCTGTATTCAAGGCATAACCATCGGGATTATTCTCCATGGGTTATTCTCTTATTTATTGTAAATGTTAGCTAATCAAATCAAGGATATCAATGACAGGTGTAAATGAGACATTATAGGCATTAGTTTAGGACACGTAAATCTCATGTAACTTCTATATATTTGGTATCTGTTCAATGGAATGACACACACATTCTTTCCACCATATTCTTGTTATGGTATCAGAGTCATCACGGTGCTGGTGAGAACGTGTTGAAGCAAACACATTTTCCATGGCGGAGATGTCGGAAAAGACTGAAGCAGAGAATAAAACGGATCTGGTGAAAAAGCTCCCTTCACCATATGATCTGAACTCTAGTGATAATCCAGGAAACCTGATTACTCAGGTTCAGCTGAAAGGTGAAAATTATGATGAGTGGTCTAGAGCTTTGCATACTTCTCTTCGTGCAAGACGCAAATGGGGGTTCGTGGAAGGAAAATTCCAGCAACCAAAGGAAGGTTCTCCTGATTTGGAAGATTGGTGGACGGTGCAATCCATGTTGGTCTCATGGGTACTGAACACGATAGAACCAAGCTTGCGTTCTACCATTTCGTATCAAGAGAACGTAAAAGACCTATGGGAAGACATTAAGGAGCGGTTCTCAGTCATGAATGGACCAAGGATTCAACAGATAAAGGCAGAACCGGCAGAGTGTCGACAAACAAAGATGAACATGGTAACATACTATGGAAAGTTGAAAAGCTTATGGGATGAATTGGCAAATTATCAGCAGATTCCTCTCTGCACTTGTGGAGGATGCAAGTGTGACATTGGGAGCAAGATGGAGAAACAACGAGAAGAAGATAAAGTTCATCAATTCCTGATGGGTCTAGATGATGTTTTGTACGGAACGGTCCGCTCTAACCTTCTTGCAACTGATCCCTTGCCTACATTAAATAGAGTGTATGCCACTTTGGTACAAGAAGAAAGAGTGAGAACCATATCTCGGGGAAAGGAGGAACGAGGAGAGGTTGTTGGGTTCTCTGCACAGGCTCGTGGAAGAACCAAAGGACTTGCTGAATCAAAAGACAAAAATATGGTGTGTTCGAACTATAATCGAATAGGACATGAAGCTGAAAGTTGCTTCCAGTTGATCGGTTATCCTGAATGGTGGGGTGATCGGTCACGAGGTGAAGAGAAAGACAATGCGAGAGGAAAAGGACGGCAACGAGGAGGAGCTGCACCTAGCAGAGGCAGAAATGGGGGTGTTCGAGTCAATGCAACATTCACTAATGAAGAAAACAGTGCTGCACCAACTAATTCAAACAATGCACTGACCTGGCTGAGTACTGAACAGTGGCAAGCACTAGTGGATTTTTTAAATAGCCAAAAAGGGAACATAAATGACAAGATGACAGGTAAACATAGTGTGTGGATTGTTGACACAGGAGCTTCCAGACACATGACTGGGAACTTGAAATTCTTGCATGGGCTGAGAGAAATAGCAGGATGTCCAGTTGGACTTCCAGATGGAAAACAAGTGTTAGCCACTAAGGAAGGGACAACAATACTTGATGGAGGATTGAAAATTGAGAATGTTCTTTATGTGCCAAAATTGAACTGCAATTTGATATCTATCTATCAACTGATTGATGAAAAAATTTGTATTGTCCATTTCACTGATACCTTATGTGTTATGCAGGACCGCACTTCGAAGATGCTGATTGGAGCGGGTGAACGAAGAGATGGGCTTTATTTTTTCAAAGGTATCCAAAGTGAGAAGGCACACAAGGCTAGTGGAATTTGTCAGTTTGATCTATGGCATCAACGAATGGGACATCCATCTCTGAGGACTACTCAATTAGTTTCCAATATAAGGTGTGAAGAAAGTGAGTTGAAAAATAAAGCATGTGATAGTATGTTTTCGAGCTAAACAAACCAGGGATGTTTTTCCTTTGAGTACTCATACTGCTACTAGTAGTTTTGATTCAATTCATTGTGATCTGTGGGGACCTTATCGGACTCCATCTTCTTGTGGTGCATCATATTTTTTGACAATAATGGATGATTTTTCTCGTGTCATATGGATTTATCTATTAGTTGATAAAATTGAAGTGTCACGTACATTGATAAATTTCTTTGCCTTAGTAGAAAGACAGTTTGATAAAAGGGTTAAGATGATGCGCAATGATAACGGGACTGAATTTACATGTTTGAAAAATTATTTTCATGAACATGGAATTTTGTTTCAAACTTCGTGTCCTGGAACACTGCAACAGAATGGAAGAGTAGAAAGAAAACATAGGCACATTCTTAATGTTGCTCGTGCTCTACGTTTTCAAGGTAGCCTTCCTAGCTATTTCTTTTTGGGGTGAGTGTATCTTGACTGCTGGATATCTAATTAATCGCACACTTACTCCAGTGCTGCATGGAAAAACACCGTATGAGATGTTGCATGGGCAAGCTCCCTTATATAGTCATTTGAAGGTTTTTGGATGTTTGTGTTATGCACATAGCCCAAAATCCAGTTTTCCATGAATGCACGAAGCATATCGAAGTGGATTGTCACTTTATTCGCAATGAGGTGCTTCAAGGTAATGTTCAGCCATCTTATGTCCCTACATCCGAACAATTGGCAGACATTTTTACCAAAGCATTAGGAAGGCATCAATTTCAGACTTTGCTTGGCAAGCTGGGCATTCATAATCCTCACGTACCACCTTAAGGGGGGGGGGGGGGGGGGTAATACCGTATATTCCAATGGCTGTATTCAAAGCATAATCATCGGGATTATTCTCCATGATATTCCAATGGTTGTATTCAAGGCATAACCATCGGGATTATTCTCTTATTTATTGTAAATATTAGCTAATCAAATCAAGGATATCAATGACAGATGTAAATGAGACATTATAGGCATTAGTTTAGGACATGTAAACCTCATGTAACTTCTATATATTTGGTATCTGTTCAATGGAATGACACACACATTCTTTCTACCATATTCTTGTTAGTATCCCTAATAAATTACCCGTAAAAATATAAAAACTTATATTTATATATATAATAAATAAAGGTATTTATTTTCGTAAAAAAAAATAGTATTTGAGATTATATATTAAAAAAGTTACATTCATTTTCCTCTCTTAAAAAAAAAACTTTTTTCTCAATTTACAAATATTTGTAGATTTGCCTCTAATTTAGCTTTTTGATTGATTTAAAATATATTTGAAAATAAAAATGTGTTTAATTGGTATCCCTAATAAATTACCCGTAAAAATATAAAAAAAGTATCCTTAATAAACTCTAAAGAAACCCTAGGCCTTCTTCCTTTCATAAATTGTCCCCTAGTTAATGTAGCAAACAATCCCTATGGCATTATTTAATTTACAAAAATATATAAATCCTAAAGAAATCCTAGACGTTCTTCCTTTTATATATATAAAGATACACCAAAAAATTCCCTATTTTGATAGACTGAGATATACACAGACACACAAATACACGTACATACATCTATTAAAATATATAGCATATTTATTTGAGATATATATATATATATATATATATATATATATATATATATATATATATATATATATATATATCATAATATCAAATGAATGAATATAGTTAAAATTGAGAGGTATGTTGCACCCCCTTGAGTCGGTTCGATTGATTAAGCCGCATGACATGAAGTGTTAGTACGCGAGTTCAAATTATCGCAATACACTCTAACTCTTTCTGCTTTCCTTCTCAATATAAGGCCGATTATAGGTCTCCCCTTGGAATAAAAATAAAAATTTAAAGGTATGCTAGAATTGTTGGAAATCTATATTTCCAATATTGTAAATAACAATTACATTAAGGGCCTTAATTTATGTGATCAAATTAAGTGAGCCCATTAGGCTATTAAGGAACCTGATATGGGCTTTAATGAGTAGATGCCGGTATTGGTCCATTAGGGGATAATGGGAATCCTATTAAGTTAATACGCTAAGGAATGATTATAGTTTCGAATATATCAAATTAGAATACTCTCTCCCTTCTCCCTCATTTGAAGAGAGAACTAAGGTCCCAATAGAAATTAAAAAGATTTGATTGAGGAAGAATCATAAGACCATCATTCTTGTTTGTGTTTGATTGCTACAAGGTCTGTAGTATCTAGATAAGTGATCAATAACTATATATGGATCCAAGTATATATTATATCCTTAATAATATGAGTAGGTAGGACTCTCAAGAACAATTTTATTCTAAGATGTATGCTATAGATTATGGCTAGGGTTGGCAATGGGGTGGGGTGGGGGATGGGTTTTACCTTCCCCAACCTTGTCCCTCGCTCTTTGACGGGGTTCCCCATCCCTGCCCCTAGCGGGGGTCGGGTTTCCCCGCAGGGCCCTCGCCCCCATCAATGACCAATCAAGTTTAAAAATTATTTTAATTTTAATTCAAATTAACAACTCAAAAATTGCATTTCGTTATGCTTCAAATAACACTGATAGCATCAAAACATCATAATAAAAGCACAATCAAATGTTATGTGATTTTTTTTTCTTTCTAAAAGTATTCCTTTATATAGAATGGAACCTGTCAATCAAAACAAATTCAATCCCCTACATAGATATATGAGAGTATTATTGTAATAATTATATAAACATCGGGCTGGTTCGGACGTGTTCGGGACAAGACAGGTATCAATATCCTCATCCCCTCCCTAGTCAAAGCGGGTTTTCTCCGTCAAGTTCGTGGCAGTAATAGGTTGGTACCAGCGGGTCCTAATTATATCATCCGCATAAAAATAAAGAAAATTAAAAATAAAGAATTAAAGAATAAAATTCTTTCTCTAAAAAAAAAGAATAAAATTCTAACAAGAATATTCTTATCTTTACGCCACGTATTGGAATTATCTGTTTTCTCTTTTATTCTAATTCTATCTCTTCAATAAAATATTGTTAATTAAGAAGGCAGGAGATAACTTGAATACTTAAGCCAAGCGGTTGAATTCTCACCCGGGTTGACTTTTTCATTCCTAATATAATATTTGAACATTCAAATATCTTTTCGTCATGGTAGGATATTTCGTTGTATTTACACCCATAAGAAATTCACAGATTTCGAGATTGTGTCTTGAAATGAAAATCACAAATCTTATCTTCTGCTTTGGAATTCAACTATGCAACTATTCAAATTCACAAAATAAGCCTCTTTTCCATTATGTTTGGTGGGAACGGAAGGGAATGGATGGAAGAGGGTGGAGGGATTTTTTAAAATTTTTTATATTTTATTCAATCTTAAAATTTCTCTTCATTCAATTTTGACCACCCTCCCTTCAATATTGGAGAGATTTGGAGGGGTGGAGAAAAATTTTAAAATATTTTACATGTAAGATTAATCAAAATAGTCACACTTATCGGATAAATTTATGCTCAAGTGCTTAATCATGATTATACGTCCATTCCTAAAAATACGTTCTACGATATTCGAACCCAAATTATCATTACCACCCGACCTACACAACCAATTGAGTCTAAGTGATTTGACTATATTATAATTTTTGATCAAATTTGACTATATTATATAAAATATATAAGATATCAATTTTCTCCTTAAATAAATGAATTAATTTATATAGTTTTGGATGCGTACAAATATATAAAGATAAATACCAGGATTTTAAAGCTTAGTTCGCAATCCCAATTAAGGTCACAATATTGTGATTTTGATAGACTCCGAAATTATATCACAACTATAATTATGATCGTATTTTCTTGTAACTATTCATAATAACAGAAACAATGACGTGATTGCAGTTGCAAAATCGCGATCACAATTTAAACCCATGACAAAAACAAATAATATGTATGTCATGGTCTTTTTTTTTTTTTTGACTTACGGAGTATTTAATTTTAATCCTACAATTCACACATCAAAATAATTAATATAATCATTAAGTTATGTGGATGGCAGTGTTTTGAAATTTCTATCTTAATCTTGGATCATGACTGGAATTTTCTATTCTGATCAAAAGTCATGACACGACAACACGAAATTAACCCCATGTGTGGAATTTATTTATTCTGATCGAAAGTCGTGATAATATTTTTCATCATACAAAACGTGCACTGAATGAATTCTAGCAAGTTTAGCTCTCATCCTTAATTTTCAAATTTGATTATGCATGGTCCAATCTGTATATTATAAATACAACGTTCCAAAATTCATAAACCTCATCAAAGTGCAACCTAGAATTTGCATGAAAAGTTCCTTAAAAAAAACAAAACAATGGCCAAAAAGACAAGTTCCATGTATCTAGTATTCACTGTAACCATGATTGTATTATCTGCCTCAAACCTGTTTGTTCGGGGAGGAGAATGGAAGCCCACTTGGAGCACCGGAGCTGCCGAAGAAGCGGAGGCTGTGGCGGCCATACCATGCTCAGGACATGGAAGAGCCTACTTAGATGGTTTGGTTCTTAATGGGCATGAGCCTGTTTGTGAATGCAATCCATGCTATAGTGGGTCAGATTGCTCCAAGTTATCATCTGATTGTGCAGCAGATGCTGGAAGGTAAACCCTTCTCACAAACTCTACCCTTTTAATTAAATTGCGGTTGCGATCGCGGTCACGGTAGGGTTGCATTTATTGCTATCGCAGAAAAATTGCATTTTGATTTCGATGACCTCTAAAACCAACAAGTTGCAGCCCCCAACAACAAGTCACAAATCTTTATTTAAAACCTTGTTATATATATATATATATATATATATATATATATATATATATATATATAAAAGTGGTAAAGCAGGGTTTCAAAATGTAGACCGCGGCTGCAACATCTCAGTTGCTACAGCCACGCAATCATATTAGGCCGTGATTATGGATCACATCGACCGCAACGATTGCAATACAATCATGATCACATCTGTAATTTAAAACCTTGATAATACTATAGATATGATTTGGTGATCAAACCATTTTGATCATTATTATTTTTATTTTTTGTCAACCAAATTTACCGGATCTGTTTATTGCAGTGGGGATCCATATTTTTTGGAGCCATTTTGGATGCGACATGCAGCAAGTAGTGCCGTTTTAGTATCAGGGTGGCACAGAATGGGCTATTCCTATAGTGATGGATCATACATCTCAGAACTGTTGGTGAAGTACATCACCAAACTTCATGACACTGTTGGAAACGCAGTGACTAAAGGAAAGTACATCATATTTGGAGGAGGCTCAACCCAACTCCTTAGTGCTGCAGTTTATGCTTTGTCCCCCAACTCTTCAATGTCTCCAGCAAAAGTGGTAGCCACAGCCCCATATTACCCGGTCAGCCCCAATATGCTCCTTTCCCCAAGTTTATAAATATGTGTTTAGTTTATGAAATGAATTTAATTTCTATGCATTTTTGGTATAAAGAATTTTTACACAGACATCCAATGATATCTTAATAACTCAATATCATTATTATTTTTCCTTCTTAATATGTGAATGTCGGTAAAAATATATTTTATGCTAATAGTGTATACTATTTTAATCCTTATGAGATTCATAGATAAATGATATAAACTATGATATTTTTTACACAGGTTTATAGGACACAAACAGAGTTTTTTAATTCAAGGGACTTTAGATATGAAGGGGACACATCATCGTGGAAGAACAATTCAAATAATGACAACACAAGGTTTATTGAGTTTGTGACTTCACCAAACAATCCAGATGGAAAGTTGACTAAGGGACATCTGCATGGCTCTAATGTTAAAACCATTTATGATCGTGCCTATTATTGGCCACATTTCACTGCTATTCCTTCTCCAGCTGATGAGGATCTCATGTTGTTTACAATTTCCAAGCTCACAGGCCATGCTGGCTCTAGATTTGGGTGAGATAAATTATTAAAGGAAAATGCTAACGAATCCTTAAGACACTCGTTAAGGAAGCAAGAAAATAAAGTTTACATAATTCTTTATGTATTTAAGATTTGAAAAAGTGAAATACTTAGTTTCCAATGAAAACGTACTTTTCTTGATTCCTTAAAGAGTGTCCTAAGGGCACTCATTAGCATGATCCATTATTAAATATGAAACTTTCATCAAGACTGGGTTACATATGAATCTATGAAATTTAAGCTACACTGCACCCAGTTTGGCAATGCAAAATCATTTACAATTTTTTCCTTATATATAATATAATATATAAAATCAATTTTGAGAAATTTATGTACTTGCCATCCATTTGACTTGTTTGGGGTACAAAATGACAATATAGAAATTTCAACTTCACACTTTTTGCAAAATATCTAATTCCCCACTGACTAATCCATTCCTAGTGATTCTAGTCCCTTCAAAATGAAAGTGTTATAAAATCATAAAAATATCTTATAATACATTTTGATATCTTAGTATATCTTAGAGTATTTTAGATAATTTTTTATAATTTATTTCTTATTTATATTTTATGATTTGATTCTCTATTTGATTAAAATTAGGATTCTACTTTTAGTATAAATAGGACTATTGGGTTGTCTTTTGTAATCACATCATCACAACATGAATTCAATATCAGTCTTATTATTTCTTAGTTTGTTACTCTCTTTCCCTACCTAAAAACCTTCAAATTCAATTCAACAACAAGTAATAGAATTTTAATTTTGTTTGTTGTTAGAGTAACTTTTTACACTATTAACTAATCACGTGACTAAGATAATCATATATATATATATATAATCAATCATGTGACGATTCAAAGATTGGTTGATATTGCTTATCAAAAAAAAAATTTGGTTGATATCGTAAAACATTTTACTTTGACAATACAAGAGAATTAAATCCCTTATTAATAATAAAAGTCAATGGCAAAAAATAATGATGAGATCTGTTATATATGATATTCATAATCTATGGAGAGACTTTAAAAAAAAAAGTTATAGGTTTAGTTTTGTTTGGACTTTTCTCGCTGGAAAAAAGTTTTGTTTGAACTTTTAGATCAAAATCAAATTCAAGTGTGTTTATCAATTACGTGATGACTAACCTATAGTTGTTAAATATTGTGTTTCTTTACTACAGATGGGCAATAATAAAGGATAAGGAAGTATACGAAAAGATGTTGACATATATAGAATTAAACACCATGGGAGTTTCCCGGGAGGCTCAGCTGAGAGCTTTAAAGCTTCTGGACGTGGTCCTTGAGGGAGAAGGAAGAGAAATATTTGAATTTGGATATACAACCATGAGAGATCGCTGGATAAGGCTAAAACAAGTCTTATCTAAGTCCAAACGTTTTTCTCTGCAGAAACTATCTCCCCAATACTGCTCCTTTTTCAAGAGGGACAGAGATCCTTCACCAGGTAAATGCCAATTCTGGCCACATTTTTTCAGTTTTAATAATAATAAAAAAATCATTCTTGACTTTTTCAATTTTGATGATATTTATTAGTCCAGTTAAAGCAAAGAAGAAAACTTAGAGACCGTTTATTTAAGATTAAAAAATAAATGATTTTGTTATAAATAATTTAGTGATTATTTTTAGAGATTTTTTAAAAAAATAATAGCAGATTTATGTTTGTTTACAATCATAAAAATCATTTTTTTAGAGTAGTTAGTTATAAAAACTGATTTTTTTTCAAAAGCTAACGAAAGTTGTTTTACATTTTAACCCAAAAATGATTTTTTTCTGCTTCTGATTATTTTGAGAAACAAAAACAAACACACTAAAAATTAAAAAAAAAAAATTATGGTTAAAAAAATGATTTTTTAGTAAAATAAGCAATAACAAACGGGCTCTTAAATATGATATTTTAATGGATTTTAATGGAATGCAGTGTTATTATCAATCAATCATAAATTGTTATATCATTAAAAATATTTGACTTTTATCTCAACGACTTTAAAATTCACTCATCGTGATTTGTATTTGGTTAAAAATGTAAAAAAAAAAATTAAATTGACAATTTACCGTGATTAAACCCTATTTTAATTATAAAACTCTCATTTTTGGAATAGACTCTATTGTCTAAGGTTACGTTATTCATTTGACGAATTTCATGAAAATTTTCACATAAGTTCAATTTCACCTATAACAACCCAAAAAATAATTTTCACCCCATAAAAATTTTGATTAAACAAAATTAAATGAATGCTTCCTGTGTCCTTAATTACGAAATATTTTGGTTTCATTTTCCTCACAGCCTACGCATGGGTGAAGTGCGAGAGACAACAAGACAAGAATTGTTATGAAATCCTGAATGCTGGTAGCATCATGGGACGTCAAGGCAGTCTCTATAGTGCTGATAATCATTACGTGCGTCTCAGTCTCATTCGGAGCCAAGATGATTTTGAGATACTTATAAACAAGCTCAGAAATCTGGTTGCTAAGGAATAAGGATATTCGAATTATAAAATCAAGAACCAGTGTCACAATGTCACAATATATAATTTCTTAGTAAAACTTTCTGAAATCAGTTCTATTTTGTTACTTTGTAATAAATTATTGCTAGATGTATTGCTATTAATGTTAATAATGTGATATAGAAAACTCTTGATTATGTAATAAAGCATTGCTCCAATATTAAGTACGTGCATTCGCTGTTGTGGCTGTTTTATTTTATGTTTTATTTATGTTAATTAACGGGAGTAAGGGGTACCCGCCCGATTTAGACACTGGTGAAGTCGCTTGTCAAAGAAGAACCTGCAGACTCTGGTGAAGAATTTACTATTGTTGCTGCTTCAATTGGTTGTTTAGTTTATCTTGGATTCTGCTCTAGGTGCTTGGTGGTGTTATTATTCACCCTCTTTTGTCCAGTCTGGAAATCTTTGTGCGCGGTTTGTGTTTTTGTATCTTCTTTCTATGTTCTATGGTGGTCTAGGCTAGTGTAATAGCAATATTGGATTGGTGCGTCTCGTATTTTATTTACATTAGTTCTATCCTTTGATTACTTTTTGTTTTTACATACAGGTTAGGACATTCCTTATATCTTTTAATAAATACATCTTTTACTTATTAAAAAAAAAAAAAAAGACAGTAACCTTCAAAATCGGATATATGTATTTGAATAATCTAGTTTTATTTACTACATGATAGGGTTCAATATAATGAGGGGGAAAAATACCAAGTCCTAGTTAAGAGAATTTTGGTGCTGTCTAGCATGAAACATCTTAGGAGTTAGGGAGTGTCTCACCCACGTGTCATTAAATTGACCTGTAATAACAAGTTTCCCAATATTTTTTATTTTATTTTTTTAATTTCTTTTATTTTGAAAATCCCATTTTACCCTCATCCCCATCCTTCAACACCACCTCCATCCCCACCACTTTGCCCCTCTTCCACCATCAAAAGCCGGACCCCACCCCGACTAGTCACTCCTCCGAAACCTCTCCCGAAATAATCCGACGTCCATGGAATAGTGTAACAAAGAATTTTTTTGATTTTGCAAAATCAGATGAACTTGTTGAATAAAATTTAACCCCTGCTCCAGAGCCCATTTTCGGGTAGTTCAATTGCAACAACGTGCAGCCCCTTTGCACTTACAAAGTTCATAACTTGGCGATAAGGCTATGTTTGGATTGATGGAAACTAATGGAATGGAATGGAGTGGAATGGAATAGAATCATGTTCCATTGTTTGGTTTGCCTAATTTTAAATGGAATGGAATGGAACATGATGGAATGCATTCCATCCCTTTCCATCCAATCCCTCTTTTTTTGTTCCCTCCCAAATTGGGAGGAATGTAATGGAACGAGAAATTGATCTCTTTTTGTGCAGGCACGGATCCACCAGATTCCTCAGAAGCAGCATCAGCTTCCAAGCTTCTCTGAGCCTTGTCAAGTTTTTCGACGATCTCAGCATCGTTATAACCTTGATCAATAAGTATATCTTCAAGGATAACAAGCTTGAGCTGGATCTGACGCTTGCCATATGCTCAAGGATTTCTTTGTTGGGCTTCCTGGTAACACCAAAGCAGGTGCCTCGATCTCGCATCGAACCCTTTTGTGTTGTTGGCAACCTTGGAAATCTTGGGTTTCACAAAGAACTTGTTGCTTTGAATGTACCCATTGGTACTAGACCCTCTTGGGGTCTGTAACCCTACTCCAGTGTACATTACTCAAACTCTGCAGTTTAAACCAAGAAACAGAGAAAGAAAGATTTAGAACTACGTAATCAAAGCAAAATTGTAATCGGAAAACCCATCCCCTGTGGGTAGTGAAGAATTGTGCAAATGCCATTGAAAGAGTTCTCGCAAAAAAGTTTTGAAAAGTAAATTCCATGGAACTGAAACTGATGTTTGATTCTTTCATAATACACAGCTATGACCAATAGAATGATAGCTTTGTTCCATTCCAGTATAAAATAATATCCAAACGATGGAGTGGAACTTTTATTCCATTCCATTACACTCCATTCCATTATGTTCCATTCCATTCTATTCCATCACCTTCCATCAATCCAAACATAGCCTAAGAGAAGGAATTAAGACCCAACACATGTAAAATGAGAACGTTTTCTGACACTAGTACATGGATTCCCAAGTTAGGTCCAGATTTTGGACAAAGTTCATAGCTTGAAGTTAGGGTTTTCTTGATCAAACATTTTTCGTTGATGAAGGGAGAAGAGGCTAACCCTTTGTTTGGATCAAGTGAAACCGAGAAGAGGGAAGTTAAGAGGAGAGAAGTGGAGTAAAAAAAGTAATTCTCTCTTGTTTGGAAGGGGAGAAAATCAGGAAAGAAAGAAAACATGATTATAGGACCCACCAAAAAAAAAGTCTCTCCATAAGTAGAGAAAAAATTGGAGAAGAGAAAAAAACTTGTATGAAATTACAATTATAACCTCTTTTTTTTCTCTACCTAATACCTTCCTTATGCCGCAACAACAACATCTCTCTCACAAAAATGGCAGCAGACAACAATTATATAATTTTCCTAGTTCTGATTGGTGCTTTCCTTTCATGAAATCTCCTCTGGAATCGTTCATACTATGCAGACACCTCACATTTCAGCGTACATGTAACTATAGTTTCACCTGCTTATAATAAGGGTATATTTGTCTATTCAAAAAAAATTCACTTTTCTTTCTCTTCTACTTCTTTCAATGCAAACAACCTAAAAATCTATTCATTTACTACTCATTATGTCTTCTCTCCTACTTCTCTCTGCCCTTCTTCTTTCTTCTCCACTTCTCTTCTAATTCAAACATAGCATAAGTGATGCTCTGGCATGGGTTGCGTTCCTTCGACAACCCTTAGATCGAACATAAGAGATAAACCAAATACCGAAGGATAAAAAAAGATAAGGAGATGAAACATAATTTCAGTTGGAGGAGCATATCTGTGGTGGGTGGATGTGTAGTGGAGAAGAAAGAAGAAGGGCAAAAATGTCATTCTCAACTTTTTCTTGCTACCTGTATTATCAGGTCAAGGTTGATTTTTTTTTTGGACCTCCAAATCTAGACCACTGATTATTTTAGTATTATATCTAATGCTGAAAATTGATGCTTCATCCATGAGGCACTTGTTAACATACCTCATGCTAGCTTGAAAAATTCAAGGATTTTGGAACAATTTATTCTTGACCAATAGATGAGTAGTCATATAAACAATGAAGTCAAGTCAAAATTTTGGTTTTTAACCTGAAAACTTTTACCTTTTGCAGACTAATCCCTCATAACTTAAAGCAAGACATGCAAAGGCATCATAATAAGGTCTAACATCCCAATTAGGTTGGCACCTTAGACCCTATCTATCATCTGCAGCACACCAAGTTTTTATTAATAAAAAAGGGAAAATTCAAAAAAACATGGGGAGACTTCAACCAAAACCCATGAAAAAAAGAAAGTCATTTAAACCTATCACTATAAAAAAAAGTTGTTTGGCGACCAAAGATTTCAGTCGCTAAACATGCTAATTCAGTGGCTATCTTACTTAGCGACCGAATTATGGGGGTAGCAGAAACCCTGGTCGCTAAGGTTTTAGCGACCGAGTTTATAATTCGATCGCAAATTGGCGACCGGTAATTCGGTCGCTAACATATATAATTCGGTCGCTGATGAGTTGGTCGCTTAATTAGGGTAACCGAATTTGGCGACTGATATATGATCGCTAAGTCGGTCGCTGTTGTTGGTTACCTCAACCAAATTAGTGACCGTTGTTTCGGTCGCTAATCATGAAATAATTTTTATATTTTTTTCTTTTTCTTTTAACTTAATACTAGCGACCGAAATATGGGTTACTATTTCGGTCGTTAAGACTATTTATTTATTTATTTATTAATTTAAAAATTTATTTAAAACATTAATATTTAATTTTTTTGTTTTTATTTAAAAATTTATTTAAAACATTAATTACTAATGCAACTTACAAATATAAAATAATGAATGTATATAAATAATAAAAAAATGTCATACGGTAATAGTCTAGAAGTCCATAAAATGAAAAAGAATCAATCATCATGCGGAGGCGGAGGAACCCAATCATCCTTAGCGTGTGCCACCGACGTCTGCCATCTCATCGTCCTCTAGAGTAGCAGCTTCAACGGCAGGAGGCGACGAAACTGGAGGAGCAACAGGAGGCGGCACAACTGCCGGAGCATCACCCTCATCAATTGGAGGTTGGATCCTCATCTGCTCCAACACCAATTGCAGTGTCAAACCCTGCTCGATGGACCTCTGCATCAGCTGCTGGTCTTCCTGAGTCAACTGTGCAATCTGCTCTGCCACCAGCCGCTCTCCCTTCCTCTTCTCCCGAAGCTCCGCATTCAGCTGCGTGTTGGTGTCCTGCATCTGGTTGAACTTATCTTGAGGGACGGTATCCGCGTAAGAAGGAGCAGGCATGCCAGACAATAAAACGATAAAATGGATGCCCAAGTGTCTGAGGCCATACATGCGCCCCTTCTTGTTCCTGCCCCCGACGACCTCCAAATAAATGGCATTATCGTAGACGGAGACAGGAGAGCGGGGTCCCTCACTAGTCAAGGCCTCATCCTGTGACTGTGAGGCACATGATATGGCATCGTCCTTCTTCTCTTTGTAGCCCACCTGCAAAGTATAGATGTAGAGATTTAGTTACAATTATAATCAATATTAAAAAAAATAATAATAAATTACAAGTATATACTAAAATGTTTTTTACTTACAGCATAGTTACGAGCCTTGTCGTTGACTCATTCCCCTGGCTTCAACTTCTTTGTCCTCTCCACCAACTCCATAGCAGTGGGGAGTCACTGTTTCTATGCTTTCTGCACAGAAAAAATAATATTAAATTCATAAGAATATTAAAAAATGAAAACTAATTAAATAGTACGCTAAGTTACCCAGTACTGCTCCAGCCCCCTCGTGATCTCAGGATCCAACCACTTCCCCTTATCCTTACCCTTCCTCAGCTTGTTCATGGCATTCTTCACGGCCAATGAACCTTTATGCTCAAATATGGACAAAATTTAAGTGTAGTTTCATAAG
Source organism: Sophora flavescens (assembly GCA_030762895.1). Lineage (NCBI taxonomy): Eukaryota > Viridiplantae > Streptophyta > Magnoliopsida > Fabales > Fabaceae > Sophora > Sophora flavescens. The sequence continues at coordinate 118,406,054 of CM061063.1, forward strand.
TCTTTTGGTGTTGATTTCCAACAAGAATAATACATGTGTAACAGCTATTTGTCTATGAAAATACATGTATTCTCCTTATTGGTAAACGGCACCAAAAGTATCCATGGAACAAGCACTAAGTTTTGAATGGAATCATCTTTTAGTCTCTGTCATTATTTTCATTATAGAGACTTAAGAAATAGACTTTATATATGGTTTGGAACATAATGGTTTGCAAATCAGTAACCTCATTCTGCTAATCTTGTTACAAAGCCACATTTGCAACAACTACTTTCTTTAGGACAAACATGACTTCATATTATTGAAAAGCATCCGTAAGTGACTTCATATTGTGATTTTACATTTATGGTTTTTAATGTGAGATTATTTTGTTAAATAGAAATTTTATTATGTTTTATATTATCTTATTCCTGCTTACATTTAGAATAATTCTTAACATTTTTGTCTTTATTGGATATATAAATAGACCTTCCGTTAAAGAGTTTTGTTGATTATAAATATTTTTAAATTTAAAGAGTATATGAGATTTGAATTGGAGAAGTATTTCATCCCAGAGGAGTACTAGTTTATTCAGGGCAATACCTTACCATTGCCAAGAGCAGCATTCTTGGAGTTAGGGCATCAATACCATCATTAATAAAGCTTGTGTAGAGACAAGACTCAGTTTTTGAATAAACATCTGATTGCATTCATATGAAGTTTAAACACTCACAAACTTTATTAAAAAGTTCTTCACTAATCATAGATTTTTCATCACAATGTTTTTAGTTTTTTTTTTATATGATAATGTTTTGGAGAGTACAAACATTACCGTACTTAAACCAAGCATCAACGAGGTTAATTTATCTAATTAATATTTTGTTTATCATAAATTCGTATGATTTTGTGAAGTACATATGGATTCTCTTTCTATTCATTGAATCACTTATGAATTTTAGTTGGTGTAAAAGATTATGTACATGTTTAGTTTACAATTGAGAAAGTTGCAAATGTATGTTTGGAAAACAAAATATCTATAAAGTTCTTTTTGGAGTAAACCTACTTTTGGACTTATACATTTATAACGGTAAATCAAACAAAAGTATTTTACATTCTAATGATTCTCTTGGCTGTTAATGGCCCAGCTAAAAAGAACTCAAAAGAAATATAGAGATATTAATTACGAAGCCAAGTTACCCATGGGTCAACATTTTTCTTTGAGACTTAGAAGACATGATCAAACTCAAAGACACTAAGAAGAAAAACACCCAAAGTTTATCAAAAAAAAAAAAAAAAAACACCCAAAGGAAACCTAGAAACCAGGAGGAAAGTGTCCAAAGGAGACTTGGAAACTAGGGAAGCAAGAACTGTAACTGATGGGGGAACAACAATGCAACAGCGTAACACAATAACAAGGCAATACGCAGCGAAAATAAATCCCCCCAAACTTGCAAGAATCTGTGAGGAGCAACAACAAATATATGGCAGCAAATAGAACAACACAAACATAAAAGAGACACCAAGATTTTAACGTGGAAAACCCCTTAAAGCAAGGGTAAAAACCACGGGTCATCAAGACCAAAGAAACAGCTCCACTATGATTAAATAAGGGTATAAAAGAGTCTCCAACAAGTGCACAAACCGTGCTAACAATCAACCAAAACAACCAAGTACCAATGCTTACAAATGAGAAACAAGAAGATGAAATTTACCCCAAAAACAGAGCTGTTGTGTGAAGCCAATATCTCTCACTTCAGACCTCGTCTTGAAAATCCGAACGGTAAGAATGAAGAACCACACGTCTGGAGCTGTTGCAGAAATTTCAGCCCAATCAAACGGTGAACGAATCCTCTGTCGCAATTTTATGGTGACTGTCTGGTGGGTATGCAGGTTGGCTTTCTCTCCTCTCTTCTCTCTTGTTGGCTGCTATATTCTTACTAAAATGAGACCTCTCTACAACTCTAATATGACCTCTCTCCACTTAAACAAGTGATACAAAATGGGCTTACACATTTGGGCCTTTCTCCATATAGGAAGGGAGTCCAAAACCCAATAAATCTCCCCCTCACAACTATGTGGAGATAACCGCCAAACCGACGATATCAAACAAGTTTCAAATTTCCCTCTTGGTAGTGCTTTAGTCATCATATCAGCACCATTATCATCGGTATAAACTTTAGTCAACTCCAACAACTTAGCATCCAAAGCATCACGTATCCAATGATACCTCACATCAATATGATTGGACCTAGAATGAAAAGTTGGATTCTTACCAAGATGAATAGCACTCTGACTATCAACAAACAACAAATATTTGTCTTGAACAAAACCAAGATCCTGCAAGAATTTCTTCAGCCATAGCAACTCCTTGCATGCTTCGGTAATGGCAATGAACTCTGCTTCAGTAGTGGACAATGTTACACACTTCTACAACTTAGACTGACATGCCACAGCTCCCCTTGCAAATCTAATCATATAGTCCGAAGTGGACTTCCTGGAATCAATGTCTCCAGCCATATCCGAGTCTGAGTACCCCACCAAAGTAGGCTTATCACCTCCAAAGCAAAGCTTCATACCGACGGTACCACAAAGATATCTCAAAGTCCATTTCACAGCATTGCAATGCTCTCTACTTGGATTAGACAAAAATCTACTGACTGTACCAACAGGATGTGCTATATCTGGTCTTGTACATACCATTGCATACATCAAACTACCCACAACAGATGCATAAGGAAACCGTTCCATATCTAATTTCTCTGCTTCATTTGAAGGACTTTGTTTAGCACTCAGCTTGAAATGAGTAGCAAGAGGAGTGCTTACCGCCTTGGCATTTTCCATCTGGAATCTCTGCAATACTCTTTTAACATAGTGTTCTTGTGATAGCCATAACTTTTTCTCCTTTTTGTCACGCATGATTCTTATACCAAGAATCTGTTTAGTAGCTCCCATGTCTTTCATAGAAAATGACTCGCCCAATTGCTTCTTTAACCTGTCAATCCTGGAAATATTATTCCCAACAACGAGCATGTCATTAACATATAATAACAGGATAATGAAGTCATCATTAGAAAACTTTATAACAAAGACACAATGGTCAGAAGTAGTCTTGTTATATCCTTGGTCACACATAACAGACTCAAACTTCTTATACCACTGCCTTGGAGCCTGCTTCAAACCATATAGGCTTTTTCTGAACCTACACACATAGTCTTCATTGCCTTCAATTTGAAAACCATCAGGTTGCTTCATGTAAATCTCTTCCTCCAAATTACCATGAAGGAAAGTTGTTTTCACATCCATTTGTTCTACCTCCAAATCAAGAGTAGCCGCCAAACTCAACATGGTTCTAATGGATGACATCTTTATCACAGGCGAGAAAATCTCATTAAAATCAACACCCTTTCTTTGACGGAAGCCCTTCACCACTAATCTGGCTTTATACCTCGGAGACGTAGAGTTACTCTCATGTTTCATCCTATAAATCCACATGTTTTCCAAGGCCCTCTTGCCTCTAGGCAACTTCACCAAATCATAAGTGTGATTATCATACAAGGATTTCATTTCATCTTGCATTGCATCCAACCACTTTTGTTTGTCTTCACTCTCCATGGCCTCTCCAAAACACTCAGGTTCTCCCTTATCAGTCAAGGTTGCATACTCATCAGAATGATACCTTGTAGATGGATGTCTCTGCCTGTTAGATCTCCTGAGTTGGATTTGAGGTGGTTCGGGAGCATCACCAAGATTCTCATCCTGTGACATCTCATGTTCCTCTTCATCACCATCACCTGGAACATCTAACTCATCTCCAAGCTGCTGATCATTAACATAATCATGTGGCTCGCCATTCTGAACATTACCATCAACAGTATCCGGATTATAAATAGGCAACTGAACTGGATCAACATCAAACAAGTTGCTATCATTCTTGGGTGTAGTCTTCTCCACCTTATCAATGTCTTCAATGGTTTGATCTTCCATGACCTCTACATCACGGCTTCTGACAAGCTTTTTCTCAACAGGATCATACAACCTGTAACCAAATTCATCCTGACCATAACCGGTGAAGATACACTGCTTTGTCTTTGTATCCAACTTGGATCTTTCATCCTTTGGAACATGCACAAAAGCCTTGCAATCAAAGATTCTCAAGTGATCATAACTGACATTCTTGCCAAACCAAATTTTTTCTGGCACCTCACTGTTCAAAGCAACTGCAGGACTGAGATTAATAACATGTACCACTGTGTACAGTGCCTCACCCCAGTAATGCTTGGACAACTTAGCTTTAGAAAGCATACATCTCACTCTCTCAATCAATGTCCTGTTCATCCTCTCTGCTAAACCATTCAGCTGAGGAGTTTTAGGAGGAGTCTTTTCATGTGCAATACCTTGCTGCTTGCAATAGACATCAAAAGGTCCACAATACTCACCACCATTGTCAGTACGAACGCATTTCAGCTTCTTACCTGACTGTCTCTCAACCAAAGCCTGAAATTGTTTGAACTTCTCCAGCACTTAGTCTTTTGTCTTCAAAGCATAGACCCATAATTTCCTGGAACAATCATCAATAAAGGCAACAAGGTAGAGGGAACCACTAAAGGATTTTACCTTCAATGGGCCACACACATCAGAATGCACCAACTGAAGCAACTCTGACTTCCTTGAGGGAGGATGCTTCTTGAAGGATACTCTAGTCTGTCTACCAGCCATGCAATGAGAACACTTCTCCAACTTTGCACTCTTCAATCCCGGAAGCACATCCTTTTTAGCTAAGCAATTTAACCCCTTTTCACTGATACGACTAAGCCTTCGGTGCCACAAAGATACCTCCATATCCACAGCATTCACATTGTCTTTAGCTATTGTCCAATACATATTAGAAATTTTCTCCCCTCTAGCCACAACCAAGTTACCTTTACTGAGTTTCCATTTTCCAGAACCAAAGTGATTATCATAACCACCCTCATCAAGCAATTGCACAGAGATCAAATTAAAGCGGACATCCGGAGCATGTTTGACTCCTTTAAGCAATAACTGTAATTCCATGTTGGTTTGCAAGCAAACATCACCAACACCAATCACCTTAGACACACCATCATTACCCATCTTCATCACTCCAAAGTCACCTGAAGTATAAGATGTGAAGAACTCCATCCTCAGTGTAATATGCAATGTAGCACCACTATCAATTACCCACATGCTCTCATCTGATACAAGATTAACCGACTCATGGTCACTGAGAATAACAAGATCATCACCAGTAGCAGTAATGACACGGTCATCATCATTATGATCCCTCTCTTTCTGCTTACCCTTCTTGTATTTGTTCTCCTTTTTTCCACAGAAAACAATTCTTCTGTATGTGCCCTGTTTTGTGACACTAATGACACTCCACATTCTTGTATCGAGACTTGGACTTGCTCCTGCTTTTCTCTCTACCACCCTTCGGTTCTTTTCTCTGACTTCTCCCCCTATTTTCAATGACAAGCACCTCAGACTAAGATGAAGTACCCTGTACCTTCCTTTTCATCTCCTCATTAAGAACACCACCCTTTGCCATTTCTAAAGAAACAACACCATTAGGGGTTGAACTTGTAATAGAAACTCGAAATGTCTTCCAAGACTCTGGTAGAGATAACAATAGAAATAGTCCCAAAAGCTCATCATCAAACTTGATACCCATTCCTGACATCTGATCAAGGAGCCCTTGAAATTCATTCAAGTGATCTGAAATGGAAGTCCCCTCCTTGTACCTCAAACTAGTAAAGCTCTTCAGCAAGTACAATTTATTATTCCCAGATTTAGAGGCATACAAGGACTCTATCTTTGCCCACAAAGATTTTGCATGTGTCTCATTTGCAATGTGATTATAAACATTATCTTCTACAAATTGCAGAATAAAACCACACACCTGTTGATGTTCAAAATCTTATTCTTCATCCGACTTGGCATCTGGCTTCTGAGTAGCAAAACAGGAAGATGTATATTCTTCAGAAAGAGCAGATCCTTCATCTTGCCTTTTCACAAATGATAATTAGTGCTATTCAAACAGACCATCTTTGTATTTGCTTACATCATTCAAGCAAGTCAAAATGGCCCAAGCCAAGTAGCTCTGATGCCACTCTGATGGGGGGAACAACAATGCAACAGCGTAACACAACAACAAGGCAATACGCAGCGGAAATAAATCCCCCCAAACTTGCAAGAAAAGGAGGAACCTCAAGATGATAGGAAGGAAAAGAAACTGAAATTAGTTGATGAAAATTCTATCCTGAGAAAGACAAAGAGTCAGCTTTTGAAAGAAGGGGGCAAGCCGCAAGAGATTCCTTCTTATGTGAAAGTGCCATATCCAATCGAGAAGAAGAGGAAAAAGAAAGAAGAGCAATCTAATAGGTTCTTGGATACCTTCAAACAATTGCATATAAATATTCCCTTTGCTGAAGAATTAGAGAGTATGCCATCAAATGCCAAGTTCATGAGAGAATGGCTTGAAAAGAAGAGAAAGATTGAATCAAGTGAGGTAGTGGCTTTGACTGAAAACTGTAGCTCAATTCTCCAACACAAGCTTCCACCTAAGTTGAGGGATCCGGATCCTTTACCATTCCTTGCGTCATTGGAGATGTAATAAAGGCTAGAGCCCTATGCGACCTTGGGGCAAGTATTAATCTAATGCCATTATCCATGATGAAGAAGCTTGGAATTCATGATGTGGAACCAACCATGATCTCATTGCAACTTGCAGATAGATCAATTAGGAGACCATATGGTTTGGTGGAGGATTTACTTGTGAAAGTAGGAAAGTTCATATTTCCCATGGATTTCTTTGTGATGGACATTGAGGAAGATGTGAGCATTCCGTTGATTTTTGGAAGACCCTTCTTGGCTACCGCCGGAGCTTTGATAGATGTATCAAAAGGCAAGATTATACTAAAGGTGAATGAAGAACAAATGGTTGTGAACATGTTTGATAAGGAGCCTATGGGAACTTCACCAATTACTCATGCTCAAGTTCAATTTGTGCAAAGCCAGGAAATCCAAGAAGTTCGCAAGGATGAACATGAGAAGAAAAAGAAGAGCAATGGGAACAGAAAGAAAAAGAAGAAGAGGAAGTCTCCATGGTCATCTCAATTCCAACCACTTTGGCCAAAAGAAGATGATTCATCAAAGAAGGGCAATACACCATTGGTTAATGGTGGGAATAATGTGACCAGTGGTGGCAAGAAAAGCAACAAAAATGCTCCATTTTTCTGTTACCTTGAGCATTAAATAATCGGCGTCAAGCTAGTGACGTTAAAGAAGCGCTTCTTGGGAGGCAACCCAAGATTAGATTAGATTTTATTTGAATTTTTTTTTTTTTTTTTATCTTTCATCACACATTATGATGCATCTTACTGTGTAAAGTTCATTCTGACATTTGGTACAGATTTGAGTAGGCCAAAGAATTAGCAGCAGAGGAAGTGGGAGAATTTGAAGGTAAACTGCTAACGCTGGGCGCTCGGCTTGACGCCAGCGTAGGGAAAAGTCGAGACTACCGGGATGAGTGGCGCTGGGCGCTCCAGCAGAAGGACGAGCGCTGCACATTTCTGCGGCTTACGGACGACTAGCGCTGGGCGCTAGACAGCAGAGCTGGGCGCTGGGGAGAGAGCTGAGCGCTGGACTTCATACAAAGGCGAAAAAAAAAAAAATATTTTTGGATGCGCACATACTCATCCATTATGCAGACGAAAGGGGGTGCTCTGAACTCTATTAATTTTCTTTGCCCTCCCTGATTTGTTAGTAGTTGTCGGAATAAATTGCCCAAACTTGCATATTTTGCACAATCTTGTGTTTTTGAGTTGATTTTTGTGTAGATTCTCTTGTGAGCATGACTCTTTTGCTTCGCTGAAATTTCTAACATGATGCATTTTAGACTTACTGAGTATATGATTTCATTGAAACCGTTGATCCTTGTGAATTGTTTGTGACAATTTTTCATGCTATAATTGATGCAATGTTGAATGCATGGATTTTCTCTGGCACATCACCATAAACTGTGAGCTTTTGAGCCCAAATGCTCTGGCACATTATCCAGATGACTTGATTTCTTTCATGTGTGATTGTCCATCACTTGCATGTTCTCACCTTTTCTTGCCTTGCATGCTTGTCATTATTGCAATGTTCTTGCATATGCATAAATGATTGAGGCATTAATTCTTTGTTTAAGCTTAGTGCCATAATTGCCAACCTATCATTTACCATTGTTAAGCCAAATTGAGCCTTGACCTAGTGTTCTTGGTATGATAGTTCATTACAAGCCTAAAAAGCGAAAAAACCATTTTGTCCCACTACTTTAGCTTAGAGGAATGTTTGGACTTAAGTTTGGGGTTGTTCTCTTGCTTAGGGACAAGCAAGCAAATTAAGTTTGGGGTGGTAAGTAGGCCACTAAAGAGGCCTAGCCTACTAGAAAAAAAAAAATGAAAAAGAAAAAAAAAGGAAAAATAGAAAAAGCCAAAAAGAGGAAAAGGAAAGAGAAAGTATACAAAGAAAGAAAAAGGCAAAATAGAAAGAAAAGAAAATTAAAACAAGAAGCAACAAGAGAAAAAGAGAAAAAGAAATAGTTGGAAATGAATAAAAAGGGAATAGCACAAATTGTGTGCTTATGTGCTTGTAGCTAGACTAGGCAAGTGAAAATTCCAAAAGAGTCCAAATAGTCCTTGAAGCCAAAGTAGCATAGCATATATATCCTTATTCTCATCCACCCGTACCTAAGCCCCATTACATCCAAATAAAAGACCTCATGATATGTGTTGCATTGACAGTTGTGATGTGTGTTTTTAGCATCTTGTCAAGATTAGGATTGAGGAGTGCATGATGATTGGAATTGAGAGCAAACATGACCAAGTGAGGATGTGTGAAACACTGAAACAGAGAGGTTGCAAGGGATAATTTTGTGCATTCAATGGAGCTAATTTTGTACTATGTTTGATTGTTCTAAAGCATGAAACTTGTGATCAATTGGAATTTATGAATGATTGTGTGATGCTTGTCTATTTTGCAAAAGTGTCAAGGAATTGAAGTCTTGCATGAGTAATTTGCTTCACAAGAGAATTGACCATGAAAATCTATCTCATTCACCCCTGTTTTGAATTTAATTGTTTGCTTGAGGACAAGCAAAATTTCTAAGTTTGGGGTTGTGATGAATGTGTAAAATATGTTAGTTTGGAAGTGTAATTAGGAAAGAGTTTGTAAATAATCCTAGAAATTATAGGAAAAGTGATAAGAAAATGTACACATTCATTTGAATAGAGTTTTGATACTTAGATTTCAATTTATATTGAAATTATACTTAAAAGAGGTTGAAAATGTGCAGGAATAGTACCCCAGCGCTCAGCTTTGGAATTGGACGCTCAGCACGGACAGAAACGGAAGAAAAATGCATCCTGCAGAGCATGGGCCAGCGCGCCCACTGGCATTTTGGAGTGAACTAGCGCCCAGCTCTAGGAGATAGCGCCCAGCGCTAGTGCTTCAGGAGCGAGAAGATGTTTGGCGCCCAGCGCAGCTGGGGCGCCAGCAAGGCAGACAAGCGGGAACCCAAGATAAATACGTTTTCAACAGATTCGAAAAGGGACTTTTGGTCATTTTTACTCTGATTCTAATCTGTGTTCTCTGAGAGGGTGTTGAAACCAGGGAGTTCAAGAGCTTTCGGAAGAGAGGATTGAAGAATCCATGGCTTCTCTACCTCAGATTTCTTCTATTTCTTCTAGATTTCATCTCGTAGATATGAGTTTCTAAATTCCATAGGTTAGGATAGGATGAGTTCAATCAGATCTTGATGTAAGTTCGTTCCAACTCCGATTTCAATTCGATTCGTTCAAATTGAGTAATCTTTTCAATGCTTAATGCTTTTCCTGAATTGGCCATTCATGAAATTGATCGTATGAATGAATGCATAATTGGAAAATGTGTGTTCATGCTAGAACTGAAATAGATTACCACTTGTGAGGTCGATTCTAGGAATAGAACTTCATTGCAGTGCATTCCTTGTAAGTCTTGTGCTTCTTGCTTGTGCTAATTTTGATTCACCTAAGGAATTAGGGTTCATAATTTGTAACAAAGGATTATCACCTAAGGAATTAGGGATAGATCTAAATCAGTGGCTTGATTGTCAATTAAATGAATTGAATTGAATATTAGGGTTATGTGAGTTACATCAAGTGAAGATTGAGTGATTCCGATTCCTAACCGTCTTAAATACTTGATTCCTCTTAATTGTTCATTTGTTTTCCATTGTATTGATTGTGTGATAACAGAAAACCTATTTCGATTACCTTTGTAACAACACTTAATTCAACATCTCAGTTAAATGCAGGAACTATGAGTTTTATCCGTTCAAATATCGATTGCTTAGTTGTCATTGTTACTTGAATCTCAATCCTCGAGGGACGATACTCTACTCTCATTATTATTACTTGTACGATTTGGTGCACTTGCCAAACCTTCAACAAGTTTTTGGCGCCGTTGCCGGGGATTGTTGATCAATAGCAACAAAAACAAAAGCATTTGTTAATTTGAACATTATTTTTTCGTTGATTAATTTTCTGTTTCTCTGCGAAAATTTTGAATTAGTGCATGCTCTGAAATTCTCTTGAAAATCTTGTGCGAGTGTATGCGAGGTAAAGCAACAAGCGAGCTGTTATTTGATCCAGAAATTGAGAAAACAACAAAGAAGAATCGAAAGAAAACAAGAGAGCAAAAACAGAGAAATAAAAATTTGGCAAAAGAAAATCCTTCTTCATCTCAAGTCCAGCAAGAGGTGATCATGGCTGGAAATGTGGATAGGAACCGGAGAACATTGGGAGAGTATTCCAGTGGTCCAACCAACCGGAATCACTCAAGCATTGTTAGACCACCGGTAGCTGCGAACAACTTTGAGATCAAACCGGCTTTACTCAATATTATGCAGCAAAATCAGTTTGGAGGAAGTGAAGCCGAAGATCCAGAATAGTCATATCTCGAATTTCATAGAGATATGTGAGACTCTCAAGATCAATGGGGCCACCGATGATGCGATACGACTGCGGTTGTTTCCTTTTTCACTAAGAGATAGAGCCAAAGCATGGCTCCAATCTCAACCTCAAGGAAGCATCACAACTTGGGACGATTTGGAAGAGAAGTTCTTAGCAAGGTATTTCCCACCGTCCAAGTTTGTGAAGATGAGGGGTGAAATCTCAAGCTTTATGCAACGTGATGCTGAAACCTTATATGATGCTTGGGAGAGATTCAAGGAGTTTCTAAGAAAGTGTCCCAATCACGGCTTTGATGATCTTCAACAAATGCAGATTTTTTGTAATGGATTGAGGCCATCAACAAAGCTTATGTTGGATGCTTCGGCGGGAGGTTCTATGAATTCCAAAACAGCGGAAGAGGCCTTAAGGTTGATTGAAGCTATGGCATCCAATGATTATCTTATGAACCATGACAGAGGGAACACATCAAAGAGAGGGATATGGGAGCTTGAGTCTCAAAATGCAATATTAGCTCAAAACAAAATCATCACAAATCAATTGGATGCAATCACACAGCAACTAAAGGCTATGAGTCTAGGACCAACACAAGGACAACAAGTCATGAGTTGTGATTTTTGTGGAGGAGGGCATGATAATGGTAATTGTGAAGCATCTCTAAGTTCTCAAGAGGAAGCAAAGTACATGGGGAATTTTCCTAGACAAGGGCAGAATTTGTACTCCAACTCTTATAATCAAAATTGGAAGAAGCACCCTAACTTTCCTTGGTCACAAGAAGCTCCACAAGACAATACACCTTCACAACAACCACTACTTCAAAATCAACCACATCGTGATACCGATGAGAGGATGAACAAGTGGGAGAGCACTCTTGCACAATTCATTCAAGTCACCCAATCTAACTTCAAGAATACCGATGCATCGATAAAGAACCTTGAAGTGCAGATTGGACAGCTTTCTAGTGCATTAAGTGCAGGAGTTTCTGGAAAAACCACTAATAATCCAAAGGAGGAGTGCAAAACCATCATGTTGCTAAGTGGAGAGCTAGTAGAGCCGGGTGTTAAGCATTCCTCAAGTCAAAATGCTGAAAATTCTGCATTGAGAAAGGAGATAGTTGATACTGAAGAGAAAGAAGAAAGTTCAAAAAGGAAAGAAAAGGAGGAACCTCAAGATGATAGGAAGGAAAAGAAACTGAAATTAGTTGATGAAAATTCTATCCTGAGAAAGACAAAGAGTCAGCTTTTGAAAGAAGGGGGCAAGCCGCAAGAGATTCCTTCTTATGTGAAAGTGCCATATCCAATCGAGAAGAAGAGGAAAAAGAAAGAAGAGCAATCTAATAGGTTCTTGGATACCTTCAAACAATTGCATATAAATATTCCCTTTCTTGAAGAATTAGAGAGTATGCCATCAAATGCCAAGTTCATGAGAGAATGGCTTGAAAAGAAGAGAAAGATTGAATCAAGTGAGGTAGTGGCTTTGACTGAAAACTCGTAGCTCAATTCTCCAACACAAGCTTCCACCTAAGTTGAGGGATCCCGGATCCTTTACCATTCCTTGCGTCATTGGAGATGTAATAAAGGCTAGAGCCCTATGCGACCTTGGGGCAAGTATTAATCTAATGCCATTATCCATGATGAAGAAGCTTGGAATTCATGATGTGGAACCAACCATGATCTCATTGCAACTTGCAGATAGATCAATTAGGAGACCATATGGTTTGGTGGAGGATTTACTTGTGAAAGTAGGAAAGTTCATATTTCCCATGGATTTCTTTGTGATGGACATTGAGGAAGATGTGAGCATTCCGTTGATTTTTGGAAGACCCTTCTTGGCTCACATGAGCTTTGATAGATGTATCAAAAGGCAAGATTATACTAAAGGTGAATGAAGAACAAATGGTTGTGAACATGTTTGATAAGGAGCCTATGGGAACTTCACCAATTACTCATGCTCAAGTTCAATTTGTGCAAAGCCAGGAAATCCAAGAAGTTCGCAAGGATGAACATGAGAAGAAAAAGAAGAGCAATGGGAACAGAAAGAAAAAGAAGAAGAGGAAGTCTCCATGGTCATCTCAATTCCAACCACTTTGGCCAAAAGAAGATGATTCATCAAAGAAGGGCAATACACCATTGGTTAATGGTGGGAATAATGTGACCAAGTGGTGGCAAGAAAAGCAACAAAAATGCTCCATTTTTCTGTTACCTTGAGCATTAAATAATCGGCGTCAAGCTAGTGACGTTAAAGAAGCGCTTCTTGGGAGGCAACCCAAGATTAGATTAGATTTTATTTGATTTTTTTTTTTTTTTATCTTTCATCACACATTATGATGCATCTTACTGTGTAAAGTTCATTCGACATTTGGTACAGATTTGAGTAGGCCAAAGAATTAGCAGCGAGAGGAAGTGGGAGAATTTGAAGGTAACCCCGCTAACGCTGGGCGCTCGGCTTGACGCTGAGCGTAGAGGAAAAGTCGAGACTACCAGGATGAGTGGCGCTGGGCGCTCCGCAGAAGGACGAGCGCTGCACATTTCTGCAGCTTCACGGACAGACTAGCGCTGGGCGCTAGACAGCAGAGAGCTGGGCGCGGGGAGAGAGAGCGAGCGCTGGACTTCATACAAAGGCGAAAAAAAAAAATATTTTTGGATGCGCACATACTCATCCATTATGCAGACGAAAGGGGGTGCTCTGAACTCTATTAATTTTCTTTGCCCTCCCTGATTTGTTAGTAGTTGTCGGAATAAATTGCCCAAACTTGCATATTTTGCACAATCTTGTGTTTTTGAGTTGATTTTTGTGTAGATTCTCTTGTGAGCATGACTCTTTTGCTTCGCTGAAATTTCTAACATGATGCATTTTAGACTTACTGAGTATATGATTTCATTGAAACCGTTGATCCTTGTGAATTGTTTGTGACAATTTTTCATGCTATAATTGATGCAATGTTGAATGCATGGATTTTCTCTGGCACATCACCATAAACTGTGAGCTTTTGAGCCCAAATGCTCTGGCACATTATCCAGATGACTTGATTTCTTTCATGTGTGATTGTCCATCACTTGCATGTTCTCACCTTTTCTTGCCTTGCATGCTTGTCATTATTGCAATGTTCTTGCATATGCATAAATGATTGAGGCATTAATTCTTTGTTTAAGCTTAGTGCCATAATTGCCAACCTATCATTTACCATTGTTAAGCCAAATTGAGCCTTGACCTAGTGTTCTTGGTATGATAGTTCATTACAAGCCTAAAAAGCGAAAAAACCATTTTGTCCCACTACTTTAGCTTAGAGGAATGTTTGGACTTAAGTTTGGGGTTGTTCTCTTGCTTAGGGACAAGCAAGCAAATTAAGTTTGGGGTGGTAAGTAGGCCACTAAAGAGGCCTAGCCTACTAGAAAAAAAAAATGAAAAAGAAAAAAAAAAGAAAAATAGAAAAAGCCAAAAAGAGGAAAAGGAAAGAGAAAGTATACAAAGAAAGAAAAAGGCAAAATAGAAAGAAAAGAAAATTAAAACAAGAAGCAACAAGAGAAAAAGAGAAAAAGAAATAGTTGGAAATGAATAAAAAGGGAATAGCACAAATTGTGTGCTTATGTGCTTGTAGCTAGACTAGGCAAGTGAAAATTCCAAAAGAGTCCAAATAGTCCTTGAAGCCAAAGTAGCATAGCATATATATCCTTATTCTCATCCACCCGTACCTAAGCCCCATTACATCCAAATAAAAGACCTCATGATATGTGTTGCATTGACAGTTGTGATGTGTGTTCTTAGCATCTTGTCAAGATTAGGATTGAGGAGTGCATGATGATTGGAATTGAGAGCAAACATGACCAAGTGAGGATGTGTGAAACACTGAAACAGAGAGGTTGCAAGGGATAATTTTGTGCATTCAATGGAGCTAATTTTGTACTATGTTTGATTGTTCTAAAGCATGAAACTTGTGATCAATTGGAATTTATGAATGATTGTGTGATGCTTGTCTATTTTGCAAAAGTGTCAAGGAATTGAAGTCTTGCATGAGTAATTTGCTTCACAAGAGAATTGACCATGAAAATCTATCTCATTCACCCCTGTTTTGAATTTAATTGTTTGCTTGAGGACAAGCAAAATTTCTAAGTTTGGGGTTGTGATGAATGTGTAAAATATGTTAGTTTGGAAGTGTAATTAGGAAAGAGTTTGTAAATAATCCTAGAAATTATAGGAAAAGTGATAAGAAAATGTACACATTCATTTGAATAGAGTTTTGATACTTAGATTTCAATTTATATTGAAATTATACTTAAAAGAGGTTGAAAATGTGCAGGAATAGTACCCCAGCGCTCAGCTTTGGAATTGGACGCTCAGCACGGACAGAAACGGAAGAAAAATGCATCCTGCAGAGCATGGGCCAGCGCCCAGCGCTGGCATTTTGGAGTGAACTAGCGCCCAGCTCTAGGAGATAGCGCCCAGCGCTAGTGCTTCAGGAGCAGAAGATGTTTGGGCGCCCAGCGCAGGCTAGGGGCGCCCAGCGAAGGCAGACAAGCAGAACCAGTATAAATACGTTTTCAACAGATTCGAAAAGGGACTTTTGGTCATTTTTACTCTGATTCTAATCTGTGTTCTCTGAGAGGGTGTTGAAACCAGGGAGTTCAAGAGCTTTCGGAAGAGAGGATTGAAGAATCCATGGCTTCTCTACCTCAGATTTCTTCTATTTCTTCTAGATTTCATCTCGTAGATATGAGTTTCTAAATTCCATAGGTTAGGATAGGATGAGTTCAATCAGATCTTGATGTAAGTTCGTTCCAACTCTGATTTCAATTCAGATTCGTTCAAATTGAGTAATCTTTTCAATGCTTAATGCTTTTCCTGAATTGGCCATTCATGAAATTGATCGTATGAATGAATGCATAATTGGAAAATGTGTGTTCATGCTAGAACTGAAATAGATTACCACTGTGAGGTCGATTCTAGGAATAGAACTTCATTGCAGTGCATTCCTTGTAAGTCTTGTGCTTACTGCTTGTGCTAATTTTGATTCACCTAAGGAATTAGGGTTCATAATTTGTAACAAAGGATTATCACCTAAGGAATTAGGGATAGATCTAAATCAGTGGCTTGAATGTCAATTAAATGAATTGAATTGAATATTAGGGTTTCTGTGAGTTACATCAAGTGAAGATTGAGTGATTCCGATTCCTAACCGTCTTAAATACTTGATTCCTCTTAATTGTTCATTTGTTTTCCATTGTATTGATTGTGTGATAACAGAAAACCTATTTCGATTACCTTTGTAACAACACTTAATTCAACATCTCGATTAAATGCAGGAACTATGAGTTTTATCCGTTCAAATATCGATTGCTTAGTTGTCATTGTTACTTGAATCTCAATCCTCGAGGGACGATACTCTACTCTCATTATTATTACTTGTACGATTTGGTGCACGTGCCAAACCTTCAACAAGTTTTTGGCGCCGTTCTGTGGGGATTGTTGATCAATAGCAACAAAAACAAAAGCATTTGTTAATTTGAACATTATTTTTCTGTTGATTAATTTTCTGTTTCTCTGCGAAAATTTTGAATTAGTGCATGCTCGGAAATTCTCTTGTCAATCTTGTGCAGTGTATGCGAGGTAAAGCAACAAGCGAGCTGTTATTTGATCCAGAAATTGAGAAAACAGCAAAGAAGAATCGAAAGAAAACAAGAGAGCAAAAACAGAGAAATAAAAATTTGGCAAAAGAAAATCCTTCTTCATCTCAAGTCCAGCAAGAGGTGATCATGGCTGGAAATGTGGATAGGAACCGGAGAACATTGGGAGAGTATTCCAGGTGGTCCAACCAACCGGAATCACTCAAGCATTGTTAGACCACCGGTAGCTGCGAACAACTTTGAGATCAAACCGGCTTTACTCAATATTATGCAGCAAAATCAGTTTGGAGGAAGTGAAGCCGAAGATCCGAATAGTCATATCTCGAATTTCATAGAGATATGTGAGACTCTCAAGATCAATGGGGCCACCGATGATGCGATACGACTGCGGTTGTTTCCTTTTTCACTAAGAGATAGAGCCAAAGCATGGCTCCAATCTCAACCTCAAGGAAGCATCACAACTTGGGACGATTTGGAAGAGAAGTTCTTAGCAAGGTATTTCCCACCGTCCAAGTTTGTGAAGATGAGGGTGAAATCTCAAACTTTATGCAACGTGATCTTTGAAACCTTATATGATGCTTGGGAGAGATTCAAGGAGTTTCTAAGAAAGTGTCCCAATCACGGCTTTGATGATCTTCAACAAATGCAGATTTTTTGTAATGGATTGAGGCCATCAACAAAGCTTATGTTGGATGCTTCGGCGGGAGGTTCTATGAATTCCAAAACAGCGGAAGAGGCCTTAAGGTTGATTGAAGCTATGGCATCCAATGATTATCTTATGAACCATGACAGAGGGAACACATCAAAGAGAGGGATATGGGAGCTTGAGTCTCAAAATGCAATATTAGCTCAAAACAAAATCATCACAAATCAATTGGATGCAATCACACAGCAACTAAAGGCTATGAGTCTAGGACCAACACAAGGACAACAAGTCATGAGTTGTGATTTTTGTGGAGGAGGGCATGATAATGGTAATTGTGAAGCATCTCTAAGTTCTCAAGAGGAAGCAAAGTACATGGGGAATTTTCCTAGACAAGGGCAGAATTTGTACTCCAACTCTTATAATCAAAATTGGAAGAAGCACCCTAACTTTCCTTGGTCACAAGAAGCTCCACAAGACAATACACCTTCACAACAACCACTACTTCAAAATCAACCACATCGTGATACCGATGAGAGGATGAACAAGTGGGAGAGCACTCTTGCACAATTCATTCAAGTCACCCAATCTAACTTCAAGAATACCGATGCATCGATAAAGAACCTTGAAGTGCAGATTGGACAGCTTTCTAGTGCATTAAGTGCAGGAGTTTCGGAATAACCACTAATAATCCAAAGGAGGAGTGCAAAACCATCATGTTGCTAAGTGGAGAGCTAGTAGAGCCGGGTGTTAAGCATTCCTCAAGTCAAAATGCTGAAAATTCTGCATTGAGAAAGGAGATAGTTGATACTGAAGAGAAAGAAGAAAGTTCAAAAAGGAAAGAAAAGGAGGAACCTCAAGATGATAGGAAGGAAAAGAAACTGAAATTAGTTGATGAAAATTCTATCCTGAGAAAGACAAAGAGTCAGCTTTTGAAAGAAGGGGGCAAGCCGCAAGAGATTCCTTCTTATGTGAAAGTGCCATATCCAATCGAGAAGAAGAGGAAAAAGAAAGAAGAGCAATCTAATAGGTTCTTGGATACCTTCAAACAATTGCATATAAATATTCCCTTTGCTGAAGAATTAGAGAGTATGCCATCAAATGCCAAGTTCATGAGAGAATGGCTTGAAAAGAAGAGAAAGATTGAATCAAGTGAGGTAGTGGCTTTGACTGAAAACTGTAGCTCAATTCTCCAACACAAGCTTCCACCTAAGTTGAGGGATCCCGGATCCTTTACCATTCCTTGCGTCATTGGAGATGTAATAAAGGCTAGAGCCCTATGCGACCTTGGGGCAAGTATTAATCTAATGCCATTATCCATGATGAAGAAGCTTGGAATTCATGATGTGGAACCAACCATGATCTCATTGCAACTTGCAGATAGATCAATTAGGAGACCATATGGTTTGGTGGAGGATTTACTTGTGAAAGTAGGAAAGTTCATATTTCCCATGGATTTCTTTGTGATGGACATTGAGGAAGATGTGAGCATTCCGTTGATTTTTGGAAGACCCTTCTTGGCTACCGCCGGAGCTTTGATAGATGTATCAAAAGGCAAGATTATACTAAAGGTGAATGAAGAACAAATGGTTGTGAACATGTTTGATAAGGAGCCTATGGGAACTTCACCAATTACTCATGCTCAAGTTCAATTTGTGCAAAGCCAGGAAATCCAAGAAGTTCGCAAGGATGAACATGAGAAGAAAAAGAAGAGCAATGGGAACAGAAAGAAAAAGAAGAAGAGGAAGTCTCCATGGTCATCTCAATTCCAACCACTTTGGCCAAAAGAAGATGATTCATCAAAGAAGGGCAATACACCATTGGTTAATGGTGGGAATAATGTGACCAGTGGTGGCAAGAAAAGCAACAAAAATGCTCCATTTTTCTGTTACCTTGAGCATTAAATAATCGGCGTCAAGCTAGTGACGTTAAAGAAGCGCTTCTTGGGAGGCAACCCAAGATTAGATTAGATTTTATTTGAATTTTTTTTTTTTTTTTATCTTTCATCACACATTATGATGCATCTTACTGTGTAAAGTTCATTCTGACATTTGGTACAGATTTGAGTAGGCCAAAGAATTAGCAGCAGAGGAAGTGGGAGAATTTGAAGGTAAGCGCACGCTGGGCGCTCGGCTTGACGCCCGGCGTAGAGGAAAAGTCGAGACTACCGGGATGAGTGGCGGCTGGCGCTCCGCAGAGAAGGACGAGCGCTGCACATTTCTTGCAGCCTTCTGGACAGACTAGCGCTGGGCGCTAGACAGCAGAGTCGGGCGCTGGGAGAGAGCCGAGCGCTGGACTTCATACAAAGGCGAAAAAAAAAAATATTTTTGGATGCGCACATACTCATCCATTATGCGAGACGAAAGGGTGCTCCGAACTCTATTAATTTTCTTTGCCCTCCCCGATTTGTTAGTAGTTGTCGGAATAAATTGCCCAAACTTGCATATTTTGCACAATCTTGTGTTTTTGAGTTGATTTTTGTGTAGATTCTCTTGTGAGCATGACTCTTTTGCTTCGCTGAAATTTCTAACATGATGCATTTTAGACTTAATGAGTATATGATTTCATTGAAACCGTTGATCCTTGTGAATTGTTTGTGACAATTTTTCATGCTATAATTGATGCAATGTTGAATGCATGGATTTTCTCGGCACATCACCATAAACCTGTGAGCTTTTGAGCCCAAATGCTCGGCACATTATCCAGATGACTTGATTTCTTTCATGTGTGATTGTCCATCACTTGCATGTTCTCACCTTTTCTTGCCTTGCATGCTTGTCATTATTGCAATGTTCTTGCATATGCATAAATGATTGAGGCATTAATTCTTTGTTTAAGCTTAGTGCCATAATTGCCAACCTATCATTTACCATTGTTAAGCCAAATTGAGCCTTGACCTAGTGTTCTTGGTATGATAGTTCATTACAAGCCTAAAAAGCGAAAAAACCATTTTGTCCCACTACTTTAGCTTAGAGGAATGTTTGGACTTAAGTTTGGGGTTGTTCTCTTGCTTAGGGACAAGCAAGCAAATTAAGTTTGGGGTGGTAAGTAGGCCACTAAAGAGGCCTAGCCTACTAGAAAAAAAAATGAAAAAGAAAAAAAAAAGAAAAATAGAAAAAGCCAAAAAGAGGAAAAGGAAAGAGAAAGTATACAAAGAAAGAAAAAGGCAAAATAGAAAGAAAAGAAAATTAAAACAAGAAGCAACAAGAGAAAAAGAGAAAAAGAAATAGTTGGAAATGAATAAAAAGGGAATAGCACAAATTGTGTGCTTATGTGCTTGTAGCTAGACTAGGCAAGTGAAAATTCCAAAAGAGTCCAAATAGTCCTTGAAGCCAAAGTAGCATAGCATATATATCCTTATTCTCATCCACCCGTACCTAAGCCCCATTACATCCAAATAAAAGACCTCATGATATGTGTTGCATTGACAGTTGTGATGTGTGTTCTTAGCATCTTGTCAAGATTAGGATTGAGGAGTGCATGATGATTGGAATTGAGAGCAAACATGACCAAGTGAGGATGTGTGAAACACTGAAACAGAGAGGTTGCAAGGGATAATTTTGTGCATTCAATGGAGCTAATTTTGTACTATGTTTGATTGTTCTAAAGCATGAAACTTGTGATCAATTGGAATTTATGAATGATTGTGTGATGCTTGTCTATTTTGCAAAAGTGTCAAGGAATTGAAGTCTTGCATGAGTAATTTGCTTCACAAGAGAATTGACCATGAAAATCTATCTCATTCACCCCTGTTTTGAATTTAATTGTTTGCTTGAGGACAAGCAAAATTTCTAAGTTTGGGGTTGTGATGAATGTGTAAAATATGTTAGTTTGGAAGTGTAATTAGGAAAGAGTTTGTAAATAATCCTAGAAATTATAGGAAAAGTGATAAGAAAATGTACACATTCATTTGAATAGAGTTTTGATACTTAGATTTCAATTTATATTGAAATTATACTTAAAAGAGGTTGAAAATGTGCAGGAATAGTACCCCACCTCTCGCTTTTGGAATTGGACGCTCAAAGACGGACAGAAACGGAAGAAAAATGTATCCTGCAGAGCATGGGCCAGCGCCCAGCGCTGGCATTTTGGAGTGAACTAGCGCCCAGCTCTAGGAGATAGCGCCCAGCGCTAGTGCTTCAGGAGCAGAAGATGTTTGGGCGCCCAGCGCAGGCTAGGGGGCGCCAAAAAGGCGAACAAGCGAGAACCAGTATAAATACGTTTTGAACAGATTCGAAAAGGGACTTTTGGTCATTTTTACTCTGATTCTAATCTGTGTTCTCTGAGAGGGTGTTGAAACCAGGGAGTTCAAGAGCTTTCGGAAGAGAGGATTGAAGAATCCATGGCTTCTCTACCTCAGATTTCTTCTATTTCTTCTAGATTTCATCTCGTAGATATGAGTTTCTAAATTCCATAGGTTAGGATAGGATGAGTTCAATCGGATCTTGATGTAAGTTCGTTCCAACTCGATTTCAATTCAGATTCGTTCAAATTGAGTAATCTTTTCAATGCTTAATGCTTTTCCTGAATTGGCCATTCATGAAATTGATCGTATGAATGAATGCATAATTGGAAAATGTGTGTTCATGCTAGAACTGAAATAGATTACCACTGTGAGGTCGATTCTAGGAAAAGAACTTCATTGCAAAGTGCATTCCTTGTAAGTCTTGTGCTTCTTGCTTGTGCTAATTTTGATTCACCTAAGGAATTAGGGTTCATAATTTGTAACAAAGGATTATCACCTAAGGAATTAGGGATAGATCTAAATCGGTGGCTTGATTGTCAATTAAATGAATTGAATTGAATATTAGGGTTCTCGTGAGTTACATCAAGTGAAGATTGAGTGATTCCGATTCCTAACCGTCTTAAATACTTGATTCCTCTTAATTGTTCATTTGTTTTCCATTGTATTGATTGTGTGATAACAGAAAACCTATTTCGATTACCTTTGTAACAACACTTAATTCAACATCTCAGTTAAATGCAGGAACTATGAGTTTTATCCGTTCAAATATCGATTGCTTAGTTGTCATTGTTACTTGAATCTCAATCCTCGAGGGACGATACTCTACTCTCATTATTATTACTTGTACGATTTGGTGCACTTGCCAAACCTTCAACAAGTTTTTGGCGCCGTTGCCGGGGATTGTTGATCAATAGCAACAAAAACAAAAGCATTTGTTAATTTGAACATTATTTTTCTGTTGATTAATTTTCTGTTTCTCTGCGAAAATTTTGAATTAGTGCATGCTCTGAAATTCTCTTGAAAATCTTGTGCAGTGTATGCGAGGTAAAGCAACAAGCGAGCTGTTATTTTATCCGAAATTGAGAAAAAAAAGCAAAGAAGAATCGAAAGAAAACAAGAGAGCAAAAACAGAGAAATAAAAATTTGGCAAAAGAAAATCCTTCTTCATCTCAAGTCCAGCAAGAGGTGATCATGGCTGGAAATGTGGATAGGAACCGGAGAACATTGGGAGAGTATTCCAGGTGGTCCAACCAACCGGAATCACTCAAGCATTGTTAGACCACCGGTAGCTGCGAACAACTTTGAGATCAAACCGGCTTTACTCAATATTATGCAGCAAAATCAGTTTGGAGGAAGTGAAGCCGAAGATCCAGAATAGTCATATCTCGAATTTCATAGAGATATGTGAGACTCTCAAGATCAATGGGGCCACCGATGATGCGACTACGACTGCGGTTGTTTCCTTTTTCACTAAGAGATAGAGCCAAAGCATGGCTCCAATCTCAACCTCAAGGAAGCATCACAACTTGGGACGATTTGGAAGAGAAGTTCTTAGCAAGGTATTTCCCACCGTCCAAGTTTGTGAAGATGAGGGGTGAAATCTCAAGCTTTATGCAACGTGATCTTTGAAACCTTATATGATGCTTGGGAGAGATTCAAGGAGTTTCTAAGAAAGTGTCCCAATCACGGCTTTGATGATCTTCAACAAATGCAGATTTTTTGTAATGGATTGAGGCCATCAACAAAGCTTATGTTGGATGCTTGCAGGGAGGTTCTATGAATTCCAAAACAGCGGAAGAGGCCTTAAGGTTGATTGAAGCTATGGCATCCAATGATTATCTTATGAACCATGACAGAGAGGGAACACATCAAAGAGAGGGATATGGGAGCTTGAGTCTCAAAATGCAATATTAGCTCAAAACAAAATCATCACAAATCAATTGGATGCAATCACACAAAGCAACTAAAGGCTATGAGTCTAGGACCAACACAAGGACAACAAGTCATGAGTTGTGATTTTTGTGGAGGAGGGCATGATAATGGTAATTGTGAAGCATCTCTAAGTTCTCAAGAGGAAGCAAAGTACATGGGGAATTTTCCTAGACAAGGGCAGAATTTGTACTCCAACTCTTATAATCAAAATTGGAAGAAGCACCCTAACTTTCCTTGGTCACAAGAAGCTCCACAAGACAATACACCTTCACAACAACCACTACTTCAAAATCAACCACATCGTGATACCGATGAGAGGATGAACAAGTGGGAGAGCACTCTTGCACAATTCATTCAAGTCACCCAATCTAACTTCAAGAATACCGATGCATCGATAAAGAACCTTGAAGTGCAGATTGGACAGCTTTCTAGTGCATTAAGTGCAGGAGTTTCTGGAAAAACCACTAATAATCCAAAGGAGGAGTGCAAAACCATCATGTTGCTAAGTGGAGAGCTAGTAGAGCCGGGTGTTAAGCATTCCTCAAGTCAAAATGCTGAAAATTCTGCATTGAGAAAGGAGATAGTTGATACTGAAGAGAAAGAAGAAAGTTCAAAAAGGAAAGAAAAGGAGGAACCTCAAGATGATAGGAAGGAAAAGAAACTGAAATTAGTTGATGAAAATTCTATCCTGAGAAAGACAAAGAGTCAGCTTTTGAAAGAAGGGGGCAAGCCGCAAGAGATTCCTTCTTATGTGAAAGTGCCATATCCAATCGAGAAGAAGAGGAAAAAGAAAGAAGAGCAATCTAATAGGTTCTTGGATACCTTCAAACAATTGCATATAAATATTCCCTTTGCTGAAGAATTAGAGAGTATGCCATCAAATGCCAAGTTCATGAGAGAATGGCTTGAAAAGAAGAGAAAGATTGAATCAAGTGAGGTAGTGGCTTTGACTGAAAATCGTAGCTCAATTCTCCAACACAAGCTTCCACCTAAGTTGAGGGATCCCGGATCCTTTACCATTCCTTGCGTCATTGGAGATGTAATAAAGGCTAGAGCCCTATGCGACCTTGGGGCAAGTATTAATCTAATGCCATTATCCATGATGAAGAAGCTTGGAATTCATGATGTGGAACCAACCATGATCTCATTGCAACTTGCAGATAGATCAATTAGGAGACCATATGGTTTGGTGGAGGATTTACTTGTGAAAGTAGGAAAGTTCATATTTCCCATGGATTTCTTTGTGATGGACATTGAGGAAGATGTGAGCATTCCGTTGATTTTTGGAAGACCCTTCTTGGCTACCGCCGGAGCTTTGATAGATGTATCAAAAGGCAAGATTATACTAAAGGTGAATGAAGAACAAATGGTTGTGAACATGTTTGATAAGGAGCCTATGGGAACTTCACCAATTACTCATGCTCAAGTTCAATTTGTGCAAAGCCAGGAAATCCAAGAAGTTCGCAAGGATGAACATGAGAAGAAAAAGAAGAGCAATGGGAACAGAAAGAAAAAGAAGAAGAGGAAGTCTCCATGGTCATCTCAATTCCAACCACTTTGGCCAAAAGAAGATGATTCATCAAAGAAGGGCAATACACCATTGGTTAATGGTGGGAATAATGTGACCAGTGGTGGCAAGAAAAGCAACAAAAATGCTCCATTTTTCTGTTACCTTGAGCATTAAATAATCGGCGTCAAGCTAGTGACGTTAAAGAAGCGCTTCTTGGGAGGCAACCCAAGATTAGATTAGATTTTATTTGAATTTTTTTTTTTTTTTTTATCTTTCATCACACATTATGATGCATCTTACTGTGTAAAGTTCATTCTGACATTTGGTACAGATTTGAGTAGGCCAAAGAATTAGCAGCAGAGGAAGTGGGAGAATTTGAAGGTAAACTGCTAACGCTGGGCGCTCGGCTTGACGCCCAGCGTAGGAAAAGTCAGAGACTACCAGGATGAGTGGCGCTGGGCGCTCCGCAGGAAGGACGAGCGCTGCACATTTCTGCAGCTTCTGGACAGCTAGCGCTGGGCGCTAGACAGCAGAGCTGGGCGCTGGGGAGAGAGCTGAGCGCTGGACTTCATACAAAGGCGAAAAAAAAAAATATTTTTGGATGCGCACATACTCATCCATTATGCAGACGAAAGGGGGTGCTCTGAACTCTATTAATTTTCTTTGCCCTCCCTGATTTGTTAGTAGTTGTCGGAATAAATTGCCCAAACTTGCATATTTTGCACAATCTTGTGTTTTTGAGTTGATTTTTGTGTAGATTCTCTTGTGAGCATGACTCTTTTGCTTCGCTGAAATTTCTAACATGATGCATTTTAGACTTACTGAGTATATGATTTCATTGAAACCGTTGATCCTTGTGAATTGTTTGTGACAATTTTTCATGCTATAATTGATGCAATGTTGAATGCATGGATTTTCTCTGGCACATCACCATAAACTGTGAGCTTTTGAGCCCAAATGCTCGCACATTATCCAGATGACTTGATTTCTTTCATGTGTGATTGTCCATCACTTGCATGTTCTCACCTTTTCTTGCCTTGCATGCTTGTCATTATTGCAATGTTCTTGCATATGCATAAATGATTGAGGCATTAATTCTTTGTTTAAGCTTAGTGCCATAATTGCCAACCTATCATTTACCATTGTTAAGCCAAATTGAGCCTTGACCTAGTGTTCTTGGTATGATAGTTCATTACAAGCCTAAAAAGCGAAAAAACCATTTTGTCCCACTACTTTAGCTTAGAGGAATGTTTGGACTTAAGTTTGGGGTTGTTCTCTTGCTTAGGGACAAGCAAGCAAATTAAGTTTGGGGTGGTAAGTAGGCCACTAAAGAGGCCTAGCCTACTAGAAAAAAAAAATGAAAAAGAAAAAAAAAAGAAAAATAGAAAAAGCCAAAAAGAGGAAAAGGAAAGAGAAAGTATACAAAGAAAGAAAAAGGCAAAATAGAAAGAAAAGAAAATTAAAACAAGAAGCAACAAGAGAAAAAGAGAAAAAGAAATAGTTGGAAATGAATAAAAAGGGAATAGCACAAATTGTGTGCTTATGTGCTTGTAGCTAGACTAGGCAAGTGAAAATTCCAAAAGAGTCCAAATAGTCCTTGAAGCCAAAGTAGCATAGCATATATATCCTTATTCTCATCCACCCGTACCTAAGCCCCATTACATCCAAATAAAAGACCTCATGATATGTGTTGCATTGACAGTTGTGATGTGTGTTCTTAGCATCTTGTCAAGATTAGGATTGAGGAGTGCATGATGATTGGAATTGAGAGCAAACATGACCAAGTGAGGATGTGTGAAACACTGAAACAGAGAGGTTGCAAGGGATAATTTTGTGCATTCAATGGAGCTAATTTTGTACTATGTTTGATTGTTCTAAAGCATGAAACTTGTGATCAATTGGAATTTATGAATGATTGTGTGATGCTTGTCTATTTTGCAAAAGTGTCAAGGAATTGAAGTCTTGCATGAGTAATTTGCTTCACAAGAGAATTGACCATGAAAATCTATCTCATTCACCCCCTGTTTTGAATTTAATTGTTTGCTTGAGGACAAGCAAAATTTCTAAGTTTGGGGTTGTGATGAATGTGTAAAATATGTTAGTTTGGAAGTGTAATTAGGAAAGAGTTTGTAAATAATCCTAGAAATTATAGGAAAAGTGATAAGAAAATGTACACATTCATTTGAATAGAGTTTTGATACTTAGATTTCAATTTATATTGAAATTATACTTAAAAGAGGTTGAAAATGTGCAGGAATAGTACCCCAGCGCTCGCCTTTGGAATTGGACGCCTCAAAGACGGATTTAAACGGAAGAAAAATGCATCCTGCAGAGCATGGGCCAGCGCCCAGCACTGGCATTTTGGAGTGAACTAGCGCCCAGCTCTAGGAGATAGCGCCCAGCGCTAGTGCTTCAGGAGCGAGAAGATGTTTGGCGCCAGGCGCAGCTAGGGCGCGCCAGCCAAGGCACAAAGCGAACCAAGTATAAATACGTTTTCAACAGATTCGAAAAGGGACTTTTGGTCATTTTTACTCCGATTCTAATCATGTTCTCTCGAGAGGGTGTTGAAACCAGGGAGTTCAAGAGCTTTCGGAAGAGAGGATTGAAGAATCCATGGCTTCTCTACCTCAGATTTCTTCTATTTCTTCTAGATTTCATCTCGTAGATATGAGTTTCTAAATTCCATAGGTTAGGATAGGATGAGTTCAATCGATCTTGATGTAAGTTCGTTCCAACTCGATTTCAATTCGATTCGTTCAAATTGAGTAATCTTTTCAATGCTTAATGCTTTTCCGAATTGGCCATTCATGAAATTGATCGTATGAATGAATGCATAATTGGAAAATGTGTGTTCATGCTAGAACCGAAATAGATTACCATTGTGAGGTCGATTCTAGGAATAGAACTTCATCATAAAGTGCATTCCTTGTAAGTCTTGTGCTTCTTGCTTGTGCTAATTTTGATTCACCTAAGGAATTAGGGTTCATAATTTGTAACAAAGGATTATCACCTAAGGAATTAGGGATAGATCTAAATCGTTGGCTTGATTGTCAATTAAATGAATTGAATTGAATATTAGGGTTCTGTGAGTTACATCAAGTGAAGATTGAGTGATTCCGATTCCTAACCGTCTTAAATACTTGATTCCTCTTAATTGTTCATTTGTTTTCCATTGTATTGATTGTGTGATAACAGAAAACCTATTTCGATTACCTTTGTAACAACACTTAATTCAACATCTCAGTTAAATGCAGGAACTATGAGTTTTATCCGTTCAAATATCGATTGCTTAGTTGTCATTGTTACTTGAATCTCAATCCTCGAGGGACGATACTCTACTCTCATTATTATTACTTGTACGATTTGGTGCACTTGCCAAACCTTCAACATGGTTCTTGTATAAACATTTTCCTTTTTAATTTACATGTTTATAAGATAATGTTTTGGAGAGTAAAAACATTATCATATTTATACGAAAGCATAAACATGATAAATTTATCTAATTAATATTTTTCTTATCATAATTTGTATGACTCTGTGAAGTGTATATGGGTTCTTTTTCTATTAAGTGAACTGTTCATAAATTTCGTCCAGTGTGTTGTTATCATTACTTATGCTATGCTAAAGTCGCTTTAGGTTTTTTTCCTTATGTATCAAGAATATCCTTTGATGATAGTCGAAGATTAATTTCTTTAAAGGCATAGAGATCGTCTAAGTAAGATTTGCCTCTTTCAAGAAATTTTTTTTCATACATACGAAAAGAATCGAATCATTAATAATATGTTTAAGAAACCTAATTATTTATCAATTATGCTGGACCTAATTTCTAAAAAATGGAGATTCAGGTTAGGAAACCAAGGTAATCAACCCAATACCAAATAGAACACGAATCCCAACGACTCAAACGATACACATGTCTATCATGGATGTGAATCCTCTCCGATCATTAGGTTTGTCCACACATCAAATAAAATATTATTACTTATAAAATATATATTTTTTTATATGTCTTTCTCTCTCCATTGAACCCTTTCACCAGGGCTCAAAACGTCATTTCACTAGAGAATCCTAGTGAGTCACTAGCCGGGTGAGTGATGAGCCTCAACACGAAGAGTATAAAATGCAGAAACCCTAGAATCCCAAATCCAAATCGACTAAGAGCAAGAGCTTCAGCGGCAATCATTGTCCTCCACTTCTCATCAATCACCTCCATTTCCATCAAAATGGTAAATTTCCATGTTGATTACATCATTCTTCGCGATTTTGGAACGTGTATCTTTTTCAAAATCTGCATTTTTTTTTAGCAATTGTAAATACTAAATAGTGCATTCTTTTAAGCAGATGTATTTGGAATCAACCACGTAATGGGTTTTTGAATATTTTATGGTTTGTGGGTTTTCGCAGGCTTTGGTGGCAAACGAAGATTTCCAACACATTCTGCGTGTGCTGAACACCAACGTAGATGGGAAGCAGAAGATAATGTTCGCTCTTACCTCAATCAAAGGTATTGGCAGGCGATTCGCTAACATTTGCTGCAAAAAAGCAGATGTTGACATGAACAAGAGGTTCGGTTTTATGGGTCCTTGAGTCTTTTTTTCTCTTTTCATAGTTTAAATTCATTATTTTTATTGAAATTGGTTTTGATTTTTGATTGATAATTTCATGATTTGTATTGAAGCTTTTTTTTTAATTTCATGATTTGTATTGAAGCTTTTTTTTTTTTTTTTTGTGTTTTTAACTTCATGATATTTATTGAAATGGGTTTTAATTTTTGTTTTACAATTTCATGATTTGTATTGAATTTTTTTTTTAACTTCATGATATTTTTTTTGGTATTAAACTTCATGATATTTATTGAAATGTGTTTTGGTTCTTTGTTAAATTTCATGAATGGTTTTTGATTTTTGATTTTTGTTTTTGAAATTTCGTAGTCTGTATTGAAGTGCGATGGGTTTTATTTATTAGTATTTTTAATCTCATGACTTTTATTGAAATTGGATTTTTGGTTGTTTTGTTTAAAGAGCTGGTGAATTAAGTGCTGCTGAATTGGATAATCTCATGACTGTGGTCGCCAACCCTCGGCAATTCAAGATCCCAGATTGGTTTTTGAATAGAAAAAAGGACTACAAGGATGGGAAGTATTCTCAGGTGGTGTCAAATGCTCTGGATATGAAGTTGAGGGATGATTTGGAGCGGTTGAAGAAAATCAGGTGATTCATTTGCATATCTAGATTTAAAGTTTGCAATAGAATTGAAACTTCAGTTGATTACAATATGCTCTTTTGGGAGAAGTAATTTCTCAGCTATGATTTCTTTTAATAAAAATAAAATTTGCGCTTACCCTTCTGGATGTGCATTATTGATTCTGGGTACTAGTTTTACCCTAGTGTACCCAGAATATAAGTTGAATATGCTGAATAGTACAAGAATCCTCTGAATCTGATATGTGCGACGAGATATGTTATATATAATGAATCATACAAACTGTATGATGAATGATATGCGGAGAGTTCTCTTGGCCATTTTGATTTTGATTGTGTTGTCCTTTGTTTTGTCTCCTTGTTCTTTTCCTGTTGTGATGATTTAATCTCATTAACCTGAAAGCAATATTTGTCTGAGTCTTACACAGAAGTTTATTCCTTTAAAGAAAGTATTTGAATTAGTTTGCTGGTTTGTTACTAAGTATTACTATTTAGTAATAAAATCTATTTGAAGGTGTTCTAGTTCTGTCAACTTTATAATATAAATAAGTTAATTATTGAATATGATGCGAACATTAGGCCCACAGAGAATATGGTATATGAGAGAGGAAAATGGAGGTCTACCAAGTGGCTAAAAAGTGCATAAAGCACTGGATCACTCCTAAGAGAGAGAGAATTGTAACTAACTACTGCCAGCTAGGCAGTAGTCATGCATGAGGGAGGGGAGGGAGTGCTTTCTGTTAGAGTGGATGAGGGATAGTATAGAAGGGCTGGCAGCAGAGGAAAAAAACAGGCTGGAATTGGAATTAGCAGAACCCTTGGGAGAGAACTAAGCCTCTCGAAAGCTTAGTCTCCAATTGTGGCCTTTCTACTCTTTTTCTGTCTTGTAAGTCACAAATCCCTTTCTCTATTTCTCTCTTTCTGAGCATTATATCCACAGTTTCTGTTGATACTCATCAGAATATATATACAGATAGTGATCTTGAATGAGGTAGCCTAAAAGTAAAGAAATACCCTGTTGCACTTGATAGGTTATTCATGTTCTGATTTTGATGGATGCGTTGAGTTGAAGTAAAAAAACTTTGTAGTTTTTTACCTTCCCAATTGTGTAAATAATTACATAATACTGTAGTTTTTCTGATGGATAAATTAACTTATGCATTGATTGATTAACAAAATTATAACTACTGTAATAACACTTCAATCTCACATACTAAATGCAGAAATCACCGTGGTTTGAGGCACTACTGGGGTCTTCGTGTTCGGGGCAGCATACCAAGACTACTGGTCGCAGGGGTAAGACTGTTGGTGTCTCTAAGAAGCGTTGAGCTGTTATGAGTTTTCTTGGAAGATAGATATTGTTGGGCAAGCAAATTTTGAGTTACATGAGACATGTTTGTGATAATTTGTATTGGTTGTTAAATGCACTGTGGATTTCAAAATTTTGTTTGTGTTACCTTGTGTTCAGTTGCATTTTGGTATTATAAATTGTAGAGAACTTCCATAGGATTGACAAAATTAAGTATGCACCTTGTTTAGAAAAAGGAGAATGCTACATTCTCAATATAGATGAGATGCAAAAAGCTACTGCTTAGTCAGAGCTAGTGAATTTGCATATTAATTTGTCCATAAAGCATGGCATGATCGTTGCTCATATCTTGAGGTAAATTATGATGGTGCGGGTGCAGAAAAGGTGTTGAATTAATGAATCAGTTGGAAAAGATTTTATATTTATATTAGCCTTTACCCTTTTGAAAATGACTTAATAAAAATATGCCTAATATTTATCATCTCAGAATAAAAATAAAGTAATCATACCCGACATTTATCAAGGAACCCTCATCTTTCTTCTTGTTTAGTACAAAAATCATCTGCTTATCGAATGGTTTATTCCGATTCATGTATGCTTATTATGTGTATGTATACCGGGGATGAATTAAGTTACATCCAATATAAGACTTGATACAGTTACACCATGCAATAATTTATTTAGGATGTGGTTTTTATTGATACCATATTGGATTATAACCAAGGTAAAGTATGTATCAAATCTTGAAGAAAAAAAAATATTTAAATATCAATAACAATATAATTAAACTCTTGTTTTTATATAGTTTAAATGTCTAAGTTAAGTGAGAGATTTTTTTTTTTTTTTTGACAGGAAGTTAAGTGAGAGAGATTGTTTTTAAAGGTATTCTAGATTTTTTTTTTTTAAAAAAGAAAGCAATAGCTGGAATTTGTTTTTGAAAAGGTTAAGTGGGAGAAAAAAAACATTTTATGGAAGTTTTTTAAGAACTAGTTTTATTATAAAATTGGTGTAGATAAGAACTATTTCTAACAAGCACCTTATACTTCAAAACTAGTCTTATTGCACTCAGATATCTTGATTTTAATTTTCCCTTATGATATGCATATGACTCACCTATATCATATTTTGTAGTTCTTATTCTCTTTATAAGAGATGGATTTAATTTTGACAGCAAGTGTTTTTGTACTGGGTTATATATGATCAGTTTATAATACAACCAGAAACTGAACAAAGTTTTTATACAATAATTCACGTTATATTTCATTAGACAAATTATCAAGATTGAGGAGGAAGGAATGATGCTGTCAAAAAAAAAAAAAAAGAGTAAGAAAGGATACTATCTCTTAAAGCGGAATTAAGATCTAACTACTGCCTCGGTAACTTTCTTCTTAGATTTAAGTGCTGTCTATTTGGAGTAATGATATTTTGATACAAAAATGGCGTCCAAGGCGTCCAAACACTTCTCTCTCATCATGAATTTCATCACTCCCAAGACACTCATAAGTTCTATGGTGTATATACAAGGTGTCCAAATATCTTTGCTTAATTTCTTAAAGATTTTAAAATATATGAACATTGATGAGCATTTACCTAAAAGCTTAAGATTTTAAGAGAATTAGGTGGCGTTTGGAAGAGCTTATTTAAGCTCCTTTTGACTTATCTGATGACATAAGTTCTTATGCAATGTGTTTGACAGAGCTTATAAAAATAACTTATGTCATTCATAAGGAGTTTTTGACTTATTTTCATAAGTCACTGGGAGAAGTTTATGAAAATATCATAAGAGCTATGCACCAAACATTCTCTCCATGTTTTTCATTATTCGAATCTCCTCTCACGCTTCCTTTCTTTCTTTTTTTCTTTCTTTAAGCTTACATGGTATAAGCTCTCATGCAATAAGGTCTTATGTGATAAGCTCTTAATTAATTGTTTACCCAAACACACCCTTAGTCCTTAACATGGTATCAAAGTTTCTTTAACCACTTATGTGCATTAATCACACTTATGTGCAAATCTAACTTAAAGAGGGTTGTTGTGTAAAAGTGTGCGTTAACTATATATTTGCCATAAAACTAAGTCGTAACTTAAAAGCACGAGTTTTTGAAATAGTTGGTTCTTGACATTATTTAGACTATTACGATGACTCACCCCTTTATTTATTGATTCAACATTTCAAATCCTTATCTTGCAGATACTAACATTTAGATTTATGGCCTTCTTGGATCCTCCCTTTCCGTTTACAAGAAGTTTTGGTCTATATAATTTCTTTTTCGGATGTCAAATTTTATATTTTTGCTTATTTGCGTTTTGGTCCCATAAGAAGCAATACCTGAATAATAAAATTTAATTATAAGGATCAATTGTTCATGAAAAACAGACCAATACCTAATGACAAAGCTACACGGACTAAAATAAAAAATAATTAATGGATAATATAAAGACCTATTTGCTTATTTAAAAAAATAATTAAATATATTTTTAGTCCCTATAAATATTTGATCTTTTGTTTTTAGTCCTTATAAATTTGTTTTGAATAAATTTAGTCCCTACTAAATATTTTGTTTTGGTTTTGGTCGTCATCGTTAAGTTGATCAGTTAACTTAATTAGATAAGAATATGAAGTTACCTTTAAATCCATGCTATGTCTATATTGAAATTTTTTTTATTATTAATTTTTTATTATTATATTATTATCATTGTTATATGAGCGAAATTATCTTCATGCCCCTTCCCATAAGTTGTCTTCTCCCCATTCCCTAACCTGTCTTCTCTGTACGCACACCCAACTCATGAAAGACCTTTTATGCAAGCTGCTGATTCAGGTGTGTATTCTCCCTAACATTCAAGGATTTGTATCGAGATTGTTTCTTCTCTCTCCTATACCATATATAAGGGAATTAAATCAAGTAAGAAATGTTGTAAGAAAAGGATTAAGCAAAGCAATAATATCTGCAACTTGGTCGTGCTCTACTGCACTCGCCGTCACCACCGTCGCGACTCGCCTCCGGGAACCAAAACGGCCAGTGCACAACCTTCTGAGTCGTGTTGTTCTGATGCAACGTAGAGTGACGAGGTTCACAGATCCGAGTGGGTTATTCCAGATCTGTCAAGGTGCATCTGGTTTTGTCATGGTCGGTACATCTGTCATGGCAAGGTGCGATTGCGGTTCACAAAAAATGAGGACCGCTGAGGCGGAAGGGGATGGACCATGGGGTGGGGGAGGAAGGGGACGAACGGGATAAGGGGTTAGGGATTTCTTATATTAGGCAATTAATTTTTTTAATAATAATAGTAAATAATAAATAAAATATTAATTAGTAAATATACACATAGTAGGGGCTTAAAAGTAATTTCATATTGCCATGTTATCAGGTTAACATACTAACTTAAGGGTGAGGACCAAAAACAAAACAAAGCATTTAGTAGGGATTAGATTTGTCCTAAAAAATTTATAGGGACTAAAAACAAAAAAACCCTATATTTATAAGGACCAAAAATATATTAAACCCCTAAAAAAAATGTAAGGACCTATTCATTAAAAAAGGAAACAAATCCAAATGTGTAAATAAATACATAGTGATCGATATTGAAGGAATCTCTATTCTGTTAAATCAGTTAGTGATGGATTAGGTTGTCAATCTATTATTAGTTTCTCAGTTCTGTTAGTTTGTTGTAACAGTTAGATAATCAGTAGCAACCAGAAGTGTACAAATAGAGCAAATAGATGCATAGAGAAATCAATCAATATATTCAATACAAGTAGTTCTGTCAAGTGAATGAAAATACAAGATGTATTATTTTACATGGTATCACGAGCCAAAATCTTGAAAACGTGATAGATCTCATAATCATGGTGGATGGAAAAGCTGATTCACCAAAGGCAGATGATGCTTTGTCTCCAACAAAAGAAGAAAAGAAGGATAACAAAGCAATCAAGATCCCATGTAATGAAGGTTGTCTCGACATTATGTCTCCCTTTTATCTCCATGCTTCAAACCACCCTGGGCAAGTCTTTGATAGTGAACCCCTCCATGATGGAAATTATGGAGAATGGGTTATGGATATGAGTAATGCACTGTATGGCAAGAACAAGGTTGGGTTTGTTGATGGGTCAATTCACATGCCATCTGTGGACTAACCCAATCTTGCTCATTGGATGCGATGTAATGTTATGGTAAAGGGTTGGCTGAAGACTGGAATGGACAAAGAAGTCAGAAGCAGTGTTAAATATGCTAGCATTGCAAGGAAGATATTGGTCGACCTTGAAGCAAGATTCGCAAAGAGAAGTGCTTCGAGGGTGTATGAGCTGCGGGCGCCATAACCTTGCTTAGACAAGAGAAATTGCCAGTGCCCTTATATTACACAAAGCTCAAAGGATTATGGGATGAGGTCCAATCGATTTCACCATGGCCCAAGTGTGTTCGCTGGGGATGCAAGTGTGATGTGCAGAAGCAACTTGAGCATATGTGAGAGAGGGAACAATTTTATGACTTTCTCATGGGCCTAGAGCCCTAGATGATGTTTTCAGCACAGTCAAGACACAAATATTGAGCATGGCACCTAAATTCACCTTCGGTCATGCTTATCACCTTGTGACAGAAGATGAACAACAAAGGTTAATCTCTGTAATGCACAAACCTATGACAGAAACCACTGCCTTTCAGGCTCAGGGCTCTCAATATAAAGAAGCTGAGGAGCGAAAAGGAGGAAGAAAAGAAAGACCTAAGTGTAATCACTGTCAGAAGGTAGGACATACACAAGATGAATGCAGGGAGATTGTTGGCTACCCTCAAGATTGGAGGAAACCAAGCCGTCACATAAGGGAAAAGGTAGGTTCTTGGAATGGAAATATGGGAGGATTCAAGGTAGCTCAAGTAACTTCTAAAGGAAGCCCAATTCCAGGACTAACACTGCAGCAATATGAGAGATTAATGTAGCACTTGAAGGCAGATGGTGATTCTCAGATAGGAACACAGTAAACCAAACCCATTGTGAACATGGCAGGTAACACTATATTAGATATGCCCTAGGATACTGACTCGGGTGCCACAGAACATATTACTTGTGATGACAAATTGCTAAAGGAAAAGCTCATTTCTGATAAGTAACCTTTTAGAATCCCTAATAGTGCCTATGTACCAGTACAGGGTTCAGGGAAGTTGGAACCTCCCAACGGGATAAAAATGCATAATGTCTTATACATTCCTGATTTTCAATGTAATCTTCTCTCTGCTAGTAAACTAACAAAAGACCATAACTTTGCTATAACTTTCTTGCCTAACTCATGCATAATCCAGGACTTAGCTTCGAGGACCTTGATTGGAAAAGGTAGACATCAAGATGGGCTATATCTTCTTGAACCTACAAGAAATGCATGAATGGCTATGAAGGTGGGCAAGTCAGTAAATGCTGAATTGTGAGACTCACGACTTGGACACACTTCAAAAGCTAAGATGATGTATATATATTCTCTTCTTGATGTAGTAAAAAATCAGAATAATATGCCTTGTGACTCATGTATTAGAGCAAAGCAAACAAGGTTACCCTTTTCATTAGGTTCAATAAAAACAAGTTCTTGCCTTGATTTAATACATTGTGATATATGGGGGTAGATATTCTACTGCTTCCACATCAGGGGCATATTACTTTCTTTCTATAGTTGATGATTTTAGTAGAGGGGTATGGGTATATCTTATGAAGCATAAGTTTGAGGTAGAAAAATACTTGCCTATGTTTAAATGCATGATAGAAACTCAATTTGGCAAAAGAATCAAAAGAGTAAGAACTGACAATGGTCTAGACACTACAAAAAAACAAACTTGTTTAGCGACCGAAGAATTCGATCGCTAAACATGGTAATTCGATCGCTATTCTGTTTAGCGACCGAATCAAGGGGGTAGAAAAAACCCTAGTCGCTAAGGGCTCGTTTGGTGGTCAGGATATGATAAGGACGGATAGGATAAGAGAACAGGATATGAGTAGGATATGATATGAGTAGGATAAGCTATTATCCTATCCGACGTTTGGTGTCCACCAGATAACCAATCGACAAAGATTATAATTTAAGTATGAATTTTAAAATTTTTCGTTTTTATTCTAAATGTTTTCATCTTTTATTAGATTTACTTTTTTTTTATAATTTTCATTATTTAAACTTATAATAAAAAACAAAATTATCCTTATGATAAAATTACATATAATGTTTTAAATTTTTTAAATATTGTCTAACTAAAATTAATTTTTTATATTTTTAAATATTCATTTTTTGTTTTTACTTTACATATAGTTAAATTATTAGAATAATTTTTTATATTTTACAGTTTTTAAAAATAATATAAAATAACAAACTTAGCATTGTGATAAAATAAAAATAAATTTTAAAATTGATTATTAATATTTTTATTATTTTAAATATTTTATATTTTATTGTACCTTTTTTTGATAATCATGTTAAATTTTATTATACCTTAAATTATTATTTTATTATACTTTAATTATTTTATATATTATATATTTTTATATTTTATTATACTTTAAATCACCCTATCCTACTTGTTACCGAAAAAAAAATCACCTTATCCTATCCTGTTGAGTTCTAACCCAGCCCTCCCCTCAGGATAGAATTTTAACTAGATTGACAGGATATGATAAGTGATAGGATTAAATTATCCTATCCTGCTTTGGCTCACCAAACAGTTGATTTGACAGGATATGATAGCTTATCCTATCATGTCTCTCTTATCCTCGACCACCAAACGGGCCCCTAAACGTTTAGCAATCAAATTTGTATTTTGGTGCAAATGGCGCCGTAATTATCGCTAAAATATATATTTAGGTCGTCGTAGAGTTGGTCGCATGATCAGATAACCGAATTTAGTGACTGATATTCGGTCGTTATTTCGGTCGCTATTCATGAAAATTACTATTTTGTTTTTATTTTCCTTTAACTTAAGCCTAGCGACCAAATTTTGTTTTTCAAAAAATAACACCATTGATTTTTAATTTCTTATATAAACAGAGTACATCAATATTTTATTTTATTTTGGATAAACAGAATACATAGATTTAATAATGTGCTAACGATCCCAAACACCACAGTCAAGATGGCCAAGAAAACATATAGATTAATTAACGCAAGTGTAATAATGTTTATAAGAAAAGTTTAATAATGTACTAACCGATCAAAACATCATAGTCAATAAGTACTAATGATCCAAAACACATAGATAAATTATTGGACATATCAAAACATCAAAACTTATTCAGTTCAGCTTCTTCTGTTCATCAATCCTCCAATGGGATGAACATGTAGAAGCGAGAATCCCCAAGGTACTTAAACTTTCCCAATGTACCAGTGATAGTGTGATTTTACATCATGTTTTCTGTACACTTTTGCATGCATTTTTCATATAGATTAGGCATTCTTTATTTTATTTTAGTTAGATTTTTCCTTGGAACGGGTGAAGCGGTTTCTTGGTGTTATTTTGCAGGAACTTAAGGAAAAATGTGCAGATTTGACCATAATGGAGCTTGGATGGAGACAGACCCTGAAAAGAGAAGAAATTGAGCCAAGCAGAATTCTGGAGATTCGCCCCGCGAGACTGGATTCGCCTCGCGACCCTGAAAGCTGACTGTTCCATAAAATGCAAGCCTTTCTGGTTCGCCTCGCGAACCTTGTCTCGCCTCGCGAGTCTGGAAACCAGAAGCCATCACCCCCAGACCCTGATGCTCCTCATGGGCATATTGGAGAAGCACTTGACTGTTTCGCGTCGCGAAGCCACTCCCGCCTCGCGAGAGATCCATTTCTGAAACAACATATTTTTAACATTCGCCTCGCGAGACGTGTCTCGCCTTGCGAACGCGCGCAGAACTGATTGGTATAAGTTGTTGTTTTAGGGCAGAAAGGAGGAGCTTTTGGTGGAGAGTTGGGGACTTGGAGGCTGCGGCTGGATTAGGGTTCCAACCCTAGTAAGGGATGTTTTTCTTGCTCTTGGAATGGAAGAAGATTGGAGGATTCTTCTATGAGTGTTCTTCATCTCTTCTCTCCTTCTCTTTTGTATTCTCATTTTTCATGAATAGTTAAATCCCCCATTGTTGGGGTTAGATGATTACTTTTCTGAACTTGTTTGTATTTTGATTTGGTTGTTTTAATGCAAGTCTCTATTTCTTTATGAGTATGTGATTCTGTGCTTAATGCTTTCCTTGGCTTAGCTACCCATAGGAATGATATGTTGCTTTGATAGACAATTGACATATTGATGTTAAGGCATGCTCATGAATCATATGCCAAGTAGTTCAAGAATCTAGACATAGGTGTTGGCTGCTTGCAATCTTATAAGTCTTGACTTAATGCAAAATCTCAGGTTAATCCACCTAAGACATTAGGGTTTAATTTGGGGTTTCAGGCTCATTCCACCTAAGACATTAGGGCTTGAGTATTGTAGAAAAGGCTTGATTGTCATTATTGAATTAGGACTTGTGTTAGAAACCATTTCATTGCAATTAAGGGAGGATTAGTGTAGTCTAACCCTGACAATCTCAACCGCATTTCTTTTGCCTTCCAAGTGTTCGATAAAATTCCCAAAAGACCAAAAGCATTTTATTTCTTTATTTTATTTTCCCTTCATACCATAGTTTAGTCTAGATAGTTGTTGAGTTTGTGAATTGGTAATTGGTAACCGATCCCTGTGGATACGATAACCTGTCTCACCACCGTATTACTTGTTTGCGACAAGGTGCACTTGCCTTTATTCTAAAAAACACGCATCAAGTTTTT
The DNA here is from genome assembly GCA_030762895.1 of Sophora flavescens. Classification (NCBI taxonomy): domain Eukaryota; kingdom Viridiplantae; phylum Streptophyta; class Magnoliopsida; order Fabales; family Fabaceae; genus Sophora; species Sophora flavescens. Next base: position 118,446,280 of record CM061063.1, read on the forward strand.
GGCGCCATTGCCGGGGATTGGCTTTGCCAATATCATTAGTAACAAATGAGACAACTAATTTAGACATTTTCTTAATTTTTATTTCCTCTGTATATTTGATTTTTTCTGTATATATTTGATCTTTTTGTTTTGAGTTCTGTTTTTGCAAGGTGGACGAAAGTCATGGAAAATTTTTATTATCCACCTGATGAGGAAGCTTCTAGTCATATTTTGGAGGATAACTTGTGTTGGGAAGACGATATAAATTTGGGAGAATTCCTTGAGGAGTTTTCTCTATCTCATAATATTCCATCACGAGTCGATCCTATGACTAGTGAGCTTATATATATATACTCCAAGGAGGATTGGGAAACCTTTTTGTCATATTTACCACCCCCACCACCGTGTATTGTGATTCCCATAGAGCCACATGAAGCAGAAGTTGAGCAGAATCTGGTTTTGGGAATGGATGAAAATGAAGATGAAGTGGTGGTGGTAGATAAGCCACAAGAAGAGGGATTACCTTTCGCGCATCCTTGGGGAGGAACAAGTGAGAAGGCAGGGAATTTGGAAAGCATTCACTCCACCATGCTTGCTGAATTTACTGCATTAGAAAAATATGTCGGCTTGCATGCATGTGTGGACACTGGTAAGTTAGCCCCTTCCACTTGTCTGGCAAACTTCCTCTTGAAAATTCCACTTGACCCGAGAGGAAGTGAGTTCATAATTGTAAAGGTCAATGGAATTTTCATACACTGGCTGGGTGGAATCGAAGATAAAGTCATATTACTGCTACAATCGCCACTCCACAAGCCATTTGATCCGGGAGGAGGATCCAAGAACGTCAAGCTAGTGACGTTAAAGAAGCGCTTATTGGGAGGCAACCCAATGTTTTTTTTCCTTTTTCCTTTTCCTTTCTCTTTAGTTAGATTTTATTTTTGATTTTAACTCTTGAATAATTTGAGAAGATCAAGAGTTTTCTTTTATTAATAAATTTGTTAAGTGTTTTCAGGATAATAAGGAAGGAGAAGCAAAAAGAGCAGGGAGAAACAAAGCCAAAAAGCATGTGAACCAGCACCAACTACCGCCTCGGTGAGCCGTTCCAATTTTTCTCCCCTCTCTAACTTAATTATTTACATTGGGGACAATGTAAGTTTTTAAGCTTGGGGTAGGGGTATTTTTGTGTAAATTTTTGAATTTTTGCATTCTTTTGCATGTTGCATTCATATAGACATAGCTTTGCATGATCACACAATTAGATTGCCCTTGTTTAGATTTTGCATCCAATTGCGAGAACTAAGTGCCAATTAAATTATGATAGTGAATTTTTGAACCCAATTTTTTATTTTTTTTATTCTTGTGATAAGGCTGCGAATAAAAATGTTTGAGATAATCTTGGATAGTTGATAATTAGCAGATGGTTCTATAGATTTGTGTTTTTCATTGATTCTTGAACTACTAAAATGTGAGATTTTGAGCCAAAGGGGTACTCACTAAATTTTACCCCATTCTTTGTGTTAGAGTGTTATTCCTCTTGGATGATTTTCTCTAGAACTTGACTTGAAACCGTTTCGAAGCTTGAAAATTTTTGAAAACATTTTTGAAAATGATTGAGGCACTAGGTCTTTTTTCTGGCCTTCTGAGCTTTGAATGGATAAATGCTAACCCCTTAGGTGCCCAATTTTGAGCTTGAAAAAAAAAATACTTTTCTTGGTACCTTGAAATATACTGTTGAATATGCTAGATAGGATACCTTCTAAAGTATTGCACAAAAGGGTAAAAAGGTAGTTAAAAAAGTTTGGGATGAAAAGAATCAAAAAAAAATATTTCTCTTGAGTTGAAAAATCTCCCCTTCTCCAAACAAAAGAAAAAGAAAAATACATAGAGAAGGGGATGACAAAAAGGAAATAAGAAATAAAACAAAAAGAAAGAAAGAAATGTGGAAAAAAAAATGAATGGAAAATCCAAAAAGGTATTTTAGAAGGTCATGCTTTGCAATGGTTGATATTTTGCTAGCCTTTTGAAATTTCCTTTTCTTGATTTCCCCACCTAACGATTAATCCCATGGCCCCGTTACAACCGAAGTAAAGACCTCTTGATTCTTAATTGTTTTCATTAATAAAGTAGAGATTTGGTTGATAGTCAAGCCTATGGTAGGATTCATTCCTTGAGGAAAATGGAGCGAATTGTCACATACCCCTAAACACTTGAGTGAGGTAGAAAGAGAGCCAAGCAAAAGAACAAGCTTGGGGTGAGCTTCAGGTGAGAAAGAGTGCCCAAATCAGTGAGAATATGAGTCTAGGGAACCTAAGCGTCTAATTGGACTTGAACTGATTGTCTATTGCTGAATTATTTGAAATGCCTATTACTTGGATTATTTGCTCGGGTTCTTGGTTCACTATCCATGCGTTGATTATATATCTCTTCTGGCCTTAGTGATTGCTTGAGGACAAGCAATTGAATAAGCTTGGGGTGATTTGATAGTGTGATTTTACATCATGTTTTCTGTACACTTTTGCATGCATTTTTCATATAGATTAGGCATTCTTTATTTGATTTTAGTTAGATTTTCCCTTGGAACGGGTGAAGCGGTTTCTTGGTGTTATTTTGCAGGAACTTAAGGAAAAATGTGCAGATTTGGCCATAATGGAGCTTGGATGGAGACAGAGCCTGAAAAGAGAAGAAATTGAGCCAAGCAGAATTCTGGAGATTCACCCCGCGAGACTGGATTCGCCTCGCGACCCTGAAAGCTGACTGTTCCATAAAATGCAAGCCTTTCTGGTTCGCCTCGCGAACCTTGTCTCGCCTCGCGAGTCTGGAAACCAGAAGCCATCACGCCCAGACCCTGATGCTCCTCACGGGCATATTGGAGAAGCACTTGACTGTTTCGCGTCGCGAAGCCACTCTCGCCTCGCGAGAGATCCATTTCTGAAACAGCAGATTTTTAACATTCGCCTCGCGAGACGTGTCTCGCCTCGCAAACGCTAATAACCGATTGGTATAAGTTCTTTGTTTTAGGGCAAAAAGGAGGAGCTTTTGGTGGAGAGTTGGGGACTTGGAGGCTGCGGCTGGATTAGGGTTCCAACCCTAGTAGGGGATGTTTTTCTTGCTCTTGGAATGGAAGAAGATTGGAGGATTCTTCTATGAGTGTTCTTCATCTCTTCTCTCCTTCTCTTTTGTATTCTCATTTTTCATGAGTAGTTAAATCCCCCATTGTTGGGGATAGATGATTACTTTTCTGAACTTGTTTGTATTTTGATTTGGTTGTTTTAATGCAAGTCTCTATTTCTTTATGAGTATGTGATTCTGTGCTTAATGCTTTCCTTGGCTTAGCTACCGATAGGAATGATATGTTGCTTTGATAGACAATTGACAGATTGATGTTAAGGCATGCTCATGAATCATATGCCAAGTAGTTCAAGAATCTAGACATAGGTGTTGGCTGCTTGCAATCTTATAAGACTTGACTTAATGCAAAATCTCAGGTTAATCCACCTAAGACATTAGGGTTTAATTTGGGGTTTCAGGCTCATTCCACCTAAGACATTAGGGCTTGAGTATTGTAGAAAAGGCTTGATTGTCATTATTGAATTAGGACTTGTGTTAGAAACCATTTCATTGCAATTAAGGGAGGATTAGTGTAGTCTAACCCTGACAATCTCAACCGCATTTCTTTTGCCTTCCAAGTGTTCGATAAAATTCCCAAAAGACCAAAAACATTTTATTTCTTTATTTTATTTTCCCTTTATACCATAGTTTAGTCTAGATAGTTGTTGAGTTTGTGAATTGGTAATTGGTAACCGATCCCTGTGGATACGATAACCGGTCTCACCACCGTATTACTTGTTTGCGACAAGGTGCACTTGCCTTTATTCTAAAAAACATGCATCAATCAGTGCACAGCAAATACAACTCCCTGATACCCTGTGTGTCCGTTGCAAAATATGGGTGATCCTCATGGATTACTATCATCCCATTGAATAGATTTCCGCATTTGTCTTCAATAATCACAACACGTGGTATTCCTTTTTCCCAACGATGGTAGAATGATCACGGAATTGAAATTAAATCCTGCAAATACACACTAACAATTTAGTCGGATACTATAGAATGCCTTAAACATCTTAATTTTTCTTCGACCGTTATTCTTCACTTGAGGGGATACTGTACCTGGTCCAAATGGATGATTGTCTCAAAACATTTAGTCGGATCCATTTTCTGATAAAACGATAAGGAAAACAAACAAACATGATTAGGAAAACAAACAACCAATGGTATAGACAATATGAGGATTAAGAAGTAAGCACAATGGCATAAGTTCACACAAAGATGGAAAGATCCATGTAGGAGACTAGCATGTTAAATAGAACAAAGAAATGCAACTTCACATGCAACTTTGTAGCAAAGTTATAAAATGCATTGGCTGTCAAGGCAACAAATCTAATAATTTCAATCTATCCACACACACATGCCTTTACAAATTAGCAGACATAATAATTTTCAGGAAAGTAGATGGTTTTACGTGGTTTTGAAGGATGGTCATAGAGAGGACTTTTCCTACCGGAAGTGCCTTGATAACCTATTAAGGGAGAAGTATCCAGACATCGCTGAATCGTTCATCAACAAGTATTTCTGGAATCGTTCATCAAAGACAACAAGACTTGATAAGTTTATGGCATGTAGCTTAACCTGGTGCCACCCCCTGCTTGTTAAACATAGATAAACTTTCATGTTGAATTTAATCATCATACCATGTGCAATACAGGTTTCTATTTTTTCAGCTCATACATATAAGAACACATAATTCCATGTAGAAAAAGAATAGTGATGCGAGCAGTGTTTTTCACAAATTTTTCCAGCAAAGGAAAGAAATACTTATTTCCATCTTCACGACTGTCACAACAAATAATCAACCATAATTTTTTTTTCATAATGATAATAACAAGCTAGTATAAAATACCTTCACCATTTTTCATAATCAATATCAGTATATAACATAAATAAATCCCACGATCCATTAGCATGATCAAGCATCAGTCTACCTAGCTACATCAATGAGGAGAAAGGTATAAATCAAAGAATACTCACAGAACAACAAAATCTCAAACAAAGCTCCAGGACTGTAACAACAATAGAACTTTCCTTATAGCATGCCTTTCAACAGAAATTCAAAGCAACATAAATAAATCACAGGTTCAAGTAAAAATAAATGAATTCCAAGCCATGAAATTTCTCATACAAGCGTGTAATCCAAATCCCGTATTACAAAGAATGAGCACATACCATACCCACACCATCCATGACAATTATTCATCACAAAGAAGTTCACCCCTCACATAAAATAGAAACCAAAATCAGATTAAAATAGATTCAAACAAGAACCAATAGATTGACTGTAGTTTTCACCGGCCTCACAACAGATTGCCATCCAGTGTAGTGACAGAGATCACACAAATAACAACTAACAGAGAAAATGCATAAAACACTAAAAAAGCAAACCAGAGAGAGGCGAGGAGAGAGGAGAACATACCAGAGGAGGAGGAGGACGGCGGTGCTGGTCTGGTGGTGAGAGAGGAGAACATACCAGAGGAGGAGGAGGACGGCGGTGCTGGTCTGGTGGTGCCGGTGGTGGCCGCACGAAGAAGGAGGGAACTGAGAGAGAGAAATAGTTATAAACATAGAGAGAGAGAGAGGAGAAGGAAGGAACCGAGAGAGAGAAAGAGTTAGAAACAGAGAGAGAGAGGAGAGCTTACCGTGATGGTGGTAGTCAGAGGAGGGGACGGCGGTCTCGTATCGTGGTGGCCGGAGGAGAGGAGGAGAAAGAGAGATAGAGTGAGAAAGAGTAAGAGAGATCGCGAAATGAAGAAGATAGGGGATTCTGTGTTTTTAGGGATTTTAATTTTTAGCGACCGAACATTTCGGTCGCTAATTCAGTCGCAACACTTAATTTTTAAAAACGGTCGCAAAATCGGTCGCTAAAGGGTACCATTTGAAATTTTAATCATCGTAACTTAGCGACTGAAATGGATTCGGTCGCTAAATGGAGCAAATTTAAATGTTTTTGGGATGCTTTAGCGACCGAAATTAAATCGGTCGCAATGTAATTAAAAAAAATAAACCGTTAGACTATAATCGGTCACAACTTCGGTTGCTAAAAAGTCAACAAAAGTTGACTATATTAATCTTCTTTGTTTAGCGACCGATTTATTCCTACCCTATTTTTGGTCGCTATTTCGGTCGCGGAACCAATAATAACTATTGTTCTTGTAGATTCTAATATCGGTCTTAAATGGCAACCGATAAATTTGGTCGCTATTTTCAACTATTTTTTGTAGTGAGAATTTACCTCTAGTCATATGCAAAGATTCTATGAAGACAAAGGAATAATCATGGAACTAACCTGCACCCACCCCCCCACCCCCACCCCCACCCCCACCCCCCAACAAAATGGGGTAGTGGAAAGAAAGCACATGCATATTCTATAAAAAGAAGTGCCTTGAGGTTTCATTCACGTTTACCTATCCATTTTTGGGGTGAATGCATACTTATTGCAGTGCATTTCATCAATAGATTACCATCAAAAGTAATAAACAACAAGACACCATGTGAAATTATGTTTGGAATAAAACCAAGCTATGCTCATTTAAGAGTATTTGGTTGTTTAGCATATGTTCTAAAAACCAGAAGAGAAGGTAAATTTGATGAAAGGGGGAGAGCACGTGTCTTTGTAGGCTATCCCCCAGGGCAAAAGGGATATGAGGTCTATGATACTTTTAGCAAAGAGATATTTGTATCTAGGGATGTTATATTCTTTGAGAAGGAATTTATTTTTAAGAAGGAAATCCCCGAGCCAATAGGTGTAGACAAAGAGCAGAATCCTTTCATAATTTGGGAGGAAGATATGGTGCAGGTTCAACCTGCAGCACCTTTGAACAACCAGGAAACTAAGATACAGGCAGAAATTAGTGAGAATGTGAACTCCCAAGATGATGTTCAGGATGAGGAAAGACAAAATGGGAGACTAAGACAACTTCCAAGGCACCTTAGAGATAATAAAATCGATTTTCCACCTTCTATCACTCATTCACTAACCAATTTTGTATTTGGTAACTCGGTAACATATCCTTTGTCTAATTACATATCATATAGTAATTTTTAAGCTTCACATACTGCCTTCTTAGCGAACATCTCTTCACAAGATGAGGCAAATAACTTTTCTCAGGCAGCAGCTCATGAACACCAGAAGGCAGCAATGAAAAAGGAAATTGAGGCCTTGGAGAATAATGAAACATGGACATTGGAGACTCTACCACCTGGAAATCATGTTGTAGCCTCTAAATGGGTCTATAAAATTAAATACAAGCCAAATGGAGAAGTAGAACGTTACAAAGCACACCTAGTAGCAAGAGGATTCACTCAGGTTGAGGGGGAGGACTTTCTTGAAACTTTGCACCAGTGGCAAAGTTAGTAACCATTAGGTGTTTAATGTCTATAGCAGCAAAGAAATGGTGGCTTGTCCATCAAATTGATGTAAACAACGCGTTTTTACATGGAGACTTAGATGAGGAAATTTACATGCAAATACCACAAGGATCCGCAAAGAAAGGAGAGACACGAGTCTGCAAATTGATGAAATCTCTTTATGGATTACACCAAGCTTCCAGGAATTAGTATCAGAAATTCACAAGCGCACTCAACTCTATTGGCTTCAAACAATGCAGAGCAGGTCATTCTTTGTTTATTTACAACAAGAATGAAGTTTTCCTCACTACCTTGATCTACGTAGATGATGTGATTCTAGCAAGAAATGACTCAGAATTCATGAAGAAAGTTAAGGAATTCCTTGATAAGACTTTTAGCATTAAGGATTTAGGACCATTAAAATAGATTCTTGGAACTGAAGTGACAAGATCACAGCAAGGAATTGTCCTCAGTCAAAAAAAGTACACTACGGACATCCTAAAAGAGATAGATGCAACAATGCAAGCCAAGTAAATTCCCCATGGAGCAGAGTTGCAACCTGCGAGTTAATGAAAATGAGCCTGAAGCAGATGCATCCAGATATAGAAGGCTATTGGGAAGGTTATTATACCTAATCGTGACAAGACCAGATATTACCTATGCGGTTAATACATTGTGCCAATTTATGTCCTCACCTAAACAGATACACATGGATGTTGTTGATAGAATTCTGCGCTATTTGAAAACTACCCCGGGTCAAGGAATCCTGCTGTCCAACAAAGATGATCTAAAATTAGAAGCTTTATTGTGATGTTGATTGGGGAGGTTGTCCCTTAACTAGGAGGTCATGTACAGGATACTTGATCATGCTAGAGGGCTCCTCAATTTCATGGAGGACAAAAAGACAAACAGTAGTAGCAAAGTCATCGACTGAAGCAGAGTATAGAGCCATGGCAGCAATCGTGAGTGAAGTTATTTGGATTAGGTGGTTGCTAAAAGAATTGATAGTATCACAACAGACTTCAACTCAGATGTTTTTTGACAACCAAGCAGCTTACATATTGCAATGAATACCGTCTTCCACGAGAGAACAAAACATATGGAGATGGATTGTTATTTTGTTAGAGAACATGTTCAATCTGGTGACATTGAGCCTATGAAAATTGGAACGAAGGAACATGTAGCAGATATCTTCACCAAACCATTCGACAGAGAAAGGTTTGAGACTGTACTCAGCAAGTTGGGCATTATAAATCCCCATGCACCAACTTGAGGGGAGTGAAGGAATCTCTATTCTATTAAATCAGTTAGTGATGGATTAGGTTATTGTTAGTTTCTTAGTTCTGTTAGTGTACTGGCTGAGGAGTAAAACCCGGCCACCGAGCTTGGATACCCGATCCATTAAAGGTGGGAAGGAATAAAATATCGATATTATCTTTATAATCCTGATATTATCTCAAATAACCTTATCCGGTTAGAAGGGATAAATCCATCAAATTAAGGAGATCATATCTATCTTTAATAATCCTGATTTTATCTCAAATAACCTTATCCGATTAGAAGAGATAAATCCCTCAAATTAAGGAAATCATATCTCAAAGAAGATTTAAGAGATAAAAAGAGATAAATCCAGATCTCTTAAAGATCTAGGGATCCTATTATAAAAAGAGGAGAACCTAAGAGAGAGACTCACTTTTCACGAACTCAAGTGACTCCCTTAAGCGTATTAGAGAAACTAGCTTGACCAAGAGACTATTGAAGAATCCTTGCTCGCTGGTATTCATAAGATACAAGATTAGGGGATTGAGATCACTATATGACCAAGGGTTGAACCTAGAACTACGTCTGGCTTTGATTCCCATTGGGATACGTAGGACTGAAATACAATATTCTGCCAAGCCATAATCTAAAACAACCTCATTATTCACTCTTGGTTTGACGTTCTACGACGAGATTCCGATAAGTCGGATCTCGACGGGAACAGTTAGTTTGTTGTAACAACTAGATAATCCATATCAACTAGAAATGTATAAATAGAGCACACGGAGGAATAGAGAAATCAATTAATATATTCAATACAATCAGTTCTATCAAGTGAATCAAAATACAAGAGGTATTATTTTATAGATATTAAAATAGAAATATTAAATTATAATTTTGGTCCTTGTAATTTTCACTTGGATTTAGTTTTTTTTTTAAAATATAGTCGATACATTTATGAATGTGTTTAAAATAGAGTATGCCATCAACTTCATACAAGTAAATTGTCAGTTAGCTAACATAAGTATTTCTTTGTCCTAGTGTTCTTTTTTTTTTCAGTGTTCTTTTAAATGCGCCTTTTTTTTTTTTATATGCCCGTGAAGTATTCCTTCATTTTATACATTTTCCTTAAAAAATAACGTTATTTGGACAAAAAAAAAAGGGGACAATAAACTACAACTGATTATTGACAATCAAAATAATGGCTAATAACGTGATGAATCTGATTAATGGGTATATCTGTAGTAGATGAGGTAAGTTAACTGACAACATGGTTAATGATATATCAAATTTTGGTTAATGTACCTCACTAGATAGTTAATGAGTTACACATTTTGGTGTACCCGTTAACCAAGTTCAACGCATCATTAACCACGATTTTGAACGTCATTATTCAATTATCGATTGTTGTCCCATTTTTAATTTCTAAATAACTGAAATGTAAATAAATGCTTCTTAGTTTAATAGGTGCTCATTGAGATACTTTCTTACCCTTAAAATTGATGGTGTTACAACAAAATTTAAGGGTGGAAACTATTTTGAAAATGTTTATGTAATTACTTATTTATAAAAGGACCAAAAACTAGAGGCTGAATTAAAAATAAGTGAAAAACATAAAAGGACCAAAATTACAATTAAACCAAAAAATAGAAACAAAGATCCATCCAAGCATCCCTAAATAAGTGGTCACACCTTTGAACCCTTAACTTTTGGTGGGGAGCAAGTTAGTTAAGTGTTTAATTAGCTCATCTATGCTACTTCAAAATACAAAAAGAGGGATTGTAGCTTTGTCACCATTCAGGAACCAAGTGTTTCTGCTGGCAGGTCTTCTAGCCTTAATCTATGCATCCCTGAAGCAGGCAAGTGTTTCTGTTGAATAATTGCATTAGACCAATTTTCATTGCAAACGTCAACATTCCAAATAAATAAAGCAACATAAAACCATCCCCTATTCATAGTATACACATAGACCTTTAACTAAATGTATTTAATTTAAAATGATAATGTTTTTGTAAAAGATTTGCTCTATTTTGAGACAGTTTTTAAAGGCAACCCATCTGATTTGAGGATTGAACACCACCACATCCACCTTTTCAAAGATGAGAATCTTAAAAGATATCTTCACATGTCTTAATGTGCTTCACACATGAATAAACAAATCAATCTCAAGTACACAAAGTACAGATTACAAATGAGTCAAGAAAGAATATAAATATATTCTTCTAACCTTGGAAAAGATGAATTCTTTTGCTGAGAACCTAGACCTATCAGGAAATATCCAGTGCCCCTTAGGATCCAATACAAGAAATCAAATTTTAAGAACTACAAAATGAGGTTGGAAATAATTAGAACCAATGAGGTTTGGTTTCAAATAATTAAAAATACTTTCCTAAAATCAGCTATCTTTGTATGCTTAACTTTTGCAAACAAAACCAGTGCACACCAAAATTAGTGAATGCTGTCAAACTATCTTGTTTCTGTTTTGATTGTAGGGAGAGAATGACTCCTGCGCTCCTTTCCACCAGGCTTTGATGAGGCATTTCCATACCAAATCATTCCAGCCACAGCTATGATCATCCCAAAGACCACTTGGAGATTAAGACCCTCCTTCCCAAAGAAAAAGAACCCCATGATTAAAACAAGTATTGTCTTCATATGTCCCAGTACTTGAAATGAAACAGCAGTGAATCTGCCAATGCAAATAAATTGGCTGAGATTGGTACCAACTGCTATAGTGCATGACACAATTATGAATATCTGCCAAAACCAAGAAAAAAAAGAGTTAGTGAAAGAATTAAGAAAATATCAACCAACATAAGACAAAGCCAAAAGGAACCAAAGGTATTGCATGGGTCCTCATGATTTATAATGCTTATCTACATTAATCAGGCATAGAGAATATTTAAAAGAGTCCACTGCTAAATTAGGTTCTTCAATTTGCACTTCATTCTCAATTTGTTCCCAAAACTTTTGTTTCAGCTGTCATTATATTCAGATTTCGTTGAATGTTTTCTCTTCCTCAAACTGATACACCTTTGATGAGATTCCGACTAATCTTTCTATGAAAAATATTTTATATACCCAACATATTTATCAGCTTCCACAGACCCACCAACAACAACAATCAAAGCCTTTTTCCACTATGTGGGGATAATCACATCGTTTGTCCATGTCATACAGATTCGACAAAGTGTTACGTTGATTGTCGCTAGCCTAACACAACCCTCCTCTTTTATCCGAGCTTAGGACCGACTATGTTAAAAATAGGTAGAGTTTTTCCACAGATCGACCAATGTTCACAATATCCATGGAGCAAAATTCCTAAAATTATTAAAGTGGCCATGACGAAAGGGAAAACAATTAATCAAATTCGACAAGACAAAAATGGCACAGTAAAAATTTGGAGAAAACAATTTAAAGTTTGGGTAAGAATTTGAAAGATAATTTTCCACAATCTATGTGTGTTTTTTGGATAGAGAAGATGACTTTTAGTAGAATCGCAAAGAAAAAATATTCAATTCCCCATCTAAGTCAGAACTTTTCTTTACAATTTTCAATGTGTTGTATCCCTCTTTTTTGGGTCAGCAATATCCCATTGTATATAAAACAATAAATTTGCATTAATCATCAAGTATGCACATAACATATGTTTGAGAGCTATAAGCTTCATGCTCAATTAAAAATACAATAGCCACAAAATATAGAAATTCCTTTAGAGGCCCCATAGACAATCTATTTGCAGAAGCTATAGGATTTTTTTAAAAAAAAATAAAAAGGGAGCCACAATAATTTGCAGGAGTATGTCAACGTAATATTAGACAACCCAATAACATAAATTAGCTGATTACATGTCTAAAGGAATGAAGAATGTTTGAAATAAGTCATATATAGTATTAGAGACACAGATATAGTGATATACAGCTCATAAAAAAAAGATACAGTGATATACAAACAAAAGCCTTGTACATCATGTGCACAAGTATATGCATACATGTGTAGGTCTAGTTATCTACAATACTATGCATATCTACATGTGTAGGTCTAGTTATCTACAATACTATGCATATCTACGTAAGTCTACATACGAATACACATACACTTGTTATCTCAGAAAATAAATGATCTAGGCTCTAAATATTAATATCTTTCTGTCATCGTGTACTTACCAAAGAGCCAGTGTTGTAGTCATATCTATCAACTCTTTTGTCTGTCAACCAATAATCTACAAATGGTCCTAATAATAGTAGCGATGCAGCCTGAGCAGGTGCTGTATGTCCCAATAGGTTGAAAGAACTTAGTGAATACTTCCGTTGAAGAAGATGAACATACTGTAAATAAAATAATTGAAAATCCATGAGTACAGGCACAAATTGATCAGAAAAAATTCAGATTAAGACATACTAATTCACAAAACATGACAGTAAACAGCAGGCTGAAACATCAAAAACTTTATAACACCATAATGAAAAGAAAAAGCATTTGTGTGGTAATATAAGAATTATATGTAAGACTATCATTTGAACTTAGCAGCTATATCCAGATAGAAAATGATTTAGCTCATGTTTGTCAAACTCTCATAGGTCTCTTTATGAAATTGTGCATGCATTTTTTGTGCTTTCTGGAATCTATTTGTGAGTTAACAACAACATTTAAAATTGAACATTTGCAGTTCATGTCATGTAGAGGAACATCATACATACATATTGTTGCAAAGAAGTGCTCCATACTGCTATACAGGCAGCAACGAATCCTCTAGTGTTAACACTCACATCAGTAACAGTGCAAACACCAACACCCAAAAGAACGACACCTATGCTCAGTTTTGTGTCTCTTGAATAGCGAATCTTGTCAAGAACAACTTCTAATAGGCAGGATACAGGGATCATACTCAACTTTGCAATCTGTCAATAGTTAAAAGGTAAATATAACTTCTGAAGGCATTAATGGACAAATAGCTAAAGCTACACCCAACTCACTTGATAGAATCCAACTGAGTTCCACATAAGACTAACATTCATCCCAACAATAGAGAAGTTAGCAAAGAAAACAAATTTTAGAAGATCTGGCAAGGGTAAATGAGAGGCCTGGATGTATCCCAGCATCCTTAGTATGGTTGTCATCAAAGTTGTAGTAGCAAAGTGCAAACCTGTTAATGTCGTAGCTGCATGCAGTATAGATAGATTGTATTAAAAGAAGATAAAAAATTGATATAAAAGCATGATGAATATTCCCAGGTAGTATATCATCAGGAAAAGACAAAGTATACCAATAACAGAAATCTCATTAAGGAATTGAAAAGGTAATTTACCAAAACTGAAGCCATAAGTGGCCATCAAAGCTTTGTTTACAATGATAATTCCAACAGAAGTAACAACATTGAACATCCATGCACCTGCATCCACTGCAGCTTTTTTCTCAGCCTTGCTAGCTGGAGCCATGTTCTTTCTGCTTCTCACAACTTTACCACTGGTCTTCTTTTCTAACTAACCTCCATAACATTCCATCCACATTCAAATGATCTGACCAGTCAACTCACCAAACAAACAAAGAAACCTGGAAAAGTGGAAGGTCAACAAATTTTCAGATCCAAAATAAATTATAAAAATAATCATATTCTAGAAAACAATTGCAACTTAAAATCATCTTATGGCCATCAAAAGGGTCAAAAGCTGGCAAACGAAAAAATAGCCATGCATATCATCATATTGAGCAATAACCTGCTGGTAATATTATTTATTTATGAAATTAGCAAGATTAATGTATAACATCCGGCATCTACCCCATTTGCTTTCTCCTAGTTATGAAGACAGGTCTAGTTTGCTAGAGAGTCGACACTAAATTGAGAAATGCTCGGTAAACTGCACCCTTCTTTTGCTCAAGGGACTATTTACAAAAACCACCAATGTGATTGACCACCTAGAAACAACTATACTTATGGATTGACCAACTTAAGATTATAAAAAGAATAACATGAAGTAAGGATAAGTCATTGCCAAAATCACAGTATATCATTAAAATCTTATCCACCCATCGTCATATTATGACTTAGTTTAACATTCAGAAGTCCATTACAAAGCAACTTTGTTATTCAAAATTAGCATCAGATCTGAGAGAAACCGATAGATCTAATACACCAAAATTTGAAGACAGCACAATCCATTTGAATAAAAATGCCAATTCAATATCCAATTTCGATTTACCGAGTGATCCCTACCAAAAATAGAGAAAAGAAAGAAATCTAAATTCAATGATCTCGTTTTGCTGCAGCCACATCAGCTATTAGTCTAACTCCGTTACAAATAAATTGAACTCCAATCATTCATGAACCCCATAACAAGATTCCACAATGCAAAACAAATTCCACCTCTACTAGCAAAAACATCATCCTACTCTTGTTTTCATATCCATCACAAACAGATCCAAAAGGGGTCTCAGATCCAGAAGGGAAGCATTGGAAACTAGTTGAAAATCACGAGATCAGGGTAGGGACAACCTCGTATTCACCAAGATATACGTGATTTTTTTGTTCCCGTTTTGTTTCACGATCAAATGGGAAAGCTGAAAAATTCAATTTTTTTTATAAAAAGAAACTTTTAGTGACCCTTTTGATGGGGTGTGAATCTGATGCAAAAAAAGGAGGTGGGGTTGAGAGAGAGAAGAAGAAGGTTACCGTGAATGGAGGTGTGACGGTGGTGATGCTGTTGGCGTAACCGTTGAGAAGCGTGGGAGAATGGAAGAAGAGAAGAGTGGCTTTCGTTTCTGTCTGAGGTTTGTGTTTGGAGTTTCTCAATTTGTGTCAGTAGGAGTGGCACGCGTTATGCACCATGTTACTCAACACATTCACAATTGATTGAGTGAAATTAGTCAAATTACATTAGTCTCATAGTATAGTAGTTTGTATAAAAATGAATGAATATTCATTGAGTTAATTGAAAAATAATTAAGTGCATAGTTAAACATAAGTGTTCAATTGGAATGCATTCTCAATCAATCACTACTAATGAAATGAGTTATTTTTAAGATAATTAAAATAAGAATTAAATATTTTTAATGACGTAACAATTTAAAATTAATTGACGGATTATAAAATCTTTAAACTAACAATACATACTAATTAAATCATAAACATAATTTGGTATAAAACTAATTTAAAACTAATTTAAAATAAAAGCTTAATTTTTAAAGTTAAATATTTATTACTTTTCTCTTCCGTCTCAATACCATCACAATTGATTGAGAAAATATTGATGTTGAAAACAATCCTAACTCCTTAGAATGAACAGTTTAAATCTTCGCTAAGTAATTTTGTGAGTAAATTGTATAACGTTCATGCTTTTTATGATCAAATAAAAATTACCTGTGATCCATTCCAGCAAAAGATCTAAAATACATGCAGGAGTGTCCTACTGTACAGTGTGTAGAATGTTTGCCTATCTTGGCGTCACGAGGGTGGCTTTATATTCGTTGGAGTAGGCAGGGATAGCGATGAGTAGGATATTATAGTATTCGTCTTTATACTCATGTTTGAAAAAAAGTATTTGTACTCGTATCGAGACCCGTATCCTCGTGGATAATAACTTTAGTATTATTACCTGTATCCTATGTGTACCTAAATATCCGTACCAATATCTATTACCCGTACTTTAATAGTGAAAATACAATAAATAACAAAAGAAAATTATAAAATTAAAAAACGATGCAAAGATCTTTTAAATCTACTCATAAAACATTACAAATCAAAATATTGAAATAAATAAAAACATCCAAAAAGGAATTATAGATGCAACTAGATTTTGAAAGTTAAGAATCATTAGATTAATTTTGGTTTTAAAATTTGTATTATAGTTAAAATTATATATATTAGTAATATAAATTAATAATTATATATACATATACATATGTGTGGGTATGGGGCAGGATGGGTACCAAAGTACCCGTACCCTTACCCTTGCCATTTCAAATCTGCTGGTAATTACCCGTACTTGGACCCTTACCCATTATGTGGATAATTACCCTACTCATTGTGGGTAATTTTTATGAGTACCCAATGAATATGGTACAAATTACCATCCCTAAGAAAGGCACGGAGGGTGTGATTCGATTGCTTCTGGTGGGTCCCATTTTATTACCGAGATCTCTCGGGTGTGCCACCTCCCTTGTCACATGTTGGTTGTGCCTTCACCTTATTCACATACTTTTTGACCAAACTGGGTTCTTTTTAGAAATTATTTATCAGTTTAGGGTTATTCTGAAACTATTTACCAATGGGGGGTCGTTTTGGACACGTGACATTTTTTTTTTTCAATCTGACAGGTCAAAGGCGCCACTGCAGATGGCGCCTTTGAAGGCGGCATTGCAGATGGCGCCTACCCTTTTTTTTTTAAAAAAAAAAGACAAAACGGAGGCGCCACTGCAAATGGCGCCTTCCCATGCAGTGGCGCCTCCTGCAGTGTACCACGTGGCACTGCAGGGGGCGTCCCCCCAGCCCCAACCAAAAATTGGACGCCTGCAATTTTATTGGAACAACGCTACAATTTTAAAGGAACAACGCTACAAAAAAAATTATACTATAAGTATAAGGAGTAACGATGACATTGATGATAAAGTATCTATTTAAAACAACAAGAAACAATAAAAAAAATCCCGTAATAATGAGTGGCAAATAATATCACAGTAGGCATAAAAAAATAATAGCAATAACAATTTACACCAATAAATATTCATCAATTATTACAGTAGTAAAAAAAATTTACCTTATAATAATTAAAATAAAGTCACCTGCAGTTTTAAAGGAACAACGCGAAAAAAAAAATTACACTATAAGTATAGGGAGTAACGATGACATTAATGATAAAGTATCTATTTAAAACAACAAGAGGTAATAAAAAAAATATATTGATATTATATATTTTAAAATATATATAGTAAAATATATCTTAGTTTTAAGTTTTCTATATTCTTACATGTATATGATATGCGGTTAAATGGATCATTATTCAAATTTTTAATTATATTAATTCAACCTTGCTTTCCAATAAAAAAATTTCCTTTTTTATTTTCTTAACTATTACCCCAAGACAATGATTAACAAAACTATATTTTAAAAAATAACAAGTATAGTTAAAGATAATTAATGATATATAATTAATATAATAAATGTTAATTCGTGTGCAATTCTTAAATCAATATGCATTATAATAATGAAAACTATATCAGATCATAAATCATCCACTCTTTAATTAATATTTGTCACATTGGCATTCTGCAAATCTATGCATAGCATGGTGCAGCGACTGATCAGTTCATGAGCCCATGCAACTCCCAGACCTGGTCGTGCCCCTCAAGTTTCTTTCATTCTTTTCAAGGATTGGTTTACCTTCAACTATATTTTTTTTCTACCCTAATACAAAAAATTTAAAATTAAATAATATTTTAATTAAAAATTATTTAAGATAGGTAATACCGCTTCCTAATTCCTGTCCTATAAGCCCGGAATCCTCATTATTACGAGATTTTTTTATTGCCTCTTGTTGTTTTAAATAGATACTTTATCATTAATGTCATCGTTACTCCCTATACTTATAATATAATTTTTTTGTCGCGTTGTTTCTTTAAAATTGCAGGTGACTTTTATTTAATTCTTATAAGGTAATTTTTTTTTACTACTGTAATAATTGATGAATATTTATTGGTGTAAATTGTTATTGTTATAATTTTTTTATGCCTACTGTGATATTATTTGCTACTCATTATTACGGGATTTTTTTTATTACCTCTTGTTGTTTTAAATAGATACTTTATCATTAATGTCATCGTTACTGCCTATACTTATAGTATAATTTTTTTTGTAGCATTGTTCCTTTAAAATTCTAGCGGTGTTCCTTTAAAATTGCAGGCGTCCAATTTTTTGTTGGGGTTGGGGGGACGCCCCCTGCCACATGGTACACTGCAGGAGGCGCCACTGCAGGGGAAGGTGCCATTTGCAGTGGCGCCTACCTTTTGTCTTTTTTTTTTTTAAAAAAGGGTAGGCGCCATCTGCAGTGGCGTCTTTGACCTGTTAGATTGAAAAAAAATAAAATCTGCCACGTGTCCAAAATGCCCCCCATTGATAAATGGTTTCAAAATAATCCTAAATCGATAAATAGTTTCTAAAAGGAACCTGTTTGTTTAAAAAGCCTTATTCACACGTAACTCTTCCTTCAACATGTGACTTTGTGTCTGTCTCAAGTTGAACTTGGGCATAGGAACTTGGACCAGAGAGCGCGGACCAGAGAGCGCGGATCAGAGAGCTCAAGCGAAAGAGCTCAAATCAGGGGTCTCGGGTGAAAGAGCTTGGCCTTAAGGTTCATGGACCAGGATGCTTACATGCCACGAGGCCATTGAGTGCGAGAGTTATTGGGTCTGAATGTTATTGGGCCTCGTCCAACTTCGACGGAAAAACTTGCAAATTTAAAAAATTTGATATATACAATATAGATGTGAGAACTTTTTTCAAATAATAAGAGTAAATCTAAAGAGTTTAATTTTAATATCCTAATACAGTTTAACTGTTAAGTAAAATGAATCAAAAATAAAAAAAACATGTTTATAATTAGGTTTTTTCCTTCCTGTAGTACTACATTCTTGGGAATCACATTATCATGAATATTTATTTCCCACCTCCATACTTGGGAATAAAATTTTTCACTCTTATTCACTAATTTTATTGTTGGACATCTTTTATGCCTGAGAAATATTTTTTAAAACTCGTACCAAATATAAAAAAATTTTATTCTCATGCTCACATTCCCGATAATATTAAAATAAAGGCAAAGTAGGTAGATTGGTCCTATACATTTTTTTTTACTTTTCACATCGATCCTATAGGTTTTTTTTTTCAAATTGGTACTACACCCAACGTTATGTTTTTACGTTAGTTTTATCTGGTAATTTCAACCTAATGTCGATAGTTTTGACTTGACGCGACTATCATGTTAATCTGATATGTGGCTTTTGATGTGACATCGTAAGATCGAAATTGACAGAAATAACTAACATGGAAACAAAACGTAACGTGTATGACCAATTTAAAAAAAAAAACTTATAGGACTAATATGAAAAGTAAAAAAATGCATTGGACCAATATGCCTCCTAAAATAAGAGGGTGTTTGTTATAGGTTATTTGATGACAAAATTACTTTTTTTTAAGTAAAAAAAATCATTTTTAAGAGTTTGGTTGTGTTTGTTTCAGTTTTTCTTAAAAATGATTTTTTTAAAAAAATCATTTTTAAGGTTAAAATGAAAAACTACTTCCATTAGCTTTTGGAAAAAATCATTTTTTTATCACTACACATCTTTAAGGAAATGATTCTTATGATTGGAAACAAACACAAAACAACTTTTGCTTTTTTAAAAAATCTCTAAAAATAATTTCTAAATCATTCATTATTAGAATCACTTATTTTTTAATATATAATAAAAAGCCTAAATCTTATACCAAATCCTACTTAGATTAATGATTAGCCAGCAAAAACTACACCCCACAAACAGTGATTAATCCTTCGTTGACTACAGCGTTGAGATATATACGAGTTTTGAAAAGAAAAAAAAAAATCCTACCTTAGATGCCATTAGAGGTGGGTAAACGGACTAGTCCGGTCCGTTTAAGTCCGATCCGCATAAGTCCGCATTTAAACGGACCGGACTTTATAGTCCGCATTTAAAATGGACTCTGAAAAATAGAGTCCAAATCCAGTCCGCATAGTCCGCGGACTAAACGGACTGTCCGCGGACTTTACACTTTTTTTTTATAAGGCAAATAACCATAATTGTAACCAATAGTTATATCCTCCAAGAAAGAAAATTGTACATGATAAGAAAGAAAATTGTACCAACGAAATTAAAATGCAAAATAAGGAACAAAAACAACAATATTACAAGTTTGAAATTAAAGCTACATGTTGACATCAAGCATCAATAATAACTTTAGTCTTTCCCTTTGATTTAGCAAGCTCCTCCTTTGCGTCAATCAAATCATCTTCATCTTCTTCTTTTCCTACAATTCACAAGTTATAATTCATAAGATTATGTTTAAAAAGCAAAACATAATTAAATGGAAGACATTCTATTTCTATACATAAATTCATTGTATATTTACCTTCCACTTCAAACCCTAACAACCAATTTCTAGTGCATATCAAGGCTTGCACATTTTTGGGAAGGAGAGAACTTAGAAATTTGTTGAGAACACGAGAACCAATACTGAATGTTGATTCCGATGCCACAGTTGTTATTTGAATGCTTAAGATATCACTAGCCATCAAAGCAAGATTCGGAAACCTATACATGTTGTCCTTCCGATATTCCAAAATATCAAGATTTGGATGGTATGTTGAGGAAAGGTTTTGCTCGTCCAAATAAGTATCCAATTCAGACTTACCTACATCCTTCTTATTTTGATTCTCAAACGAGATATACTTCTACATTATTTTCATGTAACAACAAATAAAGAATGAGAAATTAAACATAAAAAATAATGAATAATGAATAAATAAAAGAAAGAAATATACTTACATTCAAAATAGCCAATTATGATGGGTCCATATTAGCAAATCCACTACTACTAGTTGGAAGACATTGCTTATCTTGTAGTGAACTTTCATCGGGAGGTGTCTCTTTGAAGGACCTTTTGACATACTCATAAAACTGAGTATACAACTTATGCTTGACAACTTTCAACTTTGCTTGACAAGAAATTGAATCAACACCAAGTTGAGAATAGCAAAACTCCAAAAATGAGAACTTATAGCGAGGATCAAGAACGGTTCCATATGCAAGCACAACACTATAATCACTCCAATATTTGTCAAACTTCCCTTGCATCGAAGTTGTCATATCCCTAATCACCTCATCTTCACTTGTCTTATTTTCAAGCAACAAACATTCAATCCTCCATACATGAAAGAAATACAAGTTAGATGTCGGATAAGAGGAACCGGACATCAAATTTGTGATCACATAGAATGGACGTAAAAATTCACAAAGTTTATCTCCTCTAGACCATTCTTCATTAGTAGGGTAATACTTATAGTTCCTATCCTCAAGAGCAAGATCTTCAAAAGCACGACGATATGCAAGAGCACTTTCAAGCATCATAAAGGTGGAGTTCCACCTAGTAGAGACATCCAAACGAAGACCCATCTTGGTATCAATCTTACCAAGTCTATTAACATAACTTTTAAATGCAATCATTCTTCTCTCCGACCCCTTTACATACTTGATGCTCTCTCTAATCTTATGTATAGCCTCACTAGCAACTTTCAACTCATCTTGAACTATAATGTTTAGGATATGAGCACAACATCGAATGTGAAAAAAATCACCACCACATAACAAGCCATCACTTTGCATAAAAAGTCTATCTTTCAACAACCCTTGCATGCTACCACAAGAAGATGCATTATCCAAAGTCAATGAAAATATTTTCTTCTCAATCCCCCACTCTTCCAAGAAACCATAAACAGTTTTGGCCAATTCACGGTACGGAATGTGGGAGGGGGAAATGAGAAAAAATTAGAATTTTCTTCTGTTAAGCTTCCAATTTTCATCCACAAAATGGGCAATCAATGAAATGTAGCCCTCTCGTGGTACAAGAAGTCCATACATCGATGTCAAGTTTATTCTACTTGGAACTTTGGATAGCACATCTTTCATTTTTTCCTTTTTAGCCTCATACATATTAATGACATCATTTGTGGCAAAGACGTCTAGAGGGAACCTTAGCTTCAGGATTCAAATATTTAAATAGTTCTCTAACCCTCCTATATTCCACAAAAGAGAATGGAAGGTCATGTTCTATGATAGCCATGGAAATCATGTCACGTACAACTTTAAAATCAACTTTTCCACTTTTTAATTTTCCGTTATGATCAAGCATAAGTTTACCAACCTCGGTGTTAGCAAATCCTTTTGGAATCTTCTCACAAGTGAGCCTATGACGCTGTAAAGTTGAAGTTCCGTATTTATTACCACCACTAACCAAGGCTTTCTTACATGCCTTGCATTCACTCCTTTCCTTCCCATCACTTCCCAAAGGCAGTTTGTCAAAAAAATCCCAGACATCAGATCTTTGCTTTCTAGCCCTCTTTTTTGGTATTTTAGGTTCATTTAATCCATCTCCATCTCCATCATCATCCTGATCACTAATTAGGTCTACTCTTTTAGGTTCAATTTCAGCCACATTATCAATTTCAGTTTCAATTATGGCAGAGGCAGAGAAATCCATTTCAATTACAATAACTTCAGCAAAAAAGTATCACTGAAAATGGCAAATTGAAACAAAATAAAGATTTAAAATCAAAGAAAGCGCAATAGGCAAGCAATTAATCCATGGGGCAATAGGCTGAATGACAAGATAGATGCAATGCAATACACACTATGGTTCCTAGACAAGAAACCAACTTTATCTGCAATAGGCAAGCAATCTACTCTTTATGGTTCCTAGATAAGAAACCAACTTTATATGCTAATACACACTCAAAGAATATCAAGATCATCTTGGTCATTAGCATAACTGAGATAGACAGAACAGCAACTACTCTTTATGGTTCCTAGATTTGAATCGCTTGGTGATTGCCAAAACAAACATCACGGTGGAAAACAAACATCAAAAACAGCAAGACATAGAAAAAACATGGTCAAGCAATCTACTCTTTATGGTTCCTAGATTTGAATCGCTTGGTGATTGCCAAAACAAACATCACGGTGGAAAACAAACATCGAAAACAGCAAGAAATAGAAAAAAACATGGTCAGATCGCGAAGGAAATAATGTCTAGAACAATCAGAGACCCGCGAACTCACGAGTGAGCCATGACTATCTCGCTCTTTCTCTTCCTCTCGTTCACGATCACGGTGGAATAATGGTGAAGTTTCAGGGTAGAAGTGGTCACGAACTCACGATCACGATCACGGTGGAATAATGGTGAAGTTTCATGGTAGAAGTGGTCACGAACTCACGATCACGATCACGATCACGGTGACTATCTCGCTCTTTCTCTTCCCTCGTTCACCGAATCACCGGACAGTAGAAGTGGTTTTGGAGAGGAACGGCGCAGAGTACTGAGTGTATTATTATTATTCGGAGAGGAACGACGCAGAATGTATTTTAGGGTTAGAGATGGGTGACAGGGTGAGTGACTGAGTGTATATGTGAGACGGGCTAGTTTTTTTGGCCCAGCAGCCAGCAGGCCTTTTTTTTTTAAACAGACCGGGTCCGCGAATTCGCGGACCGAGTCCGTTAAGCCCGCGGGCTAAACGGACCGGGCTCAAAAAACCCGCATTTTTTTGGACTCGCATTTTAGAGTGTCCAAGTTCGCGCGGACTGCGGGTTTAACGGACTGTCCGCGGACCCGAGTCCAAATACCCACATGCCATGCTATATCTCATCTCACACGACTTTTTTTTACCCGTACGTTCCTGAAGCAATTATAACGTATATCTCATGCCTTCCACAGTTACCATGAGTCCCTCCCCTTCTCTCACAAACTTTGCTCCATAAAACCACACAACAAAAGGCCTCTTCCTCTTCCTCTTCATTTCTCTTTCTCACCAAACCACAGATGAGATAACTCAAATCGCCGAAATTCGAATCGCCGAATCTTCATCGGGAAAATCTGAAACTGGCGATTATGGCAAAGAAGAGAAAGTCCGTTGGCACAAGCTTGGACGAGGTGGATCGAAACATGTACGCGTCGTTTTGCAGTGCCGCCAATTCTCTGTCCCAACTCTACTCTCACTCCATGAACCACCAGAAGCTTTCTTTTCACGCCGGTGAACGCCATGCCCTTGTGAGAATTCTTCTCTTTTTTTCTTAATTTCTCGTTTTGGGTTTTCGTTTTTCTCAAATGGGTTCCTGATTTTGCTGAAAAATTTTGTTTTTTTTCTTCATTTTTTTGCGGTAGTTTTTTTTTTTTTGGTTTTGTTTGTTGTTTGTAACTTTTGGTGGACTAGTATTGTAGGAATCACCACCGTGCACAAGTGTGTTTTTACCGTCCGATTAAACCAAAATATATTTAACGGATACGATTTCATTGTGTCAACCGGTTAGTGGGAAATTTTTTTATTGCAAGTTCACATCCTTAGACACTGTTTTCACCTTGTTCTGCAACAAGGTCACAACCTAGTTTCCAAGATATTTTCAGCTATTTTTTTTTGAGATTTATATAAGCAATAGCAATCATAATGCCATGTTGGCAGTCGCAGCAAGTCATCAAAGAGAGAGAGAGAGGTGAGGGTGGTAACAAGCGCACGCAATACAACCGTCGATCCGTCACTGCTGTGGTCGGATTCGGGAAGATGGGACCGAACTCTATGTCAATGGGCATATTTGCAATTAACACAGTTGAGACCAAACCGGGTTACAAGCAATCACCGGTCATCTTTACTTGTGCACGGTGGTTATACCTAGATACCTTGTGCACCATAGAATCCGCCGTATTAGTATTACTGTCTCTCATTGTAATGTTTTTGGTTAAATAAATATTATTAGTCAACCATAGTTTAATTCATCATTGGTGGTTTTTCAATGTTTTATATTCTAAATAAAGTTTTTTTTGGGATGTTGGTTTCAAATTAATTTTCATATAAGTGTGTCCATGCTCAGTTTTCTGGTGGTATAAGCTTTGGATGGAAGATATGCCCCTTGTTCTGTTGCACATTTTCTTGTAAACTTTTATAGCTTGGGTTTTATTGTTGTGGATAATTTGAAAATTTGAGAAGTTCTTATGGCATGCTTGAATATAGTTTATCTACATAAACTAATGTTCATTACATAGTTTGAGTGTGCTGACTGAGAACTTGAACAAGTAGTAGCTGCTTCTAGCTTGCTTGTGTTTGTGAAATTTTCTGTCATTCCAACATCTTTTGCTCCTTCTTGCGCCTTATTGACCTCATTTTCAGTCTTTCTCGCCTTTTTGTAGCTTAGTTGCTTGTGTAATGATCCAAGTGGCTATAATAATTTTTGCTATCCTATTTTTCTTGTATAGAATCAAATGGTTTGGTGTTTATCACTTGTTCAGAATTTTAGCTTAACTTGCAATCTTCTGTTTTTTTCCCTTTAAGCGTGGCAACAGGTTGTGGACTGCTAATGTTATGTTTAGCCATAGTATCATTCATGTATCTAATCTGGGCTTTGCTCTTATGTTTAGGGTTTTAGCCTAGTCTTGATATTTCATTGATGCAGTATGTTCTTCTGATTAGGAAAAACTTTATCAGTGGATCTGGAGACAGCAAGAGGAAGGATCAAGGGTTGCAACAGTTGATATACTTAATTACATTCAGGTTGGTTTGACTGTTACCTCTTTTACCTACAATGTAGTATTATTGATGCATGCTTCTATTGATGGGGAGTGTGAGACTGTGTATTTCAAACACACACAAAGAGAGATGAACTGTAGCTTTATAGAAATGGAAATTAGTGGCAAGAAGTACATATGATATATGAAAGCTGCAGCAGATTAGCAGAACTGGTTTTGTTCAGACTGTTTTTCTTAATGTTGAAGTGGACTATTGACCTGATCAAGGGCAGGGTTTGCCCTTGAAGCTGCCAATTTTTTAAGGGTCCCAAAAGGCTCTATATAATTAAGCTCACAGAGGGAAGAAAAATACAAGCAATTGTCTTTTTTGTAATATTTTTTTGATAAAAGAAGAAATTCATTAAGACAAAGAGAAAATGATTACAATGAGTTAGGAGGATAAGAGATACTACTTCAAAAAAGAATGAAATGAAAAAATCACAAAATGCTTTACACCAAGAGAGAACTAAGTAAACATCAATGAAGCAAAGCTTTTCAATCTCTTAAC
The DNA here is from genome assembly GCA_030762895.1 of Sophora flavescens. Taxonomy (NCBI): domain Eukaryota; kingdom Viridiplantae; phylum Streptophyta; class Magnoliopsida; order Fabales; family Fabaceae; genus Sophora; species Sophora flavescens. Next base: position 118,472,820 of record CM061063.1, read on the forward strand.
ATATCTTATCTGTATGTGAAACCCTATTAAAAAAGACCATGTGCTTTACACCCAAGTAGAATCCAAATGCCTAATCTTATCCTAAAGAAGCAGCTCATCCAAACAAATCTCCTTAAAGATTTCTGATTTAAACTCACATAATGCATCATAAGATAGCATGGATTGCACATTGCCACAAGCCCACAACAAATTGGCTTCTTTGGTCATACCAAAACCTGTAAAACTAGTCAACAAAAACGGGTCCATGGAGCTTGGGCACACCCAAGTCTTGTTTGTAAAATGCTGTATTTTCTCTTAGTCTTCATTAATCAGCTTTTTGCTGAAAATTTGACATTTTGAAATTAATGCATTCACTGGTAGTGATGCTTGCATGATTAATCAGGTATGTTTTGTTTCCGTAGCTACGATCAATGTCAGTAACCCTTTTCAGCCACTGTCTTTTTGCTTAGCGTCTTTGCCTTTTCTCATTTTGCTTTGCTTTTTGTCCTGTTAGTATTACAACTATTCCTCGTTCCCTGATCTTTCTGCCATGTATAATGGGAGTGTTGAATGAACAGACCTGTTTATTCTGTATGATATATTTATTCAATCATTAAAATTGCTGTAACATATATGAGATAGTCGTATTCATGGCTTGGTTATTGCATATTATGATTTATGATATATTTTTTCAGTATAGAAGAACTTTCATCTTGGAAAGGTCTGGGCAGTAAATTGAGTGAAAATCTAAGGGAGAAATTCTTGTTGATTTCTCTGATGGATAAAGCTATTTATTTTCCCCCTCTATGTTTCATTTTCTAGAATTATAGAAGAGGTGGCATTTAGCATGACTCTGCTATTTTTAATTTTTGAGAACACAATTATTTGAAAAATATTTGATCGCACATGTGGTCTTCAGAAGGTACAAATTGCCCTGGGACTGGTGATTGATAACTAGTGAAGAGTAGTAAAGATAATAAGTTAATAGTAAGTTGCATTTTCTTTGCCATGTTCAAGATTTGTAGGATTGACAATTTCCCAGAAATTGAAATGGTGAGGATGATTTTGTAACTTGCTCTTTTTGCAGTTCAGATATCTTTTGAAGTTATACATTATGAAAAAAATACGAGGGTTATAACAGTAGATGTAGTTTGGCACTGGGGATACCTTTATAATTTAAGATTGTTGGTTTATGTTGTTTTTGGTTGCAAAGTATATGAGTGAAAGTTCATTCCCCTGCTTGCAGAATGAGCTGGATTATTGTGGAGAGGAGCCATCCATGTCACCTAGAGCAGCACCACTGCAACACCAGCAGTCACAACCAGTAATGCATGTCCCTAGTTCAGGCTTTCCAGTCACTTCAGGATCTTCTGGCCAAACAATTGCTGGGCAGGTACTTCGCTCTGAACATTGTGATAATCAATCGAAAAATTCTGTGTTTTCAAATGCTTTGTCAAGCCCGGTTCGTCGGAGTCTTCAACAGGCAGGGTGCTACACCGTGGGGAATGGAAACCGGAACACCGAACCTAGCATTCTTCAGCAGCAAAGCAGGGATTCTATTACATTCAGTTCCAATGATTCTGCCATGGACATGCATGCAGACTAGTCCTGCCTGTTGATTTGTTGATTGAAAGTTCTCCTCTCACCAGCCTTCTGTAATAGTAATACCTACAAAAGAAGCCAACAACCACAGGAATTCCATATCTTGGTTTATTCTTTGCTTCCTACTAGAAATGTCAGGAGATGGGAACTATTTCTATTAACCGTTTAGTATGCTTATGTCATTTGAATGATTAGTTTGGGTCTTAAAAATGTTCTTTGTAAAGCTTTTTGTTGATTGGTGTTGAAGCATTTTGATTTGTCCTTTAATTGTTCTCTCCCTTCACCAAAAATACAACTTTTTGTATGTAGGGGATTGCTTCAATCTGAAGTTTCCTATGAAAATATGTCTTCTTTTTTTAGATTTTATCTATATGGAAATTTCGAAAAAGCGCCTTAAGCTTTACAAATTTACAAATTTCCTATGAAAATAAATGACGGAGGCTCGGGAATTTGGTGAGATGATGGAACACGACGATGAAGTCAATTTCGCTCTCAAAGGCCTCCGTAAAGGGCACTCGCTGCAGATCACTAGGGACGATTTGCTTTCTTTGTTATCCATCTATGCCACTCTGCACCAGCCTACCTTCTAAGAACTCGACTACGCCAATCAATTCCCAACTACATTCTTGTTTTTCTATTTGAATTTTTTGTGTTGGTTGAGTTTTCTTGGAAGTTAATTCAAAATTATAAATTTTTTGACTAGGTGGAGGCTTTGGGGTGTTTGAGTGAAAGATCTGCGTTATCCATTTAGACCATTGGGTCTAATGAAGTGTTTGATACAAGTTTTACAAAAATATTCTTAGGAATGTTACTATGAGAATAAAAGTTTCTCATATTTGGTATATGTTTTAAAAAGTTATTTTCAGTCATAAAAGATTAACGGGAATAAAATTAGTAAATGAAAGTTAGAAACTTAGGAAAACTCTATTCCCATGTGTGGTGAGAAAGAAAGATTTTAGAGAATGTGATTTCCAAGAATATAGTTTGTTTAGAAATAAAATATTCCAGATATCAAATGCCACTTAAGAGAATGCTAACAAGTGTCTTTAGGGTATTGTTTAAGAAATCAAGAATATAAAATTTATATGGGAAATAATATATAAAATTTTGAAAAGTATTTCACTTAGTTTTCAATATAAATTTTTGTTTCGTGGGCAGAAGAAGGTTATATGTTCAATCAGAATTGGGACCTTTTTGGTTTGTTCTCTGGTCGGTTTTTTTTTTTTTTTTTTGGTTTAAAGGAGGGCAAGGCCCCAAACAAAGAAACTATAAATTACGTGATCGCAAGAGGCGCGTGAGGGGTCCTAGAAGAAAAGCTCCCTGCATCCTTGATCTTGAGGAGGGTTACAAAACCTGTGCAATCCTAAAGCAATTTCATGAGCCATATTGGCTAAAATGTCTGCCACTCTATTACCTTCCCGCAGAACATGCATAATTCTAACCACCCAAAAGCCAGACATCAAAACCTTAATTGCAAGGATGATGGGCGCATAAGGATGGCTGTTAGGACATGTATTCCCAATCAAACTAACAGCAACCTCAGAATCACTTTGAAGCCAAAATCTTGGGAACTTTAATTCCCATGCTATAGTGGGACCTGTAAATATGCTCTAAAGTTCTGCCATCAACACATTAAATGTAACCCAAGTTCCTCATGAAACCTCCAACCCATCGCCTCGTCGCTTCTCGAAACACACCGCCACATGCTGCCTGACCACTATCCTGACGCACAGATCCATCATCCATCCACATTTCCCTTCACCCGTTGACATGGTGGAAAGCTCCACCCCACCAGAATATCACGAGGCCACCTTTGTTTTTCCAAAGAAGGTTGCCCCACTATATCCACTACCTTTTTACTAGCAACATGCATGATAGTGTTTGGATTAAACGTACTATGCACAAACACACATGCATTCCTAGCTTTCCAAATTTCATCAATGATCAGACCAAATAGCAACCGTCACTTTCTATTACTCCCTCCGGACTCAATTATAAAAAAAAAAACCCTATATTTTATGGATTCAAATATAAATAAAAGATAACTAATTCAATTATATTTAATATCAGTGTTTCAAAAGTCAAGATAATCAATCAATCTAATCAATTCATCTTTTACTTTTCCAAGATCATTACACACTCCCGAGACAATTAAATGGTAATTTAATAATTATAATTCATTTTTTTTATATAAATCAAGACAATTAAACTAAATTAACTAATTTTCTTAATATATAAATGTGAAGTTAGTTTTTTTGTGTGCTTATAATTAGATCCGGAGGTAGTATCTTCCTTTCTTAAGTGTACAGGTAGGTACCTCCTATAAAACAATGCCCGAGTGGAGCCATTTATCAACTCAGAACCTAGCATGCAAACTTTTGGATATGACAATTGGATGAACTCATTTTCTTGTATTATTACTTTTGATCACTTACATCAATGATATTTATAGTCTGCATAGATATCCCATTGGTAGTTATTCTGTTGTTTGACAGTTATAACTACCTCTAACCATCTAACTAACTTCTAACTAACTAGCTAAGTTGGATTAATGCACATGCTTATTTACATTGGGTCTTTGTACTAGCTATATCATCTGATACCCCCCCCACAAGTTGGACTGTGCACATTGAGCAAGCCCAACTTGTCCACTGTAGATTGGAATGTGGCCGAAGGTAGAGCTTTGGTGAAGATATCAGCAAGTTGAGCATTGGAAGGGATTGGCAATAGGTGAATGAGGCCAGTGTGGATGTTTTCACGAATAAGATGGCAATCGATTTCAATGTACTTGGTTCTCTCGTGGAAGGCTGGATTGTGACCTAAGTAAATTGCTGATTTGTTGTCACAGTATACTGTGTATGGAGTGCTTGCAGGGAGGAGGAGATCCTGAAGAAGGTAATGCATCCATTGTAACTCACATGTCAGAGCTGCTAGAGCTCGGTACTCAGTCTCTGAGGAGGAGCGACTAACTATAGATTGTTCCTTGGATTTCCAAGTGACTAAGGAGGAACCAATGTAGACACAGTAACCGGTGATGCTTCTTCTAGTGTCCACACATCCTGCCCAATCTGAGTCAGCAAAGCCAGTGATCTCGAGGTCTGAGTTTGCTGGAAAGAAAAGGCCTTTAGCAGGGGATGCTTTGAGGTACTTTAGGATTCGGGTAGCAGCAAAGAAATGAGACTCCATAGGGTTGGAAACAAATTGGCTAAGCTGTTGAACAGCAAAGCATATATCGGGTCTAGAGGTTGTTAAGTATAAGAGCCTTCCAACGAGTCTTCTGTAACTAGAGGGATCATTACATGGAGAACCATCATCATGTTGCAATCGGGTGGCAGAATCCATAGGTGTGGTGATAGGTTTCGTGCCAAGCAAGCCACTGTCAGATAATATTTCTAAGGCATATTTTCTCTGGTTTAGGAGGATGCCTGATTTAGTCCTTGAGATTTCTAAGTCAAGGAAGAATCTTAGAGAACCAAGGTCTTTGATTTTAAATTGCTGATCAAGAAAACTTTTGACTGCATTGATTTCAGAGATGTTATTTCCAGCTAACACAATATCATCTACATAAACGAGTAGGGCAGTGAAGGAGTCTCCTTGCTTCTTAATGAAAAGAGAGTGATCGGCAGAGGATTGAACATATTGGAGTGAGAGCAAGGCATGAGAAAGTTTGGAATACCATTGTCGGCTAGCCTGTTTGAGACCATATAGTGACTTCTGCAGTTTGCACACTTGATGTGGTTTGGGAGATTTGAAACCAGGTGGCAATTCCTTGTATACATCTTCATGAAGGTCACCATGCAAAAATGCATTGTTTACATCCAGCTGCTCAAGAAGCCATCCTTTAGCCGAGATAATGGCTAGGAGAATCCTTACTGTTGTCAGCTTTGTAACAGGTGAAAATGTGTCAAAGTAGTCTACTCCCTCCATTTGAGTATAGCCTTTAGCTACCAAACGTGCCTTGTATCTTTCAATAGTGCCATCTGCTCGATACTTGACTTTGTACACCCACTTACAACCTATAGGGTGTTTTCCAACATGCAAGTCAACAAGCTTCCAAGTGTTATTTTCTTCCAAAGCAGAGATCTCAGAGTGCATTGCTTTCTACCAACATTCCAGCTTAGAGGCTGCTTTATAGGATTGTGGTTCAGGAATGGCATGAACAGATAGGCAAAAGTTTTTATATGCAGTAGAGCAATTGGAATAGGACAGTACTGACTCAATAGGTTAAAGGCAAGAGGAATTGGAGTTACCTGACTGATGATCAGTGCTTCTAGTAGAGGACAGATTGCAGTGATAGTGTCTCAGGTATGATGGTTGCTGTCTCACTCTAGTAGAATGCCTGACTGGTGGCAGGGCAACAGTGGCAGTGTCAGAAGTGGGGATAGGGATAGGAGAGGTCATAGGGGGTTGGTCTGGGGATGTGGTGGGTTGAGGGTCTTCAGTTTGTGGTGGTAATTGAGAATGAGCTGGATCAGGTAATGTAGGAACTGGGGGAATTGGATTTGAGCTAGTTTCAGGGAATGGACATGGCAAGGGAATGGGTTCTGTGACTGAAATTGAGGTTGATTGGTTTTTGAAAGGAAGGAAATCTTCAAAGAAAATGACATGCCTTGTGGTGAATATCTCTCGAGTGTTTAGATCATATAGCACATAGCCTTTGGTGCCTTCTTTATATCCTAGAAACATAAACTTCCTTGCTCTTGGAGAAAACTTTGTTCTGTTATTTTTGAGAGTTGTAGCACAGGCTAGGCAGCCAAAAACTTTAAGGTGCATCAAAATAGGTGGCTTGTGATGTAGTAATTCATATGGGGACTTATTGTCAAGAACAGGTGTAGGTATTTTGTTAAGAATATGGACAGCATGTGTGATGGTGAAGCACCACAATTGAGAAGGAATATTGGCCTGAAAATAGAGGGCCCTAGCTATATTTAAAATATGTTGGTGTTTTCTCTCTACAACCCCATTTTGTTGGGGAGTCTCAACACAAGTAGTTTGATGCAAAATTCCTTTCTTTTGGAAATAGTCGTTCATCAAGAACTCTTGGCCATTATCTGACCTGAAAACTTTTAATTTTTGATTGAACTGATTTTCAACATGTGAAATGAAGTTTTGGATGTGATTTCTGGTTTCTCCTTTGGTTTTCATTAGAATTACCCAAGTGAATCTAGAAAAATCATCTACAAGAGTAAGGAAATATCTATGGCCATGAACAGAAACAGTAGAGTAAGGGCCCCAAATATCCGCATGCAATATATCAAATGCTCGAGTAGAATGAGTGTCACTTGATGAGAAGGGAAGTTTTCTTTGTTTGGCATAATGGCATACATCACAGGGCTGCATAGTGTATTTAGGTATAAAAGGAAACTGACTAGACATTATTTGCATCTTTGCATCAGGTATATGACCTAATCTTCTGTGCCATAGTGCTGCAGACTTGGTCTGTTCAGTTGAGGCATTGCAGATAGAGTGAGGAAGTACCATCTGAGTTGGAGATTCTAGCACATACAATCCTCCTTGCTGCTTAGCAGAACCAATCATCTTCTGGTTGGAGTTCTGTTGGATAAGGCAACCATTAGTTTTGAAAACAAGGAAACAATCAAGGCTATGAAAGAGTTTAGTTACTGGAATTAAGTTCACTTTGAAATTAGGAATGAAAAGGACATCCAACAGAACTAATGACTGAGATAATGAGACAGTGCCAGAAACAGAAGCAGTGATCATACTACCATCAGGCAAGTTAACAGAAATTGGCATAATGTTATGATAAGTGGAGTAATTTGATAGATTGCAAGTGAAATGATCAGTGGCCCCAGTGTCTAGGATCCACTGTTGGAACTGTTTACCTGTTGTGGGATGGCTAACACTCAATGCAGTGGTTTGAACAAGATTGGAAGCATGGGAAGTGGATGCCTCTTTGCTGGTTTGTTTCAGAAGTGCAAGCAGTCCTTGATACTGTTCTGGAGTGAACATAGCACTTAAAGGATTGTTGGTCACCTGATTGGGACTGTTTTCTATGGCAAGGTGCTGAAAATTGTCAGTGGGAGGATTTGCATCCTCATCAAATCCTGTATTCAATGAATAAGCTGATCTTGCAGCTCTTGGTTTGTGACCTGGTGGGAATCCATGTTTGAAGAAACAAGTATCTATGGTGTGATTATTCCTTCCACAGTAGGTGCACAACTTGCCACAAAAGCTCTTGTTTCCACATTTGAATCTATTTGCTCAACACTCATTTCTCTTTCTTGGGATATAGCTAGTACAAAGACCCAATGTAAATAAGCATGTGCATTAATCCAACTCAGCTAGTTAGTTAGAAGTTAGTTAGATGGTTCGAGGTAGTTATAACTGTCAAACAACAGAATAACTACCAATGGCTGCTGCAGCTATAAATATCATTGATGTAAGTGATCAAAAGTAATAATACAAGAAAATGAGTTCATCCAATTGTCATATCCAAGATGGTATCAGAGCTCCTTGCGGAGCTCTGGTTGCCAAAGCCCAAAACTGAATTCCCTTCCCTTCTTGAACCCTCCATTTCTTCTTCTTGAACCTTCGAAACCCTTTCTTCTTCTTCAATCTTCAAGATCCTTCAATGGCGGCAACACAGAGCTCCTATTCAGTTTACTTAACAAATCCATTGAATCCCTACTACTGCCATGGCAATGAGACTCCATCTCAACCATTGGTCACACCTCTTCTTTCCAGTCCCAACTATCATACTTGGGCGCGAGCCATGAAAATCGCTCTCATGTCTAAGAACAAGTTGAAATTTGTAGATGGAAGCATTTTGGCTCCTCACACCACGGATCCTCTCTATTTCGCTTGGGAAAGATGCAATACCATGGTTTTGGCATGGATCCATCGATCGGTCTCCGAATCATTGCTTTAATCAATCCTATCTCATGATAAAGCTTCAAAGGCTTGGAAAGATCTGCAGAAACGCTTCTCCCAAGGAGACATATTCAAGATTTCAAGTTTGCAAGAAGAAATTTACAAGATACATCAAGGTAATCTCTCAGTTACAGACTACTTCACACAGATCAAAACACAATGGGATGATCTTGAAACCTTTGAACCAATTTCTACATGTAAATGTTCTATTGCTTGCACCTGTGGTGGCTATGCAACTATGAGGGAATATAGAGATAGAGCACACACAATTCAATTTTTGAGAGGACTGAATGAACAATACTCGCATGTGAGATCACAAATCATGATGATGAAACCTTTTCCTTATGCTACACAAACCTTTGCTTTGGTAATTCAACACAAACCATCACCCACTTTCCACTGAAAATCACTAAAAACATGTTTCCAAGTCACACATTTGAAGATTGAGCCTTATTTTGAACATTTGGGATAGTATCTGTTCCACAACCATATTTATTTCGAAGAACTCTAACCCGTAAAGTATCAGAATTTGAAATGAGACCCCACCCCAGTTTCATCAAAAGTGCTTTGTTAAAAGCATGTAAGTCCCGAAAACCTATACCACCTTTACTTTTGGCCTTGGTAAAGTGAACCCAAGCAATAGTATGGCATTTTCTTCCTGTATCTCTCGATCCCCACACAAAATCTCTGTTTAGACGTTCAAGCTTAGAGCAAACACATTTTGGCAACAAAGCCGTTTGCATAGTATAGGTTGGAAGGGCTGCTACAACGAACTTCACCAAAGTTACTCTTCGGCTTTAACAATATAGCTTTCAAGCGAGAAAGTAAACATGTATTTAGCTATAAATCACTTAGTGGATTAAGATCTTGATGTACTTTACAAAATAATTGTGGGTATACCTTTTCTTGTTATGTGATCATGTTGACCAGAGAGATAACACACAAACAAAAATCTTGTTAGTGTGTCTAGTCAAGATTTGAAACAGAAACTACATGCAAACGTGAAAACTACTCGTGTTCTTTTATAGCAACATTAACAACGTCAAAGGAGTTGTGTAGGCGTGTGACGGTGACATAGATTCACACTACAAAAAAAAGGTCATTTAGCGACCGAAAATAGATACCGAATTTTTTGGTTGCTTTTTGCGACCGAAATAGCGTCCGATTGTAGGATCTACATGAAACACTGATTAGAGTTGATACTGCGACCGAAATAGCGACCGAAATAGAGCGTAGCAGAGATATCGGTCGCTATGTCGGTCGCTAAATAAAGGAAAGTAAAAGTTAGAAATTTATGAATTTTTAGCGACCGAAATAGCGACCGATTTAAATGCAACGGTTAAACTTTTTTTTATATTAGCGATCGATTTAAAAATCAGTCGCTAAATTTATGAATTCATATTTCAACCTTTATTTATATTTGCGACGGATATTAATTCGGTTGCTAAACAGCGCGTAAAAAAATAAAATAGCGCGTGTTAGCGACCGAAATTTAAATCGGTCGCTAAAATTATAAATTCAAATTTCAAATTTCAAACTAACCATATTAGCGACCGAATTAGCGACCGATTTAATTCGGTCGCTAAAACTGAAATCCCTAAATTTGAAAGAACCATCTTCTTCCTCATTTTACTCGAAGGCATATCTCTCTCTCACTGTTTCTCTCTTCCTAGCCGCGCGCTCCGGCCACCACAAGACACCTCCTGTCACCACCGTCATCCCATCTGCTCAGGTAAGCTCTCCTCTACTCCATCTCTCTCTCTCTCTGTCTCTGTTTCTCTAGCATCTCTCTCTGTCTCACTCTACTTCTCTCTCTCTATCTGTTTCTAAGGTCTCTCTCATCCTCCTCTGGCCACCACCACCTCTGTCATCGTGCGGCCACCACCCCCAACAAACTCCTCTCTCAGTTCTTACTCATCTCAGGTAATGATCGATCATAATGTCTTCTTCTTTGTGAGATTTATCTTTTTGTAATCTTCAAGCATGAATCATCACACCCACCATGTGTGTGCAATTCTCATCATACCATTCACAACACAACTAGGCTAGCCTAGCTAGCTTTGTACATTTAGGTCATGTATTCCCATGAGCAAGTGTTATACATTTTGTTTTGTCTGGATATATATCATTGTTTATGAACTAGAGTAGTTAGCATTGAATTCAACTATGGCAGGGTCTAATAATATTACCAGTTTGTTTGTGTTAAGCATTTGATAGTTGATAAAAACCCACAATAAGATTGGTAAAATAATTTCTAGTAGGCTAAATGGCCCATCACCATTTCTTCAAACATGATTCTTTTTAGTGCATCATTTAGAAAGCACAAATAAAATTATTTTCAACGTCTCAATTCAATATAGAAGAAGCCTTCTTTACAAAAAGGAAGAGCTACTCATAGCTGTAACAAAACAAAACAATAGCACCCTTAGTCACTTTGTAATCATTCAACGGCCTAAAGAAACATGCTAGAGAATACAATCCAATCTTTGAATAATGCTTGGAAAAATAATCTCAACCTATATTTATCTTGTTTTCCATATATCTTAAGAAATAGGATCTAGAGCATTCAAACTGTTAGAATAAAGAACTCTCATACTATTCCTTTACTTGATTACACTAAGTTCTTTATTGCCTGTTACTGTATGTTCATATAAAATATATCAAAACTCTGATGCCCATTACCAAATTATATTTTGAAGGAGCCACTTTGCTTAAGTTCATTCTCTCAATCCCATAAAAGAAACTTGATCCTGCCATGTGAGTGCATAGGCATGTTCCTCAATGCTATCTTACAGAGGACATATGAGAACAAAAAAATCACTGCATCATAGAATGTTTCACCACTTACTGTGGTACTTTCTATCATCAACTAATGAGCAATATTATTGTTAAAAGCAACTCAATGAGTAGAAACTCAATGGCAGCAAAAAAATTTAGTTAAATGCAATTAAGCAAGTCATACAAACAGAAAATATAACAAGCAAAATTTCCAAGTCGTAACTATGAACAGAATTCAATGTTTGAGAATACATGAACCACCATCAATGATAATCCATTAAAATAATACACCATCATAATCAAAGTTAATCATAAGAGATCTAATATCATCTTCCATCATTTTCTTTTTAACATTTATATTCAAGTTACTTGATGTATCACCTAAAATAACATTTATTTTATATCTCAAACATTTTCACAATGCCACAGGTACACACTTACCTTAACATGATTCATATTAGAAGCATTGGTTATACCTTTACATTAGTATCATACATATGCATTATTTCATCTATACTCAGACCATATTATATCAAAATTTATTCATAAGTATCTATTACACCCTTTAGCACCCTGAGATGTGCCTAAGATATCACAGTCCCTTTTTTTCTAAACTCCAGCCATGACGCCCAATATAAGAAAAGCGCAACCTCCATTTGATTTTGCTATTCCACATTTTCAAGAGTTAGGTTTTGGGAGAGAAAAGGTTCCTTAGTACTTTTCTCCCTTTGTTTCCTCTTCTTCTGAAATAAAGGAGATGAGGAGGAGAGTATAAGGAAGAAGGGAAACTAGGAGAGCACAGCCAAAGATAAAGGGGGTTACCACTTTTTCTCACCATCCAAAACCCTAGAACCTCAAAGCTCAACTCTCCCTCTAAACTTATACTCTCCAACGTAAAGAGTGGTGAGGGCACTCTGAAGCATCAAATAAGTTGAGTTCCATCTCGTAGGAACATCTAGACACAAGCCAACCGAAGTATCAACACCACCAATTCGTTCAATGCATTCCTTAAATTTTTTATTCTAATCTCTGAACCCCACACAAGTTTCACGCTCTCTCTAATTTTGCTTAATGCGTCACTAGATAGCTTCAATCCCTCTTGACAATTATATTTAAAATGTATGCAGAACAACACAAGAAAAAAAGGAAGTAAGGATTACTTAAGAAAAAAATGAATCACTTGATTCTGATAGATAACACTCGTACCAAGTTGCAAGTTGTTCTAAATTTGTAATCGTATATTATTGATTCTATTTTATATTTATTTATGTGTTTCTAGTCTTATAAATAGTTGTACTGTATTCTGTATATATAGAATAATGATTTGATCTAAAATGACTAATTTCATTTATGCACGATAGGTCCTTGTTGTCATATTCTTCTACTCTCTGTTGGCTCCGGCTCCTCCCATTATCCTTACTCGGTTGTGTTTTCTCTCTCAGGTAAGTTCTCTGAACACTCAGTGTAATGTATTATGTGAATTATTGTGTTGTTTGGTAGTGGAGAGCTGAGCTCAATAGGATGTGATCTTGTCTGATTGTATGCTGATAATTTAATGTTTATGCATGTGTTTGTCAATATGTGTTGTTTGTTAGTGGAGAGCGGATCTCAATAGGATGTGATCCTGTCCGAAAGGCGGGATATTGGTTGTGTACTGATAATTTAGAAATTATGCATGTGTTTGACAATTAACTGCTACTTGTTAGTGGAGAGCGGAGCTCAATAGGATGTTTGCTACAATATTTAATCTAAGTTTGTATAGGTTAATTGTTTTATTTTCTGTAAGAGTTAATAATTAATTTACGAAAGCCTTAGTTTCCTGTTTGAGATTCAATATTAATGAGCATGCGTAACTTATCAAGGTATGCATGCTCATTGTATTGAATCTTGAATTGTCCAAGTGGGACAGTTTGGGAAAAAACCTTTTTCACACTCGTACAATAGTCATTTCAATGTTCAAATGCCTTATATACTTGTTGAAATCTTGGTCTGATGCATTTCCTTTTGTTCTCCTGGTGCATACTTGATCGCGGCGATTCTCACCGTGCTCGAGTCGTGTACTTGGAGACCGATGGGAAATGCTGCCAAAATTTTGTCAAGTATAAGGTATTTGAATATGGGAATAACTATTATTAGCCGAGTGTGGCAAAGGTTTCTTCTCGAATGGGATAGGTTCATACCTTGTCATAAGAACGAGATTGATGGAGTTATTGGAATGCACCGTAATATATAAGTGTTATTGTAGGATTGGTCAGGCTATTTAATTGCCAGCAATGGATATTCCGTAGAATCGGAAATGGATGTATCGTAGGTTGAATCAGAATTAACGTCTTAGGGAAGAGTATAGAGTTGGAGTGGGTGAGTTTATAGAGTTTGTTGTTAGCCAAGAGAGATTTATACGGCTGGGCGGTGATCAATTGAGGTGTCCTTGCAAAAGATGCAAGTGTCAATCTTTCAAAAGCGTGGATGAAGTTGTAGCCGATCTTTATGAGAAGGGCTTCATGCTTGATTACTATTGGTGGAGTAACTATGGTGAGACGTTGCCTGACTTAAACCCGATTGTGTTTGAAGGTTTGTACTATGGAAGTGGTGACCGGAGGGAAGAATTGAATCCATACGAGCAAATGATAATGGATCATGTTGGACCATCGGTTGGTGTTGTACTAGAAGAAGATGGGGGAGAAGATGGTGGAATGGGTTCCCAATACATAGAGGAGAATCCGAATCCCGAAGCTCAAAGATTCTATGATATGCTGAGTGTTGCACGATCTCCATTGTGGGAAGGATGTCGGGAGTATACGGAGTTGTTGATGTGCATGGAATGGTTGAGTATCAAATCTGACTACAATATGCAAGAAGGCTGTTTTAATCGCCTCATCAGGTCAGTGTCCAAGGCGTTTCCAGAAGACAATCGGATGCCTACTAGTTTTTATCATGCTAAGAAGTCTGTGGAAAAATTAATTCTCTGACGGACATTTCCGGAAATGGGGAAGAAGTTGAAAGAGAGTTAATGGATCAATCCGAGTTGGACGCATCTAGCGAAGGTACATTCCGATCAAGTGATACTGATGAGAGTGAGGGTGAATTTAGTGACGGAGATTCTACTTAGGTAATTTATTTATGTCATAATTCATTGTGTAAATGTCATTCTACTTAGGTAATTTATTTTTGTATTATTTACACTGTTGTGTAATCATTTTTTCATTTTTTTCACAGATGGCAGATTCCTCTAGAGGTAGGGGTTGTCGTGGAGGTCGTGCTTCGAGAGTCCCTTCGCCGGCCGACCCACAGCCTTCAGAACGAGACCACCCTACCAGCACCTCTGTGGACGGGACACCTCAGGGTGATGGAGTTACACCCCCTACCCAGCCTCATGTGGTCGGGACACAGGCTGCACCCTCATCATCCACACCTACGACAGGACCATCATCATCATCGGGACAGGAGAGTCGTGGTTCATCCGACAGGAGGATTCTTCTTATCCCCAGGGGGGATAACGATTAAGCTAATTAAATTTTTTAATATATATAAAGTATCGTTAATTTCTATTTACTTGTTTTTTTAATTTATTTATAACATTTATTAATGCTCTAATTTTGCTGCAGTTTTCTGCCCGCGAAGGGCCCTTCTGATTCGATGTCGAAGATCCTGCGACGCAAGTTTGATGGTCCATGGCCTACATGGAAGGCCATCCCAGAGGGCCATAGGGATCAGTTGTTTTTAGAGTTTAAGGTAACAATTTATTAAGTTATTTAAATTAAATTTACATTATATATATATATATATACACACACACGAATTTCCTAACAAATGTACGTTGCAGAAAGAGTATAGGTGGGATATAGCTTTAGAGGCTCTCGTCTGAGACATATTTGAGCATAAAGGCTCACTGGTCATGAAGAATCTGACGAACAAGTTGAGGAAGGGTAAGAATAAGGGGAAGTGGGTGGATCCTGAGATCAGGAGGCAGCTGGACCAGTACTAGGCTACTGAGAAGTTCCAGGGGATCCAGGCCACAGCTCGGCGTAATCGAGCTTCTGATGGTGGCGCATGTGCTTGGACCGGCGGGTCTAAATCAGCCGCCGCCCACTACGACGAGCTGATAATACATTAAACTTTTGACTTAATATACTATTTAATTAATTAGTTTTCATTTTTAATTATTCTTATGAATTTAACATTATATTTTTCTGTGCAGAAAACACAAACAGCTGGTCCCCACTGCTATGGAGTTGGTGGAGAGGACGAAGAAGTTGAAGTCGGGGACATGGGTCAACGACAAGGCCCGTAACTATGCTGTAAGCAAAAAAATAATTTAGTGTTTACTTGTAATTTATTATAAATGATTTGTTAATATTGGATATAATTTTAACTAAATCTCTTCAACTATACTTTGTAGGTGGGCTTCAACGAGAAGAAGGACGATGCCATATCACGTGCCTCACAATCACAAGATGAGGCTTTGGCTGGTGATGGGCCCTGCTCTCCTATCTCTATCGACGATAATGCCATTTATTTGGAGGTCGTCAGGGGCAGGAACAAGAAGGGGCACGTGTATGACCTCGGACACCTGGGAGGCGAGTTTATCGCTTCATCATCTGGCACGTCTGCTCCTTCCTACGCCAATACCGTCCCTCAGGAGCAGTTCAACCAAATGCAGGACACCATCACGCAGATGAACGCGGAGCTTCGGGAGAAGAGGGAGAGAGAGTAGCAGATGGCGAACCAGATTGCACAGTTGACTCAGGCACACCAGCAGCGGATGCAGGTTGGAGCAGATGAGGATCCAGACTCCAGTTGCTCAGGGTGATGCTCTGATGGTTGTGCCGCCTGCTGCCGCTCCTCCAGTTCCGCCGCCAGCTACTGATGCTGCTACTCCAGAGGACGATCAGCTAGCAGACGTCGGTGGTACGGACGCTGAGGATGATTCGATTCCTCCCCCTCCCCCTCATCATGACTGATTTTTTTTTTCTTCATATTTTTGACTTTAAACGATTCTTGTATGACATTTTGGATTATTTTTTTTATATATATATATTTATTATTTCTTATGATTGTATATTTCATAAGTAATTTGGTGTGTTTTATTAGTAATTTTGCTAACGTTTAAAGAAAAACAGAAAAAAAAATTATTTTAAAAATTAAAATTAATTTTTTTTAATAATAACCAGTTTAGCGACCGAATTAGAAACCAATAATTCGGTCGCTAAAATTTATTTAACATTAATAGATGTGGTATAGCGACCGAAAATCCGTCGCTAATATAGGTTAACACTAACCAAAATTAGCGACCGAACTAGCAACCGATTATCGGTCGCTAGAAATGGTTACCTAAACAATGTGACCAACCGAATAGTGACCGTTTTTTATTATTTAGCGACCGAAGTTACGGTCGTCATTTAGGGACCGAAATATTAATTCGGTCGCTAAAACCTTAGCGACCAGGTATTCAGCCACCACCATTAATCGGTCGCTAAATTAAATAGCGACCGATTTACATAGTTTAGCGATCGAATATGCCGGTCGCTAAACATATGATTTTTTGTAGTGTCATGAGACGAGCTTGATGCTCGCAACGTGAGGTAGAAAGAGGTGAGAACCTCTGAGATTTTACCTTTTGGGCTGTCAAGGCGAACAGTGGTTCGCAGGGCAAGCCAGCCAAAATTGTCTTTCATGTGTTTCCCAGGCTCGAGGGGCGAGGCCTGGTTCGTGAGGTGAGCCAGAAGCTGGGATTTTGACATCCCTCTGGCTCGCAAGGCGAATTCCTGTTCGTGAGGCGAATCTGAAAGAATTTTTGTCCTTCTAATTCCTAAATGCAACTAAGTCCTAAATTCTTTCCTATTGCAATTTTCTAACTAAGGACCCTAAATGAAGTCACTTTTTAGGTTTTTAAGACTCTATAAATGCATAAAAAGGATATCAAGCTTGGGTTGCCTCCCAAGTAGCGCTTGTTTAACGTCTCGAGCATGACGGTAATGGCCCCCTAAGGGCTAGTCAAGCTTGAAAATCTGTTGATCTTCTTGAAATGCTTCCCCATCATAGTGTTTGAGCCTCTGGCCATTCACCTTGAAGATGTCTCCTGGATCACTGCCTTCTAATTCTACCGCTCCATGTGGAAAAACATTATGGACCTTGAAGAGTCTGGACCATCGAGATTTTAGCTTTCCCGGAAATAGTCTCAACCTAGAGTTGTAGAGAAGTACCCACTGCCCCGGTTCAAATTTTCTAGGTAAGATGTGCTTGTCATGCCATGCCTTAGTCCGTTCCTTATAAATTCTAGCATTCTCATACGCTTGCATGCGGATCTGTGACAATTAATTTAAATCAAGTAGCCTTTTCTCATCGACCTTCTTTTAATCATAATCGAGCTCTTTAATTGCCCAATAAGATTTGTGTTCCAATTCAATAGGCAAGTGACACACCTTTCCAAACACTAAGTTGTAAGGAGATCTTCCAATTGGTGTTTTGAAAGCAGTCCTATAGGCCCACAAAGCATCATCCACTTTCCTTGACCAATCCTTCCGTGAAGAGTTGACAGATTTCTCAAGAATGCACTTCAATTCACGGTTGGATATTTCAACTTGCCCGCTTGTTTGTGGATGGTAAGGAGTTGCTACCTTATGCTTGACCCCATATCTCTCAAGTAAGTGACTCATTTATTTGTTACAAAAATGAGAACCACCATCACTAATCAAGACCCTCGGGACACCAAACCTTGAGAAGATGTTGCGCCTTAAGAAATCCATGAGTACCCACGCATCATCCGTTGTTGTTGGTATTGCTTCCACCCATTTTGACACATAATCTACCGCTACCAAAATGTATTGGTAAGAGAAGGAAGGTGGGAATGGCCCCATGAAATCTATCTCCCAAACATCAAAAATCTCTACTTCTAGCATAATTTGGAGAGGGAGTTCATGCCGCCTTGAGATGTTTCCAACCCGTTGTCAACGATCACACCTTTCCACAAAAGTACGTGCATCCTTGAAGAGAGTAGGCAAATAGAGACCGCTTTGAAGGATTTTTTCCTCGGTCTTCTTTCCACCAAAGTGTCCACCATATTCCGAGCTGTGGCAATGCCATGACACGTTCCCGATTTGCTCATGGGGAATGCATCTCCGCAACAACCCATCCGAACATTGCTTGAAAAGATAAGGATCCTCCCAAATGTAGTATTTTGCATTTGAGAAGAACTTCTTCCTTTGTTGCATTGTCAAGCCTTGCGGGACCACCTTTGAAGATTTGAAGTTAGCCATATCCGCGAACCAAGGAGAAACTTTTTCAAAAATTGCAAACAATCTCTCATCAGGAAATTCTTCCTTGATGTCTACCAATTTCTCTTTAGTGTCGGGATTAACCAACCTCGACAATTAGTCCGCCACTCCATTTTCCGAGCCTTTACGGTCCTTGATTTCAAGATCAAACTCCTGCAAAAGAAGAATCGACCGAATTAGTCTAGGTTTGGCCTCTTGTTTTGTCATCAAGTGTTTTATGGCCGCATGATCAGTGAAAATTATAATTTTAGACACTACTACATAAGATCTAAATTTATCTAGTACAAATACCATTGCAAGGAGTTCTTTCTCAGTGGTGGAATAGTTAGCTTGTACCTCATTTACAACTTTACTTGCATAGTAAATCACATGAGCTAACTTTTCCACCCTCTGTCCTAAAACTGCCCCCACCGCATAATCACTTGCATCACACATGATTTCAAAAGGTTATTCCCAATTGGGCGCAATGGTTATGGGTGCGGTAACAAGCATATTTTTCAAAGTATTGGAGGAATTTAAACAAGAAGCATTAAACTCAAAGGATACATCCTTCACAAGAAGGTCACATAGCGGTTTTACTATTTTGGAGAAATCTAGGATGAATCATCGGTATAATCCGACATGTCCTAAAAAACCCTTTACCCCCTTCACATTGGTTGGTGGGGGTAGCTTTTCGATCAACTCTATCTTGGCTCGATCCACTTCAATCCCTTTTTGAGAGATTATGTGCCCCAAAACTATACCTTCTCGAACCATGAAATGGCATTTTTCCCAATTAAGCACAAGCTTGGTTTCTTGACATCTTTCTAGCACGCAAGCCAAGTTCTTCAAACAATTATCAACGGACATCCCAAAAACCGAGAAGTCGTCCATAAATACCTTAATGAATTTCTCCACCATGTATGAAAAGATAGAAAGCATGCACATCTGGAAAGTCGCCGAAGCGTTGCATAATCCAAAATGCATCCTCCTATAAGCAAAGACTCCATAGGGACATGTGAAGGTCGTCTCCTCTTGGTCCTTTGGATCCACCACAATTTGGTTGTAACCGGAATAGCCATCTAAGAAGCAATAGTACTCATACCCGGCCAACCTCTCAACCATTTGATCAATGAAAGGAAGAGGAAAGTGATCCTTCATTATTGCATCATTTAGCTTTATATAATCCACACAAACTCTCCACCCCATGACGGTCCTTGTTGGAATCATCTCATTGTTCTCATTGACCACCACGGTTGTGCCACCTTTCTTTGGGACCACATGAATTGGACTAACCTAATTACTATCCGAGATTGGATAGAGGATTCCGGCATCTAAAATCTTAATCACCTCCTAACGCACCGCTTCTTTCATGATGGGATTTAACCGTCTTTGTGGTTGAACCACCGGTTTGTAATCATCCTCCATCAAAAATTTTATGCATGCAAAAAGAAGGACTTATACCTTTCAAATCTGAAATCTTCCACCCAATGGCGGTTTTGTGTTCCCTAAGAACTCTAAAGAGCTTGTCTTCCTCATCCTTTTTCAAGGCATTACTAATGATGACTGAGTGATGCCCCCCCCCCCCCCCCCAACTCAAAAATGCATACCTCAAGTGAGTTGGAGTTGCTTCAACTCCGGTGTCTTGTTGTCTTCTTCCGTTTCTTCCTTGTCAAGATCTTCTTTTGGCATTATTCCTTTGGGAGATTTGGCAATGCTTCCATATGCTTCAAACACTCAAGATAATCTTTATCTTCCAAGAGGTCCCATTCTTCATATTCAACATGGGATTTTACCAACACTTTTCCAAGTGAAGAACCATGGGCTTCTTATGTGGCTATAAATTTCACAATTGGTTCTACCACATCAACATTTTATACACATGATTGCTCAACGGGATGCTTCATTGCTTCAAAGACATTGAAAACCACATTCTCATCTTGCACCCTAAGTGTGAGCTTTCCTTGTTGCACATCATTCAAAGCACGTCCGGTGGCCAAGAAAGGCCTACCCAATATGAAAGGGATCTCGACATCTTCATCCATGTCTAGCACTACAAAGTCCACCGGAAAAATGAACTTATCCACCTTTACCAACAAATCCTCCACCACCCCCATAAGGGTATTTAATCGAACGATCCGCTAGTTGGAGTGACATCATAGTACCCTTGACCTCTTGAATGCCAAGCTTCCTCATCATAGATAGGGGCATTAAGTTGATGCTTGCCCCTAAATCACACGGTGCCTTTCCAATAGTCATCTCTCCAATGGTATATGGTATGCTAAAAGAACCCGAATCCTTCAACTTGGGAGGTAGTTTCCGTTGAAGAATTGCACTACACTCCTCAGTCAAAGCAACCGTTTCCTCGTCCACTAACTTTCGCTTCTTGGAGAGAAGCTCATTCATGAACCGGGCATATGATGGCATTTGTTCCATGGCCTCCGCAAATGGAATGTTGATTTGAAGCTTACGGGAAACATCAAGGAACTTGTTGAACTGTTTATCTTGCAACGATTTCTTCCATCTCTCTAGATATGGTACCTTCATGTAAGGAGGGAGATCCTTGGCTTCAATCTACTTCTTCTTTCGGAATTCCTCATCCACTAATTTCAATCTCCCTTCTTGCTCCAGTACCTTTTCACTAGGAACTTCTTTTTCCATAATTTTCTCTATCTCTACCTGTGGTACTTCTGGAATTACAGCTCCAGGAGAACTAGTTGCACCCCCATTTGATTCCAACACCTTACCGCTTCTAGTTATCACAACATTGCATTGGTTCTTGGGGTTGTTCTCTGTATTACCTGGAAAAGAGCCTGGAAGACGCTCATTCAACGGCTTTGCAAGTTTTGCTACCTGAGTCTCAAGGTTCTGGATCGCTGCCCCGGTATGAGTTACTAACTTGTCAATGGATGTGTCTGTATGAACTGTCAACTTCTCAATGATAGTAGTAGTCTTCTCAATAGACAATTTCCATGGTTGTCTCCCACCGTCTGTAATATGTAACTGACTAGGCCTAGGGAGAGCTTGCTGAGTATTGTTCTATTGAATTCCATAGTTCTGCCTCTGATTCTGTTGTTGTTGCCCAGCCAGTCCACCACTGGTGTTACTCCAAGAAAAACCTGGATGGTATCTCCTGAGGTTCTAGTTCCGCCTATTGTGGTAGTCATTCTGTCTGTTCCTCTGATAATCATTGTGCTGTGGCACTGTGTCATAGAAATTGTGACACGAGTCCACATGCTCCTGAGAAAAGTTACCCGAAAAACACTCATTATCATGATAACTGATGAGCCACGTGCGAGTGCACGTGCGATCCGGCAAGTGCTCCGGATTCGTCGCCAAGTAATAAAAAGATATCGATCCCACAGAGACCGTGATCTCAAATCGTAACTAATTGTTAAATGATAAAACTGGACTGTATAAAAAGATTTTGAAAAGGATTTGATATTTGAAATAAGAGATAACTTAAAATCAGAATCAAATAAAACAGAAAGTAAACAGTTTATGGTTTTTCAGATCTAAATGGATTCCTAGGGATTTGGGTTACCAACAAGATCGTTTAAGTTGCTAAATCGATTAACCCTTTGTTAATTATCGAAATCACCTTGAAGGCGAATTTATCCTCAAATAGTTTAAGCTCCCTCTCGGGTTACAAAAACCGTGCCCAATTAAACCAACCCCTACTCTCGTGGTAGTCGAATTTAGATTGGACCCTTTGCGTTTTGTGGCAATTCGTTAATCCTCGAAGGACGGCTTCTAACTCTCGTGATTTCAGTCCTAAGTCCGATTTTATAGATCCGACACCTAAGTTCACCGCTAGGTTCCTCCTTAGAATGTCTATGACACGCAAACAAGTGGCCACCGAATTTATGACTAATTGAAAACACTAGAAATCAGATCTAAAGCAAAATAGAAATCAACAAAGGTACAACATCAAATTTACAACATAGATCAACCTTGGGCATAGCCCCAATCCCTAGAAATTAAACTACTACTCAAGCCTTGTCATGGTGATGACAAGCTTGGTTACAAATAACATGAAAATAAAACTATGAGAAGAAGGAGAAGAAGAAGAGAGATCCTAAATTATAGCCTAAGAGTAGCAGCCAAAATCCTCTCTTTTTGCCTCTGATCAGATGCCTTATTTATAGATTTGGGAAGTTTGAATCCCAATGTAACACAAATTAGATCCAAATCAGTTGCTTCTGATCCAAGTAACACGCGTCACGGCCGTGATGGCCATCACGGCCAGGCCGTGATAGATTATGCCTTGGGAGCGTCTTCAGTGATTGGTCTGTCACGGCCGTGATGCTCATCACGGCTAGGCCGTGACATATTCTGACTTGTGGGGGGCTGGCTCAGCTGACAGGTCACGGCCGTGATGGGCATCACAGGCAGGCCGTGACCAGTTCTGACTTCAGCCTTTCTTCCTTTTCAGTTTTTCTCGATCATGGCCGTGATGGGCACTTTTTGGCTCATTTTCTTCACTTTTCAAGCTCCATCTTCATCCGAGCTCCATCATGGTTGATCCTGAGCATGTAATCTTTAATTTCTGTAAAACAACACCACAAAAACCGCCTTACCCGTTCCAAGATAAAAACTAACAAAAATCAAATTAAATATGCCTAAACTACATGAAAATGCATGCAAAATGATAAACAAAGATGAGGTGAAATCACACTCATCAAATCACCCCAAGCTTAAGATTTTGCTTGTCCTCAAGCAATTACCAAGGCCAGAAGATATAAATAATCAGAGCATGGATAGTGAACCAAGAACCCGAGTAGCTAAATCAAGTGACAGGCATATTGTTGACTCACCGGCAAGTGTACCGGGTCGTCGTAAGTAATAAAAACACGGTAAGAATTTACCGAGGTCGAACACAAGGATTGGGCTACCAATTCTACCAATTCGCGAGAAATTCAATAGGTTTAGTTAAGCGAAGAAAGTTGTTGTGAGAGAGAGATTAAGATCGCAATTCAAATAACGAATCAAATAAAGCTAAGGTATTAAAATCTGAAATTAAAGTATCTAGGGTCTCAAATCCACCTACCCAATCATGTATAGTACCCAAGTGATGATATATTCCTCCCTAAGTTCAATTACAATGTCAACCAGGACCCCCAATTTCTCCAAGATTCACTGTCGTGCTCAATAGGACGTATTCAATGATTTGAGTTAATTACTTGCAGGTCTCATAACCCTAATCCTCGAATTCTATTAAATCATGTTCCCTACGTGGTTGCACCGATCTCCTATTCACTTTCGTACAATATTCGATCGATGATCCCAATTCAAGTTCTAAAACGCGAATCGCCGGTCGGCCTCAACACGTTTAACTAGTTAATCACGCTAGCATATGATCAACACAATAATATCAGAATTGAAAAACATTTATTGAGAGAAGGGGAGAAAAATATACATCACATGAACACTACACCGCCATGGGTGGCTTCATCGATCCCCTAGACGAGGGGATTAGTTCCTCATGTTCGTAACAACACACGAACAATCGGCAACAATCTCCATAATAAAATACGAAAAGAAAAGAAAAGGGAGACGCAGCTCCAGAAACAAGGATTCGCTCTTAAACTGCTCTGAACAAGTGGAGTATCAAAAGTCTGTTCTCAATTCTGATCTGAAACAGCAATATATAGGGATTCTGTTTCTTGTCCGCTCGCGGGGCGAGCCTACTCTCGCGACGCGAATATTAGTTTTGGCGCGCATTCAAATTTGGACTCTCGCGAGGCGAAAGTATGATTGCGAAGCGAATCTTCAGATTTCAATCTGTCACAGCCGTGACCTACATCACGGCTAGGTCGTGATGGTCTCTGTCTTCCAGGGTCTTCAGACTCTCGCGAGGCGAGGGATATCTTGCGGGGCGAGACTTCAAGCCTTAATCTGTCACAGCCGTGACCTTCATCACGGCTAGGCCGTGATGGTCTCTGTCTTGCAGGTCTTCATTTTTCGCGGGGCGAGAACATTTTCGCCGGGCGATCCAGAAATGATGACTTTTGCTGCTTTGTTGACCTTCGGTCTCGCGAGACGAGCATACACTCGCGGGGTGAGTGTCTCCAGAATTGCAATTTCCACTGTTTCTTGACTTTCCTTGACTCCCGGAGCTTCACTTATTGACCTGAAAACACCAAAAGCAACCAAAAGCATAATTCTATCCAAAATAAGCTAAAAACTACACAAAAGACGCAAAACGAGTCAAAGTCCAACTTAGGAACAAAACAAGGTAAATTTGGGCGAAAACGAGAGTGAACTCGACTGATTGACACATAAACCCTAGTTCATCTAGTCATAAAACTAGATAAGCCAGAGGCTTATCACATATTCAAATGAATCTCCAAGAGATAATCAATTTCAAGTCCAATTAGAAGCTTAGGTTCTTTAAATTCATATTCTTACTGATTCGGGCAGTCTTCTCACCTCAATCAAGTGGTCAAGGGTATATGACAATTCGCTCAATTTCCTCAAGGAAGGTATTCTACCATAAGCTTGACTATTAACCAAATCTCCACTTTATTAATGAGAACACTTAAGAATCAAGAGGTCTTTTACTTTGGTTGTAATGTGGCCATGGGATTAATTGTTAGGTGGGGAGATCGAGAAAAGGAAATTTCAAAAAGTCTAAACAAATTATCAAACATTGCAAAGTATGACACCTTCTAAAATACCTTTTTGGGCTTTGATTCATTTTTCCACCTTTCTTTCTTTTTATTTTTATTTCTCACTTTCTTTTGTCATCCCCTTCTCCATTTTTTTGTGTTTATTTCATTTTATTTATTTGGAGAAGGGGAGATTTTTAGCTCAAGAGAAATATTTTCTAATTTTCTCATCATATACTTTTTCAAACTACCTTTTTACCCTTTTTGTAATACTTTAAAAGGTGCCATACCAAGAATAATTCATCAAAATATTTCAAGGTACCAAGAAAAGTATTTTAATCTTTTAGGCTCAAAATTGGGCAACTAAGGGGTAGCATTTAATCAATCAAAGCTTAGAAGGCCGGAAAAATACCTAGTGCCTCAATCATTTTCAAAAATGTTTTCAAAAATTTTCAAGTTTCAAAATGGTTTCAAGTCAAGTTCTAGAAAATACAGTCCAAGAGGAATTAAAACACTCTATCACAAGGAATGGGGTAGATTTAGTGAGTACCCCTTTTTGGCTCAAAATCTTACATTTAGTAGTTCAAAAATCAGTGAGAAATACAAATCTAAGGAACCACATGCTAATTATTAACTATCAAAAGATTATCTCAAGAATTTTTACTTTTAGCCTTGTCACAAGAAAAAAAAAAATTGGGTTCAAAAATTCACTATCTCAATAATTGGCACCATGTTCTCACAATTGGATGCATAATCTAAGCAAGGGGGCAATCTAGAGAATGTGATCATGCAAAACTATGCCTATATGAATGCAACATGAAAAATGCAAAAATTTGCAAAAATACCCCTACCCCAAGCTTAAAAACTTACATTGTCCCCAATGTAAATAATCAAGTCGGAGAGAGGAGAAAAATGGAACAACTCACCGAGGTGGTAGCGGGTGTTGGCTCACATTCCAGTCAAAAACTTGTTAGAAATTGTATCACGGCTATGAGGCTCATCACGGGCAGTTCGTGATGCTCTCTAATCTTAGGGTCTTTCTCATCATGCTCGTGATGGATATCACGACTGGGTCGTGATCCTTTCTGGTCCTCTTGGTTAGCTCATCACGGCCGTGACCACTGTCACGGCCTGGGCGTGATGTCTTCTGACTTTATTTGTCCCAGCCTTTCTTGCTCTTCCTTCCTTCTTATCCTGAAAACACTTGACAAATTTATTAATTTATGATTTTTTTCTCTTGATCTTCTCAAATTATTCAAGAGCTAAATTCAAAAACAAAAGGAAAAGGGATAGAAAACTTGGGTTGCCTCCCAAGAAGCGCTTATTTACAGTCTTAAGCTTGACCATATTTCCTTCAATCAACCGGGGTCGGCTGGGTGTAGAAGTGCAGGAACACTTTTCTTCCATGGAACTCCTTCAAAGAGCCGATTCTGCTCATATGACCAATTGTGCTTCCGCTTCGCTCTTTTCACTCGGAGCTTCCTGGCCTTACTCTCTCCCGGCGGAAGTTTTGTTTCCACATGATGAGCAACTCCAACTTCATCACCATTTGGTGCATCATCAGCCATGCAAATCTTCGGGGTTGCTTCCATGTTGAGCTGTTCCTTTACCACTGGAGACGTTATATCGATCCTGCACACATGGCTCTCAAAAGGAGGGTTGTTATAGGAGTTAGTCAATTCAAAATCTACCCTACTTTCCTCTACATTCAGAGAGAGTTTACCATTCCTTACGTCTATTATTGCTCCAGCGGTGGCCAAGAACGGTCTTCCTAAAATGATGGGGAATTCAGAATTCCCTTTCATATCCAATACCAGGAAATCGGTAGGGATGAAAAATTTCCCTACCTTTACGGTGGTGGAGGGACATACTTTGGTTCCGGCTCTTCATCTTCGCTCATGTCCTCCTTTGGTTCTACATCTTTTTCAACCACCCCAAGCTTATCATCCCTCAAGTGTATGGCATTACAATGTTCAATGGGATTTGCTTCGGGTTGCCCTGGGAATGTACCCTTAGGTCTCGAGTATGTGCTGGCTTGTTGGGCAATCTGAGTTTCTAGCATCTTGTTATGGATGGCTAAGTTATCTACCTCAGATGCTAGCTCTTTTATTGCCTCGTTCACTGCCCTACCTTGTTGTCTAAACTCTTCATTTTGTGTTTTGTCTGAGTTTCAACAAAACTTTCCAATAAAGACTCGAGTTTAGATTTCTGTACCTGAGGATACCCCGGTGCGGGTTTCCTATTACCTTGGCCCTCTTGGAACTCGTGGTTTAGTGTGTTGCTGTAGTTGCCGTAGGAGAGGTAAGGGCTGTTCTTCCTTTGGTTGTAGGGATTTGGGGGAGCATAATCGGGCAACTTCGAGTTTGTGTCGTAGAAGTTGTGACAAGAGTTCACTTGCTCACCCGAAGCACCGGATCCATGAGCAACACCACGTGGGCATTCCATTATGTCATGTCCCTGCATTCCATAAATCTCACAAACAAGGTTAGTAGCACCTATTGCACTCACATTAGCACGTTCAAGCTGATCAAAACATTTATTCAGTGAGTCTATTTTTGACATTATAAGATCAGTGCTATTTATTTCAAACTTACCCCCCGAAATCTTGTTCGGGTTATTACCTCTTTCTGAATCCCATTGGTGGTAGTTGGTGGCCACGTTTTCAATGATGTTGAATGCCTCAGTCAGAGGCCTATTCATAAATGCTCCACCAGCTGCAGAATCAAGTGACACCTTCGAAGAGTAATCCAATCCGTTGTAGAAGGTGTGCACTAATAACCACCTCTCGAGTCCATGATGTGGGCAAGACTCCAGCAGTCCCTTGTAGCGATCCCAAGCTTCTGATAAGCATTCTCCGTCTTTTTGGAAGAAGTCGGTGATCTGGGTTCGTATGTAGGCCGTCTTGGATGGAGGGAAAAATTTCTCCAAGAACGCCTGCTCTAGTTGGTCCCAAGTCGACAAGGTGTTAGCAGGTATTTGCTTTAGCCAAGCTTTCGCTTTTCCAGTCAGAGAGGAGGGGAACAACCTCAAGCGAATAGCATCAACCAGGGCGCCATGAATTCTAACTGCGTCGGTGAACTCCAAGAATGTCTCTACGTGGTTAGTCGGGTCCTCTGAGGGCAGTCCTCTGAATTGATGTTGCCTAATCATGTTGATTAGCATTGGAGGTATAGTGTAGTTTTCCGCCTCAATCTCTAGCCTAGCAATCCTAGTTCGCAAACCCCTCGCATTTGGGGTTGCGTAGTCCTTCAACGGTTTCGTATCCGGAAGATTCGCCATGAGTGGAATGGGAATAAACCTTTATCCCCCTCTTTGTAGTCTCCTACGTCTGTGAAAGGTCCTCTCGATTTCGGGGTCAACCTCACTAAGGCTTCCATGACTTAGGGATCTTTGCATAAAAAACACAGAGATAGATACTCTAGAAGGAAAAGAAGATTTTTTTTAAATATAAAAATTAAATAAATAAAAATAAAAGGTCCATAAAAATCAATTTAAAAATTAAATCGAGATTTGAGAAAGCACAGTCCCCGGCAGCGGCACCAAAAACTTGATGAACCACGTGCGAGTGCACGTGCGATCCGGCAAGTGTACCGGATTCGTCGTCAAGTAATAAAAAGATATCGATCCCACAGAGACCGTGATCTCAAATCACAACTAATTGTTAAATGATAAAACCGGACTGTATAAAAAGATTTTGAAAAGGATTTGATATTTGAAATAAGAGATAACTTAAAATCAGAATCAAATAAAACAGAAAGTAAACAGTTTATGGTTTTTCAGATCTAAATGGATTCCTAGGGATTTGGGTTACCAACAAGATCGTTTAAGTTGCTAAATCGATTAACCCTTTGTTAATTATCGAAATCACCTTGAAGGCGAATTTATCCTCAAATAGTTTAAGCTCCCTCTCGGGTTACAAAAACCGTGCCCAATTAAACCAACCCCTACTCTCGTGGTAGTCGAATTTAGATTGGACCCTTTGCGTTTTGTGACAATTCGTTAATCCTCGAAGGACGGCTTCTAACTCTCGTGATTTCAGTCCTAAATCTGATTCTATAGATCCGACACCTAAGTTCACCGCTAGGTTCCTCCTTAGAATGTCTATGACACGCAGACAAGTGGCCACCGAATTTACGAGTAATTGAAAACACTAGAAATCAAATCTAAAGCAAAATCGAAATCAACAAAGGTACAACATCAAATTAACAACATAGATCAACCTTGGATTAGCCCCAATCCCTAGAAATTAAACTACTACTCAAGCCTTGTCATGGTGATGACAAGCTTGGTTACAAATAACATGAAAATAAAACTATGAGAAGAAGAAGAGAGATCCTAAATTATAGCCTAAGAGTAGCAGCCAAAATCCTCTCTTTTTGCCTCTGATCAGATGCCTTATTTATAGATTTGGGAAGTTTGAATCCCAATGTAACACAAATTAGATCCAAATCAGTTGCTTCTGATCCAAGTAACACGCGTCACGGCCGTGATGGCCATCACGGCCAGGCCGTGATAGATTATGCCTTGGGAGCGTCTTCAGTGATTGGTCTGTCACGGCCGTGATGCTCATCACGGCTAGGCCGTGACATATTCTGACTTGTGGGGGACTGGCTCAGCTGACAGGTCACGGCCGTGATGGGCATCACGGGCAGACCGTGACCAGTTCTGACTTCAGCCTTTCTTCCTTTTCAGTTTTGCTCGATCATGGCTGTGATGGGCTCTTTTTGGCTCATTTTCTTCACTTTTCAAGCTCCATCTTCATCCGAGCTCCATCATGGTTGATCCTGAGCATTTAATCTTTAATTTTTGCAAAACAACACCACAAAAACCGCCTTACCCGTTCCAAGATAAAAACTAACAAAAATCAAATTAAATATGCCTAAACTACATGAAAATGCATGTAAAATGATAAACAAAGATGAGGTGAAATCACACTCATCAAATCACCCCAAGCTTAAGATTTTGCTTGTCCTCAAGCAATTACCAAGGCCAGAAGATATAAATAATCAGAGCATGGATAGTGAACCAAGAACCCGAGTAGCTAATCCAAGTGACAGGCATATTCAAATGAATCTCCAAGAGATAATCAATTTCAAGTCCAATTAGAAGCTTAGGTTCTTTAAATTCATATTCTTACTGATTCGGGCACTCTTCTCACCTCACTCAAGTGTAGTTCAAGGGTATATGACAATTCGCTCAATTTCCTCAAGGAAGGTATTCTACCATAAGCTTGACTATTAACCAAATCTCCACTTTATTAATGATAACACTTAAGAATCAAGAGGTCTTTTACTTTGGTTGTAATGTGGCCATGGGATTAATTGTTAGGTGGGGAGATCGAGAAAAGGAAATTTCAAAAAGTCTAAACAAATTATCAAACATTGCAAAGTACGACACCTTCTAAAATACCTTTTTGGGCTTTGATTCATTTTTCCACCTTTCTTTCTTTTTATTTTTATTTCTCACTTTCTTTTGTCATCCCCTTCTCCATTTTTTTGTGTTTATTTCATTTTATTTATTTGGAGAAGGGGAGATTTTTAGCTCAAGAGAAATATTTTCTAATTTTCTCATCATATACTTTTTCAAACTACCTTTTTACCCTTTTTGTAATACTTTAAAAGGTGTCATACCAAGCATTATTCATCAAAATATTTCAAGGTACCAAGAAAAGTATTTTAATCTTTTAGGCTCAAAATTGGGCAACTAAGGGGTAGCATTTAATCAATCAAAGCTCAGAAGGTCGGAAAAATACCTAGTGCCTCAATCATTTTCAAAAATGTTTTTAAAAATTTTCAAGTTTCAAAATGGTTTCAAGTCAAGTTCTAGAAAATACAGTCCAAGAGGAATTAAAACACTCTATCACAAGGAATGGGGTAGATTTAGTGAGTACCCCTTTTTGGCTCAAAATCTTACATTTAGTAGTTCAAAAATCAGTGAGAAATACAAATCTAAGGAACCACATGCTAATTATTAACTATCAAAAGATTATCTCAAGAATTTTTATTTTTAGCCTTGTCACAAGAAAAAAAAAATTGGGTGTGTGTGTGTTAGAGGTAGTTTATCCTTTGGGAGGGACTTAATAGTGAGTTCTGGTTTACTGGGATCCACCCGACCTAAAATTTCTGAGCCCAACCTAAAGTTCAGAAAAATTCTCGTTATGAATTTCTGCAGAATTCGTCCGACCTAAGTTTTCTGAGCCCGATCTAAGAGTTTACACCCGACCTAGACGTTATGAGCCCGACCTAACGTCGCTTACAACATTTTGGGGCTTCTGTTTCGACCCAGTTACACCCTAATTTGTTTTAAACCTCTAAGTCATGCCCTAAACCCTAGTTTACACGACTCTAACACTCAGAAACTTCCTCCCACCTTTCTCTTTGAGGTCTAATCTCTTTTCTCTAAAAACTCTCTCTCTAGGGACCATTCTGTTCATCGTTTTCCATCGTTCCTCAATTGGGGAACACTGTTGCGAACACGTGTTCATTGTGTTTGCTGTTTGGATCTCTAAACTAGGTAAAATTCGTGCACCTTGTCATATCTTTTTCTTAATCTCCTTTCTTCTTCTTTAATTGGGGATTAATGGTTTCCATTTTTACGTTTTAACCAAGGCTTGGGGAACTCATCGAGCCGCTCGAGGGAACGCGTTTGGTTTACCGCTTAGCTTTCATTGGGAATCTTCATACCAGATATGGGGAAAAGAATAGTATGAACATTAGGCAAGGGGGTAGCGTAAGATGAGGGGTTCCCATGACCCCATTATTGTTAACTATTAATGATGCCTATGATATGTTAATTATATGTTTATTTGGCTAAATTGGTATGTTGACTATGTCTAGAATGTTGTTGGCTATATTTGCCTTACTATTCATAATGTTGTATGCCAATCATGTATGTTTGGTTAATGTGTTTATGCCATGTTTAATTGGTTGGGTTGAATGTTGTTTATGCAATGAGTTTGTTGGTTTGGTATCGTTGGTTTATACCCTGTTGGTTGTTGATGAGGATAAGTTAATTAAGACTCTAATTGGTTAATATAGGTCTCTTTATTAACATGATAATTAAAGGAATAATTTCCCCAAAAGCATTATAAAACATGAATTTAATAGTGAGAGGTGAGGTTAATGTTTGATGGTCCTTGACTAGACTCTAGGAATGATTTAAGAGTGTTTTAGGGAGTTTTGTCTAAAAAGAACTTAACCAATTTCTGCCCAAACAGTACGGCCAGCTCTAGGAGGTTGACCGTGCTTAACTGAGAGCACACCCGTGCTCCCATTTTTATTCTGGAAGATGGCCGCGCATTAAGCACGGCCATGCATAATAGGAAGCATGAACGTGCTTCACTTAAGTGGAAGCACGCCCGTGCATAGGGTGAGCACGCCTGTGCTTCCCCTCCAGAATAGAATCTGAAGTTAATGTTTTAGAGGAGTGTTTACCCCAATTATTCCCAATGATGAGGTAAAACACCAATCAAATGAAGAAGAGTTAGATAACTTAATTAAAAACTAATTAAGATAAATTAAGAATAACAAGTTGGTTGAGTCGGTGCCCAATGGGTTACCGCACATTGTTATGCTTTGGTGCTTTTTGGGCAAAGTGGCCTCGATGCTTTTTGGTCGAGGTGTTGATAAGTTGAACCTTGGTGCTTTTTGGCCAAGGGGACCTTGACTCATATGGGTTAAGGTGTTGATGTTAATGATGATGAGACTTGGGTGCTTATTGGTCCAAGGGGAGGAGGTGGTTGCCTTGTTTGTTGTTGTGCCATGTATTCACGTATCGGAGTTGTTAGTGGGGGAATATCAACATAGGGGAGGTCATCCTAGAGTACGGCGATCTGGCCGTCCGCGGGTGGTTCACCCAAGGTTTTGTGAACCGTGCGCCCCCGTGATGGCGCATCCGAGAGTATGGTGCATCAGCTATCCAAGGGGTTCACCCATGGTTTTGTGAACTACCGGCATTGGTGCTTTTTGGTCAATGTTGATATGTAACTCCGAAGTTGCCTTCCTGAGATAGTTTGGATCCACATTCATAATGGAGTAGCGGAGTAGTGTTGCACCGCATAGCATATGTTGGTTGAATAACATGTTGATGTGTATTATACATTTTGATGCTTATGTATATGAATGTTGTATGATGCTTTGCTATGCTATGATGTATGTTCATCTTGCTTCCTATCTCCATGCCGATGTGTTTATATGTTTTCTTACTCCTCGTTTTCTCTGTTTTTGTTGTTGGCATGTATCTTTTATGCAGAGGACGATGAGCAGCCTGGAGAGGAGTGACTCTGAGGAGCCGCGACTCTATAGTTAGGATTTCCCAGATGTTTAGTTTGTTTTAGTGGTTTAGTTTCAGTGGTATTCTGAGGATTATTCCGGAACGGTTATACCAGCTCTGTATGTGACATCGGGGTTGGGCTATGTTTATGTTTATGTTTTATTTCTTTTAAAACTATGTTTCTTCTATACGTTTGTTGAACTAGTTCATGTGAGACCTTTTTACCCATGGACCATTTTATGAAAGTATGCATGTTTTATAATTATTATCTTATCTTTAAATGCTTTATATAACATGCGGGGTAGAAGGTGTCACATTTAGTGGTAACAGAGCAGGTCTGTCCTATCAGGCAATGGTATGGGTCTGTTGTGAGTCTGTTGTGTGCTCTTGTTTGAATTGTCTATACTTGCTATAGACAATGATGCTTAAGGTTTGAGCCTATCACTTTTCCAGCTTAAGTTATCTGCATTATTGGTTGTTTTGGACATGTACAAGAACTCATGGCAGGAAGAGGTAGAAACGATCAGGCAATCGCTGACGCATTTGCACTCCTTGCCAATGCGATCGGTCAAGTTCAGAACAATAACAACGGAGGACCGACTGAATTTCAGGGTCTTGACAAGTTCCAGAGGAATAATCCGCCATCATTCAGAGGAGCTTATGATCCCGAGGGTGCTCTCTTGTGGATTAGGGAGATAGAAAAGATCTTCCGAGCCATGGATTGCAATGATCAGTAGCGGGTTATCTTCGCCACGTTTATGCTCACAGAGGAGGCTGAGCGTTGGTGGGAGAACTGTCGTCAGAAGATGGTGGCTTAGGGCACGGTGGTTACGTTGGCTGTTTTCAGAGACAGATTCTTGGAGAATTATTTTCCTGGGAATGTACGTGACAAGAAAGAGATGTAATTCTTGGCGCCGAAGCTGGGAAATATGTCAGTGGGGGAGTATGCGGCAAAGATTGAGGAGCTGGCTAGGTAATACACGTCGTATCAGGTCATGGTTGATGATCGTTCAAAGTGTGTCAAGTTTGAGGTTGACCTTCATCCGGAGATCAAGCAGGCGATCGGCTACCAGGAGATCAGAGTCTTCCCGACCTTGGTGAACAAGTGTAGGATCTTTGAGGATACCTACTAGTCCAGAGTGGCCTGTTTCAGGAATTCAGATAGCCAGGGTAATAAGAAGGCCGAGTATAAGGACAAGGGCAAGCAGTGTTACGCTCCAGCCGACCGGGATTTCAAACAGAGTGGCAGGAAGCCACAGTTTTCTTATGATTGGTCTAGAGGTGGAAGCTCTAATGCCCTTAGGCCCATGAAGTACGGCACACCAGATCACTTCACTACCCAGTGCAACGAATCAGACGTCATATGCTTTAGGTGTGGCAAGTCTGGCCACATCAGCCAGGATTATGGAGGAGCGAAGTCAGAGCCTCCAAGTGCTAGCAAGAGTCAGCAGCCTCAGGCTAATCGACTGAAGAGCACTGGTAGAGTCTTTACCCTTAGTGGAGCTGAGGTCTCCGATTCTGATGACTTGATTCAAGGTATGTGCTTAATTGATGGACTCCTTTAACTGTATTGTATGACTTGGGTGTCACGCACTCGTTTATATCGTATGATAGGGTCAAGAGTCTAAATTTACCTGTTACTTTTCTTGAGTATGATTTGATTGTTTCCACACCTACAAACAAACTCGTTCTCACTTCTCATGCATGCAAGAATTGTCATATTACCATTGATGGTAGAACTTTTGTTGTAAATCTTGTATGTCTACCTCTAAAACAACTCGATGTTATTCTTGGCATGGACTTGTTAGCTTCCAACCACGTCATTTTAAATTTCTTTGATAAAACCGTATTTTTTGGAACTCCTGTGGAATCTAAGAATCCGACCTTTCTCTCTTCCAACCAAGTCAAGGCTTCGATGAAACACGAGGCCCAAGTGTACACGATAGTGTCTTCCCAGGAATTAGAGAGCCCTCCTGATGTCGTAAGTGTGCCTATTGTACGGGAATTTCCTGAAGTGTTCCCGGGGGATGTTTATAACTTGCCCCCTGAGAGAGGTGTTGAGTTCACCATAGATTTAGTTCCCGGGGGATGTTTATAACTTGCCCTCTTAGTCACGCCCTGAAACCTAGTTTACACGACTCTAACACTCAGAAACTGCCTTCCAACTTTCCCTTTGAGGTCTCATCTCTTTTCTCTAAAAACTCTCTCTTTAGGGACCATTCTGTTCACCGTTTTCCACCGTTCTTCAATTGGGGAACACCGTTGCTAACACGTGTTCATTGTGTTTGCTGTTTGGATCTCTAAACTAGGTAAAAATCGTGCACCTTGTCATCCCTTTTTGTTAATCTCCTTTCTTCTTCTTGAATTGGGGATTAATGGTTTCCCTTTTTACGTTTTGACCAAGGCTAGGGGAACTCATCGAGCCGCTTGAGGGAACGCGTTTGGTTTACCGCTTAGATTTCGTTGGGAATCTTCATACCAGGTATGGGGAGAAGAATGGTATGAAAATTAGGCAAGGGGGTAGCCTAAGATGAGGGGTTCCCATGACCCCATTGTTGTTAACTGTTAACGATGCCTATGATATGTTAATTACATGTTTATTTGGATAAATTGGTATGTTGGCTATGTCTAGAATGTTGTTGGCTATATTTGCCTTACTGTTCATAATGTTGTATGGCAATCATGTATGTTTGGTTAATATGTTTATGCCATGTTTAATTGGTTGGGTTGAATGTTGTTTATGCAATAAGTTTGTTGGTTTGGTATCGTTGGTTTATACCCTGTTGGTTGTTGATGGGGATAAGTTAATTAAGACTCTAATTGGTTAAAATAGGGCTCTTTATCAACATGATAGTTAAAGGAATAATTTCCCCAAAAGCGTTATAAAACATGAATTTAGTAGTGAGAGGTGAGGTTAATGTTTGATGGTCCTTGACTAGACTCTAGGAATGATTCAAGAGTGTTTTAGGGACTTTTGGCTAAAAAGAACTTAACCAATTTTTGCCCAAACAGTGCGGCCAGCTCTAGGCGTGCTCCCATTTTGATTTTGGAAGATGGCTGTGCATTAAGTACGACCGTGCATAATAGGAAGCACAATCGTGCTTCACTTAAGTGGAAGCACGCCCGTGCATAGGGTGAGCACGCTTGTGCTCCCCCCTCCAGAACAGAATCTGAAGTTAATGTTTTAAAGGAGTGTTTACCCCAATTATTCCTAATGATGAGGTAAAACACCAATCAAATGAAGAAGAGTTAGATAACTTAATTAAAAACTAATTAAGATAAATTAATAATAACAAATTGGTTAAGTTGGTGCCCAATGGGTTACCGCACGTTGTTATGCTTTGGTGTTTTTTAGGCAAAGTGGCCTCGATGCTTTTTGGTCGCGGTTTTGATAAGTTGAACCTTGGTTCTTTTTGGCCAAGGGTACCTTGACTCATATGGGTTAAGGTGTTGATGTTAATGATGATGAGACTTGGGTGCTTATTGGCCCAAGCGGAGGAGGTGGTTGCCTTGTTTGTTGTTGTTCCATGCATTCATGCATCGGAGTTGTTAGCAGGGGAAGATCAACATAGGGGAGATCGTCCTAGAGTACTACGATCTGGCTATCAGCGGGTGGTTCATCCAAGGTTTAGTGAACCGTGCGCCCCCATGGTGGCGCATCAGAGAGTATGGTGCATCGGCTATCCAAGGGGTTCACCCATGGTTTGGTGAACTGCCGGCATTGGTGCTTTTTGTCCAATGTGGATATGTAACTCCGGAGTTGCCTTCCTAAAATAGTTTGAGACACCCCGGTGTACCCCGGTGTTTTATTAGATTAATTACCTTCCATTATCAATTCTTAATCGCGCGCTTACCTTGAAAATATGTAAAAATTAAAACTTATTTAATTATCATATAACTTATGCAAATTTTAAAAAAAACACAACAACTTTAACATATATAAATACACACCTAATTGTTCATTACAATACCAAAACACTATTGAGGGTATCCTCTCAGTAGGATCCCTCACAGGCATAAACTTAATAACAGACATACTTAGCGGAAATATAAAATACTCCTTACACACACTGGCCATAATGTCTATACTCTAATCGCCATGGATCACAGCTCGACCTCCAACGTCTGGTTCGTAATGAGTTCCATCCAACTCCTCAGCAATCTTCGTTTCATACAGAGTTTCGTCCAGCTCCTCAGCAACATAACTCTCCATCGGGTCTTCTAACGTAAACCAAATTAACCCACAAAAATATAGAAATATAGGGGATAAGAAGCAGTTCTATCATCAAAAGGCAGAAAAAAGTCATAGTACATTATACAGTAATTGTCACAGACAATCAATACACCTAACTAACAAATCATTCTCAAATTAATATATCATCCTCTACCCTCAATCTCATGCTACTCAAAGACACCATAGTTGCACACTTATTCCCTAAAGTGGAAGTGGTCTCGCGAGAACTCTTGATTTTATGTGTATTCTATTACCAATACATGTGTATTATATTACCAATACATATAAGTGTTTTACGGGTATTATATTATCAATTCATGGTGTATTATATTACCAATACACAGATGTCCTTGTGTATTATATTACCAATACACTTTTGTCCTTGTGTATTATGTTACCAATACACGGTTGTCGACAACACCACCTATACTTGAATCTCACCAACCCGTTTTAACAACATCCTAGTGCCTTAACCTTCCATTAGAACTTGACACATATTCTATGCCATAACACCTCTTTAACATACATCATCTAGGTTAGGCACTTCTAAATCATCATTATCCTCACACCCAAAACAATCATCTCTTAGGCAACATATATATCTTTGCTTAAAATCCACTAAGCATAATAATAAAAACCAGGCAGATCATGCATAACATCATATCAATCAAAATATTCACATATCACCAACATAGCACAAAATCAATTCAATAAAGGTAATAAAATCAAATCAACCATCAACAATATAAAATTAACCTAATATCGATAAACCTACAATCCCCGAATTGCCATTGATTTTTCAGAAAAGGTTTCCAATGTGATTTTGGTCTTGTCGATTATTCGACTACTAGTAGGGTTTAGGTCGCCCTACACAATTATTATATAATCTACTACTTATCTATTCTGACGATAGGTTGGTTCTTTCCCCCACCTGGGTTATCACCGAACTCCCGAACTCGAAGCTCCTCGTTGTCACACCACAAAGTATTAAGGAGCTCAAGTCCATGATCATATTGGAAAATGAAAATAAAACATCCTAGGTCCACAACCATCATAGGTTGAATAGGTTAGAAATTTCCAAACTTTTCAAGACTTTAGATTTAAGATCAAGAGGTATCTAGAAGCTCAAATACATGATCATCTATCAAAAAGTTGAAATAAAACTTCCTAGGCCACTAATACCTAGTTTCGGCCATCCTTGGAAAAATAGGTTAGAGATGTTTGATTGATACTGTTGTTTTGGCTTCAAAGACTCAAGAGGGGGGGAGGGTGGGGGTGGGGTTGAATTGAGCTTTAAAAAAACTTTTCAAAAACTTTACTTTTCAAATCAGAGTTGCCTCAGGAGCTTTTACAAAAACATTGAAGGGCTTTTTATGAAATCTTGAATAGAAGGTGGTAAGGAAAGAAAGATTAATTCAAAAAGATAAATCAGTAATAAGATTCAAGTTCGTAGCTCACAGCTATCAATTAAACAGTGATTGAATCAAAAAGGAAGAAGTTTAGTTCAAGGTCGTACAGGTATTAGATACATGCCTTAATCAGTCAAGAACTGAAGTTACAATATATCAGTTTCAGTTTCAGTGATCAAGAACATTCTTAATCAACTCAGTTTTGAACAATTAATAACTCAAGATTGAATGCAGTAATACTCTGGTTTTAATTCATATTAAATAGATCAAGAACTGATATCAATTGAAAACTTAGAACATCAAGATCACAGTTATATGCGCAAGACATAAAATAAAGAGTTTGAGTTTAGAGATACCACACAATCAGTTTTATACTGGTTCAGCCACCACTACTGTGACTTACATCCAGTCCCCACTCCACCTGTGGGTATTCACACACTAACACAATAAGCTTTAGCCATGTAGCTTGAAAAACCTTTACACCATAGAGCACTCCTTCACCTCGAGATACCACACTCTTGTGAAGAGCCTCAATCAATGTTCTTCCTTAGGATTCATCACCCTAATCACACGGAGAGACTCCCTCTCTTTTTACAATCGAAAATTACAGAAAGATTTGATTCCTAATTCTCAGAAGTCAGATATACAAGTTGAAGTTCTTATGAGAATTGAAACACTCTTTTTCACAATGAAGCTCAAGCAAGAAGATGAATGATTTTCACAATTGATCTCCCAAATTGATTTTGTAAAATTTCTGATCTGTTAAAAGTGTTCCTTTGATCCCTCTATATATAGGAAACAAGTTATAGGTGTTGGGATCAATTAAAACAGATTTGGGTCTGATAACAGAATCTGTTTTCTTGATTTTGGTTCTTGAACAGGGGTTGAGTACATGGCTGTATTAACCAATTTCATACTGATAGTTCTGATAGTTTTTGTACACCTGTGTAATACATTGTTGTACGTGTTTTTCAAAAACTTGAACTTGGTTAATCCATCAGTACACCCATTCAATACATCTATGTATTGAATCAAGAACCTTAAATTCATTTGTCAGTTACAGTAGCAGACATACATCCATTGATTACATGGCTGTACCTGACAAATAATTTTCTTATTTCCAAAATTCATTTTCATTAAAAAAAAACTTATTCCTTTTAATGCAGGTTATGAAAATTGATTTTCTTCATGCATCTTTTTAGTTGAGCTATTTTGTGACTAAGAGATTTATTTCTCTTACAAATCATCTAAGACGTACATCTAAAATTCATCCTTTAAGCTTGGTATTGATGATCCTTTGATCTTTGACTTTTCTCTTTTGATTTCTACATGCATCTCCTTGATTCCTTCAAGTTCTTCCTTGAATTTGCTTAATGAACTTGTTGATCACTGCTTGATATATGTCTTTGCAATTTAACACTAAAACACTTGCACACACATTAAATTGTATTTGTCATATATCA
This sequence comes from Sophora flavescens, assembly GCA_030762895.1. Lineage (NCBI taxonomy): Eukaryota > Viridiplantae > Streptophyta > Magnoliopsida > Fabales > Fabaceae > Sophora > Sophora flavescens. Next base: position 118,513,311 of record CM061063.1, read on the forward strand.
AAATCTCTAAGTCATTGAGCCTTACAGATATAAGCTCTTAGAATATGAAAGTAGATATTAATATAAGTCCATAGAAATTGGTTTCAACTCAAACAGAGTTTTATACCATTTTCTAGAGATTTTAGAAGTTAAAAGAGCTTTAAGAACATTTTAAGAAGACATAAAGTAAACTCATGAAATAAGTGTAAAACTTGAAATAAAAGAGTATGAGAGGGTTACCCTTGAAACTAGAAAGAAAAAGTATGAAGAACTTGAAGCTTGAAACTGAGTAAAAATGGAAACTTTAAGTGTTAGAAACTTAAAAATGAGAAAGTGAAGAAGTAGGAAAGTGATGAAGAGAAAATGAAATGGGTATTTATAGAGGGAGAGTATGAGAGTGACGTGAAAGAGGAGGAAGGAGCAAGTCTTGATGGCCAAGTTTTGGCATATGGCTTGTTTGGTTGAAGAAGAGAGAGAAAAATGGGTTTTTAGCATATAATGTTATAATTCAAAAAGTGTCATCATGACCACTTTTTAGGGTGCGACTTAGGCAACCCCCTAGTAAGTCACCTCACTCTCACATGTCACCTCATCACTTTTGTGCTCCCTACTCTGCTCCATTGCGTATCCGGTTCAAGTTTCCGATCGTATTTCACCCGGAATAAATATTATATTTTAATTCATAACTCAAATTTTCGTAAATTTCCAATATTAAACAAAACATCACAAAAACAATAACCGTTTCGTTCACGGTTTAAAATTAGGTTTTCTGCTCAGTAAACTTGTATTGTCAGTGAAAACGCAGGCCGGGGTTCAGCCGAATTTTCAACCCGAAATTTTACCGTAACCTTCTACCATAAAGTAGACTATGAGTAAGATTTTATTTTATTCGAAAGAACTTTCTAACTCTCAGATTAAAATATAATAAATTATATTTTAATCGGTTGAACAACATAATTAAAATCAGGCTATTACATTATTATATTTCGTTCTCGGAATTGACGTACCTTAGAAAAGATGTGGATATTGTTGTTGCATATCCTCCTCGCGTACCCAAGTAGCATCTCCAGTAGTTTCATCCCATACGACCTTAACCAAAAGAATTTGTCTACCGTGAAGCTCCTTATTCCGTTTATCTGCTATCCTTACAGGTAAAGCCTCATGCTCTATATTCTCTCGCAGTTGTATAGACTCAAACTCAATGACATGTGAAGGATTAGGATAATACTTTCTCAACTGAGAAACATGAAAGACATCATGAAGGTTAAAAATATTGGGTGGTAAGGCAATTTGGTAAGTTACTGGACCAATTCGTCGAAGAATCTGAAAAGGTCCAATGAATCGAGGAGTAAGTGTTAGAAACTATTGTTATTAGTAAATCCAATCAATGGTAAGAACTCATCCCAACTTCCAGTGTGCTCCAACACACACGCTCTCAATAGATCCTCCAATGACTAAATTGTCCTTTCTGACTGTCCATCATTTTGGGGATGATAAGCAGAACTCATCCTCAACTTGGTTCCCAAGGCATTTTGCAATTGTCTCCAAAATCTAGATGTGAATATAGGATCTCGGTCTGAGACAATGCTCGATGGAACACCATGCAATCTAACAATTTCTGTGATGTAAATCCGAGTCAACCTTTCCAAATTATAACTTTCACCAATATATAAGAAGTGAGCACACTTCGTCAACCTATCAATGATGACCCAAATCGCATCATGCTTCTTAGGAGTTCGTGGTAATCCGACCACAAAATCCATAGCTTTGCTATCCCATTTCCACTCTGGGATATCTAAAGATTGTAATAATCCTGCTGGCTTCTGATGTTCAATCTTAGCTTTCTGACACACCAGACAAGATAAAACATACTCCGCTACTTCTTTCTTCATCCTTGTCCACCAAAACATTTTCTTCAAATCCTGATACATCTTTGTGGATCCAAGATGGAAACTCAACTTACTCTTATGTACCTCATCTAAAATCATCTTCCTAAGTTCTGCATCCTCTAGCACACATATGCTATCTCTAAACCTTAACACACCATCTGTTCCTCTACTAAACTCAGAAATTTTACCTTCATCGATTCCTCTACTTACTTCCTGGAGGTATAGGCCCTGAACTTGTTTATCTTTAAGATATTTCATAAAATCACTACTAATAGTGATCGTACTTAAACAGATCTTATTATCAACCAATTCCATTCCTAAGTTCAAATCCTTGAATTGTTCAAGCAATTCTAGCTCCTTCACCATCATTGCAGACATATGCAAGGACTTCCGGCTTAAAGCATTTGCTACCACATTTACCTTCCCAGGATGGTACAGTAATTCAAAATCATAATCTTTGATAAACTCCATCCACTTTCGTTGTCTCATATTCAATTCTTTTTTATAGAATAGATACTTCAGGCTCTTGTGGTCACTAAAAACATTAAACTTTTCTCCATACAAAAAGTGTCACCATATCTTTAATGCGAACACTATTGCTGCTAACTCCAAATCATGAGTCGGATATTTTCTCTCATGAATTCTCAACTGTCGGGAAGCATAAGCCATAACTCTTCCTTCTTGCATCCGGACACAGCCTAAACCTTGGTATGACGTATCGCAGTATACGTCAAACTGTCCTAGTGGGTCTGGTAAGATCAACACAGGTGATGTAGTCAACCTGTCCTTCAGCTTTTGAAAACTTTGTTCACACTTGTCCGTCCATACAAAAGCTATATTTTTCCTCGTTAACTACGTCATAGGCAACGCAATCTTCGAGAATCCCTCTATGAACCTCCGATAATATCCAGCTAGTCTTAGGAAACTCCGTACTTCACTTACTGACTTAGGTCGTTCCCACTTAAGAACTGACTCAACCTTAGCTGGATCTACGACCATTCCTTCTTTGTTAATCACATGACCTAGGAATTGTACTTCTTCCAGCCAAAACTCACACTTGGAAAGTTTGGCATAAAACTGCCTATCCTTCAAAACTCGCAACACCAATCTCAAATGTTCCTCATGCTCTTCCCGCGTACAAGAATAAATAAGAATATCGTCAATGAGCACAACAACAAACTTATCGAGAAACGGTCTAAAAATTATGTTCATATAATCCATGAACACGACTGGCGCATTAGTTACACTGAAAGGCATAACTAAATACTCATAGTGCCCGTACCTCGTCCTAAAAGCCGTCATGGATATATCTTCCTTTCTTACGCTGATCTGATGGTACCCAGATCTTAAATCAATCTTAGGGAACACTACTTCTCCTTTCAACTGATCTATAAAATCATCTATCCTAGGCAACAAATACTTATTCTTAATCATCACCTTATTCAACTGCCTATAATCCGTGCACAACCTCGCACTTCTATCCTTCTTCTTAATAAATAACACCGGTGCTCCCCACGGTGAAACACTCGGTCTGATAAACTCTTTTCCTAACATGTCATACAATTGTTCCTTCAACTCTGCCAACTCAACCGGTGACATCCGATAAGGTGTTATAGATATAGGTCATGTCCCTGGTACGAGATCTATAGTGAATTCCACTTCTCTTTCCGGTGGCAAACCTAGAATGTTTGGAGCAAAAACTTAAGTAAACTCTCTCACAATAAACATAGAATCTATTCTGGGAGTCTCATTAGCCTCCACTACGAAAGGCATCACAAACTGTTGAGAGTTGTCACTCCTCGTAGAAACTCCTTCATTGGCAGATGTTACACTAAAAGGTTCAAGAAATGATAAAGTCTTTCTAGAACAATCTAGCACTACATGGTTAGCCGAAAGCCAATCCATGCCAAGAATAACATCTATCTGCTGCATAGGCAAACAGATAAGATCTACAATAAATGTCCTATTCTCAACAACGATAGGACACTGTAAACAAACAGACATAGTAGTCAAAGGATTACTGGTTGGAGTAGACACTGTGAAGGTATAAGGTAATTTGGAAACAGTTAAGTTCAAATGATCCACACACTCATGCGAAATAAAAGAATGTGTAGCGCCTGAGTCAAACAACACATACGAGAGTCTACCAACTATCAAACACATACCTCGTATAAGATCATCAGATTGAGAGGATTCAGCTCCCCTCACAGTAAACACTCTTCCAGTGGCTTGAGGCCTGGCCACTTGTGGTCTTGATGCTGGGACTCCTCTTCCAACTCCACCTCTATTGTCTCCAGTTCCTCTTCCTGCAGCTGTCGGCTGTTGCATAACCCTTTGTCTGTAATCTAGTGCCACATGACCTGGTTTCCCACAGTTGAAATAGCTGGGCCTATTTGTACAGTCTCTAGCATAATATGATCCTCCACATTTGATGCAAACTAAGCTTTGCGGTTGCTGACCCGCTCTAGCCAATGGTGCCGGTGCCGGTGTTTGCCCGGGTCTAGCATATGGTCTTTGTCTCCACTGAGAACCACTTCCTCCGCGCCTCTGGAAACTTGATCAGTTAGGACCTCCACTCCTCAGTTGTTTCTATTCATTTACCATCCTTAGGTCTATACTTTCAATGGCACTGCATCTCTCGACAAGTTATGGGAAATACTGTATGTCAAGAGACACTACAGCCCTCTGCAGCTCATCTGAGTCCTTCCTCAAATCTTCTACATTGCCAGTCCTCACTTGGAAACCTCTGATAGAATTCCGAAAACTTGATCAAAGCCTCAAAACGTGATGCATACTCACCAAAAGACATGTTGCCTTGTTTGAGGTTTGTGAATTCCTTTTCCTTTTCACATCTAACTATGCGCGGAAAATACTTCTCGAAGAAGCAGTTAGTGGATAACCTCCAGTTAATGTTCCTATCCTCAGCTTCCAACAGTCTTTTCTTTCCTTTCCACCGGAATTCTGCTCCTTCGGTTAACATGAAGGTATCATAGGTCACTTTCTTCTCCTCGTTGCAGTGCATAGTAGCAAATATCTTTTCGATCTCTTGTATCCACCATTCTGCCTTCTCTGGGTCATACTCTCCTCGGAATTGAGTTGGCTTTCCGTTCATAAAATTAGTCAATCCATCATCTTCAGCTGCTACCGCCCTTCTCTGATTCTTAATTTCTAGCTGCTCTTTGTTCATCTGCAGCATCTCAGCATTCTGTTGGGTTTGTAATAGCATAGCAGCAGCTAAGGTTTCCATTGCATTTGGAGTCGAAGATGATGCTCCTCCATTCTCAGTATTGTCTTTATTACCATTGATAGCTCCAATAATCCTTTCTGGAGTTCCGTCACCACTGTTAGTTGGACATATAATACTATATAGACAAGTATATAAATACCATATGCCATACTAATATTAACATCTCACATCAGATTCAAACACACTACCCAACTTCTAAGCATAGTCAAAATCCGATGTGGATTCAACTAGACACGGCCAATAACAACATCCTAAACCTCGCAGTCCTTGATTCTATCAGACATAACCCAGAGTTTGTTTTAGAACCAAACTGCTCTAATACCAAAATGAGACACCCCGTTGTGCCCCAGTGTTTTGTTAGATTAATCACCTTCCATTATCAATTTTTAATCTCGCGCTTATCGTGAAAATACGTAAAAATTAAAACTTATTTAATTATCATCTAACTTCGGTAAATTTTTAAAAAAAACACAACAACTTTAACATATATAAATACACACCTAATTGTTCATTACAATACCAAAACACTGTTGAGGGTATCCTCTCACTAGGATCCCTCACAGGCATAAACTTAATAACAAACATACTTAGCGGAAATATAAAATACTCCTTAGACACACTGACCATAATGTCTATACTCTAATCGCCATGGATCACAGCTCGACCTCCAACGTCTGGTTCGTAAGGAGTTCCATCCAACTCCTCAGCAATCTCCGTTTCATATAGAGTTTCGTCCAGCTCCTCGGCAACATAACCCTCCATCGGGTCTTCTAACATAAACCAAAGTAACCCACAAAAATACAGAAACATAGGGGATAAGAAGCAGTTATATCATCAAAAAATGGAAAAGAGTCATAATACATTATACAGTAATTGTCATAGACAATCAATACACCTAACTAACAAATCATTCTCAAATTAATTTATCATCCTCTACCCTCAATCTCATGCTACTCAAAGACACCATAGTTGCACACTTATTCCCTAAAGTGGAAGTGGTCTCGTGAGAACTCTTGATTTTACGTGTATTCTATTACCAATACACGTGTATTATATTACCAATACACAGAAGTGTTTTACGTGTATTATATTACCAATACACGGTGTATTATATTACCAATACACATAAGTGTTTTACGTGTATTATATTACCAATACACAGATGTCCTTGTGTATTACATTACCAATACACTTTTGTCCTTGTGTATTATATTACCAATACACGGTTGTGGACAACAACACCTATACTTGAATCTCACCAACCCGTTTTAACAACATCCTAGTGTCTTAACCTTCCATTAGAACTTGTCACATATTCTATGCCATAACACCTCTTTAACATACATCATCTAGGTTAGGCACTTCTAAATCATCATTATCCTCACACCCAAAACAATCATCTCTTAGGCAACATATATATCTTTGCTTAAAATCCACTAAGCATAACAATAAAAACCAGGCAGATCATGCATAACACAATATCAATCAAAATATTCCCATATCACCAACATAGCACAAAATCAATTCAATAAAGGTAATGAAATCAAATCAACCATCAACAATATAAAATCAACCTAATATCGATAAACCTACAATCCCCGAATTGCCATTGGTTTTTCAGAAAAGGTTTCCAATGTGATTTTGGTCTTGTCGATTACTCGACTACTAGTAAGGTTTAGGTTGCCCTACACAATTATTATATAATCTACTACGTATCCATTCCGATGATAGGTTGGTTCTTTCCCCCACCTGGGTTATCACCGAACTCCCGAACTCGAAGCTCCTTGTTGTCACACCACAAAGAACTAACTCCACCTTCAACCAATCAACATAATAACCAATAAATCAAACAAACTCATCTATGTTCTCTTTAGGCTAGTTTTGGCCATTTAATTCAAATTAGAGTTAGGATTCTTTTCTCAAGATAAGCCTTTGGATACTTATCACTCAGGTTCTAGGTAACTTAGATAAATTGCTATAACTTGAAAATATGGAATAAAAATCATCAAACCACTTAGGGTAGGTTTCGGCCTTGTATTACAAAATAGGCTAGAAATATTTAAACTTTCTAATCTCTTATACTTAGCATCAAAATGTATTAAGGAGCTCAAGTCCATGATCATATTGGAAAATGAAAACAAAACATCCTAGGTTCACAACCATCATAGGTTCGGTCAACATAGGATAAATAGGCTAGAAATCTTTAAACTTTCCAATCTCTTAGACTTAGCATCCAAATGTATTAAAGAGCTCAAGTCCATGATCATATTGGAAAAAGAAAACAAAACATCCTAGGTCCACAACCATCATAGGTTCGGCCATCATAGGATAAATAGGTTAGAAATCTTTAAACTTTCCAATATCTTAGACTTATCATTCAAATGTATTAAGGAGGTCAAGTCCATGACCATATTGGAAAATGAAAACAAAACATCCGAGGTACACAACCATCATAGGTTCGGCCATCATAGGATAAATAGGCTAGAAATCTTTAAACTTTCCAATCTCTTAGACTTAGCATCCAAATGTATTATGGAGCTCAAGTCCATGATCATATTGGAAAATGAAAACAAAACATCCTAGGTCCAAAACCATCATAGGTTGAATAGGTTAGAAATTTCCAAACTTTTCAAGACTTTAGATTTAAGATCAAGAGGTATCTAGAAGCTCAAATACATGATCATCTTTCAAAAAGTTGAAACAAAACTTCCTAGGCCACTAATACCTAGCTTCGGCCATCCTTGGAAAAATAGGTTAGAGATGTTTGTTTGATACAAGCTCTTAGAATATGAAAGTAGAGATTAATAGAAGTCCATAGAAGAAATTGGTTTCAACTCAAACAAAGTTTCTACCATTTTCTAGAGATTTTAGAAGTTAAAAGAGCTTTAAGAACATTTTAAGAAGAAATAAAGTAAACTCATGAAATAAGTGTAAAACTTGAAATAAAAGAGTATGAGAGGGTTACCCTTGAAACTAGAAAGAAAATGTATGAAGAACTTGAAGCTTGAAACTAAGTAAAAATGGAAACTTTAAGTGTTAGAAACTTAAAAATGAGAAAGTGCAGAAGTATAGGAAAGTGATGAAGAGAAAATGAAATGGGTATTTATAGAGGGAGAGTATGAGAGTGGTGTGAAAGAGGAGGAAAGATCAAGTCTTGATGGCCAAATTTTGGCATATGCCTTGTTTGGTTGAAGAAGAGAGAGAAAAAAGGGTTTTTAGCATATATTATGTTATAATTCAAAAAGTGTCATCATGACCACTTTTTAGGATGTGACTTAGGCCATCCCCCTAGTAAGTCACCTCACTCTCACATGTCACATCATCACTTTTGTGCTCCATATACTCTGCTCCATTGCGTATTCGGTTCAAGTTTCCGATCGTATTTCACCAGGAATAAATATTTTATTTTATTTCCGAACTCATATTTTCGGAAATTTCCAATAACAAACAAAACATCACAAAACACTAACTGTTTCGTTCATGGTTCAAAATTAGGTTTTCTGCTCAGTAAACTTGTATTGTCAGTGAAAACGCAGACCGGGGTTCGTCCGAATTTTCAACCCAAAATTTTACCGTAACCTTCTACCATAAAGTAGATTATAAGTAAGATTTTATTTTATTCAAAAGAACTTTCTAACTCTCTGATTAAAATATAATTAATTATATTTTAACCGGTTGAACAACATAATTAAAATCAGGCTGTTATAGTTTGGATCCACATGCATAATGGAGTAGTGGAGTAGTGTTGCACCGAATAGCATATGTTGGTTGAATAACATGTTGATGTGTATTATACATTTTGATGCTTATGTATATGAATGTTGTATGATGCTTTGTTATGCTATGATGTATGTTCATCTTGCTTCCTATCTCCATGCCGATGTGTTTATATGTTTTCTTACTCCCCGTTTTCTGTTTCTGTTGTTGGCATGTATCTTGTATGCCGAGGACGGTGAGCAGCCAGGAGAGGAGTGACTCTGAGGAGCCGCGACTCTATAGTTAGGATTTCCCAGATGTTTAGTTTTTTTAGTGGTTTAGTTTCACTTGTATTCCGAGGATTATTCCGGAACGGTTATACCAGCTCTGTATTTGACATCGGAGTTGGGTTATGTTTATGTTTTATTTCTTTTAAAACTATGTTTCTTTTCCACGTTTGTTGAACTTGGTTCATGTGGGACCTTTCTACCCATAGACCATTTTATGAAAGTATGCATGTTTTATAATTATTATCTTATCTTTAATTGTTTTATATAACATGCGGGGTAGAGGGTGTCACAAAGGTCATGAGTCCACCTAGCCAATCATGCAAGCTACCCAAGTGATTAATATCTTATCCCTATTTTCAATTTCTTTGCCAACCAGGAACCCAAAATTATCCTAATGTCTCTCTTGAGAACGAAAGGACATACCTAAGCATACAAATTGCCTATCTATCGATCCGTCAACCCATAAGTTAGATTCATTAAGCTCTTGGTTCCATATAATGATTGTTAAGTCCCTAAAATGTCTGATGTGCATTTCCCTAAGTTTTGATAAGAACTAAACATTGGTTAATGATTTAATTAACCTTCATATTGGTTGCCAACCTATCTATCGAGTGTGCAGATTAAATAAGAGAATCATCCGTCCAACACAAGTGATTAAAACGCATGCCCAACACTGTAGTGATTGAAGCTCACGCAAGTGATTGAAACGCACGTCCAACACTGTAGTGATTGAAGCTCACGTCCATCGTAAATGTTTAAAACGCACGTCCAAAACGCAAGAGAAAGAAACTTGCGTCCACTAAAAGTATCAGAAGGCCGCGTCCATTAAAAGTATCTGAAGGCCGCGTCCACTAAAAGTATCAGAAGGCCGCGTCCACTAAAGGTATCAGAATTATCCGTCTACTAACATGGCACTTGGAGCGCGTCCATCAAAGTATCAGAAAAGTTTGTCCAGTGAGGTATCAGAATTATCCGTCTACTAACGTGGCACTTGGAGCACGTCCATCAAAGTATCAGAAAAGCCCGTCCAGTGAGGTATCAGAATTATCCGTCCAATGACGTGGCACTTGGAGCTCGTTCATTAAAATATCAGAATAGCGCGTCCATTAAAGTATCAGAATAGCGCGTCCATTAAAGTATCAGAATGGCTCGTCCAATGACGTGGCAAAAGACTCTCGTCCACTAGAGTAACTGAGACTCTCGTCCACTAGAGTAACTGAGGCTCTCATCCACTAGAGTAACTGAGGCTCTCGTCCACTAAAGTAACAAAGGCTCTCGTTCACTAAAGGTGACGGAAGCGCTCGTCCACTAGTCTTTGGACTTGCTTAGTCCTTAATATGGAGCTCATCTACTAGCCCGAATGAAAACTCAAATGACTAGATAGACGTGATTATTTTCAAGATGGAAGCACTTATCTTATGAACACAAATTCTCTAAGGATTATCAGAATCTTAGTTCAAGAATCAGAAAGAGACTTGAAGCCTTTTCTCCTACTCAGTTTAACGATTATCAAGAAAAGTCAGCAGACTACTCTCTCAAGCAACCTTGGATAATCTAAAAGAATGCTTCCAACATGCTTTATTCCACAAAAAGGGGAGTGTACTCAGCAAAGTACAAAAAGCTCTCTGCCCAACTCTGACATGGCTGTATCTCCATGCATAAAGTCATGATCCTACATGTTAGAGTACAACCAACGTTCCTATTGCATTAATGGGTGGTCAGAACGACTCTATTGCATTAATGGGTGCTCAGAACGACTCTATTGCATTTAATGAAGTTCTGCTTGAAGCCAACATCTGAGAGAATGTCTCTAACGGATCCTAAATGCTTGAAGACTATAAATACAGAAGTCATTGAAGATGAAGAAAAAGAGAATACACACTGCATTAAAACGCCATTACTCTGCTCATTAATTCTTTTATTCTTTCATTCTGTATTCTTCAAACATTTGAAGTTATTACGCAGACTTTCCTAAACTTCACATTTAAACCACTCTGAGTGTTAGTGAAAGATCTACTTGTGAGAAGTTGTATTTTTTACAAACCCAATCTCTCAAACAAACCTAAGTGAGCCTGAAGAGGCTAGGTGTGAAAACAATACTTGTCTTGAGCCTGAAGAGGCTAGGTGTGCAAATAATACTTGAGTCTGTAACCTTATCAGTTATAGTAGATAAATCTTGGTTCTGCCAAGGACTGGACGTAGCTCTTTGATTTGAAGAGTGAACCAGGATAAATCACCGTGTCAATCTCTCTTCCCTTAAACTCTTTAATTGCTTTAGTTTTCTTGCGTCTGTCAAGTGGTGTGTTTGCAATAGTCACCCGTCCATAGAAACTAGGATTAGGTCTCTAAAACTCTCTCTTTTTTAATCTGCACCAAAACAAGGTTTTTTTAGAGGGTTGAATCTGCGTGCTTGTGAGGCGTACAAGGGCTCCCGAGGTGAGCCTTAAGTTTGGCTCAAGTTTAAATTTGAATTCTCGTTAGGCGATCCTGAATGGTCTTCAGCTTTCCTGCTTCTGGCTCGCAAGGCGAGGCTGGATGACTGTCTGTTCCTGTTCAATCTGCTCCTCTGGCTTCCGAGGCGAATCTCCCCTTTTTGCCTTTAAGCTTGATTTTTTCAGTTTCCTAGATTCCTTGAGCTTCACTTTTAACCTGAAATGTAAAAGTAGCATTCTAATGCTTTGTTGACTCAGAATTAACCAAAAATTCCTAAAAACTATCTAAGAGACTCAAAGTGTTGCTTAGGGACAAAAGAAGTCAAATTTGGGTGATTATCGAGGTTAAATTGCTCAATTGGCATAAAAACCTTAGACTTTCTAGCTATAAAACCAGATAAGCTAGAGGCTTATCAGCACCCCTGTTCTGTTTCAGCGTTCTGTTTTGTATAGGGGAGCATGGTCGTGCTTCCCCGAGCACGGGTGTGCTGACTTTTAAGTCAAGCACGATCGTTTAAGGTATTCCTAAGGCATTCAAAGATCAATCCTATTGGCTTTTAGCTAACCATCAGTTCATCAGTTTCATTATTCTCAATTAATCTCAATGTCTTAGAGTTATTGGGATCTAATCCTTTAATTCTTGTTTCATTATTAATATCCCTAAAACACTCATGAATCAATCCTAGGGTCTTGACCATACCAATAGCATTAACCTTGCCTCTCATTACTATGATTCAAGTCTTGTGAACAATTGGGAAAACATCCCTTATTTACATTCATCATTATTAACATCTTTTAATGTCTTATTAACATTATCGTTCGTGCCATAACACCAACCAAACAGCCAAGTCATTCATTCATGATAATATCATCATCAACAACATAACATCATCATCATCATCATAAAACATCCATTCATGGCATTATCAATCTAAACATGGCATCATCAAACACAATCCGCCAATGGGCATGCCATTAACAATTAAACATGTATCATCATAAACATGATAGCAAATAAACAAATAGCAAACAATAGGGTCCTGGGTTAACCCTTCATCTTACGCTACCCTTAATGCCTACATGTTCATACTATCCCTTCTCCCAATACCTGGTATGACGATCCCAACTATTGACAATGCAAGCAGTTCACTCTTGATCCCTCAGATGGCTCGATGAATTCCCCAAACCTTGGTCAAACAAGAAAAGAACAACCAATTAATCCCAAATCCATGAAATAGGAAAAGAGATTAATAGAGGGATGACAGCATTACCTTAGATGACACTAGCGCTTGACTTCTCTCCCAAACAGACGTAAGAACACCAAGAATTTGGTTGGGTTCAAAGGAAAAGGAAAATGAGAGGTTTCTGTCATACCAGGGTTGCCAAAAAGTGTCACAGTGAGGGTTAACCCGTAACCCTCTCTAAACTCTCTTATTTATAAACTTCAGACCCGAGCATGACCGTGCTCCCACTAAGCACGGGCGTGCTTGACGTGGGCACCATCTTTCTTAACTAAGCACAGGGTCCGCACTGTTAACGTCACTCGCTCATGATTTCCGGCACGATCGTGCTCCCCTTAAGCACGGCCGTGCACGTGGCTCCAACAATCATTGAGCACGCCAAACAAGCACGGGCGTGCTGGTACATGAGCACGGCCTTGCTCATGCACCAGAAAGGGATTTTCCACTTTGAAAGTCCCACTTAGCCCCTTAAAACGTTCCTAAGGTCAAACCTAACAACATGAAACACATAAACATATATAAGGGCTTAACACAAAAAACTGGATGTTACACTTCCTTTTTTCAGGACACTTGATACATGCTGGTGGGACTTTTGAAAATTGTTTAAAAAATATATATATAAAGACAAAAGTTGTTCCCAATGACAAGTCAGTTCTATTCCTAATGTCACATCAATTCTAATTTTTATTTTAAAACAAAAGCTGATAGAATTGCACATGCCACATGGTGCAATGCGGTGGAAGATGCCATTGTACCTGGCACCGCTAGAGGCATTTGATGTAATGAAACCTTTCACTGTGTTGCACCATTTGGCACTTGTAGCTTCCAACTCCCTAACCCATTTGCGCATTACGCCTCCTAACCCCTTCTTTATCCCCCCACATCAAGACCCCCTCCCTCTTCACACTCTTCACTCTTCTCACACATTTTGCATAATTATTTTTAATCAAAATAATTATTTAAATATTATATTATCATTTTGCCCATCTTGATTTATCTATTACCAATGTCCAACATATCATTAACCATAATTTAAACATCATTATTCAGGTATTATAGGTATTGAATTTTCATATGTCTAAATAATATAAGGAAAAAAGAGCGGCCTTTCTTCGGTTACCAATTAAATAGACTTCTTTTTTTGTTGTGCTAAATAGACTTTTTTTTGGGCTCCACTTAAATAGACTTTTTAGTTAGGTACGAAGTATCCATTACTATTAGCAATGACTAATCTTCATGAGGAATTTAGAGTTATGTTTTTTGGACACCTGAAATGGGACACCCGTATAGATATCGTAGATTGATGTGAGTGTGAGTTATATTGAGATGTATCGTATTCCAAGATAGAGTAGATGTACAATATGAAATGACTTTCTGACAAAAATGGGTTCATTTTAGAAACTATTTATCAATTGGGGGTCCTTTTGGACACGTGACATATTTTATTTTTTTTTTCACTCTGACGGGTCAAAGGCGCCAGTCAGACTGGCGCCTACCATTATTAAAAAAAGAAAAAGACAAAACCTGCCCTGCAGTGCCACGTGGCACACGGCAGGGGAGGCACCACTACGGATGGCGCCTTCAAAGGCGCCAGGTGTAGTGGCGCCTCCCCTGTAGTGCGTCACGTGGCACTGCAGGGACGTCCCCCCCACTCCAAAATCAAACGCAGGAAGGCCCCCCAACACCCCAAATTGCAGCCCCCCCTGTACCTGGCACCACTAGAGGCATTTGATGTAATGAAACCTTTCACTATGTTGCACCATTTGGCACTTGTAGCTTCCAACTCCCTAACCCATTTGTGCATTACGCCTCCTAACCCCTTCTTTATCCCCCCACATCAAGACCCCCTCCCTCTTCACACTCTTCACTCTTCTCACACATTTTGCATAATTATTTTTAATCAAAATAATTATTTAAATATTATATTATCATTTTGCCCATCTTGATTTATCTATTACCAATGTTCAACATATCATTAACTATAATTTAAACATCATTATTCGGGTATTATAGGTATTGAGTTTTCATATGTCTAAATAATATAAGGAAAAAGAGCGCCATTTACCAATTAAATAGACTTCTTTTTTTGTTGTGCTAAATAGACTTTTTTTTGGGCTCCACTTAAATAGACTTTTTAGTTAGGTACGAAGTATCCATTACTATTAGCAATGACTAATCTTCATGAGGAATTTAGAGTTATGTTTTTTGGACACCTGAAATGGGACACCCGTATAGATATCGTAGATTGATGTGAGTGTGAGTTATATTGAGATGTATCGTATTCCAAGATAGAGTAGATGTACAATATGAAATGACTTTCTGACAAAATTGGTTCATTTTAGAAACTATTTATCAATGGGGGGGTCCTTTTGGACACGTGGCATATTTTATTTTATTTTTTCACTCTGACGGGTCAAAGGCGTCAGTCAGATTGGCGCCTACCATTATTAAAAAAAGAAAAAAACAAAACCTGCCCTGCAGTGCCACGTGGCACACGGCAGGGGAGGCACCACTACGGATGGCGCCTTCAAAGGCGCCAGGTGTAGTGGCGCCTTCAAAGGCGCCAGGTGTAGTGGCGCCTCCCCCAAAATGCGCCCCACGTGGCATCAACGCGGGGCGTCCCCCACTCCAAAATCAAACGCAGGAAGGCCCCCCAACACCCCAAATTGCAGCCCCCCCCCTTCCTCCCCTCCCTTTCCCTCACATAATCCCTCCCCCCAGACCGCTCCTCCTCCTATAAATAGGTATCGATGAGAAATTTTATTTACTAATTGTGATATTATTTGCTACTTGTTATTAGAGTATTTATTTTATTATTGCTTGTAATTTTAATTTACTCCCTATACTTATAGTATAATTTTTTTTGTAGCAGTGATCCTTTAAAATTGCAGGTAACTTTCTTTTAATTCTTACAAGGTAAAATTCTTTTTTACTATTGTAATAACTGATGAATATTTATTGGTGTAAATTGTTATTGCTATTATTTTTTTATGCCTCTTGTAATATTATTTGCTACTTGTTATTAGGGGATTTTTTTATTGCCTCTTGTTGTTTTAAATAGATACTTTATCATTAATGTCATCGTTACTCCCTATACTTATAGTATAAATTTTTTTTGTAGCAGTGATCCTTTAAAATTGCTGGTAACTTTCTTTTAATTCTTACAAGGTAAAATTCTTTTTTACTACTGTAGTAACTGATGAATATTTATTGGTGTAAATTGTTATTGCTATTATTTTTTTATGCCTCTTGTGATATTATTTGCTACTTGTTATTAGGGGATTTTTTTATTGCCTCTTGTTGTTTTAAATAGACACTTTATCATTAATGTCATCGTTACTCCCTAAACTTATAATATAATTTTTTTCGTAGCAGTGTTCCTTTAAAATTGCAGGTAACTTTCTTTTAATTCTTACAAGGTAAAATTTTTTTTTACTACTGTAATAATTGATGAATATTTATTGGTGTAAATTGTTATTGTTGTTATTTTTTTATGTCTCTTGTGATATTATTTGCTACTTGTTATTAGGGGATTTTTTTAATTGTCTCTTGTTATTTTAAATAGATACTTTATCATTAATGTCATCGTTACTCCCTATACTTATAGTATAATTTTTTTGTAGCAGTGTTCCTTTAAAATTGTTGGTAACTTTCTTTTAATTCTTACAAGGTAAAATTTTGTTTTACTACTGTAATAATTGATGAATATTTATTGGTGTAAATTGTTATTGCTATTATTTTTTTATGCCTCTTGTGATATTATTTGATATTTGTTATTAGGGGATTTTTTATTGCCTCTTGTTGTTTTAAATAGATACTTTATCATTAATGTCATCATTACTCCTTATACTTTTAGTATAATTTTTTTTGTAGCAGTGTTCCTTTAAAATTGCTGGTAACTTTATTTTAATTCTTACAAGGTAAAATTTTGTTTTACTACTGTAATAATTGATGAATATTTATTGGTGTAAATTGTTATTGCTATTATTTTTTATGCCTCTTGTGATATTATTTGCTACTTGTTATTAGGGGAATTTTTTATTGCCTATTGTTGTTTTAAATAGATACATTAATTAAATTTATCGTTAATGTCAGTATTTATTGGGGCTAAATTGATACTATAATTTTCCTTAATTATATAACTCAATAGATTTTATTATATAATCTATATAATTGTAACATTGTTTTTAATGTCAGGTGAAAGATATGGCATCATCTAGCTCACAATCAGGGGCACGACTGGTAAACCCCGGCCCGATGGATGATTCACTATTGAACCTGCACGAAAAACATGTTTCCCAGCACGTATGGAATGGATCACTCGATCGAGTTCTTAGAGCTCGACGTGGACTGTCATTTAATCATGTTGTTATGGATCTCCCAGAGTCTGTCAGAGCTAATCTTCAAATAGCCGGTTTCTTGGGGGTTGCCCAAATAAATATAACCCAGCTTGATCATAATTTGATTACTACATTTGTTGAGCGATGGAGACCCGAGACACATACCTTTCACATGCCGTGGGGAGAATGCACCATCACACTACAGGATGTTGCTATTCTCTGTGGACTACGCATTAACGGTACCGCTGTTATTGGTGCAACTCATATACATTGGAAGCAATATGTCGGTGAAATGCTAGGCAGAGTTCCTAACGATTCTGACTTGAAAGGTTCAAGAATAAAGTTAAATTGGATGGAAGATCATTTTGGGCACTTCTCTCAATAGGAGGATAATCAATGGTGGAGGGTTGTGTATACACGATCATATATACTCAGGTTGATAGGAAACCTACTGCTCTCGGATCCCTCTGGTGGACATGTGTCACTGAGATATCTTCCACTATTAGAGAATTTTGAAGTAACAGGTCAGTATTGCTAGGGTTCGGCTGTATTGGGTTACTTGTACCGAGAGTTGTGCAAGTCTACAAATTATGAAAAGAAGGAGATTTGCAGGTTCATGCCGTTGGTTCAAATATGGGCACGGGAAATGATGCCTTCAATTGCTCCGCAGCTCGTGATTGACCAACGAGATTTTGGTACACCATACGGTACATGGTAAGTAGCATGTAAAATTCATAATGCCATCATTGTTTGTAGCTTATACTTGATCTGATAATCCTTTTTTTTTTAACAATGATAGGTGGCGTTCAGGGGTTACTTATAACAGGCAGATGCACCACCTGACGTATTATCGTGACCGATTTGACAAAATGAAGCATTGTGATGTAAGTATAAATTTTCAATTTAAATAAAATTAGGAATGTATTGTATTATTTACGTTGTCTCTATCTTAGGCATAATGTAATTGCATTATTTTGTTCCATGTTGGTAGATTATTTGGTGTCCCTATGACGACATGATGATGCCAACACTACCCATGGTCTGTTTAGAAGCCATGTACTTATGGAGGGTTGTTCTTCCTTTGATATGCTTCAACATTGTCGAGTGGGTTCAACCAGATCGTGTGATTCGTCAATTCGGCCTGCAGCAATATATACCCAATGAACCTTCCCAACCAGAAAATCGCCATGATCTGTCACTTAGGGGCAAACAATATGAGAATTGGGCACTCATGTTGGATAATGACATTAGTTTCTGGAATGATAGACACATGAAGGTGATTTGTCATAATCAACCACAGATTGGTCTCCTAAATAAGCAATCAGAGTATATGCGATGGTACTTGCGTAGGACACGACGATGGGTTGGCAGGGAAGGTGCACTCAGAGGATATTCGATAACGTTTTGGTTTCCCAGCATATTGTTTTTTGGTTGAATTATATTTTGATAAATTATTTTTAATAGTTATTAACCTTGATGTAGGCTGATGGGATGGAGCGATTGTACTACTTAAGTACTCCTGAGGGTCAACCAGAGTTCACGTTTGATGAACTTAATCAAGAGCTTGCGGTTATTATGGCAGCATCAGATGAGGCGGATATCATCATTATACCTACTGTCTCAGCTGTACCTCTCACACAAGCCGTAAAACCGATTCCTCCGTTTGCATGAGTGCCAACAGCAAAAGTGGAGGGTCAATCTCTTGGTAGGAGAAGACAACGTCTAGAACAACATAATTTCTACACACCACCTATGTCGGGACGTGGAGAAGGATATTATTATACGCCCACCCAAGGTCATGACTTTTCACAGGAACTCGCTCCAACATATTTTCATACCGACATGGCAGGACCATCGTCCATGCTTGCCCATTCCTCATCGTCCATGCATACTCATTCCCCTATGCATCCAAATTCACAGGATTTGTTCTTCACATCACCCACATATCACCCGACTGCTAACACACCAGATGCACCCAACTCCATGATTGAGCAAATACAAAACACCCCAATATACTCTCATGGATACGTTGGTATGGGTATTGACTTGAACGTCGACTTCTCCGCAGTTTTAGACTCTAGCTCAGCAAGTGAAGGGTCAATTCAAGTTGAGCCCAATGTCAGAAGAAATCTACGTCGTGAGGCTCGGGGTAAACAACGACAGTGCATCTTGTCCCCCTTTCAGCATGATGGTGATCACACTCAGTAGTCACCTTACAGTTGCATTGTAATTATGTAGAATATTATCTAATTGATATTTTGTACCTAACGGACATTTATACCAATTTTGTAATTAATGGAGTAACTTGATATTTTGTTTTGTTATATTTTTGTTTCGTCTTGAAATTATAGCCATTTATTATTATAACAAAACATACTAATTATATGTCGTAACATTTGACTATGGAAAAACAAAGCATTGGAAATCATACATAATAGGGTGTAATCTAAATATTTTCTTCCGTACCAACTCCTCCACTTCCTGATCCTCCAGCTCGTTGAGGGCAGTGGCATCGGTTATGACCTTGAGACCTACACAATCCACATCGTTGGGTCGGTTGTGACTCTACCCAGTCCATCTCATTACGAATGCGGATTGACTTGGGTCTCCCTTTCGGGCGTAGCATCGACACATCCGGAACTAAGGTCCAAGGCTGTTGTATCTCGGATATTTCGTCCTCATTTCTGATTGGAAACCACTGGGCAGCGTAAACATTAATGATACTGTGCCATTTGTATATATCGTTAACATACTGATCATGGTCGAGCATCATGACCGCACATGCAGCAATGACATGCGAACATGGCAAGTGATATGCTTGAAATTTTCCATACTGACAATATTTCGTTTTTAAGTTGACCCTCCAACAGCGACCCCCTCTCTAGGTGACCGGATTGAAAGCCTCTTCGACCTCGAATCGTAGATTATGGGTGTCAAATCGGTGGACCTGATGCAAAGAAGCATCTTCTTGATGTTTCAAGAGCTTCTTCATTGCCTTGTCAGAATATCGGTGACCAGAACTAAGCTTGCCTCTCGCTTCCGCACCCCGCTGAACAAAATACTCGACGATCCAACCATATGAACACTTAACCAAAGTGGTGATTGGCAGATTCCTAGCACCATTTAACATTTTATTCACACATTCAGACAAATTGGTTGTCATGTGTCCAAATCGATGACCACCATCTTCATAAGCCAGTGACCATTTCTCCTTCCTAATGCCATCAATCCACCTTTGTATTTCAGGACTGGTTTCAAGGAATTTCTCAAGCTTCCGATCAAAGTTTATCTTGCATATGGTGTACCCTATACAAAAACGTTAACTTATTTAGGTCACCATATTATTAAAGAATACATAAATACAAAAATTATGTAGTTTGAAAAAGACATACCTAGAGTCATCAGTTCCTCTTTAAACATTTTATTCTTGAATCTCTGGTTGAAATTACTGGCAATATGTCGAAGATACTATACATGATAAGCATTTGGAGGCTGCCAACCTAGGTGAGGATTCGAAACGACCGATTTAATGCTTTGGTGCCGATCGGAGATCAGACATATACCGGTCTTATTGGTAACATGTTCCCGGATCAATCCCAAAAACCAAGACCACGCATCTAAAGTCTCTCCTTCCACAACAGCAAAAGCAAGCGACAGTAAATGACTGTTTCCATCCTGTGATGTGGCAATCAACTGTGTGGCACGATACTTACCATACATAAATGTGCCATCAACCTGTATTATTGGTTTGCAGTGATTAAATGCATCACAACATTGTCTAAAAGTCCAGAAAACATGATGAAACGTGCGATATTGGTTGTTCACACGGTTGCCCACCACATATAGGTTGGTCTCGATCTTGTAAAATGAATCTGGTGAAAATAACTGCATATGTTGTAACCATCTAGGTAGCATGGCATATGATTCATCCCAATCTCCAAATACATTCACTATGGCCTTTTGTTTGGCTTTCCATGCTTTTCTATAAGATATCTTGTACCCGTAAGTACTTAGAATTCTTTCGCGTATCAAAGCGATAGTCACCGATGGTGCTTCTCGGACCATACCTAGGAAGTCGATTTAAATATAAAGTTAGATTACAATTGGAATTAACAATAAAAAAATTATCATACTAATAATCATCGTACCTAGTATGCACGAGCATACGAAGTTAGAATCCAGCTTTGTGTGGTCTTGCGACAACATCCGATTCACACAATTATGTTGACCACCCCACTTTGTAACCTCTCACTTTAGTGACTTTTTCGACAAGATAGCCCTCAGCCTCCATGGGCATCCTGTCAAATGATTTGAGCACTGGACATAATGCTTGGTTGATTTAGAATCAACAACTTTGAAATCCTGATGAACATTCATGGAATAATGTTTAACAGCCATTTGAACCGCATGTTTAGTATCAAATCGCAAGCCAACATACAATTCCTGACCCACTTTCCACGATCCTGGAACATCTATGCCTTCAAATTCTATCTCCTGATCAGGATGGTCCCAGTTTATATAATTATAATGGGGGGATGAGTTGAAGAATGCACCATGTGATTGACCTATAAGTGAGTAAAAATGAATAAATTGCCAATTAGAGTAAAAATAATAATATTTATACAAATAAAAATTAATAATAATAATGTCAGAATAAAATTATTAATTATTGGAGGAAACCAACCAGCTTGATGAGGAACAAAACCACCAGGAGCCATCGATGAAACCGGAGCTGCAGCAATTCCAGGTGACGCCAATGCGGACAAAACTATGTTGGAACCCTGTTCAACCTCCTCCTCGGTGTCCGATGAACATGTTGTTGGTATATCATCTTCATCATCATCTTCATTTGACTCATCCTCTATCTCGCTCGCCCAATCTTCATCTTCGTCATCTGCATTTGACCTAAGGTTTACTGGCACATTTCGCTGCTCGAAATTACTACCCAATGACGGCACAGGGAATGTGGAAGTGCCCGCAACATTAACATCAACGTACAACTCAAGTGTCGACATCCAGGGATTTTGGATTAAACCATTCAGCATGCACTCCACATCTCGATTATCAGCAATTTCAACAAGAATATATTTCGCCGGGTTGTCACATATCATATATCTTGTCACAAATTTTGAAACTGATTGATTTGGTTGAAGCCACAACTTCGGGTGAATCTTTGCCCTCAAACACTTATACCGGATGCCATGTTTTATTTGCACAATTTCTTGGTCCCCTTCAAATGTAATTCCTTCTGGTCCATCGAAGACTCTCCCGTTCAAGTACACAAATACTGCAACTTGGCTCATGACGTTTGCCCTACAATAATATCAAATACATAAAAATAACCCATAAATTTACAATTTCTAATAATAACAATATTAAAAATACACAACAACAAATACAAATAATGGTATTAATAATATTAACATCATATTTAATATTAAATATATAAACTTAAAAATATCATTAATATAACAACATTATTATCGCAAAATAAAAATAATAACAATAACTCATAAATTCACAATTTCTAATAATAATAATATTACAAAATAAAATTAATTACCAATTACTAATAGTAGATACCGATACTAATAAAAGTAATATTACTATTATATTATAATAAAAAAATAAACTTAATAATTGAAAGAAAGTAGCAAATAATATCACAAGAGACAATAAAAAAATCTCCTAATAACGAGTAGCAAATAATATCATAAGAGGCATAAAAAAATAATAACAATAACAATTTACACCAATAAATATTCATCAATTATTACAGTAGTAAAAAAGAATTTTACCTTGTGAGAATTAAAAGAAAGTTACCAACAATTTTAAAAGAACATTGCTACAAAAAAGAATTATACTATAAGTATAGGGAGTAACAATGATATTAATGATAACGTATCTATTTAAAATAACAAGCAACAATAAAATAAATACATTAATAACAAGTAGCAAATAATATTACTGGGGGGACACCTGCAGTGCCACGTGACGCACTGCAGGGCAAGTTTTGTCTTTTTTTTTTTTTTTTAAATAATGGTAGGCGTTGACTGACGCCTTTGACCTGTCAGAGTGAAAAAAATAAAATATGCCACCTGTCCAAAAGGACCCCCATTGGTAAATAGTTTTGGAATAACCCTAAACTGGTAAATAGTTTCTAAAAGGAACCCATTTTGATAAAAAAAACCATATGAAATTGTGAGTGTGTCATCTAAGTGTTAATAATAGTTGTACAAAATAACATGAATCAGGAATTTATTGGGGGACCCCATTGATAAATAGTTTTGGAATAACCATAAACTGGTAAATAGTTTCTAAAAGGAACCCATTTTGATTAAAAAAAACCATATGAAATTGTGAGTGTGTGTCATCTAGGTGATAATAATAGTTATACAAATAACATGAATCAGGAATTTATTGGGTACATAAACTGTGTTCTCTCTTCCCAACCAATTTTTTTTCATAAGAATCAGGATTCGAATTTCCAACCAATTATTTAATCGTCGGAGTCCGTTACCACTCAAACATGTGATCGACTTTTTAGTTTTTACTTTTTAGGCATTGAATTTTGTAATTGGCCTATTATTTAATGTATTATTACTATTTTCCTCAAAGTGCGTTCCGAAAAATAAATTAAATAAATAAAAGTATCCATTGCTTTGCCCACACTGAAAAACAGGGGGCCCATCGCTATCCATGCGCCTCTGTGTCATTATCCTTATCCTCTTTAAATAATTCGAACCTGAAAAAAAGTAATAAAAACAACATTTTCTTTTTCCTTTTTATTTATTTATTTATTCCCCTTTCGCTTCAATAGTTTATTAATTCCTCGTCGAGTTATTATTATTGTTCCAATCCAATGTGGCGATCGGAGATGCTGTAACCGCCGATTCCACGCGCCGCCGCCGGTGACCTCGGTCATTGATTCGCCGACACTAATTTCGGTACTGCGAATTCGCTCCTTCATTGATTTCTCTATTTTCTGCTGGTTTCCCGAGAAAGTGAAGGAAAACAACACACTTTCAATCTCTCAGTGGAGTAACCAAAACACTATTTGAGAATTGTCTGAGTTTTATGCTTTCTGTAATTTCTACTTGTTATAGGCTTCGTGTCCGTGTTTCTGATTTTCTTTCTCTCTGCATTCACATGAAAGAATTTGAAGATTTGTATTTGTTTTTTATTCTTTTTACAAATTTAGCTGTGCCTTTGGGGACTTATTTTTTGTAAAATTGAGAAATTGCATGCTAAAGTGTGTTTTGGTGTGGTTGCCTTGAAGCCGAGATCTTCTTTTGCCATTTCTCCATGGGAAATTCATTATGATATTTGTTAATTATTTTTTAATATTCTCTTTTGTGATGAATCAATAGGAATTATTTGAGATTTATTTATTTATTATATATGGGGTTCATGTGCATTGGATTGGTTAGAAAATCTTTGGACGTTTTAATTAAAGTGATTAGGATTTAGGAGTGTTGATTAAGTCAGTTACGTTTTTTTTCTAGAACTTGTTCTGAATAATGAATTGAAGCAGTTTTTATAATTTATGCAAAACAAAAAGCCTAATTCATTTTTGGCCCCCCTTTAACTATTTGAGCTTTTACAAAACACTGAACAGTGTCGACAAATTATTGGAGCATCAAGAAAGACGGGGAAGTCTTAAAGTGGTTTTAGTATTGTGCTTGTCCTTGTCTTAAGGTCTCCCAAATCTGCATCTTCACTGTGGTGTGTTTTGTTATCATGTAAACATTACATTTGTTCACTTGAGCATATTTTGTATTTTAATAATTGAAATCAATAAGTGGTATGGAGAATATTAATAAAGAATGTTATAGAAGATAATAGATAAAAATTGACTCTTTGCAAAGTCATGCTCATGCTGACATCCAATTACTTTTGTGTCAAAGGGCTGTGACTTGGATTCTTCTGAGGATAGGGAGCCATATATAGAAAACGTTTTCTGGTGCGTCGATGAGCAGAACTGATGTTATTGGCAGTAGAAGGAGGGGGATTCTTCTCTTCTTCAGCTTCAGGGTATAGTAAGGGGCTGACCCTTCTCCTTCTGGGTCAGAGGAGTGATGATAAACCAATGAGAGTTTTGCCGTGGAACCAGTACCAGTTGATAGACCGAGAATCTGACTCTGAGCTCCAGCTGGCTTCCACAAAGAACCGCCTCTCCTGCGGGTGCACTTCCTTTCTTTGTTTTGGTCGCGCATCCGCAGGGCTTGACACTCCATCTCATCTTAAAGTGGGCCCTGCCCAACAGCATGATGTCTCACCAGGGCCACTGGTTTCCAACAAAAGCAAGGATTCTTCTACTCTTCGAGATAATGATTATAGAGGGGTTACTCTTAAAAGTAGCTTAAAAAGGCCACAAAATAATAAACCAGCTCCTGTTGAGGCTGTTAATGAACATGAGGCGCCGGGTGGAAAGGGGAGTGATGCTCCTGCTCAAACAGAGAGAAGGAAAGTGCAGTGGCCAGATGATTGTGGTAGTGACCTTGTTAAAATAAGAGAATTTGAGCCCAGGTATTTGAATCTGGTACTTTCCTTATCACCATTATAAATAGAGAAACTTTATCTACTAAGTTAAGATATTTTTGCGGTTTAGTGTTGTTTATCAGTTTTCTTTCTCCTTGTTCAATTGTAAAATTTAAAAGATCTTGTGTGCCAGATTTTATCATTAGGATCTCCTGATACTTTATCTTCTGTGATTGATAATGAATTACATATGCTTGGACAGCCTTATCATTTTTCCTTTTCTTCTATTCTAAATTTCTAATTGATCTAGAAGTCTGATATTTATTGTTATAAACGATGAAAGTTAGTAGTTAGGCTTGGGGCTTAGTGAAAAACTGGTTTGCATTTCTGTCAAGTGAAGTGTGAACTGAATTCTGATTAAAGCAGGTGTTTAAATATAAAACCATTCATGACCAAGTGGTTAGATCCTTGCTACTCCCATTCTTCTAAATAAAAAAGTTGAATTTCAGTACAATG
Organism: Sophora flavescens; assembly: GCA_030762895.1. Taxonomy (NCBI): domain Eukaryota; kingdom Viridiplantae; phylum Streptophyta; class Magnoliopsida; order Fabales; family Fabaceae; genus Sophora; species Sophora flavescens. The sequence goes on from CM061063.1 coordinate 118,539,422, forward strand.
CAAGGTAGGACTGTGCGTTGTCCACATTTCAAGCCCAAAGAGATCTTGCATAAGGGGGTGTGTTAAATATGAAATCATTTATGAGCCTTCACCTAATCGCTTAAGCTTTTAGAGAGTTGACAACTAACACACATTTAACTTCTCTTTTCAGAGACTTCTCCATCTAACAAACATTTTATGGAGATTCGAAACCCTAAGGAGCTTTATGTTTTGCTCATTCCGAATTCCATTAGGTTCAACTGACACTGCTCTTCAAACTAGTTTGATGTTTGAGCAAGCCTAACCATTTGCTCAGCTGATTAAATACTGTTGCATTATTTCCCAGGCTGTTTGAATGAATAATAACCTGATTGTGCTCAAAACTCAAATTTGCTTATTCTTCAAGTAGGTAGCCCTTGTATCGTGATAAGTTGAAGGCCCCCTCCCTTACCATGCACTCACTACTCCTTGATTTCAACATTTTGATTAATAAGGGTTTCTTCATTAAAGGCAGTGTAAGGCCAAGAGAATGATATCTTTCATTTAAAACTAACTGCTCCCTCTTCTTATACTCCTCCTCATTAAATGGTTGTCTTTCCCTTAGTTCCATGACAATAGACTTATAATATGTATTGACTTGGAATTTTATAGGGAAGAAATGAAAACTGAAGCTTCAGAATGTGTGTGGTGGGGGATGCTAGCAACACACCTTTTGTCACCCTCTTTTAGACAGTTTCCTTCCTATTGGTCCAGGTCATATCCTTTTTAAACATATCTTAACTTGCTTACCACCTGTATAGGTAATTAAAAAAAATGGTTAGTCGTAGTGGAAGTGGATTGTGGCCCTCAAACGAACTTTACCCGCAATTGCAAGGTCAGGGGTTCGAATCTTGTACTCGCCACTTTTGGGAGGCCTTTACCTGACCACCACTTAGGACCCGAGGGTATGCCTCACAACTTTGGCTATGGAGATACTCAGTCAAAGACCAAAAATTTTTTTTTCTAAAATAAATTGTTCTGTCTCTTCCCATCATCCAACCCTCCCTCACACCTTAGTTTTCACACTCTATCTTTAGCTCCTGTTGCCGTCTCATTTATGCACTTATCACTGCCAATAGGACACACAAACAAGGTTTGAATGATGAAGGTTAAGACCTGAGGGAATGTTGTTTTCTATTTTTGGGGATTTCTTTCATGTGATTTTTAACATGATTATGTTGTATGATGAAATCTTTGTAATCAAATCCAACATAGAGTGATTTTGATTATTTCATTGAAATGGATTGGATTGTAGCAAGTCAAACGACCCTCCAATAAGGGGTGGGAAAATGAGGGATGGTTCTTTGATGGGTACATGGGATTTTGATCGGAGGAGATAGAAGAATGTTTAAAAATAGTTCTTTACACACATACTCAACCGATGTGGGATGTTAACACCGATTGGACATAGGAGCGTGAAGTTTGCAAGAATGAACATTTTCGGGTGGCCCAACATCGTGGTAGGCTTTGATATCATATTAGAATAAATGGGTCAAACTCTATCCCAAAAGCTAGCTTATAGAGGAAATATTGCCCAAGTTATTATTAATGATTCTTTATTCATATACTCAACTGATGTGAGATTTTAACACTTAACAATAGGTGAGGTTCAGATTCTGAAGAAGCACCACACATTACACACTCATCAGGTGAAAGAACCTTACGTGGGCTATGCTTACCTGCAAAGGCACAGACTGGTGGAAGCTATAGGCAGTATAGCTTTTAGTCAGGTGTAATTCTTTATACTTAAGTCCATTAGCAAGCACCATAGTTCGATCTGATTTCGATCCTACTTGGGCGTTGCCAAGATATGATGCTAATTTACAACCAACACTAAGCTTTTGGGAGAGTTGGTTCGTGACTTGATATTTGAGCTTCTATGATTAAGTGACCATGAGTTGGATTGTACCTGTCCTTATTTTTTAAGGGTCATGCTAACGAGTACCCTTAGGGTACTCTTTAAGGAATCAAGAAAAGCAAGTTTTCATTGAAAAACATTTCACTTTTTTAAATGTTAAATACACCAATTCTTTAGGTAAACTTTCTTTTCTTGGTTCCTTAAAAGTGCTCTAAGGACACTCGTTAGTATTTTCCTTCTTTTAAATAGAAGTTGAATTTCAGCACGTGTTAAAGGTGAGTACTGTGCATAGGGCTCATCTCTGACGTGAGGGCGCATGTTAGAGATTTAAGTAAAGCCATTCACGTTACTTCACCTATCAACTTAAGCTTTTAGAAGAGTTGGTTCATGGCTATTTTAAACAATCTTACACAGCGCCTTCTTCAGAGGCTAATCGCCTATAGAGGTGAAGACCTGTGGATGTTATTCATTCAGTTTATGGGCCTTATGGGGCTAATTAATGGCCTACAGGGGATAAAATTCCTGTCCTTTACACTGCTAGGTTCACGACCTTTAATTTTATTTATTCTGTTGTGAAACATGTTATTATACTTTACAGATGAGCTGGATGTAATAAATGTTTCTAACTCTTTTCCGTGTCATATTTTATATGTTTTTCCTTTTTTCTTGTTTTGTCACTTTCTTGTAATTGATTCTATGGGAATTGTCATTCAACTGCAGTGAAGCGGATGGATCAGTTGATGAATTTGATAATGGGAATAACAGAACTTGTTCCTGTGCTGTTATGTAAATGGGCATTTCGCCAAGATGACATGGACTCATTTACGAGGGATCAAGTCATTCATTGCTAACACATTCCATCACTCGGCTTGAGGCAAAAGGAGAAAAGATTTTTTCAGTCTAGTGGAGACTTTATACCATCTCTTGCCTAAGTGATCATTTGTGTTGTGTCTATAATTGCTTGTTGCGGCCTTCAATTTTGTTCCTTTGCTTTTCATCAATTCGTTGTATAATCTCTGTCGTGTGAATTCTTTGCCTTTCTATTCATCATTTTAATGCTATTTTATGTTCTTATTTTTATATGGATTAACAAAATTCTAGTTTTATGATCTGGCATTATCTTGAAACAAGATAATACAAAATGTGAGATTTTTTTAAAGAATCTGGGCTGTCTTGATGGGGAAGTGAACTATTGATACATGCCTGGTATAACATGAATTTATGGTCTGTCTCTATTCTTGTGATTAAGATATTTCTTTTTCTTACAAATTATCTAAGACTTAAATCTAAAATTCTCCTTTAAGCTTGGTCTTGATGATCCTTTGATATTTGACTTTGTTCTTTTGATTTCTACATACAGCTCCTTGATTCCTTCAAATTTTTTCTTGAATATTTTGAGCAATCCAAGCTTCTTTTTTCAAGCCAGGTTTCATTATTTCGTTATGTTAGAAAGGATTGTTGAAGTCTGCCTCTTGCAAATGGATAAATCTTTTCTAAAATGAGCTTGAGCCTAAAGTTAAAAAGTAATGGCGTACCTATTAATTAGTTAAAATGGATTGAGGTCTCAATTCATTTTAATTAATAAAATGTGAACACATCTTTGCTCATTTTACACTCAAGTTTATTTTTTTTATACAAAATAAAGTTTAGATTGGGGAAGGTAAATTCTCTTGCAATGGCAGGGAAGATCATCAAATGAGAGAACGAGTGAGAGTGGAATATATTATGAGATGGAAAGGAATATATTATAAGAAAGGTAAGGGAATATCATCAAATGAGAGAAACAAGCGGGAGTGAAATATATTATGAGATGGAAAGGAATATATTATGAGATGGAAGAGGCAGAGAGCTAATTTTCCCTCATAGATAAGGTAATTTAAGCATATATTGTGAGATAGAAATTGAATTAGGTTATTTCTTCAACGACCTTAATATAATTAAATATGATTTATTTCATTGTATTTAATAATTGAAAATAAAAAAATCATTTATTAACCTATTCTTAACATATTTAAACTGTATTCATTTTCACATTTTTTTTTATAAAAAAATTAGACAGAAAATGCTATAAGTTTAAAATATAAGTAAGTTGTGCGGGCATTATCTCAATTTAACGAGTAAGATGAGATTATCCTAAAATTGTGTCAGATTCTATAAATCAAAAACAGCAACAATCCAATGGTTAATGATGCCAAGCTCTTGACCCTGGTGAAGTAATAAACGACATTCTTAGTCAGCTTCCAGTGGTTAAGGGACTCACAACTCACTGAACTGGAACCAGCTTCCAGTAGAAACTTTGCCAAACCTTATCCACACATCTATTTTCTGATTATGATAAGACACCACAAAGTCCAAACAAATGGAAGAAAAAAGCTAAAGCAGAATAAAAATAAAATAAAAATCTAAGCATAGTTGTTGGTAGCATCAAAGCAAAGAACAATAAAATGTCCATGACATCTTCAATCCCATGCATCAAAATCCCAACATGTTCCTCTTCTCCATCTTGCACTTCTTCATCAACTTCATCTTATTCTTTTAGGTTCTCATCTTCCAAGCTTCACAGTGTGACTATAAGGAACTCTAAGGCTGAAGGGCCTCTGAGAAGACCAGTGGCTCCCCCAGTGAGGGAACCATCATCATCATCTAGTGCCCCTCAGCCCCTTAAGCCAACACCTCCTAGTCAGCCTCCACCATCCCCTACGGTGGGGCCTCCCACACAGAATCCAGATGCTGTTGTTGGGGATGATAAGAATGTTGTTACATTAGAGTTTCAGAGGAAGAAAGCTAAGGAGTTGCAGGAATACTTCAAACAGAAGAAGCTTGAAGAAGCAGATCAGGGTCCTTTGTTTGGTTTCATTGGGAGAAATGAGATTAACAATGGAAGGTAAAACTTTTACTATTGGAAAATTTCATGGGATATTGTTTCCAACTCTTTTACATTTGTGTTCTTCCCCCTCAATTTCAAGGGGTAATGCCTCCAAACATTTTATATATTATCTTGTCCTAGTAAAATTGTGTGTGTATGTAAAACAAAAATGTTACTTGTGCACCTAGATACCATACAACATTGTAAATGAGTGTAGCAATCATGGTTAATGGTCTGGGTGTATGGATGACATGTTGGTTCATGTTGTCGGATTTGTGGTTAATAATCTACAAACTTGGGTTAATGTTATCAAAATCTCTGTTGTTCAAATATTGTGCTATGTAAAATTAGGCCCTTAGTGAAGCTTTGAGGAACAAGTAACAACTAATCAAGGTTCACTAAACCCAATGTATTTTTCTGCAATACCTTCACCCTTCCTTGACAATTAGATAGTAGTTATCAAAGAATGGCAGGAAAAAAGAACATTATATATTCAGATGCTATAATTTTTTAATTGTAACATATGAATCTCACTAATTTGACAAGCAAATCACCAAGGATACTTCTGAGAGGCAGGGGTGGCAGTCAAATTATAGCACCCAAGATTATCCATCAGCTTATGATGTACCATTTCCCAAGCAAAGAGAAATAAAGGGAAACAAAATCTTTCTGAAATTTCTCGAATGCTCCCGAGGGAATTTAGCCTATCTTTGGAAGAGTCTATAGAGAATTTATTCAACTTAGGAAAATAGCTTATGATAATAGTTTATGAAAATAGTTTATGACCTTTTTATAAGCTCCTTTTAGCTTATTTCAATAATTTTATTAGAGAAGTTTATGAAAACAAGTTCTTTTTAGCTTATTCCAAAAAACCTATCTAATAAACGCTTAATCAAGCTTTTTACCCAAACACACTATTGAGCTTTCTCAAACTCCTTAAGAAGCATTGTATGCATATCTTCTTAAAGGTTTCTTACATCATTGCAAGGAAACCTGCATATGTTAAACCCCACTGAATCCATAAGGAAAGACAAACCGACTTAAAGACTGTTATCATTGCTGTAAATCCAACTAAATGTGTGGTACTTATAGGATTCTTTCTATTCTTTTTCCCTATGTTTTACAATATGTTGTTATCTGTTGGTTCATAATGGCAATGTCAAGAGTCCTTACTGATAAGTGATGACATGGAGTTATGTTCTAAATTATTGTGAAAGATTTCTACAAAATTCTATTACAATCTATTGGAAATATCAAGTTTTATACATTATAGCTTTTTAGTGTCAATATGAAAATCACATAAATTGATGGCTTTTATATGGATAATAGATTTAGTCATATTTATCTACATCCTTGTCTTTGAATTGAAACCTCAGTAGCTAGCTCAGATAAAAAAAAAAGACATCTTAGCTGCTTATGTTTAATAATTTTCATTCTATGGAGAGAGTACCTGTTACACTTGTATTGTATCTGCATTTTAATGCAAGTTCTGCTGTATTTGTGTTATTAATACGCAATTTGTATACAGATGGGCAATGTTTGGTTTTGCTGTAGGGATGCTAACAGAGTATGCAACAGGCTCTGACTTTGTTGATCAAGTGAAGATCCTTCTCTCCAATTTTGGGATACTAGATTTGGAATGAATACCTTAATATTACATACTGTCAATAGTTTCTTATTCCTTTCCTTGGTGTAAACAATGTTGAGTAATTTGTTGTTTTGGCTTCAACGATTTGAGAGGGGGTGAATTGAGTTTTCAAAAAATATTTCTCTCTTAAAAACTTTTTACAAACTTTTCAAATTAGAGTTGCGGATTTGTGGCCTCAGGATCTTTCACAAAATCAATGAAGGGTTTATATAAAATCTTGAATTGGAAGATGATGAAGATAAGAAAGATTAATTCAGAATAGGTTCAGGTTCAAAACTCAGTAATAACAAAATGCAGAAACTGATTAAACCTTTAAAGATTAAGTACAAGTTATGCAAGTTTCAGATACAAGCATTAACAATCAATAACAAACTTGCAGGTTTCAGTTTCAGTCTTAGTTTAGTTTCGGCAATCAAGAATGGTTTTTATCCACTCAGTTTTGAACGCAGATAACACAGACTTGATTACAATCAGACTCAGGTTTCAATTCAGTTTATACAAATCAAGAACAGAAATTATATTGAACTTTAAACATCAAAATCACAGGTTCTTGATCATAAACAGAAAGTAAAGGAGTTTGAGTTTAGAGATACTGCACAATCAGATTTATCCTGGTCCAGTCACCACCACTGTGACCTACATCCAGTCCCCACTCCACCTGTGAGATTTCACACACTAACACACAAGCTTTAGCCAGGCAGCTTGAAAAACCTTTACACCACAGAGCACTCCTTCACCTCGAGATACCACACTCTTGTGAAGAGCCTCAATGTTCTTCCTTAGGGATACCTCACCCTAATCACTCAAAGAGACTCCCTCTCTCTTTACAGTCAAATAGAACGAAAAATTGATTCCTAACTCTCAATAGTCAAATATACAAATTGAAGCACTTGTAAGAATGAAATACTCTTTTCCACAATAAGCTCAAGAAAGATGATGAATGATATGTGTATTGTATTCGATATGTTATTCGATGTTATGTTATGATATGATATCGTTCTTATGAAAGTGTTCCTTTGATCCCTCTTTATATAGAAAACAAGTTAAAGTCGTTGGGATAAATCAAAACAGATTTGGATCTGATTAACAGAATCTTGTTTTCTTGATTCTGGTTCTTGAAATAAGATTCTGATAGTTCTTATAGAATTCGCGTCCATCTTGAAAATAACCGCGTCCATCTAGCCATTAAGATTTTACATTCGGACGGGCTAGTAGACGAGCTTCATATGCCATGTCATTGGATGGATCTTCTCATTAAGATCTTAGCAAGTCCAAAGACTTGTGTGGACGAGCGCTTCTGTCACCTTAGTAGACGAGCGCTTGTGTCACTTTAGTGGACGAGCGCTTGTGTCACTTTAGTGGACGAGTGCTTGTGTCACTTTAGTGGACGGACGCTTGTATCACTCTAGTAGACGAGTGTATCACTTTAGTGGACGAGCACTTGTATCACTTTAATGGGCGTGCGCTTCTGTCACTTGTGTTGGACGAGCGCTTATATCACTTCAGTGTTGGACGAGCGCTTCTATTACTTCAGTGTTGGACGAGCGCTTCTATTACTTCAATGTTGGACAAGCGCTTCGATTCAAAAAATCTTATTTCCAAAAATCATTTTCATTAACGAAAACTTATTCCTTTTAACGCAGGTTATGAAAAATGATTTTCTTCATACATCTTTTTAATTGAGCTATTTTGTGAATAAGAGATTTCATCTCTTACAGATCATCTAAGACTTAACTCTAAAATTCTCCGTTAAGCTTGGTCTTGATGATCCTTTGATCTCTGTCTTTGCTCTTTGATTCCTCCATGTAGCTCTTTTGATTTTTTCAAGTTCTTCGTTTAATATTTTCCTTGTCTTTACTCATTGAACTTGTTGATCACTGCTTGATATCCGTCTTTGTAATTTGATACTAAAACACTTACATACACGTTAAGTTATATTTGTCATATATCAAAATCTCTAAGTCATTGATTCTTACATAATTTGTTTCATCTTCATTATCAGCAAGCATTTTCTTCACCTTGATGAAATAAAAAGAATTTGATTTTCCTTTTACTCTTGCTAGAGAGATGGAAATCCTAAATGCATTACAGGTTACACTTAAGATATCATATATCAGATGACGCCAATAACATTGTCATGAATTAAGCTACGATTGTACAACTATTATCTTGTTATACCACCCCAACCTGCAACATTATTTCATCACTCGGTAGTGAATGATATTTAAAAGCTTGACATTTGAAATATTTTAGGTTTAATTGCAGTTTTGGTCTCCCAACTTTTGGCTATGTGCGATTTTGGTCTTCGAGTTTTTTTTAAACACATTTAGTCCCTGAACTTTTTCAATATTGCAATTATAGTCCCTCCATCCATCTGCCGTTAATTTTTTAACGGAACACGATTGTGTGACAACATGGGACCCAAACTTTTGTCCACTTGAAAAATATTAATAAATATTTATTTTATAATAATTTGTTATTTTATTTTTTTTAATAGAAAAATGTAAAAATTTGGATAGTGGGTCACGTGCAAACTGATGGTTCTCGAATCCGCAAGTGTTCGGCTTCGTCGTCAAGTAATAAAAAGAGATCGAACCACAGAGATTGTGATCTTAAATAACAATTAGTTATTAAATTGATTTAACTGAACTGGAATAAGATTTAGTTTTTGAAATCAGAATCAAGTAAAAATCAAATTTAAAATATCAATTAAACAAAATAGGAAAGTAATTCAAATAGGGGTTTTTCAAATTCAAAAGAGATTTCCAGGAATTGGGTTACCAACAAGACTGCTTATGTTACTTAATTGACTACTCCTCTTGTTAATTATCGAAATTTGCTTTGAAGGCGAATTTATCCTAAATAAGTTAATACTCCATCTCCGGTTACAAGAACCGTGCCCAATTAAACCAACCCTTACTCTCGTGGTAATTGAATTTAAATCGAACCCTTTAAGTTTTGTGACAATGCGTGAACCCTCGAAGGACCGCTTCTAACTCGTGATTTAAGTCCTAAGTTTGATTCCTATAGATCCGATACCTAAGTTCACCGCTAAGTTCGTCCTTAGTGTATCTACGACAAGCAAATAAGTGGCCACCGAATTTACGATTAATTAAAGCAATAGGAATCAAATTGAAAGCAAAATTGAAATTAACAGGGAACCAACGTCAATTCATCACCATAAACAAATCTTGGGCATAGCCCCAATTCCTAGAAATAAGACTACTACTCAAGCATTGCCATGATCATAGCAAGCTTGATTAACAATAGCATAAAAAGAAAACCCTAGATGAGAGAAGAGATTGAGAAGAAGAAGAAGAATCCTAATTTTTGCCTATGGGTAGTAATCCAAAAAATCCCCAGTTTCGAGCCCTAGAAGCCTATTTATAATGTGGGGTAACTTGAATCCCAAGCAAATACAAAAATCAGATCAAATCTGTTTTCAAAAATCCAGATATTGCACGTCACGGCCGTGATGCCTGTCACGGCCAGGCCGTGATGGGTTCTGCCTTGGAGATTGCTTCGCTGGTTGGTCTGTCACGGTCGTGACCACCATCACGGCCTAGCTGTGATCAGTTCTGCCTATGAGGGTCTGGTTCAGTTGGCATGTCACGGCCGTGATGGACATCACGGCCTGGCCGTGACCAGCTATTACTTTTCCATTCTTTCTTTTCAACTCTACTCGATCATGGCCGTGATTCTGTTTGTCTCATTTTCTTGCTTTTCAAGCTCCATCTTCATGCAAGCTCCAACATAACTGATCCTGAGCATTTTAATCTTCAATTCCTGCACACAAGAACCACAAAACCACCTTACCCGTTCCAAGGTAAAAACTAACAAATAATCAAATAAAATACGCCTAAACTATATGAAAATGCATGCAAAATGTCAAGGAAATATGAGGTGAAATCACACTCATCAAACTACCCCAAGCTTAAGATTTTGCTTGTCCTCAAGCAATAACTAAGGCCGAAAAAGATAATCAATCAGAGCATGGACAATGAATCTAGAATCCGAGTAATAAATCCAAGTAACAGGCATATTCAATAAGAAACCAAGAGACAATCAATTTTAAGTCCAATTAGAAGCTTAGGTTCCCTAAATTCACATCTCTCACTAATTCGGGCACTCTTCTCACCTCTCTCATATGTTTGAGGGTATATGACAATTCGCTCAATTTCCTTAAGGAAGGTACCCTACCATAAGCTTTACTATTAACCAAATCTCTACTTTATTAATGAAAACACATAAGAATCAAGAGGTCTTTTATTTTGGTTGTAATGGGGCCATGAAATTAATTGTTAGGTGGGGAAATCAAGAAATGGAAAATTCAAGAAGGCTAAACAAAATATCAAACAATGCAAAGCATGACAACCTTCTAGAATTCCTTTTTGGGCATTAGTTCAGTTTTTCACCTTTCTTTCTTTCTTCCTTTTTACTTTTTGTTTCTCACTTTCTTTTTCTCATCCCATTCTCCATTTTTTTTATTTGGAGAAGGGGAGATTTTCAACTTAAGATAATTTTTTTTTTCATCCCACAATTTAATTTTTCAACTTCCTTTTTGCCCTTTTGCAATACTTTAAAAGGTGTCATACCAAGCATCGTTCATTAAAATAAATCAAGGTACCAAGAAAAGTATTTTATTCTTTTAGGCTCAAAATTGGGCAACTAAGGGGTAGCATTTAATCAGTCAAAGTTCAGAAGGCCAGAAAAATACCTAGTGCCTCAATCATTTTCAAATATCCTTTCAATTTTTTTTTGAAGTTTCAAAACGGTTTCAAGTCAAGTTCTAGAGAACACAATTTAAGAGGAATAAAACACTCAATTACAAGGAATGGGGTATATTTAGTGAGTACCCCTTTTAGGCTCAAAATCTCACATTTAGTAGTTTAAAATCAATGAGAAACCCAAATCTAAGAAACCACATGCTAATTATTAACTATCAAAAGATCATCTCAAGTATTTTTATTTTTTTGCCTATCACAAGAATACAAAAAAAAGGGTTAAAAAATTCACTGTCTCAATTCATTTGGCAAAAAGTTTTTCACAATTGGGGGCATACTCTAAGCAAAGGGCAATCTAATCATGTGATATTTGCAAAACTAACTCTAAATGAATGCAACATGCAAGAATGCAAAAATAATACCCCTACCCCAAGCTTAAAAACTTACATTGTCCCCAATGTAAATAATTAAGTCGTAGGGAGGATAAAAATAAAAACAACTCATTGAGGTGGTGGGTGCTGGCTCAGATGCCAGTCATAGAGCTGCTGAATCATGGTTCTCTGCTCACGCTGCTCCTCCATGATGCGCTCTTGGTTCGCTAGGATAGTGTCAAAGGTGGACGAGAACCGTGCATAGGGATCATCGGATGCCGTACATGCAAAGGAAGAAGATGGGTGCCCAGACGTCCTAGCTGCTGCGGTGGGTGTAACGGCCTTTGTATCCTAATAGGTTGAGGCTCCTCTCTCATCGGTACTTTCCAATTTGCCGGATTTGTTACATCCAAAAGTGCGGGGTTAGGGAGAGGAATTGGGTGCCTGCGCCTTGGGTGTTTCAGGGAGTACGTATCATCCTCCTGGGTGATCGTCCCCATGGCCTCACAAGCCCACAAGGAGATACGTGTCCGTCCTGGGGCGGCCTCAAAACCATCCAAATCTAAGTTAAAGTGATGACATATGGTGGTGATTAAGTCACCAATGACAATAGTGCCACTCGAACTCTTGGCGACCTTTAAGAGGTGCCTAGCCAAAAACGACCCTGTGTCCACGTTGCTCTCAGGGTGGAGCATGGCCCAAAGTATAAAGACCTCGTCCTGGAGGATGGATACGTCACTCTCTCCACGGCCAAACAGGGTGTTGGCTATGACCCTATGCATATATCTTATACTTGGGTTAACAGGGGCTGTGGACTTGGATGTCCGAGGGACAAAACTCCTGCATTCATAGTCAATTATTGACCAGAAAATATGTGCACTAAACCTTAAGGGGTATCTTCTGTCACCCCCTATAGGTAAACCAAAAATCTCATTAAATTCAGTTAGGGTTAGTACAAAATCCTGGTTGAAGAACCGGAATGTAATCCGTCCCTCAAGGCAATGCGGCCCTTGGAGAATTTCTGTATTTAGAGAGCAATTAAGAACTCCAGAGTAGGGCCAACAAATGCAGGGTATCTAGTGCGAGCAAACTCGCTCCACCCTATGTTTTCTAATATCCAGTTGATGTCAACAGTTAGGCCTAGGGTGTCTATACATGCATCATCAAGATATTTTGTTTGGATAATCTTCCTATTTTTCAAAATATTAAATCTATCTTGTTGAGCATTATCTTTGAAACAATCCCATACCCATGTTCATCAGTCTCAGAGTTAGAAGAGTCAGAGTCAGAGTAGTTACCTGGGTTCCTGCTTCCTCTGGTACGAGGGCGTGAGGCTTCAGTTGCCCTTTGACATTTGGTTGCCATGATTTTCTTCAATGAATCTCAAAGCACCAAAATTCACAATCCCCTCTTTCACTTTTTCTGCAATCCGGATTTTTAGGGGTTAGGGTTTCAAAATTGGGACTTTTTGATTTTGCCCAAAATTGAAGGATTTGCCTTGTGGGTCTTGTTGGGTTAGGTCTAGGGAGCAAGGGAGTAGAGTTGGTTGGGCATGGGTGTCACGGGGAGGTGAGTTTTCAAGCTTTTTGGGTGAATGGGTATGGTGGAGGTTGTGAGAGGAAGAAGAAGATGAGTGGATGAAGAGGAAGATTGTGGGCTTGGGTTAAAGAGGGTTTGCGTCTAAGAGTGTGAGATGAAGGAATGGAGGAGTTGGAATGAAGGGTGAGAGCTTGGTGGCTATGGAGGTTAGAGAGAAGGTAGAGATGAGGAAGAAAGTTGGGTCGTGTTTGAGCAGAGGGGAGGATGTGCGTTTTAAAATCTGGTTTAAAAGCACGTCACGGCCGTGACCCACATCACGGGCAGGCCGTGACGCGTTGTGTCAGGAAAATCCCTTGTCACGGGCGTGATCCGTATCATGGCTGGCCCGTGATAGAATCTGTTCTGTTTCAGAGAGCCTGTCACGACCGTGATTACTATCACGACCTGGCCGTGATCCTTCCTGACTTTCTGGTCTTCATGTCACGGTCGTGATGGACATCACGGCCAGGCCGTGATGGATTCTGATCTTCCAGGGGCCTTCTGGTCAAGCCCGTGGTGATGTGTGCGATCCGGCAAGTGTACCGGATTCGTCGCCAAGTAATAAAAAGATATCGATCCCACATAGACCGTGATCTCAAATCACAACTAATTATTAAATCGATAAAACTGGATTATGTAAAAAAGGATTTTGATTTTTGGAATAAGAGATAACTTAGAAAATCGGATAAGGAATGCAATCAAGTAAAACAGAAAGTAAATCAATTTGTTGTTTTTCAGATCTAAAGTGATTCCTAGGAATTTGGGTTACCAACAAGATTGTTTATGTTACTAAATTGACTACCCCTTGTTAATTATCAAAATCGCTTTGAAGGCGAATTTATCCTCAAATAGTTAACGCTCCCTCTCAGGTTACAAAAATCATGCTCAGTTAAACCAACCCCTACTCTCGTGGTAGTCGAATTTAGATTGGACCCTTTATGTTTCGTGACAATTCGTTAATCCTCGAAGGACCGCTTCTAACTCTCGTGATTTAAGTCCTAAGTCTGATTCTATAGATCCGATACCTAAGTTCACCGCTAGGTTCCTCCTTAGAATATCTACGACACGCAAATAAGTGGCCACCGAATTTACGAGTAATTAAAACACTAGAAATCAAATCTAAAGCAAAATCGAATTAACAAGAAATCGAAATCAATTCATAACATGAAAACAGATCTTGAGCATAGCCCCAATCCCTAGAAATAAAGCTACTACTCAAGCATTGCCATGGTGATGACAAGCTTGCTTAACAAAAACATAAAATAAAACCTAAAAGAGGAGAAGGAGAAGAAGAAGAAGAAGAAGAAGAAGAAGAAGAAGAAGAAGAAGAAGAAGAAGAAGAAGAAGAAGAAGAAGAAGAAGAAGATCCTAAAAATTTGCCTAAGTGTAGTAGCCAAAAGTCTCTTTGAGTCTCTGCCTAGATGTCATATTTATATATTAGGGAAGTTTGAATCCCAATCAAACACAAATTCAGATCAATTCAGTTTGTTCAGATCCAAATATTGCGCGTCACGGCCGTGACGGATTCTGCCTTGATGGTCATCACGACCAGGACGTGACGGATTCGTATCCGTGATGGTTTCATATCCGTGATGGCCATCACGACTAAGCCGTGACGGATTCTTCACTGGTTGTTCTGTCACGGTAGTGATGGTCATCACGGCCTGGCCTTGATAGCCATCACGGCCGTGATGGGCTCTGTTTGGCTCTTTTTTTTTTACTTTTCATGCCCCATCTTCATGCAAGCTCCATGATGGTTAATCTTGAGCATTTAATCCTTAATTTCTACAAAACAACACCACAAAACCGCCTTACCCGTTCCAAGGTAAAAACTAACAAAAATCAAATTAAATATGCCTAAGCTATATGAAAATGCATGCAAAATGACAATGAAATATGAGGTGGAATCACACACATCAAACTACCCCAAGCTTAAGATTTTGCTTGTCCTCAAGCAATCACCAAGGCCAGAAGATATAAATAATCAGAGTATGGATAGTGAACCAAGAACCCGAGTAACTAATCCAAGTAACAGACATATTCAATAAGAACCCATGAGACAGTCAATTTCAAGTCCAATTAGAAGCTTAGGTTTCCTAAATTCATATTCTCACTGATTCGGGCACTCTTTCTCACCTCACTCAAGTGTTTAAGGGTATATGACAATTCGCTCAATTTCCTCAAGGAAGGTACTCTACCATAAGCTTGACTATTAACCAAATCTCTACTTTATTATTGAAAACACATAAGAATCAAGAGGTCTTTTATTTTGGTTATAATGAGGCCATGGGATTAATCGTTAAGTGGGGAAATCAAGAAAAGGAAATTTCAAGAAGGCTAAACAAAATATCAAACATTGCAAAGCATGACACCTTCTAAAATACCTTTCCGGGATTTTAGTTCACTTTTCCACCTTTCTTTCTTTCCTTTATTTTATTTTATTTCTCACTTTCTTTTTGTCATCCCCTTCTCCATTTTTTTGTTTATTTTATTTAATTTATTTGGAGAAGGGGAGATTTCCAATTCAATAGAAATAATTTTCTAACTTTCTTATCCCACAATTCATTTTTCAAACTACCTTTTTACCCTTTTTGTAATACTTTAAAAGGTGTCATACCAAGCATCATTCATCAAAATAATTCAAGGTACCAAGAAAAGTATTTTATTCTTTTAGGCTCAAAAATTGGGCAACTAAGGGGTAGCATTTAATCAATCAAAGCTCATAAGGCCGGAAAAATACCTAGTGCCTCGATCATTTTCAAATATGTTTTCAAAAATTTTTAAGTTTTAAAACGGTTTCAAGTCAAGTTCTAGAGAATACAATCCAAGAGGAATAAAAGACTCAATCACAAAGAATGGGGTAGATTTAGTGAGTACCCCTTTTTGGCTCAAAAATCTCACATTTAGTAGTTTAAAATCATTGAGAAACACAAATATAAGGAACCACATGCTAATTATCAACTATCAAAAGATCATCTCAAGCGTTTTTATTTTTAGCCTTATCACAAGAATAAAAAATTGGGTTCAAAAATTCACTATCTCAATTTATTTGGTACCGAGTTCTCACAATCGGATGCATACTCAAAGCAAGGGGGCAATCTAATCATGTGATCATGCAAAACTATGCCTATATGAATGCAACATGAAAAATGCAAAAATTGTAAAAAATTGCAAAAATACCCCTACCCCAAGCTTAAAAACTTACATTGTCCCCAATGTAAATAATCAAGTCGGAGAGAGGAGAAAAATGAAACAACTTACCGATGTGGTAGAGGGTGATGAAAAATGTGTCATGGCCGTGATCAATTCTGGTCTATAGGAGCTGGCCTGTCACGGCCGTGACCTTCATCACGACTAGGCCGTGATTCACTCTGACTTTATGGTCCTTCTCATCACGCCCGTGATGGATATCACGGCTGGGCCGTGATCCTTTCTGATCTTCTGGGTTATTTGATCACGGCCATGACCACCGTCACGGCCTGGGCATGATGACTTCTGACTTAATTTGTCCTTGGCCTTTTTGCGCTTCCTTCCTTCATAACCTGAAAACACTTGGCAAGGCCATGAATTAGTGATCTTTCTTGTCTTATCTTCTCAAATTATTCAAAAAAACAAAATTCAAAATCAAATGGAAAAGGGAAAGAAAACTTGGGTTGCCTCCCAAGAAACACTTATTTACGGTCTTAAGCTTGACCATACTTATTTCAATCAACTGGGGTCGACTGGGCCTAGAAGTTCAAGAACAATTCTCTTCCATGGGAGTCCTTCAAAGAGCTGATTTTGCTCATATGGCCAATTACGCTTTCGCTTTGCTCTTTTCACTCTGAGTTTCATGGCCTTACTCCCTCCCGACAGAAGTTTTGTTTCCACACGATGAACAACTCCAACTTCATCACTACTGGGTGCATCATTCGTCATGCAAATCTTCGGAGTTGCTTCCATGTTAAGCCCTTCCTTCCCCTCTGGAGACGTTATGTCGATCCTGCACACATGACTCTCAAAATGAGGGTTGTTATATGAGTTAGTCGAATCAAAATCTACCCTGCCTTCCTCTACATTTAGAGAGAGCTTGCCATTCTTTACATCTATTATCGCTCCAGCTGTGGCTAAGAATGGCCTTCCTAGAATGATGGGGAATTTAGAATTCCCGTTCATATCCAATACCATGAAGTCAGTAGGAATGAAAAATTTTCCTACCTTTACGGGGACATTCTCTAGTATGCCTAGAGGAGTTTTAGTTGAGCCATCCTCAAATTGTAAAGAGAATTTGGATGGACTCAATTCCTTTATTCCCAACCTCTCCAAGATAGTAAGTGGCATCAAGCTCGCACTAGCTCCTAGGTCACATAAGGCTTGGTCTATTTTCACTTCTCCAATTGAGCAAGCAATAGAGAAACCACCTGGATCTTTTAGTTTAGGAGGCATATTAGTTTTTATCATGACATTGTGCTCCTCAATTAAGCTCTTAGTTTCTATTTCTACTTGCTTTCTCTTGACCAACCTTTGTGGGAAATGTATTGGGGGTTGGTAAGGTGGAGGAGGGACATACTTTGGCTCCATCTCTTCATCTTTGCTCATGTCCTCCTCACATTCCACATCCTTTTCAGCTAACCCGAGCTTATCATCCCTCAAGTATATGGCATTACAATGTTCATTGGGATTAACTTCGGGTTGTCCCGGAAACGTACCCTTAGGTCTAGAATATGTGCTGGCTTGTTGGGCAATTTGAGTTTCTAGCATCTTATTATGGATGGCTAAGTTATCTACCTTAGATGCTAGATCTTTTATTGCCTCATTGACTGACCTACCTTGTTGCCTAAACTCTTCATTTTGTTTTATTTGAGTTTCAACAAAACTTTCCAAAAGAGACTCAAGTTTAGACTTTTGTACCTGAGGATACCCAGGTGCGGGTTTCCTATTACCTTGGCCTTCTTGGAACTCGTGGTTCAGCGTGTTACTGTAGTTCCCGTAGGGGAGGTAAGGGCTGTTCTTCCTTCCTTGGTTGTAAGGATTTGGGGGAGCATAATTTGGCAACTTCGGGTTCGTGTCGTAGAAGTTGTGACAAGAGTTCACTTGTTCCCCAGAAGCGCCGGATCCATGAGCAATACCACGTGGGCACTCCATTATGTCATGTCCCTGCATTCCACAAATCTCACAAACAATGTTAGTAGCACCTATTGAACTCACATTAGCCCTTTCAAGCTGATCAAAGCGTTTATTCAGTGAGTCAATTTTAGACATAATGCGATCAGTGCTATTCATTTCAAACTTACCCACCGAAATCTTTTTCGGGTTATTACCTCTTTCTGAACCCCATTGGTGGTAATTGGTGGCTACATTTTCAATGATATTGAATTCCTCAGTCAGAGACCTATTCATAAATGCTCCACCAGCTGCGGAGTCAAGTGACACCTTCGAAGAGTAATCCAATTCGTTGTAGAAGGTGTGCACTAACAACCACCTCTCGAGTCCATGATGTGGGTAAGACTCCAGCAATCCCTTGTAGCGATCCCAAGCTTCAGATAAGCATTCTCCGTCCTTTTGGAAGAAGCCGGTGATCTGGGTTCGTAGGTAAGCCGTCTTGGATGGAGGGAAGAATTTCTCCAAGAATGCCCGCACCAGTTGGTCCCAAGTCGACAAGGTATTAGCGGGCACTTGCTTCAGCCAAGATTTTGCTTTTCTAGTAAGAGATGAGGGGAACAACCTCAAGCGTATAGCATCGACCGGGGCGCCTTGAATTCTAACTGCATCGGTGAACTCCAAGAATGTCTCCACGTGATCAGTCGGGTCCTCCGAGGGCAATCCTCTAAATTGATGTTGCCTAATCATGTTAATTAGCATAGGTGGTATAGTGTAGTTTTCCGCCTCAATCTCTGTCCAAGCAATCCCAGTTCGCAAACCCCTAGCATTTGGGGCTGCGTAGTCCTTCAATGGTTTCGTATCCGGTAGATTCGCCATGAGTGAAATGGGAATCAACCTCTCTTTCTCTCTTTGTAGTCTCCTACGTCTATGAAAGGTTCTTTCGACTTTGGAGTCGACCTCACTAAGGTTTCCAAGACTTAGTGATCTTTGCATAAAAGAGAAAACACAGAGAGATAGATGCTAAAAAAAAGATAAATATATTTTTTAAAATATTAAATAAAAAGAAAAAGTCCAGAAAAATCAATTTAAAAATTAAATTGAGATTCGAGGAAGCACAGTCCCCGGCAACGGCGCCAAAAACTTGATGTGTGCGATCCGGCAAGTGTACCGGATTCGTCGCCAAGTAATAAAAAGATATCGATTCCACGGAGACCGTGATCTCAAATCACAACTAATTATTAAATCGATAAAACTGGATTATGTAAAAAAGGATTTTGATTTTTGGAATAAGAGATAACTTAGAAAATCGGATAAGGAATGCAATCAAGTAAAACAGAAAGTAAATCAATCTGTGGTTTTTCAGATCTAAAGGGATTCCTAGGAATTTGGGTTACCAACAAGATTGTTTATGTTACTAAATTGATTACCCCTTGTTAATTATCAAAATCGCTTTGAAGGCGAATTTATCCTCAAATAGTTAACGCTCCCTCTCGGGTTACAAAAATCGTGCCCAGTTAAACCAACCCCTACTCTCGTGGTAGTCGAATTTAGATTGGACCCAATGGTTTCGTATCCGGTAGATTCGCCATGAGTGGAATGGGAATCAACCTCTCTTTCTCTCTTTGTAGTCTCCTACGTCTATGAAAGGTTCTTTCGACTTTGGAGTCGACCTCACTAAGGTTTCCAAGACTTAGTGATCTTTGCATAAAAGAGAAAACACAGAGAGATAGATGCTAAAAAAAAGATAAATATTTTTTTTAAAAAATTAAATAAAAAGAAAAAGTCCAGAAAAATCAATTTAAAAATTAAATTGAGATTCGAGGAAGCACAGTCCCCGGTAACGGCGCCAAAAACTTGATGTGTGCGATCCGGCAAGTGTACCGGATTCGTCGCCAAGTAATAAAAAGATATCGATCCCACAGAGACCGTGATCTCAAATCACAACTAATTATTAAATCGATAAAACTGGATTATGTAAAAAAGGATTTTGATTTTTGGAATAAGAGATAACTTAGAAAATCGGATAAGGAATGCAATCAAGTAAAACAGAAAGTAAATCAATTTGTGGTTTTTCAGATCTAAAGGGATTCCCAGGAATTTGGGTTACCAACAAGATTGTTTATGTTACTAAATTGACTACCCCTTGTTAATTATCAAAATCGCTTTGAAGGCGAATTTATCCTCAAATAGTTAACGCTCCCTCTCGGGTTACAAAAATCGTGCCCAGTTAAACCAACCCCTACTCTCATGGTAGTCGAATTTAGATTGGACCCTTTATGTTTCCTGACAATTCGTTAATCCTCGAATGACCGCTTCTAAATCTCGTGATTTAAGTCCTAAGTTTGATTCTATAGATCTGATACCTAAGTTCACCGCTAGGTTCTTCCTTAGAATATCCACGACACGCAAATAAGTGGCCACCGAATTTACGAGTAATTAAAACACTAGAAATCAGATCTAAAGCAAAATCGAATTAACAAGAAATCAAAATCAATTCATAACATTAAAACAGATCTTGGGCATAGCCCCAATCCCTAGAAATAAAGCTACTACTCAAGCATTGTCGTGGTGATGACAAGCTTGGTTAACAACAACATAAAATAAAACCTAAAAGAGGAGAAGAAGAAGAAGAAGAAGAAGAAGAAGAAGAAGAAGAAGAAGAAGAAGAAGAAGAAGAAGAAGAAGAAGAAGAAGAAGAAGAAGAAGAAGAAGAAGAAGAAGATCCTAAAAATTTGCCTAAGTGTAGCAGCCAAAAGTCTCTCTGAGTCTCTACCTAGATGCCATATTTATAGATTAGGGAAGTTTGAATCCCAATCAAACACAAATTCAGATCAATTTAGTTTGTTCAGATCCAAATATTGCGCGTCACGACCGTGACAGATTCTGCCTTGGAAATTCTTCACTGGTTGGTCTGTCACGGCCGTGATGGTCATCACGGCCTGGCCCTGATGACCATCACGGTCGTGATGGGCTCTGTTTGGCTCGTTTTTCTTCACTTTTCAAGCCCCATCTTCATGCAAGCTCCATCATGGTTAATCTTGAGCATTTAATCCTTAATTTCTGCAAAACAACACCACAAAACTGCCTTACCCCTTCCAAGGTAAAAACTAACAAAAATCAAATTAAATATGCCTAAGCTATATGAAAATGCATGCAAAATGACAATGAAATATGAGGTGGAATCACACTCATCACATGGCGGCTATATATCACGACTGGGCCGTGATACTGTCTGACTTTCAGCTGTTGATTCATCACGACCGTGACCCATGTCACAGCCTAGGCGTGATTGATTCTGACTTCGTTTTCCATGCCCTTTTCACTCTTCATGCCTTCCTGACCTGAAAACACTTGGCAAATCCATTAATTTATGATCTTACTTCTCTAAATCCTCTCAATTATTCAAAAACAAAATTCAAAAACAAACTAAGAAGGTAAAGAAAGCTTGGGTTGCCTCCCAAGAAGCGCTTATTTACGGTCTAAGCTTGACCATAGTCCTTTTAATGCTTTGAAGTTGGATCGAGGAGGGAAATCGCGACCTCCTGTTCAAGTGGATGTTCTCCAAGGTAGTGTTTCAGTCTCTGTCCATCGACCTTGAATGTTCCACGTTCCTGATTCCAAACCTCGACGGCACCATACAAAAATACTTTCATTACTTAAATGGTCCGGACCATCTAGACTTGAGCTTTCCTGGGAATAACCGCAACCTCGAGTTGTAGAGTAGCACCAGTTCTCCTTCATGGAATTCTCTACGAAGGATATGCTTATCATGCCACTTCTTTGTTCTCTCCTTGTAATATCGTGCGGACTCATAAGCATCCAATTTTAGCTCATCAAGTTCATGAAGTTGAAGGATTCGCTTTTCCCCAGCGCCTTTTATATCAAAGTTTAGCATCTTAATAGCCCACAAAGCCTTATGCTCAAGCTCGACTGGTAAGTGACATGACTTACCATAAATAAGTCTAAAGGGTGTCATCCCAATAGGAGTCTTGTAAGCCGTACGGTAAGCCCAAAGAGCATCATCAAGCTTTAAGGACCAATCCTTTCTCGAACTTGAAACAGTCTTCTCTAGAATGCTCTTTATCTCTCGATTGGAAACTTCGACTTGCCCACTAGTCTGAGGGTGGTAAGGTGTAGCAACCATATGAGTGACTCCATATTTGAGTAGGAGTTTTTCAAATTGTTTTTCAATGAAGTGCGATCCCCCATCACCTTTGGAATTCCAAACCTTGGAAAAATCACCTTATTGAATAGTTTGATTACGGTTTTTGCATGACTTGTTGGGGAAGGAATGGCTTCCACCCATTTAGAGACGTAATCAACGGCTACAAGAATGAACTTATTGTTGCAAGTGGAAGGAAAGGGTCCCATGTAGTCAACTCCCCAAACATCAAATATCTCTACTTCTAGCATAGTGTTGAGTGGCATTTCATGCTTATTAGAGATGTTACCCGTTCTTTGACATGGATCACAAGCAAGCACGAACATTCGGGCATCTATGAAAATATTAGGCCAATAGAAACCAGCTTGAAGCACCTTTGCTGCCGTCTTTGAGGCACTAGCATGTCCTCCGTAAGACGAGGATGACAACAACTCAAGATACTTGGAACCTCGACTTATGGAATACACTTTCTGTAAATGCTATCCGCACACTTGCGGAAAATGTAAGGCTCATCCCACACGTAGTTCTTGAGATCGAAAAAGAACTTCTTCTTTTGTTGATAATTGAACTTCGGTGGTAGAATCCCACATACAAAATAATTCACAAAATCCGCATACCATGGAGCATTCTCTCCCAAGATGGCGAACAATTGCTCGTCGGGGAAAGAATCATCTATCGGCAAGTTGTCCTTCTCATGTTCCAATGGTTCAAGTCTGGATAAGTGGTCCGCAACCAAGTTCTCCGTCCCTTTCCGATCCCGAATCTCCAAGTCAAATTCTTGGAGAAGGAGAATCCATCGGATGAGTCTTGGCTTTGCTTCCTTCTTAGTCATGAGGTACTTTAGTGCAGAGTGGTCCGTGTACACTATGACTTTAGACCCCATAAGGTATGGTCTGAATTTCTCAAATGCAAAGACAACCGCAAGCAACTCTTTCTCAGTTGTGGAATAATTGGCTTGAGCTCCATCTAGAGTTTTGCTTGCATAGTATATCGCATGAACCTTCTTGTCTATCCTCTGTCCCAACACCACTCCCACGGCGTAGTCACTAGCGTCACACATTACTTCAAATGTCTCATTCCAATCTGGTGTTTGTAAAATTGGAGCGGTGGTCAAAGCTTCCTTCAACCTATAAAATGCACCCACACATTCCTCATTAAAATCAAATGGAACATCTTTCATTAATAGGTTAGATAAGGGTTTAGAAATTTTTGAAAAATCTTTGATGAAACATCGGTAAAACCCGGCGTGTCCCAAGAAACTTCTAACTCCTTTCACATTTACTGGTGGGAGCAAATTTTCAATAACATCTATTTTGGCCCTATCCACCTCAATACCTCTACCTGAAATCAAGTGCCCAAACACTATACCTTCTTTTACCATAAAATGACATTTTTCCCAATTCAATACCAAATTGGTTTCTTCACATCACTGCAAAATCTTAGTCAAATTTGTTAAACAGTCATCAAAGGTAGTTCCATAAACAGAAAAATCATCCATAAAAACCTCCATGATGTTTTCAATAAATTCAGAAAAATTGCAGTCATGCATCTTTGAAAAGTATCCAGTGCATTACATAGACCAAAAGGCATTCTTCTATAGGCAAAAGTGCCATAGGGACAAGTAAACGTGGTCTTTTCTTGATCACTAGGATGTATAGGAATTTGATGAAAACCGGAATATCCATCCAAGTAACAAAAGTTTGAATGCCTAGCTAATCTTTCAAGCATTTGATCAATAAATGGAAGAGGGAAGTGATCTTTCCTTGTTGCCTTATTTAACTTCCAATAATCAATGCACATTCTCCAACCGGTTACCGTCCTAGTAGGGATTAGTTCATTATTTTCATTTTGAATAACAGTCATCCCCCCTTTCTTAGGAACCACATGTACCGGACAAACCCATTCACTATCGGAGATTGGATAAATAAACCCCGCATCTAACAACTTAATCACTTCTTTCTTAACCACCTCTTTCATATTAGGGTTCAACCTACGTTGATGCTCAATGGATGGTTTATGCTCATCTTCCATTAAAATGCGATGCATGAAAAAAGAAGGATTTATGCCTTTAATATCATCAATTGTATATCCTATCACTTTTCTATGCATTCTAAACTCCCTAAGCAATTTCTCAGTTTCCAACTCGTTCAAGCTAGCGTTTACAATCACCGGATAGGAAAAGTTAGGACCAAGAAATTCATACCTTAATGTGGAAGGAAGAGGTTTTAGTTCTACCTTAGGGGCTTCTTCATCTTTCAAATCCTTATTCTTTGGTGTCAACTCAAGTTTCTCTTTCTTTGTTTTCTTCGGAGAAATTTCTGGACTAGCCTCCAGAAAGCGGGCATAATTCCTTACTTCTCCTCCATGAGCATTTAAGTCTCCACCAATCAAACACATTTCTAATGGGTCATCAACACAAGCTTGAGTGTATTCTTCTTTCACCACTTGGTGCATTAAGTCAACCCTGCAACAAGAATCTTCAAAAGAAGGGTGTTTAATAGATTTAGCTAAATCAAATTCAACTTTATCATCACCCATAGTTAAAGTCAATTTTCCATTTTTAACATCAATAATTGCTCCTGCGGTAGCCAAGAAAGGCCTACAAAGAATAATGGGGATTTGGGAATCCTCTTCCATTTCAAGTACCACAAAATCCGCAGGAATGAAAAATTTACCCACTCTAATAGGAACATCCTCCAAGATGCCTGTAGGGAATTTGACTGACCAATCTTCTAATTGAAGGGAGATTTTTGTGGGTTTTAGTTTACCCATCTCCAACTTCTTGCAAACAGAGAGGGGCATAAGACTAACACTGGCCCCCAAATCACAAAGAGCTTTATCAAAACTAGTGTTACCAATCAAGCAAGGAATAGAGAAACTACCCGGATTTTTCAATTTATGAGGCAATTTATTTTGAATTAAAACACTGCACTCCTCAGTTAAAGCCACTGTTTCATAGTCCTCTAGCTTTCTCTTATTTGACAGGATGTCCTTAAGAAATTTAGCATATGTGGGCATTTGTTGTAACGCCTCAGTGAAGGGTACATTTATGTACAATTTCTTAAGGACCTCCAAAAATTTTCCAAATTGCTTATCTAACTTGGCCTTAGCCAACCTTTGAGGAAAAGGTATCGGAGGTTGGTAAGGTGGTGGAAGGACATACTTAGACACTTTTTCACTAGGCTCTTCCTCTTCTAAGGGTTGTGTCTTAGTAGGTTTCTCCTCCTCATCCACACTCTTGTTATCACTCTCCCCCTTATCCTCGAGATCCTCAAGTTTCTTACCACTCCTTAGACTCACAGCTTTACACTGTTCATTATTTGGGTTCACTTCAGGTTGTCCAGGAAACTTGCCCAGTTGCCTCATTGAATTTCCCGCTTGTTGGGAAATTTGAGTTTCTAACATCTTGTTATGGATGGCTAAGTTATCTACCTTAGATGTTAACTCTTTTATTGTCTCATTAATTGCCCTACCTTGTTGCCTAAATTCTTCATTCTGCTTAGTTTGAGTAGCAACAAATTTTTTCATAAGAGACTCAAGTTTAGACTTTTGTATCTGAGGATACCCCGATGCAGGTTTCCTATTACCTTGGCCTTCTTGGAATTCGTGGTTGAACGTGTTGTTATAGTTCCCGTAGGAAAGATAAGGATTATTCTTCCTTACTTGGTTGTAGGGATTTGGGGGAGCATAATTTGGTAGCTTCGGGTTCGTGTCATAGAAATTGTGACAAGAGTTCACTTGTTCCCCCGAAGCACCGGACTCAGGAGCGATACCATGTGGGCACTCCATTATGTCATGTCCCTGCATTCCACAAATCTCACAAACAACATTAGTAGCACCTAGTGAACTCACATTAGCCTTTTCAAGCTTATCAAAGCATTTATTTAATGAGTCGAATTTAGACATAAATCAGTACTATTCATTTCGAACTTACCCCCCGAAAGCTTTTTCGGGGTTTTACCTATTTCTGAACCCTATTGGTGATAGTTGGTGGCTACGTTTTCAATGATATTGAATGCTTCAGTCAGAGGTCTGTTCATAAAGGCTCCACCAGCTGCGGAGTGACACCTTTGATGAGTAATCCAATCCGTTGTAGAAGGTATGCACTAACAATCACATCTCGAGACCATGATGTGGGCAAGACTCTAGCAATCCTTTGTAACGATCCCAAGCTTCGGATAAGCATTCTCCGTCCTTTTGGAAGAAGCCGGTAATCTGAGTTCGTAGGTAAGCAGTCTTGGATGGAGGGAAGAATTTCTCCAAGAATACCTGCTCTAGTTGGTCCCAAGTTGACAACGTATTAGCTGGCACTTGATTCAACCAAGCTTTTTCCTTTCCAGTTAGAGAGGAAGGGAATAACCTCAAGCGTATAGCATCGATCGGGGCACCTTGAATTCTTATTGCATCGGTGAAATCCAAGAATGCCTCCACATGATCAGTCGGGTCCTCCGAGGGTAATCCTCCAAACTGATGTTGCCTAATCATGCCAATTAACTGAGTCCGTATAGTGTAGTTCTCCGCCTCAATTTCTGGCCTAGCAATCCCAGTTCGCAAACCCCTAGCATTTGGGACTGCGTAGTCCTTCAGTGGTTTGGTATCCGGTAGATTCGCCATGAGTGGAATGGGAATCAACCTCTCTCTCTCTCTCTTCGTCTTTGTAGTCTCCTACGTCTATGAAAGGTCCTTTCGATCTCGGGGTCAACTTCAATAAGGTTTCCAAGACTTAGGGATCTTTGCATAAAAGAGAAAAATACCTATGGTTGAGAGATAGATACTCTAGAAAAATAAAAAGAAATAAATAATAATAATAAAAATAAAAAATGTCCAGAAAAGATCAATTAAAAATTAAATTGAAATTCAAGAAAACACAGTCCTCGGCAACGACGCCAAAAACTTGATGGTTCTCTAATCCGCAAGTGAACAACTTTGTCGTCAATTAATAAAAAGAGATCGAACCACAGAGACCGTGATCTTAAATAACAATTAGTTATTAAATTGATTTAACTGAACTGGAATAAGATTTGGTTTTTGAAATTGGAATCAAGTAAAAATCAAATTTAAAATTGCAATTAAACAAAATAGGAAAGTAATTCAAATAGGGGTTTTTCAAATTCAAAAGAGATTTCCAGGAATTGGGTTACCAACAAGACTGCTTACGTTACTAAATTGACTACTCCTCTTGTTAATTATTGAAATTTGCTTTGAAGGCGAATTTATTCTAAATAAGTTAATGCTCCCTCTCGGGTTACAAGAACCGTGCCCAATTAAACCAACCCCTACTCTCGTGGTAATTGAATTTAAATCGAACCCTTTAAGTTTTGTGACAAATGGGGAACCCTCGAAGGACCGCTTCTAACTCTCGTGATTTAAGTCCTAAGTTTGATTGCTATAGATCCGATACCTAAGTTCATTGCTAAGTTCGTCCTTAGTGTATCTACGACAAGCAAATAAGTGGCCACCGAATTTACGATTAATTAAAGCAATAGGAATCAAATCGAAAGCAAAATTGAAATTAACAGGGAACTAACGTCAATTCATCACCATAAACAAATCTTGGGCATAGCCCCAATTCCTAGAAATAAGACTACTACTCAAGCATTGCCATGATCATATCAAGCTTGATTAACAATAGCATAAAAAGAAAACCCTAGAGGAGAGAAGAGATTGAGAAGAAGAAGAAGAATCCTATTTTTTGCCTATGGGTAGCAATCCAAAAAATCCCCAGTTTCGAGCCCTAGAAGCCTATTTATAATGTGGGGTAACTTGAATCCCAAGCAAATACAAAAATCAGATCAAATCTGTTTTTAAAAATCCAGATATTGCGCGTCACGGCCGTGATGGGTTCTGCCTTGGAGATTGCTTCGCTGGTTGGTCTGTCACGGCCGTGACCACCATCACGGCCTAGCCGTGATCAGTTCTGTCTGTGAGGGTCTGGTTCAGTTGGCATGTCATGGCCATGATGGACATCACGGCCTGGCCGTGACCAGCTCTGACTTTTCCATTCTTTCTTTTCAGCTCTACTCGATCATGGCCGTGATGACCATCACAGCTAGGCCGTGATCAGTTCTGTTTGTCTCATTTTCTTGCTTTTCAAGCTCCATCTTCATGCAAGATCCAACATAATTAATCCTGAGCATTTTAATCTTCAATTCCTGCATACAAGCACCATAAAACCACCTTACCCGTTCCAAGGTAAAAACTAACAAATAATCAAATAAAATACGCCTAAACTATATGAAAATGCATGCAAAATGTCAAGGAAATATGAGGTGAAATCACACTAATCACAAACCACTGACGCTTAAGTGATGTAAATTACCCCGGCAACCATCTTGACATCTTCTTCCTTTCAACAAGTGTAAATTATTTAGTCAAAAAAAAAAACTGGTGTAAATTATTGTTATTTAAAAATTAAAATATCTTGGCTTAATTGTACTTTTGGTCCTCCTATTTTAGTGTTTGGGCACTTTTGGTCCCCCAAATTTTTTTTCGCTCGATTTTAGTCCACACATTTTTAAAACCAGCAATTTTGGTCCATCCATTAACATGCCATCCAAATATTAACGGTAGGGCTGACCTGGCAATGAGCTTATGCTGAGATGGATTTCTCTTTAATTAAATTATAAAGAAAATAAAAAATTAACTAAAAGAAATTAAAAAAACAGAAAAAATACAAGAAAGCTGATTGAAACGAAAAGGGGCTTACGACTACATGAATATGCATATTCGAAGAGAAACAAGAACAAATTTCACCATCTCCATGCCACACGTGTTGATCATTCTCGTGTGTCGAATCCATCCTCCTATTGTGTTACTCACTCACTGTTGCTTCCTCAATATGATGAGTTTTGAAAAACTTTCATTTTGAACTGTAGTAGCAGAGGACGTAATGGAGCAGAAGTTGAAATGTCATATGATATAGGCTTAATCAACTTTTTGGTCCCTGTAAAATAGGGATCTTTTGGTTTTAGTCCCTTTTTTTTTTCTCTGCATTTGGTCCTCGTAAAAAGTTTTTTTTTTGCTGTTAGTCCCTACCGTCAGCAGTAACCGCTAAGTGCCTATGTGGCAAACGGCATTGACCGGTCAACGCTGACATGTGGCAAAAATAATAATATTTTAATGCCAGCTCATTTTTTTAAAAAACAAAAAATTAAAATTCTGATTAATTTAATTAACTTAATTATTATGTTTTCTGATTTAAATTAAAAAAAACTTTAAAAAACCTAAAACCCAAATATCCCCCCCAAATATTGACCCGAGAAACCCTCGTTCTTCTGCTTGCTCCCTGAGTGTGTGTTTTTCCTTGCCAGCGACGAGTTCGTGGAAGACGTTGGAACCTTCGACTGTGCGGCGCGTTCGATTTCTAGGGCAAAGAACTCCGTCTCACTCAAAGTTCAGGTGCGTTTTCGTTTTGTAGTTGTCATCTACCTTCGTTTTTTGATTGTTGTTTTTATAAAAGGGGGTTAATGTGTGGGGTGTGGGGGACCATATTATTTGTTTAATGTTGTTAAAGTTGAAAGGGGTGGGTTGTGGGGGGTGAGTTTTACAAAGTGCATGTGTGGGGACCAGCTTATGGGGTAATAGTGTACTTCACAAGTGGGTTAGGGTTTACCGTTTTTTTGTTTAAGACTGTGAAAGAAAGTAGCATTTATAGTAAGGGTTAATGTTTATGTTAAGTTAATAGTTATTAATTAGTGTAATTAATCTTTACAGTCTTAAGATATAATAATTTTTCAATGTTGGCTTAATGACTTATTGGTATTACTATTTAATATAGGATTAGGTTCACTGTGGTGGCACTTGATGGGGGGCCTTTGTACCTGGACCTCCAAAAAGGTATGCAGGTGGGGAGGTTGATGCCTACAAGAACTTGGACCCTGATAGGTGGTCATACTTTGAAGCTTTGTCATTGCCGAGTGATCTAGGATATGCTGAACCAGGTAAGATGTGGAGGAAACCCACTGGGGGTGACTTTGAGACAGATTTGAAGGAGGTCACTTGGGACACACCTGCTTTGGAGATGACTGACTATGCAGAGAAGACATGGGAAGAAGTTGAATTGTACATCGACCATGATCTTGTTTCACAGCCTGAGGTGATAGATGAGCCAGTCCTTCTCCCTTGCAGAAGTGTGGATGAGATACTGAATGCACTAAGTCAACCAAATGAAGCTGAGAATGTTGTTTCTTATGAGGGTGATGTTGCTGTGAATAATGATGCTGTTGAGGGACAAGGAGGCATTGATGGTGATGCTGTTGAGGGACAAGGAGGCATGGATGGTGATGCTGTTGAGGGACAAGGAGGCATTGATGGTGATGCTGCTGTGTCTGGTGCAGGAATTGATGGCAAAGCTGCTAAACATGCTGGAGCAGAAGATGGCATTGAAGACAATGATGATGTGGATGCTGTTGTTGGTGGGGACAGTGATGGTAATGCTGACAATGATGATAGTGTCAGGGGTGTGCATTTTAATAACAATGAAGAGGAAAGAGACTTGGGGGTTGATGATGGATTTGATGATGAGGATCAACAGGTTGTTGAAGAGGAGGTTATTGACATCACAAATAACACAACCTGTAGAGGAAACAGTAGATAACCCTAATGCAAATGATGGAACTAGAGCTGAGGATCCAGCACAATATGATCCTACACCTAGGAGGAGTCATAGAGTTTATAAAAAACAGAGGAGGTCTGATGTAGGAGGGCCATCACTATCACAACAACATGAGGAAGAAGCATTCGAGGCAAGTTATGGGTTGAAGGAGGGACATGATACTGATGAACTGGACAGTGGGGCAGAGTTTGACTCTGATTCTGATGGTGGTGGCAGAAGGGTTAGAGCAAGGATGTTTAAGGAGGAGGATATGCGTAGAGAGTTCAAGTTTACTGTTGGGATGGAATTTTCATCTCTTAAACAGTTTAAGGATGCACTGTTAGTGCATTCTGTACTTAATGGTAGGTCGATAAAGTTTGTAAAGAATGACACTGTCAGGGTTAGAGCAGTGTGCAAGTCTGAAGGTTGCGAGTTTCTAGCATTTGTGAGTAGGGTTGGGGATACTCACACATATATGATGAAGACACTTAAGGCCAAGCACACATGTGGTAGGGTATTTGAAAACAAGAATGCAAAGTCTACTTGGGTGGCAAAGGTTGTGACTGAAAATGTTAGGAGCAATACCAAATTCAAGATAACTGAGAATGTTGATGAAATTAGGAGATCATTTTCAATTGGGATAACTACTTGGACTGCATGGAGAGCTAAGAAAATTTCAAAGGAGGTTGTGGAAGGAGATGCTACCAAACAATATGCAATGTTGTGGAGCTATAGTGCAGAATTGAGAAGAGCAAACCAAGGAAACACATGCAAGCTGCAACTTGTTAGGCCCAGTCCTACCATTCTGCCTAGATTTGGCAGCTATTATATGTGCTTAGAAGGCTGCAAAAGAGGATTCACTGAAGGTTGCAGGCCATTCATAGGGGTGGATGGGTGTCATCTGAAAACATGTTATAGGGGACAGTTATTAATTGCTGTTGGCAGGGACCCAAATGACCAATACTTCCCACTAGCCTTTGCAGTTGTTGAGACAGAAACCAAAGATAGTTGGAGGTGGTTTTTAGATCTTTTGCTTGATGATATAGGTGATGTTGAGACCAATGGATGGGTTTTTATCTCTGACCAACAAAAGGTAATGTTTAATATAACAGTGGTTGTTTTCAAATTTTTAATAGTATAAACATGTTAATGATATGTTAGTTTTCATGACAGGGGTTGTTGCAAGTATTTGATGAGATTCTGGGGGATGTGGAACACAGATTCTGTTTAAGGCATTTGTATAACAACCTGAAAAAGAAGTATGGAGGAGGGACCTTGCTGAGAGATCTTGTCATGGGAGCTGCCAAGGCAACATACCTCAAGTCTTGGCAATAGAAGATGGCAGCCATAAGGGATCTGGATCAAGGTGCTCATGACTGGCTTATGCAGATTCCAAAGAGGGCCTGGTGCAAGCATGCCATGGAGCATTATCCAAAATGTGATGTCTTGATGAATAATTTGATCAAGCCTTCAACAAAGACAATATTAGTTGCAAGGGACAAGCCAATCATAACAATGATGGAGTGGATCCGTAGGTACCTAATGGGGCTGTTTTGCAACACGTAGGGGAAGCTTGCTAAATACTTAGTAAGTGTGATGCCAAAGCCAATGAAGAGGTTAGATAGAGAGGTTGAGAAGAGTGGCAACTGGCATGCTATGTGGGATGGTAACTTGAAGTTTGAGGTTGCCCACATGAGCTTAGCTGACAGGTTCATAGTTGACCTCACTGCAAGAACCTGTAGCTGTAACTTTTGGGACTTGACCGGTATCCCATGCAGGCATGCAGTGGCTTCCATAACATACAACAAACAGCAGCCTTAGATGTATGTTGATGAATGCTACCATAGGGATGCATATGAGATGGCTTATGGACCAAGTATAAGTGCCATCAATGGACAAAGCACGTGGCCTAACACAGATGATGTGGAGGTCCTTCCTCCAAAATATAAGAAGGGACCTAGAAGGCCTAAGAAACTTAGAAGAAGGGAACCTGATGAGGGCCAAGAACCAACTAAGGCAAGAAGGCAAGGGACTAGGAACATGTGTGGCACTTGCCATGAACAGGGACATAACAGCAAGGCTTGTGAAGTTAAGAAGGTAATTATACTTTAGTAATTTTATTAAGTTCGTAGTAGTTTAGCACTTTATTAAGTTGACCCCAATTTTCTGCCACAGAGGATATTGAGGATGCTTGCAGAACAAGAAGGTGAGGGTGTTGATGCTGAAGATGGTGGACCAGTTGGTGATGCTGCTCACAATGAAGAGAATGCTGCTGGTGATGCTGCTGAGAATGCAGATAATGCAGACCAAGTTGCAATCAATGAGCAACCTGCACCTGAGTCACCAACAATTCTGGAACCACCTCCGGGTTTTGAACCACTCGAGCCACCTGTAGCACCAAGAAGGAGAGACCTAGGGTATAATAAATTGCTTACACAGTTCATGTATTAAATAGGCTTAAGCTCAATTTCAAACTAATTTTAGTTTGTCTTGTAATTAGATGACACGGGATGCGCAATCACAACCTGAGTTGACTTCTGAACATGGTAGCCAACATGAGATTGGACAAGTTTATGGGTCCTAGCCTGCCAGGAAAAGGGTCTGTATGTTCACATACTTATGACATTATTTATGTTTAAACCAAGTCATATTAACATGCCTAATGATGACAGTTAAGGAAATCTTCTACTGAAAAAAGACCCTCTTCAAGGAATGACACCAATGACCCACCATTTACTTTGATGGAACATGAATTGAAACATCTTATGGATAACTAGAAGTCTGCAATGAAAGAGGTGAACAAGACAAAGGAGCTGATGAAAGGAGCCAAGAAGTGACAAAATTTGGCCTGGCATTAGAATGTCATAGTTTTTTTTGGTTGAAGTGTATATGTAATTAAATACTATTTTAATGGTTAGGGATGTAAGTTATTTTGGTTTGTGGTATACAACACCCTTTATGGGAGCACATTTACAGGGATCCACACTTTTTTGGGAATTTGGTATATGCGAGGGCTTAGGCTAATGCTAGGTATATTTTGGGTACATATGAAGTACATCAAGGATACATATAATGTTATTATTTAAATCAATGAATGAATGAATGTATGAAGTACTTTATTTACAAAAGTTTTTTGATGTTCCCTAATAGACTTATTTATGAATTCGTCCCTGTAAAAAAGTTTTTATTTGGTTTTACGTCCCTGTTTTTTTGTTGTTAATTTGTTATTGGTCCCTATAATTTGTTGTTAATTTGTTAATGGTCCCTGTACTTGTTCAAAACGTCTTTTTTTCTCCATGAGTCATCTGCGCATTCAGTGTCATCATATCCAACAACATGTTGCAGCTCATATGGAAAACAACACAAACATAACCAATTCTCATTCATGAATAACACTGATAAACATTAAACATACTTGGTTACAGTAATTGACAAAATTAAACCATAACCCATTTATTCTACAACTAACTTAGCCACTGCAATTGCATTTCATAATACAGAAGAAGCAAAAGCCAATGGTAACTCCCACACTCAAGAAAGATAACCCAAACATGACTTGGTTTTTTGTTCTTTCTCTGCCTAACTTCAACTGCACTCTCTGGAGTTTCCTTTGAACATTATCAACAATTGTTGCTTCATGCATACTAGAAGGGTTCTCTTTCTCTTGCTTCACATCCGGCCATCTGAAAAAATGTGACTTGCCCTTCATCTGAAACAACCAAATGAGGAAATGGGGAAAAATATTACAGAACTAACAATGGGTGGAAGAATGGAGAAGACAAGATAAGGGATTCAAATACCTTCCAATTAGGGCACCCCCAATATAACCATCCATGGTTTTGAGCACTCTTGGATATCAACAGCTGGATCGTTGTTCCACAATCACAGTGAGTATCAGCCATGGAGTTAGAGCTTGACCCAAAAGACCCACTGACACCACCTATTTGCTCCATTTTCACAGCTCCAAATGAAGAGCGAAGTGACGATAACAGAAAGAAAGAAGGCAGCGGCCGAGGCAGCCCACGCGGAGGCGAGGGCGGCGGCAAACGTGGTGGCGAGGGTGGCGGCGAACGATCTGCAGTGTGAAGGAAGAAGAAGGTGTCGAATGAGTTGGGGGAACGAGGGTTTCTCAGGTCAATATTTGGGGGGGAAATTTGGGTTTTAGTGTTTTTTAAGTTTTTTTTAAAATCTAAATCAGAAAACATAATAATTAAGTTAATTAAGTTAATCAGAATTTTAATTTTTTTTAAAAAAATGAGCTGGCATTAAAGTATTATTATTTTTGCCACGTGTCAGCATTGACCAGTCAACGTTGTTTCCCACGTAGGCACTTAACGGTTACTGTTGACGGTAGGGACTAACGGCAAAAAAAAAATTTTTACGAGGACCAAATGCAAAGAAAAAAAAAGATAGGGACTAAAACCAAAAGACCCCTATTTTACAGGGACCAAAAAGTTGATTAAGCCTATGATATAACTTTGTTTTTTTACTTTAATTGATTTTTTAAAAAAATTTCGTTTATTTTAAATTTAATTAAAGGGAAATCCATATCAGCATAAGCTCATTGCCAGGTCAGCCCTGCCGTTAATATTTGGATGACATGTTAACGGATGGACCAAAATTGCTCGTTTTAAAAATGTGCGGACTAAAATCGAGCGAAAAAAAATTGAGGGACCAAAATTGCCCAAACACTAAAATAGGGGGACCAAAAGTATAATTAAGCCAAATATCTTTTATTATTTCAATAATATTTTAAAAACAATATTGTTTCTGTTGCCAAAAACCACACTCTCCAATCTCTATCTTCTTCTTCCCTCGGAGTTTCATCGGAAACCCATTTGCCCACCACCACCAGATTGTGGCCAACAGCCCAGCCAAGACAGCTTCCATTGCCACCCGTCACGGCCTCGAATGCAGACCAAAATGCAATGATTATCATCTTTTTATTTCTTTCTTTCTTTTTTTGAATTTCTAATAAAGATCTCAAATGGTCATGAATAGAAGATATTCCAAAAAGTAAATCAAAGAGTGAATCACCAATTTAGTCCCTGCAATTGCAGGGTGCCGATAAATTGGTCCCTGACATTAAGAAATAGGCAAAAATAATGTCCAAAAATAGAAAATGTCTGTCATGTTAGTCCAACCATGAGTCCAGTTAGAGCATCTCCATCAGGATGCTTATTAAGCACCAATTTTGACAAGCACCGATGCTTGTGTTTTTGGACCTGTTGGAGCTGTCAGGAGCGTAGGTGCTTATGGAGCTCAGGTGCTTAAATAAGCACTGTGTCTTATATTTTATAGTGGGCCAGCCTTACAATTGTTTAATGAAAAATTGATCGGGGAATTAAATGGCAGTTGGGGAAATAAAGTAATAAATACAGTATATTGATAAAATATAAGTACGTGTGGGACATGGTGGGGTCTATTTAGAAATTTTTGTGAAGTTGTTGGATTAGAGAAATGATGTGCTTAAATTGTAAAAAGTAAAAATGAATGATGTATAATGTTGGGGTCCATTTAAGAACTCCAAAATGAAATACTAAGATAAAGATGCTCTTAACTCACATTAATGGAACTGATGACATGTCACCTTAAATGCCTTATGGCACCTACCTGTGCACACACGTGTAATCCACGTCATTAGGGACCAATTTGACGGTAAAATTTAAAATTTTCAAAATTTTCTCCCTCTTTTCTTTCATTACAAAAACTTGTAGGGACCATTTGACAGTAATTTTGTGGAACCAAAATATCCCAAATATGCACCATTCTGATAGCAAAAACGAGACCCCAAATGAAATCAACATTGGAACCAATGTGCATAACACCAAAAAAGTTTTAGAACTTATTTTGGTGATAAAGATTCAGCACCCAACACACATTAGCTTACAAAAGGGCAAAAGGCTAATCCATGACATCAAAAAAACATGACAACACCTAAAGTGAGAATTGAGCTAATCCAAAAAAAGAACATAGTATATATTTATAGCATCCAATGTATATTTACATCAGTTATGAGCTAATTCAAAAATCGGAAGCACATTTCATGTCTACCAGGACCAAGCTCTTCTCTTCTTCTACTTCTCCTTCTGAGCTTCTCTTTCTAGAACCTTGTCTTCCCGCCCCTGTTCCACTCATCCAATCCTTTTGCCTTTCCTCCGCCTCTGATCAAAGCCCTTCCTCCAACCATCCAACTATTCCACCTGAGCACTACTACTATCTGTCTTGGCACTTCACCGCTATGGTTTTTTTTTTTTGGGATAAACATAGAGTATATTGATTAAGAGTATTAGAGATACTCTAACCCATATATATAAGAGGAACAAGAAAGATTAAACCAAGTCTATGTAAATTTAATACTGTATCTTTTAATAAAAGGCAATATCCTATTTACAAAGGTACACCAGAAAGTTTTATCACCATTACACGGCATGAACATCCAGCAAAACAAAACCCAAAGACCCCTTAATCCCCCGAAACTGTTCATAGAAAAATTGCATTAATTCATCGTTCAGATTAAAAAAAAAAACAGCATCAAGATAGCAGCTTTAGCTTCATCGTTCCATCCACTCTAATAACAAGCTTCCACAACATTTGAATAGGAAGAAAAGCCTTGTACCAAGAGCAGCCACTTCGTAATAATTCTCTATAGGAATATCCGCAAACCTACCAAAATTCCATCCACCATCCAAATAGAATCAAAACTGAGAATTTCCTACCCACCACTGTCATTTCCACGTAATTGCCTCAATTTGAGGTTCCTAAAGAAAAAACAATGAAGCAGATATAAAGACCATGTTGATTGCACCACCAAATGTTGACCAAAGAGTACATAAGCATCCCACAAAATCATCACTGCGTAACCACATTCCATTGAGTTCAGATCATAATGACCACTTCCAATTTCCAGTCAACCATCTATTTTGTTAAGACCGAAATATCACCATAGTACCACCACTCACAACCCAAAACCGAGCATCACTCCCACAAAAAGAGGAAATATCTGGTAGACCCCCACAACATCGCAATCAGTTAAAAGACATAGGGTGCGTTTCGCTAAATAACTTAAGTAAGAGCTTATCACATAAGACCTTATCGCATGAGAGCTTATGTCATAAGCGCTTAAAGAAAGAAAAAAAAAGGGGCGGAGAGGGTGTTTAGTGCATAAGCTCTTATGATAATTCCATAAGCTTCTCCCAGTGAACTTATGAAAGTAAGTCAAAAATTCCTTATGGGATGACATAAATTATTTTTATAAGCTCTGCCAAATACACTGCATAAGAATCATCAGATAAGTCAGAAGGAGCTTAAATAAGCTCTTTCAAACGCCATCTTAGTATATTGAAGATCTTGGCTTAGTTTTTCAACATGCAGCTGGGTTAGGGTTTTCTTTGAAGATTTTCAGTTTTTCTCTTAAATTTTTTTTATGTCTCAGATTTCAGACTCTTGAACCTTTCACGTTGGTAGAGCCTATCATACCATGGAAATGTCTTGGTCCCTTCTCCACATCTTCTTCGCCGCCGCCTAGTTATTCTCTCCCTCAGAGAAAGACCTTCGCGCAAGCCGTCAATAATGCTTGTGATGTGCCTTTAAGCCAGCTCCCAGTTCCATGCATCAAGGGGGGCGTAGTTGCAGTCAAGATTCCCGAGGACGAATACAGAGCAGGGATTGAAGGCTGCAAGAACAACCTCCATGGAAGATTGCTTTTATCCAAGGGAGATTCTCCGATCAAGTATGAGGAGCTGCGCCCCAAATTGATGAATCTCTGGAAACCCTTGGGGCATTGGAAGATGATTCCAATCGGTAGGGGCTTTTATGAATTTGTCTTCTCTTCCACAGAGGACCTTAGAAAAGTCTGGTCTGTTGGATCTTGGAGCATTCAACCAGGGATCCTTAGATTATTCTCTTGGACCCTTGATTTCAAACCTAATTCAGTTAAGCAAACAAGCACCCAATGTTGGATCAGAATTCATAGCCTTCCACAAGAATACTGGAGGCCCAAGATTTTGTTCGCAATTACAAGGGGTGTTGGGGTTCCATTGTCTTTGGATGATGCCACAATCAATAGGACTCTTGGCCATTTTGCCAGAGTCCTAGTGGATGTGGATCTTTCTGGAACACTGCACGATAAAATTATGGTGGAGAGGGGAAGATTTCGCATTCCATGTGGAAATCGAGTATGAAAGATTGCCATCTTTCTATTCATCATGTGGTATTATTGGTCACAAGTCACAACATTTCAGTGTGTAGAAGAAACAAAGCTACAGTGGAGGCCTCTGGGAAACAGGTGGATGAGAGAAGCAATAAGCCATTAGTCAAATATGTTCCTAAGAAGCTGGATGCAGTTCCTCACTCTAATGGCAAGGACTCGGTTTCTAAATCAGATCCTAAGGGAAAGGAAGTGGTTCATGATCAAGAAAAGATTGTTCTAGAAGGTTCTGGTTCCAAGTTTCCAGGAAAAGACTCTGCTCATGACAATTTTGCAGTGAATGAAGACATACCTGTCATTGAGGATGTGCCAATTGAGGTAACAAATACTAATAAATTCCTTCCTCCTAATTCGATTTATGTTCTTGAACAAATAATAGGGAATGATGAAGATTTGGATGCTGAGCATTTACAGTTTAGTTCTATACCTTATCAATTTGGAATGCCTCAGTTTTTTCATTTAGAAAATGCATCTCCTTCTCAAGTAGTTGGTTCTAGTCAAGGTAGCAGTATACGGGTTCCAAATTCCTTTCAAAGCGAGGATGTTAGAAGTCTCGTAAATTGTTCAAATTATCCAGGATCTGCCCCACAGCTTCTCAATAATAATGGGAATAGGCTCTCTGAGATGGAAAAATCAACTCCTCCGAGGTTTGCTCCCCAATTGTTTCACGATGCAGTAAGCACCCCCTTGCCTGGTCCACAACACAATAAGGCGGTTGAGAAGGACATGAGGATTGTGGGAAGGCTTTGGGATGATGGAAAGGGTGAAGAGGGTATGCAAACTGAGAAGGCAGATGAAAATGCGGATTCTGGTTTTCAGGCTGTGTTATCTAAGTCTTTAAAAGAAAAAGCTGAACAAGGGAAAGAAGGCTAAGGTTGCAGTAGGTGTTCAAACCCGATCTAGGGCAGGTATAAAGCCTTCAGCTCATTATGAAGATTATCTTTTGGAATGTTAGGGGCTTAGCAAACCCTATATCTAAAAGGATGGTTAGCAAATTTTGTTCAAATCATAAGCCTGATTTCCTGTTCCTAGCAGAGCCTTTTATTGACTTATCTCAAATCTCTGATAGGTTTTGGGATTCCCCGAACCTTAGGCTTTTGTGGTTAATAATAGGAATCCTCTTTTGTTTAATTTGTGGGGCGTTTGTAGCTCGAATTGGGACTCGATTATGCTTTCTGTTACAAATCAGCATATAGTTTTTCGGTCTTAATTAATAACCAAAAAATCCTCATATCCACTGTGTATGCTTGTACAAGTTATATCCAGAGACGACTGCTATGGTTAGACTTGTCCATTTTATTGCAAGGTAACCCGGGGCCATGGATATTTGTTGGGACTTTAATGCCATCATTGGAGCCCATGAAATGAGGGGAAGGGGTCTTCCTTCAAGGTTGTCTTGTGAAGAATTTGTGGCATGGTCTGATTCTTGTAGGCTCACTCATTTGGAGACTCGGGGAGCTCAGTTCAATTGGTCAAATAGAAGGAAATCTCTAGCCTTGACTGAAAAAAGACTTGACAGGGGGATTTGTAATGATGACTGGCTGAATTTTGGACTACATCTTCTTGTTGTACGCTAGTTAGAAATCAATCAGATCATCACCCTCTTCTTTTGAATTTTAGCAATGATCCTACAGTTTCTCATTCATATTTTAAATTCAAAAGTATGTGGTTGGAGCATGAGGATTGTAGGAGGCTGGTTGAGGAGGTCTGGGCCAAAAATGTAACAGGATGTCCTATGTTCATCTTAGCACAAAAATTGAGGAATCTAAAGGTAAAACTGAAGCTGTGGAATAAGAACACTTTTGGTAATGTGCATCAAAATGTTCTTCAAGCTGAGGAGTCTCTGGACAGTATTTTGTTGTTTTGGCTTCAACGAATCAAGAGGAGGGGGGTGAATTGAGTTTTCAAAAATTCTTCAATTTCAAAAACTTTATTTTTCAAATCAGAGTTGCCTCAGGATCTTTTACAAAAACAGTGAAGGGCTTTTTATGAAATCTTGAATAGAAGGTGATGATGATAAGAAAGATTGATTCATAATTAATAGATCACAGAATAGGTTCAGGTTCAAAACTCAATAATAACAAAATACAGAAACTGATTAAGCCTTTAAAGATTAAGAACAAGTTATGCAAGTTTCAGATACTAGCATTAACAATCAAGAACAAACTTGCAGGTTTCAGTTTCAGTGATTAAGAAACATAAATTAAGCTATTTGAATTTGATCACATATGATGCAAGATTCAATTCAAATATTGATCATTGAGAATAGAATTGAATACACAGTTATTATTACAGTTTACTCAAGGTTCAATACTGATTATGCAGATCAAGAACTGATATCAATTGAAAACTTAGAACATCAAGATCACAGTTATATGCGCAAGACAGAAATTAAAGAGTTTGAGTTTAGAGATACCACACAACCAAATTTATCCTGGTTCAGTCACCACCACTGTGACCTACATCCAGTCCCCACTCCACCTGTGGGTTTTCACACACTAACACAACAAGCTTTAGCCAGGTAGCTTGAAAAACCTTTACACCATAGAGCACTCCTTCACCTCGAGATACCACACTCTCGTGAAGAGCCTCAATGTTCTTCCTTAGGGATACCTCACCCTAATCACACAAAGAGACTCCCTCTCTCTTTACAATCAAATAGAATGAAAAATTGGTCCCCAACTCTCAATAGTTAGATAAACAAATTGAAGCACTTATGAGAATGAAACACTCTTTTTACAATAAGACTCAAGCAAGAAGATGAATGATTTTCATAATTGATCTCTCAAATTGATTTCGTGTAATTCTGATTTGTTGTATGATATGTTATTGTTATGATATCAAAGTGCTCCTTTGATCCCTCTTTATATAGAAAACAAGTTATAGTTGTTGGGATAAATTAAAACAGATTTGGATCTGATAATGTTAACTGTTTTCTTGATTCTGGTTCTTGAAATAAGATTCTACATCGGCGTCGTCTTCAATCCTCAGGGCTTGTAGTTGATAGCAGACGAGCTTCATATGCCACGTCATTGGACGGATACTCCTTTAACTGGTTGAACGTAACCTAGTAGACGAGCTCCATATTCCACGTCATTGGACGGAGCTTCTCATTAAGGACTTAGCAAGTCCAAAGACTTGTGTGGACAAGCGCTTCTGTTACTTTAGTGGACGAGCACTTCTGTCACTTTAGTGGACGAGCACTTCTGTCACTTTAGTGGACGAGCGTTTGTATCACTTTAGTGGACGAGTGCTTCTGTCACTTTATTGGACGAGCGCTTGTCACTTGTGTGGACGAGCACTTCTGTCACTTTAGTGGACGAGCACTTCTTTACATCCATTGATTACATCGTTGTACTTGACAAATAATTTTCTTATTTCCAAAAATCATTTTCATTAACGAAAACTTATTCATTTTAATGCAGGTTATGAAAATTGATTTTCTTCATGCATCTTTTTAGTTGAGCTATTTTGTGACTAAGAGATTTCTTTCTCTTACAAATCATCTAAGACTTAAATCTAAAATTCTCCTTTAAGCTTGGTCTTGATGATCCTTTGATCTTTGACTTTGCTCTTTTGATTTCTACGTGCAGCTCCTTGATTCCTTCAAGTTCTTCCTTGAATATTTTCCTTGAATTTGCTTAATGAACTTGTTGATTACTGCTTGATACCCGTCTTTGCAATTTGACACTAAAACACTTGCACACACATTAAATTGTATTTGTCATATATCAAAATCTCTAAGTCTTTGAGTCTTACATTTTCAACAACAAATGGAGGATGAAGGTTACTCAGAATGCTTGCTAGATTTGGTGTTGAAAGCTAAGTGGAACTTGATCAAGCTCTTCACTTCCAGGAACAATTTTGGAAAGAAAAGGCAAGTTTAAAATGGTTTTCTTATAGCGATAGAAACTCATCTTATTTTCATAAGATGGCCAAGGTAAAACACTCTTCTAAGTTGTTATCTTTTATAAGGCATGAGGATAAGATTTTAGATAACCACGATGATATAGAGAGGCATGTTTTAAACTTCTACTCTTCTGACTGTGTTGACAATAGCCTAGTGGAAAATCCAATTCCTAAATTGGTTTCTGAAGAAGATAATGTGGCATTAACTAACATTCCTACTATGGAAGAGGATAAACATGCTGTTTTTGCAATGAATCCAGCAGGTGCTCCTGGTCCGGATGGATTTGGAGGTGCCTTTTATCAACATTTTTGGGATATTATTAAACTAGATGTGCATAGATCAGTTCTGGAATTTTTTACTGATTCTTGGATTTTGCCTGGTTTGAATTCTAATCTAAGTTCTGATTCCAAAATTTAAAGGGGCGGATAAAATTGAAGACTTTAGGCCAATTGCTTTGGCAAATTTCCAGTTCAAACTAATAACTAAAGTAATCTCTGATAGGCTAGCATTCTTTGCTCCTAGGATCATTTCTTCACAGCAGAGACGTTTTATACAGGGTAGGCATATTCATGATTGTATTTGTATTGCCTCAGAGGCTATAAATATGCTAAATTATAAATCTTTTGGTGGAAACATTATTCTAAAATTTGATATTAAAAAACCCTTTGACACACT
Source organism: Sophora flavescens (assembly GCA_030762895.1). Taxonomy (NCBI): domain Eukaryota; kingdom Viridiplantae; phylum Streptophyta; class Magnoliopsida; order Fabales; family Fabaceae; genus Sophora; species Sophora flavescens. The sequence goes on from CM061063.1 coordinate 118,583,116, forward strand.
AGATTGGAATTTCTTATTAAAGGTTTTGAAAGCTTTTGGTTTTAATGCTAGGTTTTGTCATTGGATTGATGTCATTCTAAAGTCTGCTAGAATCTCTGTTTCTGTTAATGGTAGACCTGCTAGCTATTTCAAATGTAGGAGAGGAGTAAGGCAAGGAGACCCCTTATCTCCAATTCTTTTTTGTCTTGCTGAGGATGTCCTAAGTAGGGGCATAACTCACTTGATTAATATTGGTTCTATTAAACAAATGACTGGTCCTAGAGGCTACATTGTTCCTTCACATGCCTTGTATGTTGATGATATATTAGTTTTTTCTAAAGGAACTAGGAAAACCCTTTCTGCTTTGATGTCTCTGATTAGGAGTTATGCTGAAACTTCTGGACAGTTTTTAAGCATAAACAAATGTAGATTTTATGTTGGGGCTGTCAGCAACAAAAGGAGGACTAAAATCGGCAATGTTCTTGGTTTTACAGCAGGGTGTCTGCCTTTTAACTACCAAGGGGTCCCTCTTTTTCAAGGAAAACCTAGAAATATTCATTTTCAATGCATTGTAGATAGAATTAAGGCAAAAATGGCATCATGGAAAGGTTCTTTGCTATCCATTATGGGTAGAGTCCAACTAGTAAAGTCCATTATTCATAGCATAATTGCATATAGTTTGCATATATATGAATGACCGAGTTCTTTGTTAAAGAAGTTAGATAGATGGATTGAGAATTTTATTTGGTCAGGCGACATTCACTCCAACAAAATTGTCACAGTAGCTTGGGGAAAGGTTTGCTCTCCCTTGGATGCTGGTGGCTTAGGTCTTAGATCCCTAAAGTCAATGAACAAGGCTGCTCTTTTAAAGTTAGCTTGGGAAGTGTTGTCCTCTGACCAAGACTGGGCTACCCTTTTAAGATCTAGATTTTTGAGACAAAGTCTTCCTATTGGCCATTATGTTAAGTCATCAATTTGGTCAGGTATTAGGCACACTCTTGATTATGTTAGAAATGAATGTTGTTGGTTGATTGGTAATGGTGAAAAAGTGCATTTTTGGAATGATGTTTGGTTAGATCAATCACTCTCTGACTTAATGAACATTCCTTCCTTGGTTAGGACCAAGCTAAATGCTAGAGTAGCTGATTTCATTATTGATAACAAATGGGAAATTCCTAATCTGATTTGCCAGAATTTTCTTGATGTGGCTCTTAAAATACAATCCGTCATCATTCCTAAAGAAGAGACAGAGGACCGTCTTGTTTGGAAAAAAACTGAAAATGGGTTACTCACCCTTAAAGATGCTTATACTTTCTTTAATAATGCTAATCAAGTGGTCTTTTGGGGAAAAATGATTTGGAAAGCTAGCATTCCCCCATCTAGGTCTTTCCTCATATGGAGATTACTACATAATAGAGTTGCAACTGATGAGAACCTTCAAAAGAGAGGGGTTACTACTGTTTCAATTTGCAGCTTATGTTTAAATTGTGATGAATCATATGAACATTTATTTTTGAAATGCAACTATGCCTTAGAAATCTGGTCATGGTTGTCTCATATGCTAAAACTGAAACATTGACCTTTCCTCATTTGCTAATATGATTTCAATTTGTAAGAAAAAATGGTCCTCTCAAGCTCATGAGGTCATTTTGTCTACTGTAACTCATGTTTGCTGGTTCATATGGGTAAGTAGAAACAAGGCTAGGTTTGAAAATTGTAAATATCCTTCACATTATGTTAAGCACCTGGTTTCTGCTGCCGTGTTCTTGTCTGGCTCACTTTCTGCAGGTACCATTTCAAGTTCAATTGAGGAATTGGAAATACTTAGAGCATTCAACATCTCGGGCCATGCATCAAAAGCTCCAAAGATCACTCAGGTCCCTTGGATTCCTCCAAATTGTGTCTGGATAAAGTGTAACACGGATGGAGTCAAGGGGAAATCCAGGACAGGCATCGACTGCAGGAATTTTCAGAGGTAGCAGAGGAGAGTTCATGGGGTTCTTCTCAACATACTTAGGGATTCAATCCTCTTTATTTGCTAAAATGTATGCCGCAGTCTCTGCTATACAGTTTGCCATTGATAAAGGTTGGACAATGCTTTGGTTGGAGTGTGATTCGCAAATAGTTGTTGCAGCCTTTTCGGATTCTACTTTGGTTCCTTGGAAGATTAAAAGCAGATGGAAAAATTGTTTGAATTCCATTAAGAAAATGAAATTTGTAGTTTCTCGTGTATTTAGGGAAGGAAACACATGCGCGGATAAATTAGCATCTTATGGTGTTTCTAGTCTTTGTAATACTTGGTGGGAGTCACCACCTGATTTTATTTTGAGAGATTTCAATCAAAACAGGTTTGGTTGTATCTCTTATAGGTTTCATTAGGATTTGGTTTGGCCCCTTGTGTCTTTATTTGTATTTCTTCTTTTTTCATTTTAATAAAGTGTTAAGGTGCTGCAAATGATAGGTAGGGATTGGGGTGCCAACATAGTTGGTATGCCAATATATTATGGTGATGCCTAAACACCTTAGCTAGTTTCATAAAAAAAAAATAGTACCAAATTCAGATAACCACCAGAGGAAGAGCTCACATAACCCTCAAGTATTTTCACTCTATCTCAATATAACTCACCCATTTTCCCCTCACAAATTTGTTTCTCTCACACTCCCATCAGGAACCTTCCCAAACTAGTGTTTATTTTTCTTCCTCATTTAAACCTGCAAAAACAAAACTTCACTAACTATATATATATATTTGTTAGATAACAAATCATATGGTCAGTTGGGCCATTTTCCTCGCTCTCACCAATGTTTCGGTCAGTTGGACCTTTTCCGTCCCTCTCACCAAAGTGTCACTCATTTATTTCACACAAACCTTGCCAAACAGTTAACACTCTAATGATTCGTTTGGTGGTCAGGATAGGAGAGACCTGTCTGAAACTATTATTTGATGAGCCAACAGGATATATAGGATAAATCAATCCTGTCTCCTATCATATCCTGTCCATCTAGTTAAAATTCTATGCTGAGGGGGGAGCTGGGTTAGAACTCAACAGGGTAGGATAAGGTGATTTAAAGTATAATAAAGTATAAAAAAATGTATACATAAAATAATTAAAGTATAATAAATTATAATATGGTTACCGAAAAAAATATAATAAAACATAAAATAATAAAAATATTAATAATTAATTTTAAAATTTATTATTTCTTCTCACAAGGCTAATTTTTACTTTATATTATTTTTAAAAACTGAAAAATAACTAAAAATATTCTAATAATTTAACTATATGTAAAGTAAAAACTAAAAATGAATATTTAAAATTATAAAAAAAGTAATTTAAATTAAACAAATTTAAAAAATTTAAAATATTATATGTAATTTTATCATAAAGATAGTTTTGTCTTTTTATATAATCTTAAAAAATGCAAATTATAAAAAAAAACTAAAATCTAATAAAATATGAAAACATTCAAAACAAGAACGAAAATTTTAAAATTCGTGCTAAAGTTACAATGCTATCCAGTTGGTTATCTGATGGACACCAAACGTCGGATAGGATAACAGCTTATCCTGCTCATATCCTATCTTGCTTCCTTATCCTATCCGCCCCTATCCTATCCTGACCACCAAACGAGACCTAAATCATTTCATCTCATTAATATATTTCTCTCACACTCCCTTCTGTAGCCCTCCCTAAACAGAGTTTATTCTTCTTCCCCAATTGAACCTGCAAAAATCAAACTTCACAATTTCTATATGGTTAGAAAAAACATCATATGGTCAGTTGGACCATTTTCCTCACTCACAATTCATATGGTCAATTGGACCATTTCACTCATGTGTTTCACACTTTGTCATTCAATATATCACTCTTCACCAATCAGATTTGATCCACCATGTTTCACTTCTTTCCAAATACTCAGCTGCTGACAATTTCCTTGTATAATTGCCATTTCATTCATGAAATTTTCCATTTTAACCTGCATCAAGAAAAAATTCACCAAAGAGTGTTATATCAAAACTTCCATGTTATATTTATGCTCCAAAAAATAACCCCATCACAGCCATCTTGCATTTAATGTCCTGATAAGACCGACTTTGTCTTCCATCCTCACTTGTAAAGGTTGAGGTTGCATCCTCCATATGTTATAACCGTAGATATATTATTAAAATAAATCAACGGTTCAGATTAAAAAGGGTAAAATGGGTAAAAGAAAAATTACATCATCAACTCCAAGTCCTGTTCTCCTGGACATTTTCCGGTGGCGGTGATGCACCTCCAAGAACAGGGGCGGTTCTAAACTAACCCTTGTTACAAGACCCTTTGCCATCTCCGCCAAACCATCGCTGCTTGCCATCCCCGCCTTCACTGCTTGCTTCTACGCCATTTCCGCCATCATTACTCTCCCCACCGCCTAGCGCCCCCATGAACTCATCACCGCATCAAATGTTCTGCTCCCTTCTCCATTCACGAATCAGAACCACCACTGCCGCTGCTGCTCCGCCCACCGACGTCACCTCTGCTCCACCTTGCACGGTCGCTCCCTCCCTGCGACCTCTCTCCCTTGTTCTGCTTGTTTGGTGGAAATATTTACTTGTGTTTTTATCTGGTGATGGGTTGGATGAAGGTATTTGGTGGGGAGAGCTCCTCCACCTTGAGCGCGAAGATCCGATCTGCCACGATCGCGAGCTACCTGTAGAACCGCCGCGCAAACCAGATCTGCTCTGTTCTGGACAAGGTGGTTGGTGTGGCGTAACGCGGTGGTTGGTGGTTGTTACAGGGGTTGTGTCTGAAATGGAAAATAGGAAAAAGCACCTTTGAACCAGGAAGGAAAGAGATTGAAAGAAAAAGGGAGAGAAGGAAGAAACTGATCATGTTGGAAAGAGATGAAGCTAGAAGGTAGATAACACAGCTTGGACTTCAGCTGGCGGTGCCTGTCGGAAGCGTGGTTGACGACGGTGATGGAGAGTGAGAGAAAAACAATGGGAGAAGATGAACAGTGACATTTTTTTTTTCATTTTTTATACCAAAATGTCAATTATGCCCCTTGGAGGATTGGTACACAACTTTGAGGGGTGAGGATTGAAGACTTGCCCGATAAGACCCCACCTTCATTGTCCCACTTTCAACTTCATTTATATTTCAAACATACCAGAGGTTCAGTACACCAAGCTACATAAAAGATCTTTCAATCCTTGTAAGCTACCAACCATGACCATAATCTCCGTTTCATCCATTCCAATATCCTTTCCATCGCAAAATTTCCATTATTGAAGCATATTGCATTTCTCTCCATCCAGAGTGACCACATAACCGAGTGCCACAGAATCAACCCATTCTTTTTACTTTTTTTTTTACTAGTTAACAGTCCTTTATGTTGCAAGTATAAGGCCCCAATATTTCTTGGTAGAACAACTTCAAACCCCAACCACTCATACACCTTCATCCATATCTTATAGACCTTAATGCAATGCATGAAAAGATGATCTACCGACTCAATTCCTTCCTCATGACAGAAACCACAGTCTAAATCCTGCTGATCCACTATGACCTGCCTCCAATACAAATTCAGTTTGGTTAGAAGTCTATCTTTCACCGCTTTCCAAGTTAGTGCCAAAACTTTTGGTAGGGCTTTAACCTCGGAGAAATATTTAAAAATCTCTAACTGTGCCACTTCTTGTTCCCTGATCTTGACATATATCTTGCAAACACTCGTAAGCTGATTTGGATGTATAGCATCTTGATCCTTCCAAAACCCATTCCCATTTATCCACTACAAGAATTGTCGCTGTTTCCCATGGCCTATGGCCCTGGGAAATCCATAAAATCCGTGGGAAAATACACATTTCCCAGGGATGACCCACGGATTCAGATCCCTCGGTTTTCAGCTGGTCGGAAACGTTTCCCACGGGTATGCCCTGGGAAATACCCCGCGGTTACAGCCTTGGGAAATTTCCCAGGGATATATCCCTGGGAAATATTTCCCAGGGATCTAACCCTGGTAAATATATGTTTTGTTTAAATTATAAAACCTTATAACTTAACATTAATTTATGTTAAAGTGGATAAATAAATAATTATTATTTTTATATGAATGCATCAACAAAGAAATTAACATCATAATTCAAGCAAACAATTTGTTCAACACAAAATGTTATTCAAGTCATATTTGTTCAACGAAAAAATTATTTCAAACCATAATAAACATGATAAGTAAAATAAACGTATAAATTCATTCAAAAGTCTAAGAATCCCCATTATAAGGATCCTCAACAAAATGGTCATGAGAGTCGTTGTCCTCCCCGAGCACACCGGGTCGCTCGACTAGGCCGCCGTTATCGTGGGGGCTGCCTTTGCTGCAACTATCGCGACTGTCTCCATCAGGCCGTCGCATCGTATCCATCATCGGGACGATGCTCCTCATCCTCTCGCCGCTCCCTCTCCGGGAAGCGACCAACATCCGCCTCAATCGAGCAATCTCCGCAGACTCCCGAGGGTAACGTCTCGCATGAGGTGGACGCTCCAACCCTAATCTCTAACTTGCGCGAGGCCCCTTTTCCGAGTAGTTGCTTTAGGCAAGGTCTCCAAGCACCTGCATAAACGACCCTTATACTTGCCGCCGATGACTTCGCGCCCAAACATTCGGCGCGCAAGCCGCTCGTCCTCCCGTGGGTTAGTGGGGTGGATGGTGAAGAGGCTGATGATTGAGACCTATGTTGACTCATCCTCTCATGAAACTCCTCCTGTTACAATACATCAGACTATCAAAATTTGAACAATATGTTACAAGATAAATTATGCAGAAAAATGGACAGAGTTTCCCCTAAAACTACAACATCCCAATGTTTACAAACAGAACACCGCAATTTAAATCCATAAATCATCATCAAAAGCTCAATAGGATGCACACAAATTATCATGTCCAAACTAGTTATAACATTTCCAATGTCAGGCAGTATCAATAGGTCCAAATATAAAGTGACTCTACAGACTCAATAATCAATACATGAATAGTATGTTACACGATTAATTATGCAGAAAATTGGACAGAGTTTCCCCTAAACCTCAAACTTTACAAATTGAACACCACAATTTAAAACTACAAGCCATCAAAAGCTTAATAAGATTCACACAAAGCAATATATTCAAACTGGCTTGAGAGCCAAAGCAACAACCACATACTTATATCATTTGTCTTTGTCCAATGAAATTGATTAACAACACTAAAATTAGAATGTGAAAGGTGAAAAAGATACTCACTTCAGTAAAGTCCAATAAAGTATGAGTGTTACAATATCTATTAAAGTCAATAGCTTCTTCAAAAATCAAAAGGGCATATTACCTGAGTGCGCTTGGAGCGCTCATCTATGTACTCGCCGGTATCCTTCCTAGTATGGGTGCGTTTGTGAACCTCATGAATTTGTACTCCTCGATTATACCGGCGAGCCTATAACACAAGCATAGATGATTAAGATAACAATTAATGAACTATGATGTTGGAATAAATACATTTAATGCATAAAGAATGACAGTATGAGCATACCATACGATCTGCCCACTGCGACTAGGAAATGCTTCCTCCCGTGTGCAGGCTCCCACCCTTTTCTGATGATCTATTTTTCTTTGCCTGAGCAGAATTTTTTTTAAATTGATCAGAAGCCCAATAACGACGCAACTCTTCCCAAATACCATCTCCAATCCAGGATCGCTGTATGCCACTCTCACGAGCCTCCCTAAGCATATCAGAAAGGCGTTCAGAGGCTTTATGGTGAAAGATCCTCTGGATCTCTGACTCATCTTCGTTCCTCCATGCCGCCTGACCCTGTTTTAAGATAAATAACAATTGTTATACTAATAGTTTCAGAAATAATAAAAACCACATTAAGTAAATTGAAATTTGCTACTTACTCTAAACGCATCAAACATACTAATCCGCTCATTGTCAGTGAGTTTTCCCCATGATGTAAATGCCCTATGATACCTTTGCTGGATAACAAACGCGATGGCACTCACTGCTCTCTTACAAGGAAGGAACCTTAACAGTAAAGACGCATGAACCAATCAAACACATGGTAATAAATTATGATAAAATGCATGAATCAACCAAACACATAGAAATTTTATTAATTCTTACCCGTTACCACTAGGCCTAATAATAGGTCGACCATCGGGCATGAGCTCAACTACCTCTGACCCATCTAGCTCCTCTAGCTCCATCGGCTCCACCGGCTCCTCTGGCTGCTCATGCACATCTGCAACTGAAGGTGAGCGTGAATAGCCTGGACTATATTGTTGCTCCTCATCCACACATGCTGAAGGAGATGCTCTATAGTGTGCATGTGTCGTGACCCCCGGGGTGGGAATCATATCGAAATGAGGCGATGTAGGTGCAACACATGGAGGCAGTGAAGGTGCTTGCTGTGGTGGGCGCGATGTAGGTACATGTGGGTGTGGTGCTGACGCTGTTGAGGTAAGTGTTGAAGGCATACGTGAGTATCTGTCTGTAGACTCACGAATCACTAAATTTGTGGAAGGTCTGTTCCGACGACGACGGGGATTTGGACGGGGGTCAGTATCAACCATAATACCCTTACCCTTATTGATGGGTGGAGGTGGGTCACGTCCTGCAGACATGTCTATAGAGCAATTTAATGTTAAAACAAAAGTTATCAGATATAGCAATAATATAAGTTATCTAAGTCATAAAGTCAACAAGTATAACTAACTAATAATCCAACAACCAAAAATAAGTTATCTAAGTCATAAAGTCAACAAGTATAACTAACTAATAATCCAACAGCCAAAAATAACTTAATCATCCAAATCATAAAGTCTTCAGAAGATCTAATACAAATTAACTACGATTTATTCAGAATTTGAGTCATCGTCTTCAGCTCCTGTTGAGTCATTATCTTCTTCCTCATCATCTTCAGATCCTGTCTCTTCATGTTCTTCAGTGGAATTATCGTCTTCTTCATCCAAATGGTCCTGGATGGATGACAAATTGGCGATATTCACTTCTTCACCAGCGACTTGCAAGTCCCCTAAGCCATCAATAGGGTCAACTTCAATGACTTCAGCTACATGTAACATTACATCCACTTGATAAGGCACCTCTCCCTCTGAATCATCCACTTCGATGCTACCCCTTGGTGTTGTCTTGATGGCGACGGACCAACCTCGTTTGTCCTTACGAGTTGGTGGATAAGGTACATAATACACCTGTCTCACATTTTGTGCTATGATAAACGGATCATCCCATTGATATCTTCTACTCATTCGGATGTCCACGGTATTACATTTCGGGTTAAATTTTGTGCCTCTACCGGACGGATCGAACCAGTTACAATAAAATAGAACTATTCTTTTAGTATAGTCTAAAGAAGGATACGCCAGTTCATATATATGTTGGATCACGCCGTAGAAGTCATCTTCAATTCCTTTTGTGAGACCCTTTACATGGACCCCGCTGTTGATGGTTTTTTTGCCCTCCGTCCATGATTGGGTATGAAATTTGTACCCGTTCACGAAGTAAGTGTGCCATTCTTTGACTTCTGTATTAGGACCATCGGCTAAGTTCCTTAAGTGTTTGTTGATGGGAGTTGGTTTCTCACGATAAACCTACATATGTCAGTTCTAAAAAATCATGTCTACATTTTACTCACAATGGATAATTCAAAGATTTTTAAGATACTAACTTGTTGCTTAAACCAGATTGGAAATTCAGCATGTATACGAGTGGACTGTTCTTGCTCGCTGTTTGCAGATATCAAGAAGGCACTGTAAAGTTGGACAATATATTATAAGCAGAAAAATATATACTATTAGGTATTCGAAAGAAAAAGATACGAAATGCGTACTCAAGGTATGGTTTAATTTCGTTACAATTGATCAACACATGAACATGAGCCGGCTTCCTCTCTTTGTCCGATAACCAGTGAAAGGTCTCCTTCCCGGAAGCACGACCAGGCTGGCAAAAGACTGACAAGGTTAACGGATGTCTTTCACTTTCACTTTCCATTTCATTCCTACTATTTTTTGGTGACAACATGAAGTTCTTGAAATAATGGGAACAAAAAGGGGTTGTCTCGCGGTGTAAGTAAGACGCACAGATTGATCCTTCAACCTTAGCCTTATTTTTCACCGATCGTTTCGAATCACCCATCAATCTATCAAACAACAAGAAGTTCATAGTCATATCCTTTCACTTCGAATGGAAAAAAAGTCTAATTAAAATTCTATGATGGTTATATTACCTTTCAAATGGATACATCCACCTATATTGAACCGGTCCACCAAGCCTCGCTTCATACGTGAGATGTACTGGGAGATGCTCCATAGGATCAAAGAAACCACGGGGGAATATTTTCTCCAACTTGCATATAATGATGGGAATATTTTGATCCATCCTAATCAGGTCATTCTCCCTCAACGTTGCAGATCACAAATCCTTGAAGAATTGACTCAATTCAGTAAGCGGATTCAAGACATGCACATGCAATGAACTAAAAGCAATAGGAAGTAAACATTCCATGAATACATGACAATCATGGCTTTTCATCCCATGCATCCTTCCTTTGTTAACATCGGCACATCTTGCTAAGTTGGAAGAATAACCGTCTCGCATCCTAAGTTCTGTTATCCAGCGACAAACGGTCTTTGCTTCATCGACAGTTAAAGTGTAACTAGCTTTCGGTTTTAACATCTTACCATTAGCCTGCAACTTTAGCTCCAACTCCGGTCGCCTACGGTACAAAGCTAAGTCCATTCTTGCCTTCTCATTGTCCATGGTTTTCCCACTGACATTCATGACAGTGTTTACTATGTTATCAAAAAAGTTCTTCTCTATGTGCATAACATCGAGATTGTGTCTCAACAAATTATCTTTCCAATACGGGAGGTCCCAAAAAGTACTTCTTTTTGTCCAGTTATGGCCTTCTCCGTATCCTTGTAATTTGGACACACGACCGTTGCCAGTGACTTTTGGTAGTTCTCTTACTCAACTCCAAATCTCTTCCGGTTTGAACCTAGGCGGCGGTGCATCTTTTTCAACTTCCCCCTTTTTGAAGGCATTCTTATTCCGTCTAAATGAATGATCCATTTCCAAGAACATACGATGCGAGCCAAACCAAGAACTTTTCCCCCCGTGTTTCAAGGTAAAGGCCTTTGTATACTCCATGCAATGTGGACATGCCAATTTACCACGAGTCCCCCAACCAGACAACATACCATAAGCAGGGAAGTCATTAATGGTCCACATCAAAGCTGCCTTCATTATAAAATTTTCCTTCCTTACGATATATCGACGTCAACACGCCGCTCCACAACCTCTTCAAATCATCAATCAAAGGCTGTAAATAAACATCAATACCAGCCTTCGGATTGGATGGTCCCGGTATGAGACACGTCAAAAACATATAAGGTTTCGACATGCACATATTAGGAGGAAGATTGTATGGAGTAACAATTACTGGCCAACAAGAATATGGTGAAGCCGACGCTTGGATATACGGGGTAAAACCATCGGAGCTTAAACCAAGTCGTACATTACGTGGATCCGAAGCAAAATCAGTATGTACCCGGTCAAAGTGCTTCCATGCTTCGCCATCGGATGGATGCCGTAAGACGTCTGAAGTTCTTTTGTTCTCAAAGTGCCATGTCATTTTTCCTGCAGTTTGCATTGATGCGAAAATTCTCTGTAGCCTTGGAACTATTGACAAATAGAACATCGCCTTTACGGGAATTGGTTTGTTATTACTTGTCCCAGACTTGGGAGGGCAATACCTCGGAGCTTGACAAAATTTGAATTTGACCAAAGCTCCATCATTTATGCCGAATTCATTGTCGTAATACAACATGCATCCATTAATGCAACAATCAATCCTCTTGACTTCCAATCCCAGTTTCGACACTAACCTCTTTGTACCATAATAATTCTTTGGTACAACTCCTTTTATAGGTGTCACATCCTGAAGCATTTTCATAAAAAAATCCAAACACTTTTCAGGAATATTCCAATTGGACTTGCAAGCTAAAAGCCTCACACACAGCGATAATTTAGAGTCCGAGGCCCCTTCAAACAATGGCTTTTTTGCTGTCTCAGTTAAAAGATTATAAAATCTTTGTGCTTCCTCATTCGGAAGATCTTCAGTGTTATCGTAATCATGCGCCTCGTTTACCCCGAGAGCATCAACCACCATCTCCTGCATTGACACAAACTGTTCCCCACATCCCATATCTGCACGAGTGCTTGAGGCACTCGTGCAATTCTCGTCAACCCCTAAATCAACATGTGGCACTTCTTCACCATGGAGAGTCCAAATCCAGTAATTTTCCTGGAACCCATTCATATACAAGTCAGTCTTCACTCTTAATCTTCTCGACATCGGTATTTAGCACACGGACATCTAATTCGGTTTCCATCATCGATGAAACACTTTTGTCGCTTTGCTTGGGTAACAAACTCTTCAACCCCATCTACGAAAGTTGGTTTCAAACCCCTTCTTTTCGGATATAGCCTATCATACACCCAACTACGATTCGAAGGATAACAATCCATCTTCTGCATATTAATAAAAAATCCAGATAAATTAAAACATTAATGATGTACAAAATATTGGTTGATAAAGTTCAGCAGATCGTTAATGAGTTATCCAATCTTGGTGTACATGTTAACCAAACTCAACACACCGTTAACCATGATTTTGAACTTAACCCGTTGTTGCAGGTGTCATATTTTTTTATGTTTAAATAACAAAACTGTAGATAAATAATAGATAGAGAATTAAAGATCATTCCTGAACATGCATTATAATAGTACTTCTGAAGGAGCATGCTAGGATAGTAGGATTTCTCACTAATAAGTTTTGTTTTGGTTTTCTGTGCAATCATCATTAATCCACCCAATACAATCCAAGAACTTGTTTACAACCAACCTATACATATAGGATTTCCAAGGATTTTCAATTGCGTAAAAATATCTATCTATCAAGTTATCATCTAAAATGAAACAGAAATTGAGGAGGTGGCATAAGAAATTATTAAAAATAATCAAATAATATAAAAACTATTATAATAATGAAATTAAAATCATATAATAAACATTTGAACAATTAAATATAGCAAAAAAAAGTCACATGATCCTCACATGACTTATCATCAGTTTGTTCTTCTACTCAAATATGTCTATAACTCCACATTTTCCAGCTTATTAACATAACAAAGCCACCGAATTTAAAGTTTGTAATGGCGATGCAAGTTGTTATACTACTAATGCTTATTTCAAAAGTATCATGTGAAAGGCTACAACATATATACCAAATATGTGAAGAATCCTGAGAATAATGAGAATAATCCTTATCCTGAACATTTAACCCAATTTTTCTATGTTTAGTTTCATGCCATTTTCGTGCAAAAATTCTCTCAGGGATTTCGTCAAACACTTGGTATGGATCACTCAACAAGGCTAGAACTTCAAACATAAACATGGGTAATAAACCCAGTTGTTATCGCTAAGCAATGATAGTGAAGACTCTGACAATAACAGAGACACACAACAAAAATAATTGCATACAAAGGTTGAGTCCATTGCATATGCCATTACATGCATCAATATTCCATGGGCAACTTCCTCACTATAGTTACTAAACAACAAGAAGAGGGAGGAAGAGGGAGGAGGAAGGGAAAGAAGAAGCTTACTGGACCAGGAGGAGGAAGAGGGAGGCGCTGATGAACCGGGCAAAGGTTGGGCGGCGAGAAGGAGGCGATGGGGCGGCGCCGTTCGCGAAAAGGACTGAAGGAGAAGGCGCGGTTCACATTCAGGGAGTGATGAAGGGTTTGTATCTACATATTTCCCAGGGCTTCGCCCCTAGGAAACGACGCTCGTTTTGCGACGACAGAGTCCCTGGGAAACGCCGCTTCTTTTGCGACGGCACAGTCCCTGGGAAACGCCGCTCCGTTTGCGACGGCACAGTCCCTGGGAAACGCCGCGTTAAGGACAAACATGTTTTCCCAGGGTCTAACCCGTGGGAAAACAAGCGGGAACAGTTGGTGCCCTATTACCCACGGCCCAACCTGTGGGAACCATAGTGAGAACTTTCCCAGGGCCTTAACCGTGGGAAAATTCAAAATTTCCTAGGGATTGTTTGCCCTGGGTAATATGCCCTGGGAAATAGCTTAAATTCTTGTAGTGATCTTCCTTCCCTCTTAAAGGTCCTGCGGGAAAAAACTATCTTTGAGAACGGTCCCCACATTTCTTTTCCCCATTCAAACAGGGGTCTCATCCAACTCAGATTCCATTCTCATACCTCTCCCACCTAATCCCCTAAATTTTGTATAACAATACTTTTATCATTTGACACCAAGTACAATCTCGGAAAGAGCTCTTTGAAACTATTTGGCCAATACCACACATCCTCCCAGAACCTTGTCTAATTTCCTATACCAGTCTTCCTCTTCAAACCCACCATAAACCAGTCCTCTAAATTTTTATTCTTCCCAATTTACAAATTCCCTTACACCAGGCCGATCCCTTTTTTAAACCCACATTATTCCTTAAACCTGCAGATCCTTCAGCTTCCATTCCATATCTAGAATCCAGAATGTCTCCCCCGAGTCCTTTTTCATCCTTTAATAATCACCATCTCCATTTAGCCAATACTTCCAGATTGAACCAATCTATATTTTTTATACCAAGCCCACCTTCTTCATGTGGTTTGCACACCACCTCCTTCACCGCTACAGTTACTCATTGTTTTTTTTTTATATTTTTGGTAGACTCATTGTTTATTATTTCATTGGTGCATAATAATTAGGCTATAATGATCACTACAATAAAAGTGTAAATTACCGACGGACGTTTACCTACAGAAATTGTTTCCATTGGAAATCGAGACATTACCGACGGAAATAGCCGTCCATAATGATGAATATGAAAAGTTTCCCACTTTACCGAAGGAAAGTCCGTCGGAAATGTTACCGACGGTCATTCCGTCGCAACTTCTATCGGTAAGTATGGTGGGAAAGGCAATTTTTTTGGCGCCAGATGTTACCGACGGAATAGCCATCGGAAACTCAAAGGACAATAGCGACGAAAGGTCCGTCGGAAATTTTAATGTACATTACAAACGGAATATTCCGTTGGAAGTTCAAAAATTTCACTTACCGATGGCTAAAGCCGTTGGAAACATTATTTCCGTCGGAAAAATTATTATAAAAGCGTTGGCCAAACCCATCTCCCCCCACTTTCCCTTTCTCGTCTTCTCTCTTGTTCAGACCTCTCTGTCCACCCCTCCTCCCAGCACAACGGCGAGCCACCACCGACCCCACCACCGCGAGCGCGGGGAGCCACCACCGCCACCCATTGTCTTCTCTTCTCAGCCTCTCCCTTTCCCTCTCATTCTCCCCACCGCTCCTAGCACGGCCGGAGGAGCCCCCCACCGCGCCTATCTATCTTCTCCTTGAGCAACTCAGTCCTCCACCGCACCTCCACCACCACCTCCGCGAGTCACTGCGCCTCCAACACCACCTCCGTGAGCCACCACACAGGCACCACAACCCCAACTTTTGTGGTATGCATTTTGTGGTTTTTTTTGTTATTGTTCATTTGGGTATTTATTTATGTGCATTTTTTCACTGTTTTGTGCATTTTCTGTTTGCAAGTGTGCATCTGTTTGAGGGTTGCCACCGCCGCCACCATCCTAAGCCACCCAGCTTGTTGTTTTCACCTCCTCTCAACCTCAAGTAATCTATTTATTCAATTCTTTTTTTTTTTCCTTTATTTGCATTTCATGCAATTGACACTTACTGTATTTGAATTTCATGACTTGAATGTGTCTTACTAGTGTGCAATGATATTTTTGAATTGTTTCTGGTTGTGGTCAGTAAAACTTAACCCATATCCTTACTTGTTAATTTATGATTAATTCTTGAGGATGAGGGCGAATTTTATAGTAATATAATGTTGTTTATTTGATTATGCCAAGGATGCAACGTTAATATAAAACCTTAACCTTAGCCTAAGTGTTGGATCTTAACGATTTTAGTATTATAAAATAATACAAAAGTGTACCTAGCAAACACGATTAGCTGCTCATGGTGCATCGAGAAATGCTTTTATTGGCACATTGGGGAGCGTTTATGACGAAATCGGGGAAGATACACCGTGAAGTCCCAGGTGCTTGCTCGCATTCCTGGAGGTCCCTCCGCACCCACCGCACCCACCCCCATCCCTACAACACCTACCCTATCGCCACCTGCAGGAGACTCCCCACCCATTCTATACCCTCACCGATCCAGAATACATCATCCCCTACCCATACTACACTATCCCTGACCCACACTACCCCACCCTCCACCCATGTCCAGACCTCCACTCGATTTGCGCCACGACACGCACTAGCTGGCTACTCGCCGCTCCCTACTGGACCCACACCACACTCACACCCAACACCACCATCATCATCGATTGCACCGGCCACACACCCAGCAGGATTATCATTTATGCCGACTATTGGGATGATGCCACAGCCAGACACGACCATTCCATCCTCATCATCCACGACCGCATACGGTCACGACACGACCATACCATCATCATCGTCTGTGCAGCAGTTGGCCGCGGCTGAGGACTTGCCTGAGTGGGCCAGGGTTCCTGCACTTGAGGATCGACCATGGATCCGTCCTGTTTCTGGATCGTAAGTTTAATTTAAGTTAATGTTGTTTAAAAATAATTACAATTACTATTTAATAAGCTTATATTTCTTGGTTGTCATACTGTTGACTTAATAAAATTATGAATTTTTCTGCTTCATCCCATCGAAAGTGGGATTGAAGCAAGTTACCTTCGCCATCAAGGCACAGTATCGTCGCTTCTGGCCATCATGGGGGGTGATCCCCGAGGAGGATCGGGATCGTATCTTCAGACGATTCGGGGTAAGTTCTTGTTTATTAGTTCATGTAATTTTGCCTTTATTTTATATATTCTTTTGTATAATGTTATTAATATTTTTTTCTTTGTTAACAGGAACTTGTGCACTGGTTACCGGAGCATACCTCAGAGATACGTGCTATCTTTGACGACCGAGCAGCTGCTCGACTGAGGGACATGCTTCGGGAGCGTAGGGAGAGCTAGATACGTCCGGATTACATCGGGCCCAACATCCGTGCCGAACTGTATGCATACTGGGAGACTCCAGCTTACAAGCTGAAGTGTGAACAGGCAAAGAGAAATCGGGTTTCCGAGAAGGGTGGGAGCATGCACACTGGTGGTTCTATTAGCCAAATGCAGCATGCCATTTATATAGTTTGCATATATAAATAACATTATTTATAAACTGTATATTTTTATTAAAAATTTGTTTTATAACTAATTGATTTTATTGGTGTGTAGGTTGCAGGCAGGAGAGCTAGCTCGCTCCGTTGATGTTCCTTCGGTCTTTGAGCAGACACATATTCGCTCGGACACCGGCGAGTTTGTTGATGAGAGGTCGAGGCAGACAATGGTGAGCTAAAGTGTTTTTTTTATATTTAAACTATTCGTAATTATTATTATTATTATTATTATTATTATTATAGTTTAATACATATTAATTGTAATGTGTTGATCGCAGGCGGAGTACAATGCCAGGTTTAGTCAGGTAGCATCTGAGGCTGCCTCCTGCTCTGGTGCCTCAGATCCTTCTCAGCTGGGCCCAGCCGAGGTTGAGCGACTACAGACCCAGGCCTGGATGGATGTGGCAGGCGGGAAGAACAAGGGACGGATTTACGGTACTGCGACCCTAGCCAGGTTGATCCGTCGGGGGTCGACGCCGAGCTTGACCATTAGGGAGCCTACATCCTCCGGCTCACACGACACGGAGGAGGTGCAGCGGCTGAGGCAGGAGGTGCAGCAGCAGAGGGAGACGAACGAGCGCATCATGCAGCAGATGTAGACATTCTCTACAGTCACGACTGCTGTGCTCAATTTCCTCCCACCAGACAGGCGCAACGCTCTGTAGGGGGTCCTCCATGCCACCCAGCCCCAGCCCCAACTCTCCATTACTACTATTGATCCACCACCACAGCCGCATGATGACGGTCTGTCTACTGAGCCGCAGCTTGATGGTCATGTGACGCCGACAGACTCCCACCGACAGGACGACGATGACGGATATTATGGTGATGGGTATTAGGATAGTTATAGGTGTAGTAGAGATTTGTAGATAGAAGGATATTTTATTTATGGATTATATGTTAAGTTTGGTTTTATTTTAATTAATTTTAATTAAATTGATTTTTAAATTTTATTTTTAATTTCAATTTTGTTTTGTAATTGATAATATAATAATATTTAATTAAAATAAAATATAATAATTAAAATATAATTAATTATAGTAAAATATAAATAAATAAATAAATTATAATAATAATTAATAAATAAAATATAATAATAATTAATAAATAAAATATTATATTTAATATTGAATATATAAAATTTAATAAAAATAATTAATAATTAATAATTAATTATTAATATAAAACAAAATAAATAAAAAATAATTTTAAAAATAGAAAAAAATTGTTTCCGACGGATATTTCCGTCGGTAATTGTTGGTTACATTTTTCGATGAAAAATTCTGTCGGTAACTTCCACAGAGAGTTACCGACGGAACTTCCGTCGGTAACTAGGGGTTCTGTGTGACAAGTTTTCCCACGGTTAAAGCTGTCGGAAATTTCCGACGGACGAACAAGATCCGTCGGAAAGGCTTTCCTACGCGCCTATTACCGACATAACTGTGTCCGTCGAAAATTCCATCTGTAATGTCGTTTTCCGACGGGATTTCTTCATTTCCGACGGGTTTTTTCCATCGGTAATTCGTGTTTTTTTTTTGTAGTGGATTGATAACCACATCACCTCTACTTCATTTTATTGTTCATTATTTGTTTTTTCCATATTCATTTCCTGAGTTCAATTAGTTTTTGAGAATTTGAATATATTCCGATGAATTCAAATAATAGTTCTTATTTGCTTGTTCCATATCTATATCCATATCCATTGCTTGTTTCCTTTTCCAAATAGTAGCTCTATTGAAGAGGAACATATTAGAGGAAGACATATTTTTTAGACACATTAAAAGAACATATATTTTTTTTAAAACTAAAACATGAGTAATGGGCCTGCGTATGTGTATATAGGTGGTACCCAGCGAGTATGAAAATGGACATTGAAGCTACTACCTATGCGTGTATGGAGCAGATGCATGGATATGGAGCCTTTACTTTTTTTTTTAATTAAAAAAATGTCATCTGCATATAGTGCATGGCTAGAAGTTGCAAAACCTCTAGAACTGAACATTGATTGGATTTTTCCCTGCTGAACCAATTTTGTAATGCCTCTACTTAGGACCTCTTCAGCTATGCAAAAGAGGAGAGGGGAGAGTGGATCCCCTTGCCTTACTCCTCTCTTACAACTAAAGTATCCAACCAAATGGCCATTTACATTGATTTAGAGATGAGCATATTGCAGAATTGAATTTATCCATCCACAAAACTTGTCACAAAAGCCAAATGTTTTTAGAACTTTCAACAGAAAAGACCATTCTAGTGTGTCAAATGCCTTTTTGATGTCAAACTTTAAAATAACATTCCCTCCATGAAACCTTTTATCAAGTAAATTGATTGCCTCTGAAGCTATGCAGATACATTCATTGATTTGCCTTCCTTTGATAAAGCCCCTCTGTGGCTCAGACACAATTCTTGGAGCTAGAATTGCAAGCCTATCAGCTATTACTTTGGTGATAACCTTGAATTGAAAATTTTCCAAAGCAATAGGCCTATAACTCTCTATTCTGTCTGCTCCCTCAAACTTAGGAATTAAAGTCACCACATTTGAATTCAAGTTAGGAAGAATCCAACCATCATTGAAGAATTGTAAGACAGAGCTGTAGACATTTGGCCAACAATTTCCCAATAGGCATGGTAAAAACTCCCTCCAAATCCATCAGATCCTGGTGCACTGCTCCTATCCAGATAAAAAACAGCTTCCTTTACTTCCTCTAATGAAGGAATTTTTGTCAAGGCACAATTATTTCAACTGATACAAGAGATGGGATGATGTCCTCAAAGATACCATTATCCAAGCACGCATTATCTAAAGCATACAATCCATAGTAAAAGCTTAAAATATGTTTCTCTATATCAATTTGATTATCCAAAACAGAATTCCCACTTTCAGGATAGATAGCTGCTTTGTTGCATTTCTTATTCTAGCAACTTTATGAAAAAAAAGCAGTATTTCTATCTCCCTGAGTATACCACTTTAACCTAGCCTTTTCCTTCCAAAAAGAATCTTGAAAAGATAAAGTCTGGTTCAATTCAATATGAGCATCTGTTTCTTGCTTATTCAGTACTTCAGAAAATCCAGATGATTCAATCTCAGCTTGAACAGCTTCCAACTTGGCCATTGCTTCTTCAACTCTCAACTCTCAAGTGAACATTACCAAAGACTTGTTTATTCCATTTCCTAAGTTCTTTCTTGAAGGCCTTTCGTTTTTTTTTACAGAACCAGCATTGGACAGCCTCTGACCTCCTTATTCCAGGCTTCCATAACAAGACTCTTATAACCAACATGATCTATCCACATAATATGAAATTTAAAAGGAGAAGGATAGGAAACAACACCTCTTTTTAACACTAAGAGAAGAGCATAATGATTTGAGTGACTCCTAACAAGAGTGCAGCAAGCAACATTCTCCCAAAACAACAGCCACTCATCATTGCACACTGCTCGATCTAGCCTGAGTTGTGTGGTCATGGATTCCCCTTATATTAGACCAAGTGATAGAAGCACCCCTAGTAATGATATAAGTCAACTTGTATGAGTCAGACCAGGCTTTAAATTTCTCACAAGATGCCGTTCTCGGTAATATGCCACCCTTTTTCTCATGAGCTCCTAAAATGGCACTAAAGTCACCTATAAAGCACCATGGTCGAGGATGAGATTCCTGTAGCAAAGCTAACTCCATCCCCAAGCTTCTTCTGTCAATATGAGATATGTATGCATAAATAGTTGAAAAGTAGACTTGCTGATTCTGAACATCAACTGAGAAGGATATGTGTTGCTGAGCTCTAGACAAAACTGTAGGAGTCATGCTAACTGAACACAACCCCAAATACTAGGAATTTGTGGATCTCTAATATTCACTGCAAACACCTTAAGATTCAACCTCCTGCAATAACTAGCAGGCAGCTGATCCAAGGAAATTTTAGTCTCTGAAACAAAAACAAAATATGGCTTATGCTCAAAACAAAATTTAGCACAATCTAGTAGCCAAGTTACCAAACCCCCTTGCATTCCAGTATATGATCTTCATCTTTAAAATCCAAAGAGTCATAATCAGATTTAGCCCCATATCAGGTATTATACTGATTAAACTTGAGCCTGCCTTCTTTCCTGCCTTTGCTTCTTCTCTTGTGACCTTGTGAGCACTGGAGTGAAGTTATCATATGCCTTATCATCTTGCAAAGTTGAAGGTACAGAGGAAGGTATGGAGGAAGCCTCTCCATCATCCTCCTGATCCCACCATAATCTACCTACAATTTTCAAGTCCTTGACAACATTAGTATTACTGTTACCTGCCTGAACAACATCATGTTTGTTCACACTTGGAACAGCTGGTTCTGAGCTATCAACATTGCCATCTAGGGAATCAACAACAATATCAAGCTGAGAATCATCAACTAAAGAAGGCATATCACCATAGTCTAAACTGTCCTGAAGATTGGGCCGAGACTCATTATAAATTGTATCTATTGATTTATTATCCTCCTCATCAACACCCTGCATACCCTGATCCGCCTCCAAATATTTCCCATCAGTTGCCAAATCCTCCCCAATCTCTTCTCTAGGAATTTCAAACTCCTTATCACCCCTGTCAGGCACAAAATCAATATGTGGCACTCCAATAACATCATCCACATCCCTTGCATTTGGGTCAATCAATGAATCACCAAGATTATTCTTTTGAATTTCCTCTTGATTACCCTGCACAGGGTTCTTAATTATGTCGACCTCATTAGTCTGCTTTTCCAATTTCTTGGGAGCAAACTCCTTGGCATTGTTCTTTACAGGCTTTTGAGGCTGCTGATCCTTAGAAGCCTGAGGAGTCTCTCCCTTAAACCAATTGCAGGAAGATCTTTCATGACTAATAATTCAAAAATAATCACAAAACATTGGAAGCTTTTTATAATCAATGGTCACAAAAAAAGCATAATCACTCCTTTCTACCTAGATTTCATCCGAGATCCTTTTGCTCAAATCAATCTCGACCAAGATTCTTGCAAAATGGCCCAAAGACCTTGATCTTGTTGCTTCATCTAATGCAATCGGGATTCATTAGCAATCTCAAACAATATTTTAGGACGCCAATACTCTTGTGGAAGATCATACAATCTAACCCAACATTGCACATGGGTTTGTTTTTTAGTATTGGGATTAAAGTCAGCTGTGCACTGCATCAATCGCAAAGTTCCAGGGCTTAAACTCCAAGATCCTGCTGACCAAATCCTTCTCATTTCATCTTGAGATGAAAAATAGAATTCAAAGAAACCTTTCCCCAAAGGGGTCATGCGCCATTGAGCCAATGGTTTCCATAGAGCAGATAGCTTGGCACACAAGTCATTGGCTCTAAGAGGTTGATTGCCTTTGAACAACACTAAACGACCATGGAGACAATTCTTGGCATTCTCCAGACCAATCTTGTACTCTTCCTCAGAAATTCTAATGGAAATTGCATCCCCCTTAATGTAACAGCCCGATTTTCGGATACACTGTATTAACGGTAAAGATATATTTATTTATATTTTTATCCGAGACCTAGGAAATGATTTTGGAGAAAAAAATCAAATCTAGAACCTACCATATGGTAGGTATCTCTGCTAAAAATTTGGGTTTAAAACACAGACGAAAATCGGTCTGTGTTTTTAATTGACAATATAATTTTATACCGGCAGAAAACCCTAATTTGACCCGAAACTGAAGATTTGTAGATTTTTTATATTATGTCCGTGAGGAATTCTACTTTCCAAATTTCTGATCAGAAATAAAATATTATGTTTATTCGGACGAATTTTGGTAAAAATTCGGAAGGAAAACGGTCGGTGTTTTCACTGACAGTAAGATTTTAATGATCAGAAAACCTAATTTTGACTCATGAACGAAATTTTTTATGATTTAATCATATTCCCAACGAGTTTGGTTATTTTGAAAATTTTCAACAGAAAACGAAATATTATGTTTTTATTCAGGCTTAAAACCCTATTCGGGAAACCGGCGGAATTCAAAACGGAACGACAGAGATAGAACGGGACATAGGAGGAGCTGAGCTATGGGTTGACTCACCAAGAAATTATGAAGTAATTGATGCTATGAATTATGAGTTTTTAGGTGAAATGACCAAAATGCCCTTATGCTTAACCTAACCTATCCTAGTTTGTTTTTAACCATGGTTAAGGCAAGACAAAGCCAATTTGGCTTCTTCCTCCTCATTTGTGGCCCAAAATAAGCCACACATCCCTTCATTCTCCACCAAGTATTCTAACCTAACCATGATTACAAATTAACTCTAGTTAGGTTATTATAATCATAGTTAAGTTATTATATTATTTTCTAACTTAACCTATGTCAACTAATTCAACCATGGTTCATTTTAAACAATTAAACATAGCTATTTCACTCCCTCACACTCTCATTTTCGTGGCTGCCTCCCCATTCCTACACTTAACACATTTCTTTCTTCCTATTACACTTGTTCTTCACCAAGAACACTAAGAACATCCTTTGTGTTCTTGAGAAGTTCTTCATTTTCTCCTCAAGTTCTTGATCAAAATTATTCATTCTAGGGCGAGTAACCGATTCCTAATCATCTTAGCTTCATTTATCATGCATCAAATCTTCATTTCCATCAACTATTCACAAATCTCTATTTCTAGATCTAGAACTTCAAATAATTCTAGAAAATTGTAGAAAAATCATTTTAATGTGAAACCAATTTCTATGATCTTGATATGTCTTCTAATTTCATCATCTAAGAGAATGTAAACAAAAGATTTTTCCTTCCTATTTTTCTTGTTAAGTCCGAATCTATGCTTTAATGAGCAAAGGAGATTTTGTTCAATTTTTAACTTAGATGAAGTTGGATCTGCTATCTATGGTTTCTATACTCTTAATCCTCAATTAATTTCAAGTTTTATCAAGTTTATCTCTATTTCAAGTCTTAGATCTATTTCTTCAAAAATCATGCAAAAGTACTTCGAAAAATGTTTGATGAGTTATGACTATTGTTGTCAACTCTCTTATACCTAGACTTTCATTATCTAAGAGTTTTGAAATCAAAAAAAATTCCTAACCTTATTTTCTTTACTTGGCCGAAGCCCTAGAGTGAAGTGATTGAAATATTTTTATTCAATTTTTGAATGATGAAGCTTGTTTTTGATTCTATCATGGTTTGTACACAAATCCAAGAGTATGTGAGCAAAAAGGAATTTCTAGCCTATTTTACTCATTGAGGCCGAAACCCTAACCTAGTTGGTTAGAGGATTTTGTTTCATATTTTTAACTAGTAACACTTGATTTATGTTAGTTAATACTCTAGGAACTAGCATATAAAAGATTGGATTGAGAAAATAACCCTAGCCTATTTTTAACATCATGGCCGAAACTAGCATGAATTGGTAATAGTGAGATTTTGTTTGATTTATTTGTGTTGTTTTGGTTGAAGGTTAACCATTAACCGTGGTAAAGTAACGAGGATCGGAAAGTTCGGGACTTCGGTGATAAGTTTAGGTGGGGGTAAGAATCAATCTGTCGTCGAAATGAATAAGTAGTATATTTTATAATAATTGTGTAGGGCGACCTAAACCCTACTAGTGGTCGAGTAATCGGCAAGACCAAAATTGGCAACCGCGACAAATGAATTTCCATAGAGCCACTAACAGCTTGCGCAAAGGATTTTGCCTTGGCAGAGACATCATTGTTTGCATTCTTGCTAACCTTCTGAAGAGAATTCAGAGATGAAGAATGAGAAGGAATAGGGGGGAGAAGATCAGGGAAAAGAAATTCCCATAGACAATCCGAGGAGATTGCCATGAAAGAAGACGTGTGAAACCCTAGATCACCATGCAAACCCTAGGAGAGAGTTTTTTCACCTTTTCATGGGAAATATTGAAGTCATATACAAATCATATGGAGCCTTTACTAAAATGTGGGTATCTGGATGATTGAGTATCCTACTAACCGGACCCTACTCATTATCATCCTTAGTTTCAATTGAGTGATAACTAAAAAAATGAGAAGACCAAATTATATCTTTCAAAATTACTTATGTGCACTGGTTTTTCAACTATCAAAAAATATGTGACAATGAGGGGTGGGGTAGTTCAGCTGATTTGAGATAAGGGTATAAGGTGTTGAAGGAGTTAGAGGTACAGGGTTTACAAAAAATAAAAAAATAAAAAACATAACAACTAACATACTATCACTTGCCTTGCTTATAAAAAAATGTGACAATATCTTTATACTCTTAAAAGTAAGCAAAGTAACCCAATATTGTGAGAGATTTTAATTTTTGAATTAAAGCTAACTTATCACCTATTTTTTGGTAAATAGAGCCTAACTCATTTTGGAAAGAAAAACCGATATGCTACTTAGAAGCTTATAGCTAAAAAACAAGCGAATAGAATTTGAATTGGTTGGTAAAATTACCTTTTGAACTAGCTTATAAATTTGAAATGACATAAAAGACATGTTTATATAATTTTTATATAAATTATATTAATTTATTTTAAAATAATTATTACTTTTAATGCTTCATTGTAAATCATTTGTCATCTTAAAAGTTAGAATATTAATTTTTATTTTTATTTTTATTGTTAAATATTTAATTAACGGAAAATGAGACAATATAAATAAATGAAATGATATATATATATATATATATATATATATATATATATATATATATATATTATATAAATTTTATTATGAGGTAGAGGTTGAATAAAGTAGAAATTTTATTAAAATAATAAGGGTGAAAATGAGAAAAAAATTAATAAGTTATAAGGTAAAAAAACTATTAATATGTGTTAATGATATGTGGCCTTCACTACAAAAAAACAACAACTTAATGATGGGCAAAAGTCGTCGAAAACGTCCAAAAATCGATGGTAATGACATGTTTCCGTTGACCCCAAATCCGTTGGTAATAAGGTCGTCGGTAACTGTTACCGACGAATTTGGGTCATCCGTCGGTAATTACCGAGGGAAAATCCGTTGGTAATGACCTTTGCAGGCTGCCCCATTACCAACAGAAAAAGCCGTCGGTAATTCCCTCAAAGCTTTATAGAGGTCCTTTACCGTCGGTAATGGAAAATCCATCTTACCGACGGATATGTCCCTCGGAAATCTTTTAGAAGATTACCAAGGGACATTTCCGTCGATAATCTCATTTTATTTTTTTTAACATTAACATTAATTACTTAATTTAATTTTTATTTAATTAAATAAAATACAAGTCAATTTATTTATTTATTAAATTTAAATTTAAACTAAAAATAAAATTTTAATTTAATTAAAATAAAATTAAAATAAACAAACACACACACACACACACACACACATACATATAATGCAATATCCGTACAATAGTTTAAATAAATCCTTGCAAAACCCTACAACTACCAGAACCCTACAACTATCAAAACCCTATAAATATCTAAAGTAACTATCTCAATAATTACCATAATAGTCATCGTCCTGACTGGGGGAGAGATCATCTTCCAGTGTCAGATGACCATCCAGCTGGGGCTGAGACGATGTACCGCCATCCTGATGCTGCACAGGTACGACAGTAGTAGTAGATGACCGACCGGGATGGAAGACCCCCTGCAGAACGGCGCACCTCTCAGGTGGGAGCACCTCGAGCACAGTTCCGACCACCTGCGAGAGTGCCTCCATATGCTGCCTTATGATTTCGTTCTCCTCCTTCTACTGATGCACCTCCTGTCTACCATACGAGCTAGGCTCCCAGTGCCGCAAATTTGTCTCTTCTTCTCGCCGGCCACATCAACCCACACCTGGGTCTCTAGTCTCTCTGCCTCGGCGGGGTCGAGTTGGGAGGGATTCGAGGCACCGGTGAAGAAGGCAGCCTCAGATGCTACCTGAGTAAACTTGGCAGAGAACTTCTCCCGTCCCTCTCCCTCACACCAACACCTAGACATCAATTTTATTCACACCACGAGGTAGTGTCGCATCAATTGTATCACCGCTGTAATACTTTGGATGGAAACCCTTCTTCGTCATATCATTACTTAATTAGATGGATGATTCATTATTCCTTATTAATTGAAATGTAATTGCATCAACTTATATGTCATATAAACATTAGCTACAACAAGAATTAAAATCCTACAATCATAAATCAAAATCAGAACATTCCATGAAATCCTACACTTACAAATCAACATATATAATTGTACAACCAGTAAAAAACATATAATTATACAAATTAGATAACATATCATTACACACTTAACAAAATAAACAATTTTAAACAAATTAAAAAAATCAATAAAATAGAAACCTAGCAGTGCAGGTCCCTACTGATAGTGGTGGCTCCTCTACAGCGGTAGTAGCGGTGACAGTTCTAGGTGCGGCGAAAGTGTTCTAGTATACATGCAATGCATTGGTATCATCAAATGGTAGATAAAAAAATAAGAAAAAAATATACAGGTTAAGACACAAACCTGTTTGCTCCTCCGGTGGTGGAATTGGTGACGCGAATAGAGAGTGGGGGAGAGGAGACCCGTGCGCGTGTGAATGGAATGTGGGTGAGCTGGGAGAGGGATGCCAAGAAAGGAACAAGAGAAGGGGAGGTGGACGATGGTCCACGATGGTGGGGGGTGGTGGTCGCAGAAGGGGCCAGTGGCTGGTCGACGCAGAGGCAAAGATAGGAGAAAATTAGCGAAAGAAGAGAAAATGGAAAGTAAGGGGAGAGGGCTCTTCGGTGGTGATTTAATGAAGTTTTCCGATGACAATTTAAAATTACCGACGAAATTTTCCGTCAATAATTCAAAATTTTGAATTACCAACGGAAAACTTCCTCGGTAATGGAAAACTTTATTTCCGATGGACATTCCGTTGTGCGGTAATTTCATTCACGATTACCGAAGGAAAAGCCATTGGTATAGTCTCGCACCAAAAAATTCTCCTTCCCGCCACCAATTCCGAAGGGCTTACAGACAGAACGACCCTTGGTAACGTTATCGACGGACTTTCCGTCGGTAATTTTTAAAACTTTTGGTATCCATCTTTACCGATGACTAGATCCGTCAGTAATCTCTTAATTACTGACGAAATCCATGACCTTCAGTAAAAAAACAGTCGGTAAAACACATTTTTCTTATAGTTCTTAGCCAATTGGATCACGGTAGGTATGCCCAATCAATGGCTTTGCTAGGGTTTCTCTCTACGTGATCCCCTAGGGTTTGCATGCGCTACCATGGCCAAAGAACCGATTGTCCCATGGAGCTTTCTTGCTCATCACTCTCCCCCTCCTCTCCTTCGAATGCTCCTCATTCTTCTTTGAAGAAATCCTTCGTGCAGGCAGTTTCCAATTCTTTTGATGTTTCTCTTAGCCAATTGCCTAAGACTTGTATGAAAGGAAATAATTTAGCCATTAAGATTAATGAATCTGAGTACCTTGCAGGCGTTCATGAATGCAAGAACATCCTTCACGGTCGCCTTATACTCTCTAAAGGGGATCCTCCTCTAAAAGTGGATGACTTGCGTGCCAAGCTTCTCAAGATTTGGAAACCTAACAGCTCCTGGTCTGTTGTTTCTCTTGGAAGAGGTTTTTATGAATTCAACTTTTCCTACATGGAGGATCAGTGAAGGATTAGGTCTCTTGGCTCTTGTAATTTAAGCCCTGGAGTTCTAAGACTATCTTCATGGACTCCTGACTTCAACCCTAACTCTATCAGACAAACACTAGTGCAATAAGTGCTTTTTACGTCAGTTAAAATTGATTTTTACGTCGAATCATCGAGCGTAAATACGGTGGCGTTAATAGTTAATATTTTAACGTCAACTGACGTTAAATATAAAACTATTAACGTCAGTTATTTAACACAACTGACATTAATTTTTTAAAAATTAACGTCAGTTTTTTAAACAACTGACGTTAAACATAAAACTATTAACGTCAATTCTTTAAGACAAAGGACGTTAATTTTGTTAAAACTAACGTCAGTTGTTATAAAGAACTGACGTTAAAGGTTTAATTTTAACGTCACTTGTTTATTACAACTGACGATAATAGTGTACTGTATATTTTATAAAATACTATTAACGTCAGTTGTTTGATACAAATGACGTTAATAGTTTTTTTTTAAATTCAGTTTTAAAATATCACTCCCCTCAGCTATCCCTGCATTCAGTAAATATCCCAGTAAAACAGAATATCAACACATTACAGAATTGCAAAGGAAAAATGGAACAATGGGGGGACTTAAAACCAAAAACCATGTATATATATAAATAAATTTTAGTTCCAATGTCTAAAAAACAAAACTACCAATCTAAGGATATATATATACATGTTATTAATTAGTTTCTAAAGTCTAACAAAAAAACTATTTATCTAAGTATTGCGGAGGTATCTTGTCAATTCCTTTTTCAGCCGCATACTTGAATAAGAATTCAGTGAAGCACATCCTCAAGTCTCTTAACTCATCTTCTTGAATAGGCGATTGGTCGCTAAATGCCTACACACGTTCAAATAATAACAATAACATCAATGCAAGTCATCTTCAAAACTATAATATATAATTTAACAAGTTGTTTAAATATTACCTTAATCCATCCATCCGTAATAGATGCGGAGACTATGTTCAGCATATGAAGCATCACATAATAGCCACACGACCACCCGTCAATTTGAAATCGAGACTACCAACAAAATTAATTTCAACGTCAGTTGAATATACATATAAATTAGTAATTATAATATTAATTATTTGATAAATAAACTACCAAACCTTGAGGATGTTCCATACAGGATTTGCTTTAGCCTTAGAAGTCCTACTTCTCCCGTTGGCGCAACTTATGCTACTCGCCTTCAGCGCGCTATCATAAACAAATAATCATGTCGATCTATTAACAAATTCATATATCATGTGTGTAATAAACTAAAAACAACTGATATTAAAACTTAAATTAAATTTAAGATTAGTTACTTACTTATTTACAGCTTCCACCACCTTCGGTGGCGGATCTTGGTGGAGAGAGCACAAGAATATGACAGTATGTCTAGACGGGTGAAGTACCAACAATTGCCAATGGTCATTCATACAGTAGGGAGCCAGATATAATTCTTTCCTATTTTCTCCCCACAAGTTCCCTATGTATTTACTCAATGCATCGCCAGCAAAGAATTGGGGCAGAAGAACTGACGGATCTAAGAAGCCGTAAACTGATGCAACGCCCTTATCAAGCTGAAGACGATGGAGATACCTAAGATATGAAAAGGTGTGGATGTTAATTACATAATATATATATTGAAATTAAAATAAATTATTAAATGGAAAAATACCAAAAATAAATAAGTTATAAAATTAAAATTAACTTACGTGCACCGAGAGATCAAAACATTCTTTGTTCAACCAGACGTTATTTCTGCAGGCGTTCCCGAGATCGTCATCACAGAAGGTAAATATCCTCTGTGTTGATCTGGGCGTGCCACCCATCCATCGTGCTCCAATGGACATTCAAAAATCTCAAACGCATAATCCTCACCAAGTGAGAACAAACGAGTGATAGGTGACAGCGACACCGACGTCGACTTGGCCTTCAGTTTAGGAAAAATAAATTAGATAAGTTGTTGATAATTAAAAAAAACACAAGTAATTATTTGACTAAATTGGACATTAATAATGAATAAATACCTTTGTTAACATTTCGAGCTCACGTCGTTTGGAGTCCAACTCAAGATCACGCCTTTTCATTTCCAACTCATGCTCATGGCGCTGGACTTCCAACTCCCGCTCCCTAGCTGCCAACTCATCGTCCTCCACATGTGCCCTACTAAAACTCTCTTTTGTGCTCACATGTGAAGGGTTGGCATGCCCTGCGGTGTCCTGGGATGTACCGACGGAGGAAAGCTCTCTCGGCAAGCGCTGCTTGAATTTCGGGTTGGATATTAAGCCTTGCATCAGATGTGTTGTAATAGTGGGTTGGACATGAGGTCTTTGAGTAATGTCAGCCAAAATTGATGCTTCATTGACCACCCGCTTTCGTGAAGCAGACTTGCCATAATATTCTTTGATGGTCACGTTCCCAGGAACACCGAGAACCTGACCAGGATGGTCTTTCTTGCCTAGAGCAGTCATCAAGACGTCCCGCCGTCCAGAAGGGACGAATGCGCCCTGGGAGGATTGTGCTTTAAGATCCATCGACAATGAAAAAAAAATGAAAAAACGTGCAAGTGAAAAGTGCTGCAAATATCTATACAAATATGAATTGATGGTGTGCCCTCAGGCACCTCTCCTCTTTCAATCCTAGCAGAGTGCTCTTCCTGCTTCGTCCTCAGCCTATCCGCCATCATCTGCTCGATCCGAGTCTGGTACCCACCCTGAGACATGGTGTGGCGGTGGACGTTCTTCGCCTGACTCTGCCGACCCTTATTTGCCTTAGCCTATTCAAACAAAAACACATAATTAAATACAGTTAAATGATCTATAATAAGCATACAAAATTAACTTAATCAACCAACCTGAAATTCTCCATCCTGTCGACTCCTGACAAACATATCCCAAGTATCCTGATCAATCCAGGGATAATCCGAGAACATTTTATCAAGCCGCTTCTTCCCAGATACATAGTACCTGGTAAGATCATGCTTGAACCCATTCCAACGCTTTGATGCCATTTTCATACATTTATGATGATGATCCTCGTCATTTGGCACAGTCCAAGCTACCTACACATTAAATACATAACAACTGGATGGATTATAACTCGGATAATTATCTAATAATGTAAATCAAACGAATGTAAAGGTAAAATACCGTGATAGCCTCCCAAATCTGATCCTTAACGTTCTGTGGAACGTCATTCCAGTGGTTGTAGTTGATGCTTACGTGCTGCTTCGCTTGTAGAAACACCCACTTATTAAATTCTTTAGCACGGGGTCCCTGGGCATTTAGATTAGCATCGAAGGACACCTCAAGCTTCTGTCCGCTTTGCCTGTCCTTCTCTAGTTTCTTCAACGAGGTGGCTCCTCTACCCCGTTTCCTATGAGCCTGTGATGTCTGTATGGACAAAAAAAATGATAAAATAGAGGGTTGTAACATTATAAACTTACATTAAAAAGAAGGACTAAAGATAGTATATAACATGTAAACTTACACTAGAATCAGGCGTAGGCGTGATCGGGTCTCGCGAAACCCCCCACGGTGTCCTCCCGTGCATGTGGGCTATCCGACTGATCCATATGTATGCCTGTTCAGAAACAATATATATGTATTAACATAGGTTATAACTCAAAATAAATACAGAAGTATAAATAAAAATTACTAGATAGGTCCTGTAGATATACAAAACATCTATATATCCAATATAAGGACAATAAGGGAGATTGAAAACTATAGTTTTTGAAGATTGCCAAGCACTGGTCACGGCCTGGCTGTGATGTCCATCACGGCCGTAACGTGCCAACCGAACCCAGACCCTCATAGGCAGAACTGATCATGGCCTAGCCGTGATGAGCATCACGACCGTGACAGATCAACCAGCAGAGCAACATGCACTCAAAACCAAAAATAGAGACATTCCAAACAACTCAAACTCACGGTTTAAAGTTACAACTACTGAGACTACAGTTTCAACATACACTCAAAACCAAAAATAGAGACATTCCAAACAACTCAAACTCACAGTTTCAAGTTTCAACTACTGAGACTACAGTTTCAACCAGCAGAGCAACATGCATGCACTCAAAACCAAAAATAAAAAATGTGCCCTAAAGACTCACCAGAAATAGGCGCTCGCGTGGTGGTGGGGGGAAGCTCGAGTGGTGGCCAACGTTCGATGTGGTTACTGAGAGCAGAGGGATAAGGAGAGTTAGTGCGCGGGAAGGGGAAAGAGAGATGTCAAGTTTTTGCAAAGAATGAGCGGGAAAGACAGAGTTAGGGGTTAAGAGTGTACCTCATGGTGGTGACGAAGAAGCCCTCGCGGTGGTTGCGGTGGAGATGAGCTCGCGATTAGGGCAGAGTGAGAGCGAGAGTGAGGGTTGAGAGTGAGGGTTGAGCGTGATGAAAAGAGAAAAGAGACGTACAGAGAAGTGCAGAAGGAGCGCAGGTGTAAACGTTATAATTAAAATAAAACAACATTTTACGTCAGTTGTTAGTAAAACCTGACGTTAAAGGTCATATATTTAACGTCAGTTGTCTTAAGAAACTGATGTTAAAAACACTCACACTTCTTATGTCAGTTGTTAGTAAAAACTGACGTTAAATGTCATATATTTAACGTCAGTTGTATTAAGAAACTGACGTTAAAAACACTCACACTTCTTACGTCAGTTGTATTACACAACAGACGTTAAAAGTTTATTAGTTTCTGCAAAAACATTCATTCCTTTGACTACTGTGCTACTTACCCATTCACCTTGTACCTAATCCTCTTAATGAGCATTAAGTTTATAGATAAGTTTTCAAGAAAATCAGAATAGCTTAGTAACTTCATCCACTGCTCCTATAAATAGCTTCCTTCCATCCTTTTAATTTTTTCTGCTTCACAATATGGCTCTGCCATGGAGATTAACTTCATCACTCTTTCTTCCTATGCCTAGACTCAAAGATCTTTGTCTTAATGGTCAAACAATTTCTGAGGTTGTGTAAATCACATTACATGGATGGTAAGGTTGGGTGAATCAGGTAATGTGATACTCTCACTTTATTTCATCCCCGTCATCCCTTTCACTTTGCTTTGGAAGCAAGTGACTGTGGATTCAAGACGATGCATCAAGGAATTCCAGTGAAGAAGAAAGATGCAAAGATCCATTTCACTTTACTTTCGCTGCTAGTGATCGAGGATTTACTTTGCATCATGGAATTCAAGTGAGGGAGGTGATGCATCCATTGAAGTTTCGATGACAGGTCGAGAAGAAAATGATGTTGATGCAGAAACTTTTTTATATTTTAGGGCTATGTTGCAGAATTTTTTTATCTTTTAATCATGTAATTTTAACTTATGAATCGCTTCAATGACATACGATTTGATTATACATATAACTTGTTTTATGTTAAGTGTTTATTTATTTTAATTTGCACAAGAATTTGTTTACTAATTCAAGCTAATTAATAAAAATTAAAAATAAACTTGTATAAAAAAAAGGTTTAGAAATAAACTGCAGTACTATATGGAGTGATCTGCGTTAAGAGGGACAAGAGGGACATGAAAACCAATGAAATGAGTTTCATAATTATTTACGTCAGTTATTTATAGAACTGACGCAAATAGTGATTTAATATTTACAAACTGCCACGACCTCATTTTTAACGTCAACTTAATTTATGACTGCCAAGTTCCCGTATATTAATTACATTATTTCCAATATTCATTCTGCAAGTTTATAATATATAGGATTATTTACGTCAGCTATTTATTTAACTGAAGTAAAAATCAAACTTTTAACGCCAGTTGTCTAAAAAACTGACGTTAACAATAATTATTTTTTATTTTAAAAACACTTTTAACGTCAGTTTTTTTAAACAACTGACGTTAAAAGTGTATAGATATCTGCAAAAACATTCATTCCTTTGACTACTGTGCTACTTACCCATGCACCTTGTAACTTAATCCTCTTAATGAGCATTAAGTTTATAGATAAGTTTTCAAGAAAATCAGAATAGCTTAGTAACTTCATCCCCTGCTCCTATAAATAGCTTCCTTCCATCCTTTTAATTTTCGGCTTCACAATATGGCTCTGCCATGGAGATTAACTTCATCACTCTTTCTTCCTATTCCTAGACTCAAAGATCTTTGTCTTAATGGTCAAATAACTTCTGAGTTTGTTTAAATCACATTACATGGGTGATAAGTTTGTATAAACCACATTATGTGAGTTGCTCACCTTATCATCCTTCCGGAGAATCAGCTGCTGGAGGGCAAATCAGGTGCTCGGGCGTCACAGTTCCAAAACCTCAGCTTTGGCAGCAAATGACCGTCATGGACGTCTCTAGAACCACTGCCTTTGCTTGAAACAGATCTAGTGCACCTATTTTTGCCTCTCTTGAGCTCTCTCATGCCCCCCAGTTTTCTGAGGTCTTCGGAGTATAGTTTTCCCTTTGGCATATTTCATAAAACTCTCGGATGGGATGTAGCTTTAATGTTTAGGATTTTAAACCCTTTCAATGTAACTTTTTATAGGATTTTAAACCCTTTCAATCTTCACATATCGGTCGTATTACACTTCATGAATGAGATCCGGTTTGGGTTATTGATTCAACTTATACTTCGCACATATATTTTAGTTTTCAAAACAGAAACACAAAACATCAAAGCAATTCATGATAAACTGAAACTTTGAGGAAGGCAATGCGGAAAGGTACGTATACTAGATAAAAAATTATTAAAATAACCTTTAACGTCTGTTGATGTAAGGACTGACATTAAAAGTGAAGTGACTCACTTTTAACGTCAGTTCGATAAAGAACTGACGTTAAAATGTTCACTGTTAACGTCAGTTGTTTATTGAACTGACGTTAAAAGTCAGTCACTTCACTTTTAACGTCAGTTCAATAAACATCTGACATTAAAATTGAATTAATGAAGTCTGATATTTACAAAACTGCCACCGCCCCCTTTTTAACGTCTAGCTTTTGGTTAACTGACGTAAACCTTTACCGTCTAATGTATATTTTCCACTAGCACACGCTCAATGTTGGGTTAGGCTTCATGGACTGTCAAGGGAATATTGGAGGTCAAAGATCCTTTTCGAAATTGGTGGTGCTATTGGTATCCCAATTGCTCTTGATGAAGCAACAAT
The DNA here is from genome assembly GCA_030762895.1 of Sophora flavescens. Classification (NCBI taxonomy): domain Eukaryota; kingdom Viridiplantae; phylum Streptophyta; class Magnoliopsida; order Fabales; family Fabaceae; genus Sophora; species Sophora flavescens. The sequence continues at coordinate 118,619,174 of CM061063.1, forward strand.
GAAAAGGTCTTTTGGACACTTTGCTAGAATCTTGATTAAGATAAACCTTTCTAAAGAACTGAGAGATAGAATTATGGTGGAGAGGGAAAGTTTTGCATTCCTTGTTGATATTGAGTACGAAAGGCTTCCTTATTTCTGTTCCTCCTGTAAAGTTATTGGTCATGACATATCCAAATGCAAGAAGGTTCAATCTGATGATAAAACAGTGAAAGAATTGGAGGTGGTGCACAAAGAAAATTGTAAGAAATCTATGCAGTATGTCCCCAAAGTTTCAAAAGTTGGTCCTGCTGAAAATAATCAAATTGTTAAGCCTGCCGATAAATGGAAAACAATTGTGGTTGATGATTCTCCAGATCAGGCACATAACAAAAATCCAATTGTTAAGTCTACTTTGGATAAAGGGAAAGCAGTGGTGATTGATGATTCCCCTCAGGTGAACAAAGGTAAATCTCTTCATGATGCAGGCACCAGCAACTCAAAGTTACTTTTGGTTGAGATTGAAGTTAATCCAAGGGCTATTCTTGGAGTTAATAATGTCCCTCACAACGATCCAGCAGCCCAGACTTATATTAATCCTCTTTTGGGATTTGTTAACCATATCAATAGCTCTTTGGAGATTCATACTCCTGTTGCTTCTCCTGTTCATGGTGTGGTGGTCAATTCAGAAGAGCCCCCTTAGTCCCCAGATAAGGATGATGGAATCTCTTCATCTAATTCAGAAGACACCTTTGTGGTAGAATCTCCTTATATGCACTCTCATATTCCAGGTAATTCAGATTCTGCAGTTCAAAATAATGATGTATTTTTTGATAACATTATTCTCCAAAAAGTCACAACTAATGTTAACTCTGATAGCACAATTAGAAATCAGGTGGTTGCCTTTGATTTGAGAATTGTCAGTCCTCTTTGGAGTGAAAGAGAGGATGAAGAGGCTCTGGATGAAGAAGAGAATATTCCCACCCCTATAGCTGATCCTAGTAAATACTTGGCAGACAATGGAATCAATACAGACAGTCAGGATGGAGCAGAATTTTCTCCAGCTCTATCCAAGTCTAAAAAGAAAAAGCTCCGACAAAGAGCTGCTAAGGTGCTCAGCAGGAAAAAAATACCTGAAAGAGGGGTGGTCCACAACAATTTGCTTAATAAAGATCTTGTTTTGGAATTGTAGAGGGTTTGGTAACCCCAATACTAAGTTAGTCTTTAAGAATCTTTGTGCATCTAATAGGCCTGATTATGTTTTCATCTCTGAGCCTTGGATTGATATTGCTGATGTCTCAGTCTCATTTTGGAGACATTTGAATTTGAAGGTGTTCATCACAAATGATAGAGGGAACCATTTCCCTAATATATGGGGTCTTTGCAGCATTCACTTGAACCCCACTATTCTTTCTTCATCCTCACAGCAATGTTCTTTTTATTCTAATGTTAATGGTCAGGACCTCTTTGTGGCTGCCATATATGCAAGTACTTCTTATCTTTTAAGAAGATCTTTATGGAATGAGCTTATAGCTTTGAAAGACAATAATCTTGGTCCATGGTGTATGCTTGGTGATTTTAATTGTGTTCTAGGATGTCATGAAGTTAGAAGCTCTTCTCTGCCTCTCCAATCTGCTTGCAATGATTTCAGAAATTTTTCTGATATTTGGAAGCTTATTCACCTGCCTACAAGAGGTGCTAGTTACACTTGGAGCAATAAAAGAAGAGGTGTTGCTCTTACTGAGAAAAGACTGGATCGAAGCATCTGCAATGAGGCTTGGTTGGACTTTTGGAACTCCACTTCATGTTGTACTTTGGTAAGAAGCCAATCTGATCACTTTCCTATCTTATTGAACTGTTCTAAGTCTTCTCAGTCTTTCCAATCTTCTTTCAAATTCCACAAAATGTGGATTGGCCACCCTAACTTCTATAGGCTTATTGAGTATGTGTGGAAGTCTCCTGTGCATGGCTGCCCCATGTTTGTTCTCTCCCAAAAGCTCAAAAATCTAAAATCTGAGTTGAAAAGTTGGAATAAGTTAGTTTTTGGCAATGTTCATCTTAGAGTGGAAAAGGCTTTGTCTTCTGTAGATATTGTGCAGCAACAAATTAACTCTAATGGTGCCACTGAAGGCCTTTTGGAGCAGGGGGCCTTAGCTCAATCAGAGCTTCAACAGGCTTTAAACTATGAGGAGGAGTATTGGAGAGAGAAGTCCAGAATAATTTGGCACTGTCAAGGAAACAGGAATACAGCCTTTTTCCATAGAATCACCAAATCTAGGTATACTTCAAAGACTATGAGTATGCTCAAGCAGGGAGCTGTTATTATTAAAGATCCTAATGCTATTGCCCAGTATGTTATTGATTATTTCTCAAACTTGTATGCTGTTGGGAATGAATGTCAGCCTAGTGACCTTATCAGTAGAGTTATCCCTCCATCTGTTTTAGTTGAGGACAATTCTGCTCTTACTATGTTGCCCTCCAATGAGGAAATCATAAGTGCAGTCTTTGCTATGAACAATGAGGGTGCCCCAAGCCCTGATAGGTTTGGTGGCAGTTTTTACCAAACCTTTTGGGACATAATTGGCGTGGATGTCTGTAAATCAATATGCCAATTCTTTGAGAAGAACTGGCTACTTCCAAATATGAATTCTAATCTTGTGGTTCTGGTTCCTAAAGAAGATTTCAGACCTATTGCTCTAGCTAATTTTCAATTCAATATCATTACAAAGGTCCTAGCGGGTAGGTTAGCCTCTATTGCTCCTAAAATTATATCTCATCAACAGAGAGGTTTTGTGAAAAGCAGGAATATCAATGATTGTATCTGTGTTGCTTCTGAAGTAACCAATCTGCTAGATCACAAGGTCTTTGGTGGTAATCTAGCTTTGAAGCTTGACATCAGAAAAGCCTTTGACACACTGGACTAGTCTTTCTCATTTCTGTGTTGAAGTCATTTGGTTTTAATAGAACTTTGTGACTGGATTCTAACCATCCTTCATTCTGCCAAGCTCTATTTTTTGATAAATGGCAAATCACAAGGTTTCTTTGCTTGCAAGAGAGGAGTTAGGCAGGGAGACCCTCTCTCCCCCTTACTTTTTTGTTTGGCCGAGGAGGTTGTAAGCAGGGGAATATCCATGTTAATGGACTCTGGTCTGCTCCACACTGTTTCTGGTCCCAGAAGTATATCCTCCCCATGTCATGTCCTCTATGCTGATGATGTTTTGGTTTTATGTAAAGGGAATTAAAGAGGTATGGAGGCTTTAATGGAGCTATTCAAAGAGTATGGTCTAGCCTTAGGCCAATTGCTTAGCTTGAATAAGTGTAAATTTTATTCTGGCAGTCTTTCTGCTGCCAAAGCTTCTAGAATTTCTATCATTCTTGGCTTTTCAGCAGGCTCTCTCCCTTTCAATTACCTTGGGGTCCCCATCTTCAAAGGAAAGCCTAGAAAAATCCATTTCAAGACCTTGGCTGATAAAATCATCTCTAAAATGGCCTCCTGGAAGGGAACAATCCTCTCCATTACGGGTAGAGTAGAGCTTTTAAAATCTGTTATCAACAGTATGCTCATTTACAACTTTCATGCCTATAGCTGGCCTAGCTCTCTTCTTAAGGAACTGGACAAGCACATCAGAAACTTTATTTGGTCTAGGGACCCATCTGCTAAGAAAATTTGTACTGTCTCTTGGCAGAAGATTTATAGCCCTGTTTCTGAGGGAGGCCTTGGAATTAAGTCCCTAAAGACTCTCAACGCAGCTGCTATGCTTAAGCTATCCTTTGATCTCTTGGCATCAAGCAAGGAATGCTCAGTTTTTCTCCGAAGCAGGTTTTTCTATGATAATAGACAGGCGGTTAGTTATGTCAAATCATCCCTGTGGCCAGGTATTAGGCCTCATATCCAAATGGTGCTAAGCAACTCTGTCTGGCTGCTTGGAGATGGCTCTACTATTAACTTTTGGCTTGACAAATGGCTATCCCATCCTGTGGTTGATTTTCTCCAAATTCCAGTCAACATGCACCAGTCCCTTAGAGCTTCAGTTTCTGATTTTATCAGTGACAAACTGGAATATACCTACAGTATTGCTTAGCAAATGCCCTCAACTTAGCCATGAGACATCTCAGCTAGTAATTCCATCTTTTAATTCTCCTGATCAGTTGATTTGGTAAGGCTCCTCCTCGGGTGAGCTTTCTTTCAAAGATGCTCTTCTCTTCTTCCAGCCATCTCAACCTCCTTGCACTTGGTCCAAGCTGATATGGAACAATGCCATTCCACCATCCAAATCCTTTGTCACTTGGAGACTAATTGAGAACAGAATCCCTTCTAAAGACCAGTTACAAAAAAGAGGTTGTACTATGGTATCAATTTGCAGCCTGTGCTATTCAAATGCAGAGTCTTCTGATCATCTCTTCTTCAATTGCCCCTATGCCAAGCAGATTTGGCAATGGTTCAGCACAACTTTTAGCCTACAGGTGGACACTTTTTCCATTTTTTCTGTTCTTTCAATCTGCAGCAAGCCATGGAGCCTTCAATTAAAAGACATAATCCTAGCAGCCATTATTAACATCATTTGGATTATTTGGTTCTCTAGAAACAAAAGGAAATTTGATGATAGAATGGTTTCGGTCAGAGCTGCCATCAGCATAGCAAAGGCCTCTATTGCTCTTTCTGAAAATCTCTCGAAAAATACAATGTTCATTTCTGCTGAGGAGAGTAATATTCTTCAGTTTTTTGGTGTCAAAGGCCACCCGACTAAATCTCCCTCTATGCTACGGGTTGACTGGCTCCCTCCTAGGTGTGGTTGGATCAAGGTCAACACAGATAGTGCATCTAAAGGTTCTCTTGGCCTAGCTGGTGGTGGGGCTATTTTCAGGGATAGGAGTGGTGTAGTGTTAGGTTGCTTTGCTGAATTCTATGGCTTTTTAGACTCTTTCTCAGCGGAATTATCTGCTGCTATGTTTGCCATTTGCTTGGCATTTGAGAGGGGCTGGACTAGGCTTTGGTTGGAGTGTGACTCCCAATTGGTGGTTCAAGCTTCTTTCAATCCTTCAATTGTTCCTTGGAATCTTAGAAATAACTGGAGAAATTGTATAGAGATGTACTCCAAAATTGAGTTCAGAATTTCGCATGTTCTTAGGGAGGCTAATCATTGTGCGGACAAATTAGCCTCCTTTGGAGTATCCTCAAAGAAGTACACTTGGTGGAACTTGATCCCAACTTTTATTAGGCTAGGCTTCTTTTGTAATAGATGGGGTCTTCCTAATTTCAGATTTAAATAGCTTGTCTTTTCTTGCATGGGTTTGGTTTATGCCCCCATGTTTTCTTGTTTTGCTTATTTTTCTTTAATAAATTTCGGGTATGCTGCAGATGATTGATAGTGGTTTTGGTGCCAACCTAGTTGGGATGATTTTCACTACAGTGATGCCTATGCATTCCTCTCTTTGTTGCTAAAAAAAAATTGGATCACGGTAGAAATATATTTTAATAACAAATGAGCTGAGCTATATAGCCCAATTGACACTGGTCCAAGTCTTTAAGATTTGTGTAACCCCCCCCCCCCCCCTCGGGCATTACTTCATAAACACGTGCAGAAATAAATTAAAACGGAATTTGCTGGTTCCTTTCGGAAAATAATGTCTTCTAGTTACTTATTCTTATTTAAAAATGGTGATAAATTTCTTTCTTTCTTTCCTTTTATCTTTTCCATACAACAAACATCTTAAATATATATATACATATATACATATACATATACATATACATATACATATACATATACATATATATATATATATATATATATATATATATATATATATATATATATAACATCAAGATTTAGAACCTTTACACAAAACAAGTCATTTTCCCAAAGTCATAACATAAGAAAATAAAGACGTAATTATAACGTAGCGGTAGTCTGAAATCACAACTCAAAAGAACGACCCTCAATAGCCCAACATTCAGACAAACAAAGTACCACTACCTCACAAGATACCAAAAGTCCTACAGCTGGTCAATACTAGTAATCATGGTTGGGAAGACCACCCTGGTTTTCACTTCCTATCGAGATATCCGGTGAGGATACCTCTACTTCTGGAACTATGGAAGTATCAGAACATAACAGTTCCCGATCTACAAGAAAACCGATAAATAACCCTCAATGGTACGTGATGTAGGTCCTGAATTGTTACCCTCAATGGTACAAACTGGTTCTGTGTAAGTCGCACTCCTAGCTCCCGTATTGATCACCCAAGCCTCACCATCGTTGGTATCAATATACGCACACACAGTAGAGGAAACAACAAACAAATGTGCAAGGGTGAGATACCAATATATGAGTTTTGATAAGATAACCACATGCGCGAAACACAAAACATCATATACTTGATATTCTCAACATATGGATAATTATCCAAACAGCATAATAATTTTGTCAATGGGATTCATACCCAACAGTCATCGCGATTTTCTAAAAACGCATGACACTTCAATATTCAAGCTCTAATTAGATATCTAATGTCCGGAGATCCCACAATTTTCTGTTTCGTTTTGAGCAGATCAGGCTCTTTTCATGGATCATTGTAAAAACAAAATAAAATAATGTCCAATGAACATATGACACATTGGTCAACACTCAGTCCACCATGATTATTGCTAAAAAATGTAACACATTGGCCCACTCAGGACACAACAGTTACTTCGATAAATGGAATTTATTGTCCATAACACATTGGCCCACTCAGGACACATTGGTCATCGCATTAAATGGAAACATAGTCCATTAAAGATACATTGGCCCACTCAGGACTCAATGATTTATACTTCAACACAAGGCACGTCTGCCAACTAATGCATGAGAAAACTTTCATTCTCGTTTCGTTTTCTTTTTTGTCATATTCTTCCCTTGTCGAAGCTCAAAGCTCACGACCATGCTTAATTTTATATTTAAGACTTTTCCACTTTAAGCAAACATAGGACACATCAGTCCAAGTGTTTTAAACTCAACACAGAACATATTAGTTAGAGTGCTCAATCGCAAAGCCCTAAACTGATGCACCAGTTTTAGGGTCACGGATATGATATTCACATTCCTCATACCAATTTTTAGGACACTCAGTCCACAAAAAACTTTTACAGGACACTCAGTCCACTAACACAGATCCATGATCTATGTGTCAACAGAACACTAGAGTTCCGACGTCTCAGTTACTAAGTTCATTTTTCCCTTTTAAAACATTTCACTCAGTGAAACAACAAATACAAAACCAAACCTCCGAAAACTTATCCGAGTTTCACGGAATTATTTTCACTGAATAAAACTCCTTTACAAAAAATCTTTTCTATTAAAAACGTTTATAAAACGTAAAATCGTAGACAAATTCCTTTTCTTCTCAATTTCTTCATTATTGAAAATCGTTCTCATAAAAACATCAACTTTTTAAAAGTCCTTTTTCGAATAAATTTATAACAAAATAAAAACTGTTTAACCAAAACTTATACCGTAAAAATCCTTTCATGACTCAAAATGACTTTTCTATCGTAAATAATTATCCTGACGTCAATATTTCATTTTTTTAATAACTTAAGTACTTTAAATATCATTTTATAATAAAATTGAATTTATTTTGGAAAAACTAACGCCTCTGAAATTTTTTCACAGTTTCGCCCTTACTGTCACTTATTGACTCATTTTCCACCGAAAATATTATTAAAATAATATTTTTCCACTTTTCCTCAAATTTCCACTATTTAATCACTTTGATTAAATATTTAAGCTTATCAAGCTTTTATCCCCAAATTAATTCAAACACTGACCACTGTCAGGTTTCTCAATCCATCACTCAACGGCAGATAATTTCATCACAACACAATATATCATACATCACAATTATTTCATGCATCATAATTATAACTCAACAATTCAGTTATAATCATGCAAATCAAGTATCACATCCAAAACACTTAGCAAATCAAACAACAAATAATTTTAAATCACAGGAAAACCACAACGGACAAATTACAGACAACTCTAAGATAGCATATGACTATCTTAAACTCCTCAGGTAAACTCCCCTTACCTCTTGAAGATTCAAGTTTTGGTTTCACGAACGATTTTCCGATTTGGATCTGGTTTCCTTCGTACAGCTCAGATCAACTAAACACATATTGATCCTTCACACAAATCATAACCAAAAATTAACAAAATCAAACAAAACTTGTTTAGCTCATGAGGGTTACGGTTCGGCCTTCACTAGATCATTAGGCTAGGGATGTTAAAAATTTTCTAACCCATGGATTTATGATCCTTAAAGATGATGAAAACAAAATCAATGATCATGAACCAAGAACATTGAACAAAACTCATCTAACTCAATGAGTAAGGGTTTCGGCCTTGACCCTAAATTTGAGTTAAAAATTTCACTTGATTTCCATCTCTTGGATTCAATAAACATGGATAGCATAAGGATGGAATCAAGTGTCACAAGACAAAAAAATTGAATCAAAATCCACCCAACCAACTAAGTTAGGGTTTTGATCCTCTTGAAAAAAATGAGACTAGGATTTGATTTGGTTTTCTTAATCAGTTGGTTTCAATGCCCGTAATTATTTAAGAGATGAAATTATGTATCTTTTAACAAACTTTGAAGCAAAAACCCATTTGTACCCAAAATTAGGGTTTTCGGCCATGCATAAAAGAATAGGGAGAAAATTTCTTTTGGGTTCATGCTTCTAGATTATGAATATAAGCATCAAGATGAGATAATATCAATTGGTTTAAATCAAATGGATTTTTCTATGATTTTCTAGAAAATTTTGAAAATTGCTTCATGAAAATGAAAGTTCACGATTCATGGCTTGAAATCATGAAATGAATGAAGAAGAAAACTTGATTGATCATGGAGATAAGATATTACCTCTTGATGATGAGAGAAAATGATGAAGATGATCAAGTTCTTCACAAAAAAAAAAAAACTAAGTATTCTTGAGAGAAAATGAGAGAAAAGTGATGAGGAAGATGAAGATTTTGAGCTGTTTTGATAATTTGGGCACATCTACCAATCTACTTATCCGTTTTTTATGATCTTTAGCTTGTTGGAAAGACGATATGAAGAGGAACAACTTTCATGTAGAAAGTTTTCTGAGTTTAAGAATAGAAGAGGGCCAAATATTTGGTATGATTTCGGTGAGTCTGAGTATCAATGAAGTTCTTATGTTGTTCTTAGAGTTCTTAAGAGAAAATGGTGTTTTTGGATGAAGAAGAACACACAAAATGATGGAAAACTGCCTAAGTGTAGTGTTAAGTGAAGGGAGCCATGTAGGGGAGGATATTTTGGGCCAAAAATTGTAATGACAAAGCTTGTAATAACCATGGTAATCTAGGGGCATTTTGGACATTTCACACCCAAAGTAATCATTACAATTGAGTGGTCATGGTTGAAGGAGACGTGACTGCGTTTTGGACCACATAAAGGATGAAGAAGCAAATTTGAACTTGTCTTGCCTTAAGCATGGTTAATTTTTAACTAAGGTAGGTTGGTTTAAGGTTAAGGGCATTTTGGTCTTTTCACTTAAACGACATGATTGCTTGCATTTAATGTTTCATAAATGCTTGGTGAGTCATGGTGGTGACTCACTCCATGGCTCAGTTCCTCCCGTGTCCGGTTCTATCTCTGCACATCCATTCTCGACTCCGTCGATTTCCCGACTAAGGTTTTACGTCCGAATAAGCATAATAACTTATTTATTTTACAAATTTTCAAAATAACTCATATTGTTGGAAATAGGATATAAAATCTAACCATTTCATTCACGAGTCACAATTAGGTTTTCTGAGCAGTAAACTTTTACTGTCAGTGAAAATGCAGACCGGGTTCCGTATGAATTTTTAACCCAAAATTTCACCGTAACATTATAAAAATAAGTACAACATGAAATGACATTGGTTTGTACAAAATCATTTTCTAAGTCTCGGATAAAAATATAAACATATATATTTATTACTGATATAAGAAAGCAGTGAAAAATCGGGGTGCTACAATTTGGGTGTGATATTGGCGTTGGAGGTTTAATACTTCAACAATCAAGATGTTGTCCTCTCCTACACAAGTAACAAAATTTTCAAAAAATATATTTTAATTTCTTTAATTCTTATACACACACAATTTGGATGCAAAAATATTAGAATAAAAATTTTCTTTCATCAAAATACATTCTCTTCCTTATCATTTTCCATACTGCACACTTTCTTTTCAAACTTTGGAAAGTCCACACTTCCCGAACAGACTTCCCTTCTTGCACATTTTTTTTTTCTATCAGGGAAGGCGATTAGAGCAGAATCGATTTCTCTTCATCAATTTTTTTTAATCAAATTTTATTAATAGAAAGAAAGGTACGAGAAGGGAAGTTGATTCAGAGGTGTTGACTTCCCATAGGATGGAAAAAATGTGTAGTTTAAAAAAATAATGAGAGAAAGTATGTATTTTGATAATAAAAAAAAAGTATGATTATTTTTATATTTTTACCCAATTTAGACATCATTCTAATGGCGGCTCTTTTTTTCTTTTAAGTATGGTAGAGTTTCTCAAGCATTTTATTGGCTATTGGTTATATTTGATATAACTTAAACATTTATTTTATAAAATTAGCATTCAAGATTTTAAATTGGGATCATAATCGCAGTTATATTTTCCATCATTATGGATAATCACAGAAAATATGACATGTGTGATCACAATATGATTTCAGGGACTTCAAAAACTATAATATTACAAACTGAATTGCGTTTCGGACCTCATTTTAATAACTTTTTAGCATCTAGTAAATATTTGACATCCTAGTGTACCATACGCATAAAGATACCATAACAACTGCCATTCAATGGGTTTCGAAACCTTAAGCCACTCCCCTTCTTTTCTAACAACCGATTTTAATATTTTCAATAAAACAAATTGATTATGACAGGCCTCAAATATCTAAGGTAACAGATATAAACGACAGTTTTAATAGTTAAAGTTCAAATTAATTAGAAAAGGTTCCTCTATAATACAAATGTGTTTTAAGTTTCCTAGTGTGGTTCTTATTAGGATCTCTAATATCTCAAATATCATTTGGATATAATATAGATCCAAAACGAAAAGAACTAAAGACAAGAAACGAGTTCAATACTAATGATCAGTTCTTATACACATACTAAACTCGTGCTTGTTTGATACAAATAGGATATAGCATGCTGTTGACTCTTGCTCTTATAGACTTACACCCCATTTTTTTCGTTGTATTATATCTTATCTAACAGAAATTATACAAGAAGAAATTTTGTTTTTCATTTTGCTTTTCAAAGGAAAGCTTTTTTGGTTTCTTTAATTTTCGTACCTTCAAAAGCTGAGATAACTGAACAAGAAGGAGTTCTACTGACCCACTTTTATTCTAATGGTTGGTCATAGACTCATTGGTTACACATACACCATAGCGAATATCACCATTCACCAAACTTGTTCTTGATCCACTTGAAGCTGTTACGTACACTTGATTTGATCTTCCCTTCAACTGTGAGCACGTTATATGACTTGATTCTCTTCTTCCTCTTAAGCTCTGGATCATTTGATGTACAAAACCCAGTTCCCTTCTGGCATGGCCCATTAAAATTGTATGAGTTTGATCGTTCTCTGAACCCAAATTCAGAGTAAGAGCAGGAGTATTCAGGGTATGACTTGCTTTTCTCCATGAACAAAGAAACCCTCTCTTTGGTCTTTCACTGCATGAAACAGGAAATATATATGAGCAAAAATGGGACAAGCTGGTTATGGGTTTTTAGAGGAAGGGCCACATCATGATCCAGTGTGGTGGCACCCATGTGTGATGTTGGATACCTGCTGTTTAGGGTTGTGGGAATCATGATTCATGAGGGTTATTGGCAGTGATTTATTGCGAGGTAGGGCCTACATGTAGGAGAAGATGCCACCATCTACTATAGTGAATTAGTAATGACACAAAATGGATTCACATGGTCAAGGAGTGGGCCCACCCTTTCTAGTGGAGGGACCAAGTTGGTTGCTTTGAAGGCGCTTGGAAGCTTTAATACTTGCACATTTAAGTTGTGTATGGTCAATGGAAATTTCTAGTAACCCATGCAAACCATTTCTTTATGAAAAGCAAAATGGAGTGATCTCCCACTCAATGTCAAACTTGGTGGCTCATTGGTTGCTATATATGTGGGCCTTGGATTTTCAATTGTTCATGTGCATCAAATGCTGAAAAGATTACTCTTTTTTTTTTTTTTGGAAAAGGCAAAAAGTATATTAAATAGGGTATAAGGTGTACTTAAAACTCATACAAAAGATCAATAGGGCCACAAATTAAAGTACAAAGAACAGGGGCAGTAACAGGACTCCCCCACAACTTCAATATACTTTATAAGATCTATGCATTAGTCAGAAAGAGAAAAAGAATGTTCTTGAAGATGGTTTACTGCTGAAAAGATTACATTGATCTCTCTCGTTTGAGATATACAAAAAATATACTATATAATATGATTTACCAAATATGATTGGCCAAATTCATATAATTATGAGTAAGTAGTAAAAATGGGACAAAAACAAATTCCAATTCGGTATTTCTTATCAAAACTCAAGAGTGCTTGAATGAGACGACACATATATCTTCTAGCTTAATCAGTGGTCTCGAGTTCGAATCCTAACCTTAAGAATGCAGCAATATTAAAAATTCTTAAGTGAAAGTTTTGTCGCCCTTGTAGTGTTATACAGTTTGAGAGATTAGGCACCGCAGTTATGCACAGAGAATACCATTGGGAACAAAAAAAATTCTTATCAAATGTTTGATGAAATGAATATCATAAATCCCTTTCTTTGGAAACTTCCATGTATATCTAACACCTCATAACAAATTTTATCTGGCGCAGGACATTGTTTTCTTGGGAGGAGGAGTGTCTTGTTAACTTATTGCAAGTGATGCGACAAATGTTTGGTGCAACAAGATAATCAAGATTCCTGGACTTGGCTGGGTGATACCTCGTCTATACTCAGAAAATTCTGCATATAGGTTGATCAGTCAGGCTAGTCCTTCGACTGATACAAACTTCTACAAATCTCTATGGGATAACAAAGAACCACTCAGAGTTGTTGCATTCTCCTGGAAGGCTTCTTTGAATAGGATTCCTACAACTGCTAATTAACCTACAGAAAATGGGATTTCAAGTGGATCCAAACAATTTACCTACCTCTGAAACACCTTGATGTTATTCTTGGAATGGACTGGTTATCTTCCAACCACGTATTTCCGAATTACTTTGATAAAATCATAGTTTTTGGAACTCCAGTAGAGTCTAAGGATCCTAACTTTCTCTCTGCCAACCAAGTTAAGGCTTCAACGAATGAAGGAGCCCAATTGTACATGATGCTATCTTCCCTGGAAGTCGAGGGCCTTCCTGATGTCGACAGCGTGCCTGTTGTACGAGAATTTCCTGAAGTGTTCTCGAGGGATGTTTACGAACTACCCCCAGAAAGATATGTGGAGTTTGCCATAGACTTTGTGCCTGACACTGGGCATACATCCATAGCACCCTATAGAATGCCTCCTCTAGAGCTAGCTAAGTTGAAGGAACAGTTAGAGGATCTGATGCATAAGCAGTTCATCAGGCCTAGCGTATGGGGAGCGCCGATGTTGTTGGTGAAGAAGAAGGATGGCAGTATGAGGTTGTGTGTCGACTATCGACAACTCAACAAAGTGACCGTTAAGAATAGTTATCCGCTCCCTAGGATTGATGATCTTATGGATCAGTTGATCGGGGCTTGTGTTTTCTCGAAGATAGATTTGAGGTCAGGATACCATCAGATTCGGGTTAAGTCTGAGGACATCCCGAAGACAGCGTTTAGGACGCGATATGGTCACTATGAGTATTTAGTTATGCCCTTTGGTGTGACTAATGCTCCAGCTGTGTTCATGGATTACATGAACAAGACCTTTCACCCCTACTTGGATAAGTTTGTGGTGGTTTTCATAAATGACAACTTAGTGTACTCCAAGACTAAGGAGGAACATGAGGAGCACTTGAGGGTTGTTTTGCAGACCCTTAAGGAGAAGCAGTTGTACGCTAAGTTTTCTAAGTGCGGGTTTTGGTTAGAGGAAGTGAGTTTCTTAGGTCACGTGATCACTAAAGGTGGAATAGCCGTAGACTCGACTAAAGTAGAGACGGTGCTCCAGTGGGAAGTGCCAAAGTCAGTGACCGAGGTTAGAAGTTTCTTGGGTTTAGCAGGGTACTATAGGAGGTTTATAGAAGACTTTTCTAAGTTAGCTTATATAAAATCACATCTTCTTCTGCATTTGGATATTTTATGGTTCAGAAAACATAATTTTGGCTGGGAGTACCCGTGGTTTGCTGTTATTTGGTCAATTTGGTTACACAGGAATGAAATTATATTCTCGGTCACTTCCCTGAATTTTGTTGTGGTCTTTGATCTAATTATAATTAGAGCATGGAATCGGTGTGCTAATTTGGTGAGGGTCAACTATTTCTCCTACTCGAATAGGTGTTCAAAACCAGTGTCCTGTTTGGAGTACTGCCAAAGGTGTTTAGCCAATGGCTCTGCCTCTGGTATGCTTCTGCGAGGCTGGTTCATTGGTGTTGCTGTCTTGTTTGTTGCATATCAGGTTTTGGTGGTTGCTTTGTTTTGTCAGGTGTTGTTGTAGTAGGCCAATCATTTTTTCTTTTTTGCTACTGTTTTGCTCTGGATTGTTATTGCAGGCCTCCGAGTTTGATTACCTTGAGGTTGTCCCTAGCTACTGTCACATGATTATGTGTTTATCACAGGTTATGTCTTTGGTGGATCTCAGACACATTCTAGTCGTTCTGTTGGATATAGGGGAAAATGGTCTTAGTGTTTGGCTCAAGGGTTGAGGATTATTTGGTACTATATGTAAATGGTTAGGTGCCATATAGTTTTTTGGTTTTCAGCTTTAGTGGTTATTCTTGGCTTTTTTTACTTATGTAGTGCAATTTGGTTGCACAATTACGTGATTGGTGTACTTTTTAAAATATTTACACAAGTAGAGTAAGTCGTATCTGGTGGTAACGACATCAGATATAAAAGCCGTATGCTCCATTCATGATTCATTTTTATATTCATAAAATAAAATAAAAAATAAGGGAGTCGTATACCTCACATACGACTTATATATATATATATATATATATATATATATATATATATATATATATATATATATATATATGTCCTTGTACGTCGTATGTAACTAATACAACTTCAAATTTATTTTTATTCTTTTTGAAAAATGGCCAAGTCATATGCTCTACAAATGACTCCATTAAAAATAATATTTTTTTAAGTAATTATGGGCAAGTCGTATGTAAGGTATATGACTTGAACTAAACCCTAACTAACCACATGCAAGGCGTTACATATACGACTTCTTCATGGAACGCATAATACAAAGCTATTATACATATGAAATTCTAAACATAATATGATAAAATTTTAAACATAATTAAAGATAATAATAGATCACACAAAATTATTATACAAAATATGATAAAATAAAATCAAGTAGTTGTGAGATTAGTGGCGGGATGATGTCCCACAATGAGGTCTCCTTCTATGACGTGGTGGCAAAACTCTTCGAGGTTGTTCTACCGGTTGTTCCCTTTGTTGTGTTCGCCCGCCTCTTGTTGTTGGGAGTCTTTGTGTTAACGATGTGGGTTCTTCGTTGATATCATTACCATTACCATCATCATGGATATGTTCGTCAGCACCATCATTGTTATCGTCATCATTTGTTTCTCTTAATTCACTCTAGGACGATAGTCTGTTTGATGGTATGCAGACGGTGGTGTACCATAAGTGGCGGCAAACATTGATGAACTTGATTCAAAAACATTTGAACTCGAAGGATAATGGAAAAAAATTAGGGCAGATATCCAGAGAAACCTTGTGATTGTGGTGAAGGTGATTCATGTTGTGCCTGCGGTAGAGGAGATTCGGCGGGGACTGTAAAGTGATGACTCGGTTCAGCTTCCTCATAGAATATAAATGATCGAATCGAACATAATAATGAAATCTGGAAACAAAGAACATAAATGTATCAGATTAATGTGGAAAAAATGACTTGATACTAATTGTAAGAAGAGTTTAGTAAACTTACCGTACCACCAGATAACAAACCTTCACGCGAAATATACCTTCGAGTTCAAGGTATATATCATTCCATATATGCCAAGTTTCCTTGTAGAAGACCATCGTTATGAGTACCCTGAAGTAGTCATTGATGTTGATCGTTCCACACGTCAGTCCACTTTCTGTGTCGGTCGGGCCAATAAACTTCTGTTTTTCCCCGCATATCAATTTTGTGAAGTTTGTAAAAGTAAGGAGGGTCACACATAATGGACTGGTGTAATCCAAACTGGTGCGCATTACCCTATATACTGGATGCCACTCCACAATGGCATAACATATCAAGGAGACCACCGCAAACACTACCAAGGAGACATTAACAATAATCAATCGCCTTATTTCTGGTTGATCGTAGGCGTCAATATAAACTGCATCACATGGCTCATATGATATTAATAAGTATAAAAATATTATTTATAATTTAGAAGTATACTCGAAGGTATTAGTGCATTAAATTTTTTTACCTCATCAACTCGCAATAGATCGAACATGCTTCTTATGATATTAATTGCATGGCTAGGGATGTTGGTTGTTTGAATAGGAAAAATCCACCTATGCGCAAGTGGGAATCCAAGTCCTTGAGATGCCTCTGCGTTAGATAGGCAATGTATACGCAGTGCAATGCTTGGAATCCGATCCCAAGCCGAGGATTGGAGGAGTAACAAGCACCCACCAATCTCAACTTGATCGGGCTTAGTTGCCCGATCCAACCCTCAAAATAAACATGCCAGAACAGCTGCACCCTATCTATAACAATTCCCTATAGTTGACAAATCCTCCAACAAAAGCAGGTACATCAAGTGAACGCGAGAAATTGATGTGTCGGGTAATAGGAGACCTCCAATCATCTGCATGATGTGCGCCCTAACATGTTGCGTAATTCCTTCCGGTCAGTTGGATTATGAGGGAGTTCTACGAACTCATCTTAAAACCAAGTCAATCTAACATTGCTGCCTTTGATACAGTCTGGTGGTGGGATAGCCCCCAATAATTGTAAACAATTAGGCTCCCAATCAGTAAAAGCTATTCTAGTGACCGCCTCTCCATCAATTGGAAGACCAAGTTGCAAGGAGACATCTTGGAGAGTTATTGTAGCCTTCGTGGAAAGTGAAAAGTATGTGTTTCTGGTCTCCATCTTTCGACCAATGCAGTTATGAAATGGTGGTTGATGGGCACATGCCCCAACGTTAACACATGGCCAAAATCGGCTACACAAATGGAATTTTGTACACGTTCATCTGGCAAGATATCATTGGCACCCCAGACATGTCAATACCTTAGTCAAATCATTCTTTCTTCTCCATTCCATATATTTTTTGAAATATGATCATCCTGATGTCGCAATAGTGATCGATCAATTGGCGCAGGTCCAACTTGGTTCATATCTACTTTAAAAATATATGGAGAGAAAGTTGGTGTCTAATCTATTAGACTTTGCAGAGATGGAATAATAGAATGCACAAGAGCTACTCCTTCTTTATAGTGCTTGATGGACGTGAGACATCAGTAAACGTCTTGGCTCATTCACGTGAAATATATTCAAGATTCCACCATAGTTGTAAAACCTCTAATCACGTATGTTGTGCAACGCAAATTAAAAAACTTGCAATAAAAATTAATCTCCTAACCTATGTTGGTGACTTCTTTATTTAAATCAACATTTTGAATTTTTTTATTGAAATTGCTTGCAATTTGTCGCATACAATACACTGAGTGTGCGATAGGCTCAATCCACCCAACTCGTTGGGATCGCAAGCCGCCATCAAATCTTTACCCATGTCTGATATAATGCATAAGTTTGGTTATGGTGTTACAAATTTCCGCAGATTATACAAGAAGCAAGACCAAGCTTATTTTGTCTCTCCTTTGACAATTGCAAATGCAATTAGAAGGAAGTTACGATTTCCATCTTGTACAACGACAACAAAGAGTGTGCCACCATATTTTCCCGTAAAAAATGTCTCATCCACTTGAAATATTGGTTTGCAAAATTTAAATCACTCAATGCATGGTTTAAATGCCCAGAACACACGGTCAAGTATCACACTATCAGAATCTTCGATACCATCGACAATGGAAGGTGATGTTCGGTATTTTACAATGGTACCTGGTATGACATTCGGGACAACATCCATCCATCTGGGTAGCACATTATATGATTCTTCCCAATCACCATATACTTAGCTATGGCTTTCTGTTTTGCCATCCACCCCTTCCTATAAGTTACAGTGTAACCAAAACGATTTCGCACCTCTTCAATCAGTGCTTTTATTGGGACGTCGGGATTTGCATTTACTAAACCAACTACACAATCAACAATTATAGAAGAGTCTAATTTATGGTGATCTTGGGAGATCACTTAAGTTGTACAAGTATGGACACCATTGATGTGTGAAACAACATCATATTTCATTCTAGTTTTACATTATTTTTTAGTTCATTTCGGCATTTTTGTTTCTGTTTATGTTTGTTTTCATTTAATTCGGATAATTCTAGTGGTGTTGTGCATGATTTGTGCTTCATTGACTTAGAAAGGGTGGAAATCTTGAAAAAATAAAGATATAGAGCTTAAAAGGAGCATAAATGGGACAAAAACATCACTCCGAAGCATCCATTACCTGGCCATGGAATGACCCATGGCCATGGATCGAGCACCTACACAGAAAGGAACAAACATACTTGGCAGCAGAATCCTCGGCCTAGCCATGGAATGGCCCACGACCGTGGAACTCATCAGCAAACACACTTAGCTCTTCCGCGGCGTCCACGAACGTGGATCGCAGTCTGATACAAAGAGTTGAATGTTTGAATGTTCTTACAAGTTTTAATGTTCTTCATTGATTTTTCTGGTTTCCTCGTCTCTATGTCTGAGTAGTTTCCTTTGTGTCTAGGATTGGGCAATGCCCTTTGGTAAATTAATGATGATTAATTGACTTTGTTTATCCTTTTTATTAACTTTGAATGTTCTTTGATTCAATCTATATTGTGCTTATTCATGTGAATTTGTTGGCTGCTTATTTGCTTGTCTTAGATATTTTAGGGAGGAACTGAGAAGTGAACCTAGGTATTGGAATTATAAGAATTGAACTCAAGGTCTAAATCACGAGAGTAGATTTAGCCTTTCGAGGACCTAATGAATTACCACATAGCGTAAAGGGTTCAATCTAAATTCAATAACCATGAGAAAAGGAATTGGTTTAATTGGGCACGGTTTTTGTATATCGAGAGAGAACATTAGCTAATCTAGGTTAATTCACCTTCAATTGAATTTCAATTTTAAAAAAAGGGTTGTCAATTATGATTCATCTTATATCATTGTGGTTTGATAAGCCTCATGCTCATCTAGTTTTATGGCTAGTATGACCAGGGTTTTGTGCAAATTATATCCTATTTTCACCCAAATTAGATTAGATTGTCCTCGAGCAAGGTTCTGAGTCTCTAAAGTAGTTTTAGGTTAATTTAGCTAGTTTTGAGTCAAATAAAGCACTTATGGCTATTTCTTTGTTTTCAGGTTAAGTAGAAGTTGAGGGAATAAAGAAACAGGGGATTCGCCTCGCGAGAGTTTCCTCGCCTCGCGACCCTGAAAGCCAGCGAGCAGAAGCAAAAAGTGGCATCCTCTCGGTTCGCCCCGCGACAGCACTCGAAGCGACCTGAAGGATGACTGTTCCAGAAATATGCAAGCTCTCGGGGTCGCCTCGCGAATAACTTCTTCGCCTCGCGATAATGGAAGTCAGAAAGCATCACGGTTGGCCCCTGATGTTCATAACGGGCGTAATAAGAAGACTCTTCAATTCTTCGCCCCGCGAGCCCTTCTTCGCCTCGCGAGAATGCCAAAGGTTGCCGACTCTTCATAACATTCACCTCGCGAGAGAAGGTTCGCCTCGCGAGTGGGCTAAAATTCTCAATAGTATAAAAGGCTGTTCTGGGCAGATTGGAAGGACTTTTGCTTCTCCACTGTTTTGTTTTACATATTTTTCTGTGTCTATTTCGTTTTCATGGGGAACTAAATTTCATAGATTAATCTACTGCCTTGTTTTATTGCTCTGTTATTACGTTATTTTCTTATTTGCATCCCAATCAACCCCCCCCAAAAAAACTGATTTTTGTGATAAATAACACTTTAAGAGTCCTTGTGAGACGACATCCGAGTTGTCGCCCTAAAATACAGTTTTAAAACCCGCTCGTTCTTCTTGGCGCGTGCGCGACAGCGCTACCAAAAATTGGCGCCGTTGCCGGGGACTCTTATTTGTTATTTTTCCATTTTTTCTTTCTTTTCTTTTTCTTTTATTTTCGTTTTTGTTTTGAATTGGTCTGGCTACTAGGTCCAATTGCCCTGAATTGTGTGATTTTGATCCTGAAATTGAAAGAACATTGCACACACGCCGTAGAGAATTTCGGGCTAGCACTAGTAGTGATTCTAATTCCAAAACTATTTTTGACACTATGGGTGACCAAAGGACATTAAGACAGCTTGCTGCCCCTGATGTTAACTATAATGGATTGTGCATTGAATATTCTGGTACTGTTACCCCCTTTGAATTAAAATCTGGTCTAATCCATTTGTTGCCAAGGTTTAATGGTCTTGCAGGTGAGGACCCACACAAGCATCTGAAGGAATTTCAGGTTGTTTGCTCCACAACCTTGAGACCGGAGAGGAGAATCGAAGATCACATTAAGCTGAGAGCCTTCCCGTTTTCACTACAGGGAGCTGCAAAGGATTGGCTGTTATATCTTCCGCCAAATTCCATTACCACCTGGAACGATTTGAAGAGGCTCTTCTTAGAGAAATACTTTCCTGATTCCAGAGCTGCATCAATTAGGAAGGAAATATGTGGAATCAGACAGGGAAATGAGTCATTGGCTGAGTATTGGGAGAGATTCAAGCAGTTGATATCCAGTTGCCCCCAAAGATCGATTTCACGAGCGACTTCTTATCCAGTACTTTTATGAAGGGTTACTGCCGATGGATAGGAATATTTTGGATCTTTGCTAGTGGGGAGCGCTTGTTGATAAGACCCCGACTGCCGCCAAGCAACTCATTGAAAATATGTCACTTGAATTCCCAGCCAGTTTACTACCAGGAGAAATTGCAGAGAGACAAGAGGTGTGCACGAGGTCCATAGCTCTTCTTCCAACCAGGCCCTTGAGGATAGAATGGATAGGCTCACTTCCTTGGTAGAGAAAATGGCGATGGATAGGGTTCAGCCGGCAAGGTTGTGTGGCATGTGCAGTTCTCCTGAGCACCCATATGAGGCATGCCCTATTCTGAAGGAAGAGTCAAATCGATTTGCCTCAAGCTTATGCAGTCCACCCTTATAATCAAGGCAACAATGATCGGAACCGATACAACACTCCAGACCTCTCGACAAATAGGTACCATCCCAATTGGAGGAATCATCCTAATCTGCGGTATGGGAACTCATCCCAACAACAACCGATGGCAGCACCACAGAATCCTCCCCAATTGCCTACTTCTGCACCTTCTGGACCTTCCCTAGAGGATATGATCAAGCAAATGGCTGCAAATAACCTCCAGTTTCAGCAGCAGGTTGGACAGTCTCAGCAGCGAACAGATGCTAGCATTCAAGATTTGAGGACATAGATTGGACAGCTTGCCACATCCATAAACAACTTACAGCAAGCTCAAGGATCCAGTCAACTGCCGGCACAACCAGTGATAAATCCCAATGCCTCCAATCCTAATGTGAGTGCCATTTCTCTGAGATCTGGAAGAGTTGTTGAGGCATCCTCTGAGAAAAATGAAGAAACTGTTGAGGTAACTCCTGAGCCTACTGTTGATGTTGAAGTTGAGGAGGTGTACATTCCACCGATTCCCTTCCCACACAGAGTACAGAAGAATAAGAAGATTGGTGGTGAAGATAAGGAGAAGTAAATTCATGATGTTTTCAGAAAGGTAGCTGTGAATATTCCACTTCTAAATGTGATCAAGCAGGTGCCCAAGTATGCAAAATTTCTCAAGGATCTATGCACCAACAAGAGGAAGTTGAAGAATAATGAGAGAGTTGATTTGGGAAGAAATGTTTCAGCTCTTATCCAGTCCAAGCCTGCACCAGAAAGAGTTGCTGTTATAGCCCCTACTCAGGCATTACCACAGAAGTGCAAGGATCCAGGCACATTTACTATTCCATGCACTATTGGGGATAGAAGATTTGAAAATTGCATGCTGGATTTGGGAGCATCCATAAATGTCATGCCCACATCTATTTTTAATAACCTTGATCTTGGGCCCTTGCAGTATACAGGTCTCACCATCCAGTTGGCCAATAGGACCAGTGCCCGCCCCATGGGAATGGTTGAAGATGTGCTGGTGCAAGTTGATGAGCTGATTTTCCCTGCTGACTTCTACATCCTAGACATGGCAGGGGAGACACATTCCAGTAGATCACCTATAATCTTGGGCAGACCATTCATGAAGACAGCCAAGACTAAAATTGATGTGAATGATGGGACCATGTCTATGGAGTTTGGTGATATTGTGGCAAGGTTCAACATCTTTGATGCTATGAAACACCCACTGGAGGAGCACTCGTTTTTCCAATTAGAGTTGCTTTCTGAGATCATTGATGATACCCATGAGGACCTTGTTTCAGATTTTCCATTTATTTCTGGTTTTGATGATTTATATTCATACACTAACTGTACTGACACTAACCCGTGTGCTGTTTGTGCTGAGTTTCTTGATTCAACCTTGCAGGGTGATAGTGATAGTGAGAGTGAAGTTATCTGTTCAGCAGAAATCCTTGACATCATGGCTACTCCCAATGTACCATCCGTTGAGCCGCCATACTCCCTAGAGCTCAAGCCACTTCCTGGGAACCTGAAGTATGCCTACCTGGAGACGAATGAAAAACTTCCAGTCATCATTTCCTCCAGCCTTGACTCTGACCAGGAAGCTAAGCTTTTAGAGGTTCTGAAGAAGCACAAGAAGGCTATTGGTTGGACCTTAGCTGACATTCCAGGAATTAGCCCTTCCAGATGTATGCACAGAATTCTTTTGGAGGATGGAGCTAAACCAGTAAGGCAGGACCAAAGGCGGCTAAACCCATTGATTCTGGATGTGGTGAAGAAAGAGGTGACTAAACTTCTGCAGGCAGGTATTATATACCCCATCTCTGATAGTACTTGGGTAAGTCCGGTGCAAGTTGTACCCAAAAAGTCCGGTCTCACAAAGAGTTAGAAATGATAATAATGAGCTTGTACCCACTAGAGTCCGGAATAGCCAAGTAGTCTGTATAGATTATAGGAAGTTGAACCAGGCCACCGAAAGGATCATTTTCCTTTGCCGCTCATAGATCGAGATCTTGGATCGCCCATTTGGTAAATCTCATTACTGTTTTCTTGATGGCTTTTCCGGGTATTTCCAGATCCATATTGCCCCTGAGGATCAGGAAAAGACCACTTTTACGTGCCCCTTCGGTACGTTTGCCTATAGGAGGATTTCATTTGGCCTTTGTAATGCTCCTGGCACCTTCCAAAGATGCATGCTTAGCATTTTTACTGAATTCATTGAAAATTGCATGGAGGTGTTCATGGATGACTTCACTGTATATGGCTCCTCATTTGATGCATGTTTGCATAGTCTGAGTTTAGTTCTAGAAAGATGCATTGAGACTGATCTGATTTTGAACTATGAAAAATGTCACTTTATGGTAGAACAGGGGATTGTTTTGGGTCATGTTATTTCTAAAGAGGGTATTTCAGTAGATCCTGCAAAAATTGATGTGATTTCTTCATTGCCTTACCCATCTTGCGTACGCGAGATCCGTTCCTTTCTTGGCCATGCAGGTTTCTACAGGCGCTTTATTAAGGACTTCAGCAAGATAGCTCTGTCAAACCTGCTGAAGAATGATGCCATGTTTCAGTTTGATGAAAATTGCAAGAAGGCATTTGACTACCTAAAAAGAGCATTGACCTCTACCCCAATCATCCAGCCCCCAGACTGGACACTCCCTTTTGAACTCATGTGTGATGCTTCCAATTTTGCTGTGGGAGCGGTTCTAGCACAAAGAGTGGGCAAGGCTGCCCATGTAATTCATTATGCTTCTAGGACATTAGATGCTGCACAATCCAATTACACCACCACTGAGAAAGAACTGCTAGCTGTTGTGTTTGCACTTGATAAATTTAGGTCTTATTTGCTAGGTTCAAAAGTTATTGTTTTCACTGACCATGCAGCTCTTAAGTACCTGTTAAAGAAACCAGAAGCTAAGCCAAGACTGATTCGGTGGATGCTTTTGCTCCAAGAATTCAATGTGGAGATAAAAGACAAGAGTGGACCTGAAAATTTGGTAGCCGATCACTTGAGCTGAATAGCAAGGGATGAGGATCCTTCTCCCATCCAAGATGATTTCCCTGATGAGAGACTTCTACATCTGTATGGGGTAACCCCCTGGTTTGCTGACATAGTTAACTTTATTGTTGCTGGTGTTGTTCCTGCAGGTACAAGTAGATCCAAGTTCCACAAGCTCAGGAGCGATGCAAAGTACTATGTGTGGGATGATCCGTACCTTTGGAAGTTTTGCAGTGATCAGGTGATTCGGAGGTGTGTCCCCGATCATGAGACAGAGTCCATCTTGCACTTTTCACATGCCTCTCAAGTTAGAGGACATTATGGACCACAGAGGACGGCAAGAAAAGTCCTGGATTCTGGGTTCTACTGGCCCACAATTTTTAGAGATGCCTATGAGGTTTACAGAAATTGCAAGGAATGTCAAACAGCAGGCCCTGCCATCACTCGTAGGAGTGAGATGCCTTAGCAGCCCATGCTTTTTTGTGAGGTTTTTGATGTGTGGGGGATTGATTTTATGGGTCCTTTCCCTGCTTCTTTTGGTTTCCTAGATATTCTTTTGGCTGTTGACTATGTTTCAAAGTGGGTGGAAGCAATCCCCACTAGGACTAACGATGCTAAAGTTGTTTCCAAATTTGTTAGGTCCAACAATTTTTGCAGGTTTGGCATACCTAGGGCTATTATCAGTGACCAGGGCACTCACTTCTGCAACCGGACCATGGAAGCCTTACTCAGGAAATATGGGGTTGTGCATAGAGTTTCCACTGCTTACCATCCCCAGACCAATGGCCAGGCTGAGATATCAAACAGGGAGATCAAGCAGATTCTAGAGAAAATGGTGCAGCCGAATAGAAAGGAATGGAGCCGCCGTCTGGAAGATGCACTGTGGGCTCAGAGGACCACTTTCAAGACGCCAATAGGAATGTCCCCCTTTCGGCTTGTATTTGGTAAGGCATGTCATCTCCCGGTGGAAGTTGAGCACCGTGCATATTGGGCAGTTAAGTGTTGTAACATGGACATGAAGAAAGTTGGTATTGAAAGGAAACTACAGTTGCAGCAACTTGAGGAGCTTAGGCTAGAAGCCTATGAAAGCTCCAGGATTTATAAAGAGAAAACAAAACTTTTTCATGATAGGATGATTGCTAGGAAAGAATTTTTTGTGGGCCAGAAAGTCTTACTGTTTAATTCCCGCCTGAAATTGATGGCTGGGAAACTTAGGTCCAAGTGGATTGGACCA
Source organism: Sophora flavescens (assembly GCA_030762895.1). NCBI lineage: Eukaryota > Viridiplantae > Streptophyta > Magnoliopsida > Fabales > Fabaceae > Sophora > Sophora flavescens. The sequence goes on from CM061063.1 coordinate 118,644,895, forward strand.
TTTGTTGTTACTAATGTGTTTCCTTATGGTGCAGTAGAGATTAAAGATGCAGGTAGCAACAAGTCCTTCAAGGTTAACGGGCAGAGGCTGAAGCCATTCCATGGTGTGGATGCTGGTGTTCCTGCAGATGCTAATGTTGAGGAGCTCTCCTTGGAAGCTCCCACCTACACTGACACTTGATCAGGGAGTACCCTTTCCTTTCCCTCACTCTGATTTTATAGTTCTTTTGTTCATTGGGGACAATGTATGTTTTAGGTGTGGGGGAGGGAACTAGTTGTAGTTTTTGTTTTGTTTTGTTTTTTTTCCTTTTCTTTTAATAAAGCTCCTGAATAATCTGAGAAGCTCAGGAGTTGTGTTGAGTCCTGTGTTGGCAAGTTTGCTGGATTTGATTGAATTTGCATAGATTAATTGCATGTATGTGTTGATGATTCCCCCTAGATTTTGAGTTTTTGAAAATTGATCCCCATGTGATTGAAAACTGAACTTTGAGATTTTGTTATGATGGAATGATTTATGATAAGTTTGGGGTGATAGGAAGCACACACTAGGGATAGAATCTCTGTCAAACAATTTGCAAATAATGTCCAGGTGAGGTTTTGAGCCTCCAACATGTTTTTGACTGTGTGAAAATCACTTTTTAAGTTGCACTTTCCTGAATTTGCTTGAATCTCTTTATGGTTTGCATGATTATGTGTTTGCTTCAAATGATTTAGGCATTTTCTTTGTAAATAGCTACTTAGCCTAAAATAACCAATTCCTAATGCATGTTCCTTAGTTAGCCCCATTGAGCCTGATTAGCCTGTTAAATTCTCGATAACCTAATGTTATAAGCCCAAAAATCTGGAAAACCATGTTAACCCGATCTTAGGATTAGGAGAGCATGGAATCTTAGAAAGAGAAAGGGTGCAAGAAACTAAGTTTGGGGTGGCTACAAGGTGTAATATGTTGTTTGGGGATTGTTAAAAAAAGAAGAAAAAAAGAAATAAAAAGTACAAAAAAATTTCAAAAAGGATATTGAAATAAAAGAGGCTGTAGTCACCCAAGGCAATTGAAAAGATGAATGAGAAAAGGAACTTGAGTGGAATTTCAATGTTTTGAAGTGTTTCATGCTCTCTTAGTTCCTAGGGTCTTAAGCCTAGTACCTTTGTATATCCTACCCTTAGCCAGGCCCCATTACAACCCATAAAAGACCTTTTGATGTTGCTTGCATGTTTTCTGTGGGAATCATTTGGAGATGAAAATCAAATTTATGGGAAGTGTTCTTGAAAAGTGAAACTGAGTGCAATGTTGATAGCCTGACACAAACTGAGTGATTGAGCGAACACTAAATGCCCTTGTGAGGAAGGCAGTTGTTTGAATTTGGTGATCTCCCTCTTGTGTGTAACTTGGATCCCCTACTTAGATTAATGATTGTTTGAATGATGAAATTCTCAATTGTTTAGAATGAATGATTGTGGGGATTGCTTTGCTTGAAGGGGGGGACATTGAAGAAAACTATTTTGATAAAACTGCTTGAATTTGTGCAAGGTTGATTGAATCTTTTAAGCTTGCCAGGTCTTGAGATTTTTGATTTTTTGAGTTGTAGTTTGCTTGGGGGCAAGCAAAGTTTAAGTTTGGGGTATTTTGATAAGCCTCTGGCTCATCTAGTTTTATGGCTAGTATGACCAGGGTTTTGTGCAAATTATATCCTATTTTCACCCAAATTAGATTAGATTGTCCTCGAGCAAGGTTCTGAGTCTCTAAAGTAGTTTTAGGTTAATTTAGCTAGTTTTGAGTCAAATAAAGCACTTATGGCTATTTCTTTGTTTTCAGGTTAAGTAGAAGTTGAGGGAATAAAGAAACAGGGGATTCGCCTCGCGAGAGTTTCCCCCTCGCGAACAGTATAAATTGGCATCCTTTTTGGTTCTCCCTAACAACAGTACCTCGCCTCGCGACCCTGAAGGATGACTGTTCCAGAAATATGCAAGCTCTCGGGGTCGCCTCGCGAATAACTTCTTCGCCTCGCGATAATGGAAGTCAGAAAGCATCACGGTTGGCCCCTGATGTTCATAACGGGTGTAATAAGAAGGCTCTTCAATTCTTCGCCCCGCGAGCCCTTCTTCGCCTCGCGAGAATGCCAAAGGTTGCTGACTCTTCATAACATTCGCCTCGCGAGTGGACTAAAATTCTGAATAGTATAAAAGGTTGTTCTGGGCAGATTGGAAGGACTTTTGCTTCTCCACTGTTTTGTTTTACATATTTTTCTGTGTGTATTTCGTTTTCACGGGGACCTAAATTTCATGGTTACCCTAATCCTGGAAGCTTTATCTAATTTGAAACCCCTTCTCTTAAAAAATTACTATTCTTGTTCTTGAATTTTTCTCCTACATATTTCTTTAATTAATTACTTGTTACTAATTTCAACACGTTTTCACAAATACATTACCTCTTGTTTAATTTAATTAAATTATTAAATTAATTGATATTCATACATATAGTCCTTGTGGATTCGGTCTTTTATTACTTGACGACGAAACCGTACACTTGCGGATTTCACGCATCAAGTTTTTGACGTCGTTTACAGGGACTGTGTCTTTCTTGAATATCATTTTAATTTTTAATTTAGTTAATTTTAAACTTTTTTTAATTATCATATTCTTACGTTCTTGTTTTCTCTTTGACTCTCTACATGTTATTTCTGTTGTTTATGCGAAGTACTAGACATTCCGGGACTCTAAGAGTGAGAATTACTTGAACCAATATCGAGGGACGTGATGACAATAGGCCACTCAAGGTGTACGCAACCCCAAATGCTCGGGGTTTGCGATCTGGAATTGCTAGGCCAGCCACTGAGGCTGGACGCTTCACCATACCACCTGCTTTACTCTCCATGCTAAGGCAGAACCAGTTTGGTGGATTGCCGTCAGAGGACCCGAATGATCATGTGGATATGTTCTCGGAGTTCTGTGAGACCCTCAGGATTGAAGGAGCCTCTGTCGATGCTATTTGCCTCCGACTATTTCCATCATCACTAAGAGATAGAGCTAGGGCATGGTTGAAGTCCGTGCCAGCTGAAACAATCACTACTTGAGACCAATTGGAGCAAGCTTTCTTGGACAAATTTTTTCCACCTTCCAAGACTGCTCATCTTAGGACCCAAATCACAAGCTTCATTAAGAAAGATGGAGAGTCGTTGTCAGAAGCTTGGGATAGGTACAAGGCTTTGCTGGAATCCCGCCCACATCATGGGTTAGAGAAATGGTTGATTGTCCTCACCTTCTATAATGGGCTTGAATATTCTTCGAAGATGTCTCTTGACTCTGCTGCTGGCGGAGCTTTGATGAACATAAATTTTGCAAAAGCTTATAAGATCATTGAGAGTGTTGCTGCAAATCATCACCAATGGGCAAATGAAATATGTAATAACCCGAAAAAAATTTCGAGAGGTGATTTTGAGGTAGATGGTGTTGATTTGATAATGTCAAATTTTGATTATCTGAATAAGCGTTTTGATAAAGTTGAAAAGGCTAATGTTAATGTCGTAGGTGCTACTAATATCTTTTCTGAGATTTGTGGATCACAGGGACACATGAGTGTGGAATGCCAAGCAGGGTTTGGCTCCTCACAAGGTGCATCGGTGGAGCAAGTGGAAACATGCCATAATTTTCACGACTCCAACCAAAAGGGGAGGAATGATTCATATAATCAAACCTATAACCCCGGAAGGAAGAACAACCCTTACCTTTCCTACCGGAACTACAACATGTTGAACATTCAATTCCAAGAAGGCCAAGGTAGCATTCAACCCTCTTCGAGGGTACCTCAGATACAAAATTCTAAACTTGACTCTCTTCTAGAGAACTTTGTTGAAGCCCGTATAAAACAGAATGATGAGTTTAGGCAACATGGTAGGGCTATGAGTGAAGCAATTAAGGAATTAGCATCTAAGGTAGATAATTTAGTAACATATAACAAGTTGCTAGAAACCCAAATCACTCAACAAGCTAGTTCTTCAAATAGAACTCAAGGTAAGTTTCCGGGACAGCCCGAGGTAAATCCCAATGAGAAATGTAATGCTATATTCTTGAAGAATGATGAACATAAGGTAATTTGTAAGGATGAAGGGAGTGTGGATATGAGGGAATTTGAAGAAAATCACAAGTATATCCCTCCACCAACTTACCAAACCCCAATTCCTTTCCTCAAAGACTAGTGAAAAAGAAGCAGGTAGAGAAAGAAACTAGGATTTTAACTGAGGAGTATAATAATTTGACTGAAAATAAAATACCCCATAAACTAAAAGATCCATGTAGTTTCTCTATTTCTCTCTCAATTGGTGATGTCAAAATTGATCATGCTTTGTGTGACTTAGGGGCAAGTGCAACTTTGATGCAACTTTTTGTTTTTGAGAGGTTGGGTGTAACACCCTGTATTTCACCGTTTTAAATAACAGTAATACATATAAATATGTTTATAAACTTATTTGAGTTTTAGAAAATTATTTTAAATAAACGGAGTTTACTACTTAATCCTACTTGAATGTAGGAAGCTACGATTAAAATTTAGGTTGGAAAGCCAGGCGAAATTCGGCCCGCGAATTCCATTGACAGTATAATAATACTGCTCAAAAGACCTAATTTTAACTCGTGAACGAAATACTTAAGTTTAGTATTTTATTTTCTACAATTCTGTATTTTTAGAATTTTTTTTCATAAAAAAATAAAATAATTTACGTATTACGGGCGGAACACGTAATCGGGTAGACGACGGAAGGGATTTCAGAGTTTTTAAGAGCCGATAGAGGGTTTATCTTAGGATTTTGAGATGATTCAAGGGGATGAATCATATTTTTAAGTCTAGAAGGTTTTTCAGGGTTAAATAGAAAATTTATGAATTTTACGCTTAAGTCCCTGAACTTTCTGTAAATGACCCTTTTGTCCCTAAATTAGTTTCTAAGTTTTTTTCAATTGAATTGGGCTAGAATCCTTGTTCCCAATCTCTAATGGACGTGGCTTTGAAGCCCAAAATTTTCTAGTTCATGGATTGATTTCATAAAGCCTATTTGAAACTATACAAGTTTCCTATGTCAAGCTTAATGCTTAAATCTTTAAGTGGGCCCCACAAAAATGAATCAAATCCCAAATTTGCCAAGCCCAGGCGCAAGCCCATGAGGGATTGAAGGCTGCCCTCATTTGTTGTTGGATGAATCAAGATTTTTCTAGAGTGTTCCACAATTTTCCACATTATTCTATATCATTCTTGATTCTTCTCAAACATTCTTGAATTGTCTTAAAATATCTATGACACAAAAATCAGCCCAAAATAGTCAAGATAAGCTTGCATTAAATGTGGCAAAAAGTCATCATGACAATTTATTGACAAATTGCAAACTAGTCCTTAAACTTTTGGAATCTTTGCAAATTGGTCCCTAGGAAGTAATTGCATTTTGATCCTTTTAGCAAGACATCTCATCACTTCTAGATCCTTCCCAAGATGGCGCAAGCAAGCTCTATAAATACCATACTCTCACTTTTCACTTAGTTTCTATTGCCATTTGTTCAAAAACCCTAAGTTTATAAGTCTTCTAGTGTTAGATTTGTGAAGCAAGTTTCTTGGATTTCCTTTGTCATTGATCTTCAAGAGGTAAATCCTAATCTTCTTTCTTAATCATGCCTATGTTCTTTATCAAGTTTCTTGATTCAAGGATTATATCATAGTTGTTCATCACTTTAAAGTTTCTAACCCTAGAACTTTGAAAAGTCATAATAAATTCTAGAAAAATATAATGATGATGAAACTACTTTCTATCTTCTTGATATCATGCATATTATCTAAATCCAAGAGCATGATGTAATCAAAAATTTCTTTCTTAAAAACCTAGCCTTGGCCGAGTCTATCAAAGTAGGTTTGATAGAGTTTTGTTCAAGTGTTGTCATATATGATCATGTATTCCATATGGCATGTATGTCTACACACTCTAATCTATGTTAGTTTCTTAAAATGAAAATCTTACTCAAAAATATCTATGTTGGCCGAAACCCAAGGTGGGTTAGATTTGTTGAGTTTTGTTCATAGTTTTCATAAATGATCTTGTTAATCAAGCTATTAGCATGTATGCTTAATAAATCCAAGTTAGTTTATTAAACTAAGAACCCTAGATCTATGAACATATTGAGGCCGAATCCTTGTATAAAAGATTTAGGAAGTTTTGAGTTTTAAAGTTAGTTGTTTAGTCATTAATCTATGATTTAGGTTAGTCAAGGATCATTAATCCATGACTTAATCATGATTAGAAGTTTTAGTCATTCAAAACCCTAGATGCCGTGACTATTTATTAGGGTTTAGAATGTTTTAGTTTCTTGGATTGTAACTATTTGATTGTAATGGTTGAAGGTTAAGTGAGTACGACGTTTACGAGGTATTCGAGTTTCCGAAGGAATCAGTAAGTTCACAAGAAAGTCTTCAAGAGGTAAGAGGGGAACACCTGAGGATTTATTCAATGGCTATATGCTATCCCGTGGTTGTTTGTAATTATTTGGTTGTTAGTATTTATTTAAGTTGTTTATTGTTGTGTTATTTGTGTCTGTGTGGTTTTAATTGTGTTTAATTGTTTATCTGCAATTATATTATGCTACTGCGATGCATGATCTTCCTGGGAAATATCTGTGATATAAATGTTGGTTGATGTGTGAGAAGCCTGACAGTGGTCAGTGCACAATTAAGTTAATCGGGTAAAAGCTTTAAGAAGCTTCGCAAATTATATTCAATGTTTTAACGGCCAAATATTGATATATGATATTAAAGGGAATTTATTTTGAGAAAAATAAGGAGTTTTGGAAAAATATTATTATTTTAATAATTTATTTCTGAAAAAGTGAATTATGAGTCACAATGAGCGCGAAACCGTGAAAATATTTTAACACTGCTAATTTTTATGTAAGAAATTCCAGAATATTACAAAATATTCTTTTATGAAATTAATTGGTGAAAATAAGTTAATCATGATTTTAGAAAATTAATTAAGTGGAAAAAGCTAAGTTTTGGCTTAAAAAGCCTTAAAAATAATATTTGACGGCAAGTTTGGAAAAGTGTAGACGGCAAGTATTTTTGAAACGACAGTGCATATTTTGAAGAAAGTAAACCTCTAGTGACTCATTGGTTTGTGAAAAACTAAGTTTTATTATTTAAGGATTTTATAATGAATTTCTACCTTGGAAAAGAATTTCTGAAAATCAAAAGTTAATTCAACCAGTGTTGAAAGTAGTGTGGAACTTAGTAACCGAGAAGTCGGGGTACTAAGGTTCTGTGTTGTGAAGGACTCGAGGTCATTTGGACTTGAGGGCTTATACCGTATACGTGAGGTATACCGTGTTGAAACATTGAGAATGTTTTCTAGTACCACGAACCTAAGACCGGTGCATCGGTCGAGAGGTGTCGTGATTGAGCACTCGGACAGTAAGGTCCTGTGTTGTAATAAAAGTTTTAACAGTGTTTTAAAACTATGTGAGTCGTAAGCCATTTTGAGCTTCGACAAAGAAAGATTGAACACAAAGAAAAGAACAAAACAAAAGTGTTTTGCATGCATTTGGCAGACGCGCCTGCGGTTTGTGGTTTGATGCATTAATTACCAGCGGTGAAAGGTAATTCCGATATGCATTTTTCTCATGTACCTTGGGAGGACATGGAGACCCCATCTTACTTGCTATTGGTGCCCTGAGTGTGGACATTAGCAATGTGTTTGGCAGTGTGCCTGGCCTTGTGTGCCTGTGTGGATGGGAAGAGGTTGCGCACTTATTGGCAGAGTGCCAAGTTAGCCAGTGTGGCTCAGGAGTCTGATCAACTCATTATATGTTGGGATATCTCATGAGATTAGGACGAAAATTAGATGATGAATATGAAGTGTCATGCATAATTTTCAAATCGATGATGTTTGGGGTGTTGAACCCACTGATAAACTATTTGTTTATAACTGCTGGTATTTGGTAAATACTGATGTGTTTATGTGGTGGCTAGTATGTGGTTATTGAGTAGGATCCATGTATTGGTTTCTCACTCTTACATATTCAGATGAACCCGGGTATACCTTTGGTGCAATCGAGGGTTCGAACGATCACATTTGATCGTGCACAGTACGGTGGTGCCTGGGAGATTAATCTTGGGGCACTCAGCGCCACCTACCTTGGCCGAGTAGAGAAGTTATCAGTACAATAGAGGAAGGACCACAGCAGAGAATTCATGTAGTGGAGACGGTCGAGGTATCTCTACCTCCAGTTTGGCTTTACCTACAGTACTTGGAAGAGCACGAATTGATGGATCCATTACCTCAACCACATCCTCTTCAAATAATGGGACCTGAAGAACCTCCTGCTGAAGTGGAGCTAGATGAGGGGGAGGAAGATCTGGAGGAATACATTGAGGACGATCCTGAGTTTCAACCTCCTACGATTGATGATGAGGATTCTTCTGATGATATAGCTGTAGCGGAGGCATCATTGTCAGATTCGTCAGTTGTAGGCGGGATTGATCATCATGATCTTCCCAATGGGTTTTAGTAGCTTGACCAGCTTTAGGTAGAGTTTTTGGGGTAGTGAGTCTTGACAGTTTTTGATCTGGCTTCTGAGAGCCATAAGTTTTTGAATATGGTTCTGAACTACCTGTTGCTGTTATGTATATGTCTTTATTTTCTTTGCTTAGTTTGATGGAGAATAGCCTGTGCTTATGAGGGCTCTTTTGTTATCTCCTATTATAGGTTTCATGTATGTAAAAAGGTGATGTGTATATATATATATATATATATATATATATATATATATATATATATTGTGTATGTTTGCAATGATTCTATGTTTTAAAAAAAAAAATCAGCACTATTTTTGTAAAGAAAAAGTCTCTTATAAATATATTTTCCGAAAGTAACCAGCGTTAAGAAAAAAAAAATTTCCGTTCTTGGGTAATAGTGTGATGACCCTAGAGTAGGGTGTCGCATTGGGAATAAATGAATTGCGACCATCTAAGGTCTCTTTGCAATTTACGGATGGTTCCACCAAACAACCTCTAGGCATCTTAGAAAATACCCCCATCAAGGTTGGGAAATTTCTCATCCCGACTGATTATGGTTGTAGATATGAATGATAATTCTCAATTTCCCATCATTCTTGGAAGGCCTTTCTTGCCACAGCCATAACCATTATAGATGTGAAAAATAGGAAACTCTCTTTGAATATTGGGAAAGAAAGAGTAGACTTCAATTTGACTAACTCTTACAAACACCTTTTTTTTTTAGAATCTTGTGTGCAGGATTGAGTCATTGCCTCTAATGGTTAAAGAGGATCTTAACTCAGATGCCCCCTCCCAAACTTTGCTTTGCTAATGATTCCTCAAAGGATGGTGAGGATGGGGTTGATGAGCCAAAGTATTTAAAGCTTCCACCTGATAGGAACAAAACCACAAAGCTTAAGCTGAAGAGAGATAAGAGGAAGTGCATGTGGCCACAGTTGGAGCATTTTGCTTTATGGAAATTTAAAGAAGGGGGTGACTCATAAACTTCCAAGCCTATATGATCCGTGATAATATGAAGCAGGAGTCGAGCTAATGACTTTAAACAAGCGCTTCTTGGAAGGCAACCCAAGTCTCCTTTGATTTTCTTTTTAATTTCTTCTTTTTTCTTTGATTTTGTGTGTCGGATTGTTGGTTCGATATTTGTCTCATGGTTCTTATGTGCACCCCTTCCCACCACCGCAATGAGTCCTTTTTCTTTTATTCCTTCTCTTGTTTTAGATTTTTACATTGGGGACGATATAAATTTCTAATTTGAGGGGGTATTTTCATATTCATTTTTTATTTTTGTAAATCTTTTGTAATTTTATGCATTCTTATGTTGCATGTTACAATGTGTCCCTCTTAGCTCTCTTCGCTTTTTAGTTGAACTTTGTGCCCTATCTCTCTTGAGGATTTCGTGATGATATTGATTTGGAACCCCATTTGGTTGATTCTTGTGGTAGGCAAGAGGCATGATTTTTATTGATAGTCGAGGTAATCTTTTGATGGTTGATAATTAGTATGTGGTTCTCTGAATTTGTGTTTTTCATTGATTTTTGAACACCTAAATGTGAGATTTGAGCCTTCATGGGATGTATCCACTACATGATTTTTGCTCCCATTCTTTTTGTTGAATGATAATTCCTCATTGATTTTGTGCTCTAGAACATGATTTGAAACCATTTTGAGGCTAGTTTTTTGTTTGAGTGCTTGAATGTGATAAAGGCATCTTATGTATTTTTTTCTAGCCTAATGATTGTCACACTTTCATCCATTAGTTGCCCATTTTGAGCCTATTTCATGATTGTTTTTCTTGATACCTATGATGATTTATTGTTGGTAATCAAGTGGAATATTAAATGGAGCAAGTTGTGTTTGAAAGTTATGTTGGGAATTATATGTGTTTTGAGCCTTCTCTTTCTCAAATAAAAAAAAATTGTTGATGAAGTCTCTCTCCTATGTTAAATAAAGAAAAAGGGAAGAAAAATATAAGGGAAGATGGAAAATAAAATAAAAAAAAAAGTCATGAGAAGAAGGCTTGAAAAAGGAGAAAAAAAGGAGAAGAAAGGAAAAAAAGAAAATAAAAAAGATTGGAATTGTGGAGTTATGCTCTTGATATTGAAAAATGTATTTGCTCCATTTTTTGTTCTATTGGATTACTTGTGCTTATTGAAAATTTTTGTTAGCCCTTTGTATATACCTTCCTTTCTTTACCCTTCCTAACATAATTCTCATGGCCCCATTACAACCATTGAAAGACCTTTTGATTCTTGTATGCTTGCAATTTATTAGTGGAAATTTGGTTTCTTATCAAGCTTATGGTAGTGCATCTTCTTTAAGGAATCTTGAGTGCATTGTCTTCACCCTTAAACATTTTGAGTGTGGTTAGTGGAGTGATTCTTATTTGGTGAGGAGCATGATTTCATAGAACTTTAGCCTCTAATTAGACTTGATTTTGGTTACCTTTCTATTTCTTGGATTGCCTTTGCCTATTGGTTGGTTGTTTGTTTTCTCGGGTTCCTCATTTAATATTGTATCTTGATCCCAAATCTTTGTTTGGCCTTAGTTATTTCTTGAGGACAGGCAAAATCTTAAGCTTGGAGGGATTTGATGTGTGTGAAACAACGTCATATTTCATTCTTGTTTTGCATGCATTTTTAGTTTTTTAGGCATTTTTGTTTTCGTTTATGTTTGTTTTCATTTAGTTCGGATAATTGCGGTGTTTCTAGTGGTGTTGTGCAGAATTTGTGCTTAATCGACTTAGATAAGGGTGGAAATCTTGAAAAAACGAAGATAGAGCTTAAAAGGATCATAAATGGGACTAAAATATCACTCCAGAAGCATCCACGGCTTGGCCATGGATTGAGCACCTGCGTAGAAAGGAACAAACAGACTTGGCAGCAGAGTCCACGACCTAGTTGTGGACTGGCCCACGACTGTGGAACTCATCAGCATGCACACTTAACGTATCCACGGCTTGGTCGTGGAATGGTCCACGACCGTGGATCGTAGTCTGACACAAAAATTCAGTTTTGTTTTTCTTTCTTTTTGGGCTTGGACCTGTTTTAGACCCCTAGGTATTTATAGTTGTTCTAAATACAATTCTAGGTGGGAATTTGGTTTTAAATGAGGCACTTTGGAGGCTCTAGATCATCATATTTTTCCTCTCTTCTCCCTTCATTACGGGTTTGAATGTTCTTCATTGATTTTTCTGATTTCTTCTTCTTTATGTCTGAGTAGTTTCCTTTGTTTCTAGGATTGGGCAATGCCCTTTGGTACATTAATGATTATTAATTGACTTTGTTTATCCTTTTTATTAATTTTGAATGTTCTTTGATTCAATCCTTATTATGTTTATTCATGTGAATTTGTTGGCCGCTTATTTGCATGTCTTAGATACTTTAGGGAGGAATAGAGAAGTGAACCTAGGTATTGGAACCATAAGAATTGAACTTAAGGTCTAAATCATGAGAGTATGTTTAACCTTTCGAGGACCTAATGAATTACCACATAGCGTAAAAGGATTCAATCTAAATTCAATTACCACGAGAGTAAGAATTGGTTTAATTGGGTACGGTTTTTGTATCTCGAGAGAGAACATTAGCTAATCTAGGATAATTCACCTTCAATTGAATTTCAATTTTAAAAAAAGGGTTTTCAATTAGGAATCATCTTGTATCATTGTGGTTACCCCAATCCTGGAAGCTTTATTTAATTTGAAATCTCTTCTCTTAAAAAAATTGCTATTCTTGTTCTTGAATTTTTCTCCCACATATTTCTTTAATTAATTTATTGTTACTACTTTCAAAATGTTTTCACAAATACATTCCCTCTTGTTTAATTTAATTAAATTATTAAATTAATTGGTATCCATAAACATAGTCCCTGTGGATTTGATCTTTTATTACTTGACGACGAAACCGTACAATTGCGGATTTCACGCATCAACCATCAATTGTATTTATCTCCCACCTACTGTGCCTCTTACTAAATGATACCCTAATTCTCCATTGGCAGCCAAGACCAAAATTTATACACTTGCCAACATATCGATCCGGCCTTGACTCTTCAACAATATAGTCAAATGAATATTCAATATGGAACTGTTTTATGGCATTGATGGTTGCTTGCTTTGACTCAAATGACATACCCACCAAAAGATTACTATTGAAGCTTACACTGCTACCTCTTCTTTTATGTTCATAGCCATCCGAAAATTTAGGATCTTCACTAGTTTGACTAAGAAAAAAAATGGTGATGGTGTAACATGTATTCCCATACTAGATTATCCAACACCCTCAGCACTTCCTCTATCACCATCATCGCGTACCTCGTGATATTCTTCCTCTTCACTAAACTTACTAACGTTATCCCTAACTACTGGATCATCAGACATCCAGGAGGTACCAGAAAGATTAAACATACAGATAATTCAAAAAACATGATCATTAACTATCTATTATATATAACAAATCATAAGTAATTTAATTAACATGATCATAAGTAATGAATATTCAATATGGAACTGTTTTATGACGTTGATAGTTGCTTGCTTTGACTCAAATGACTTTCCCACCAAAAGATTACTATTGAAGCTTACACTACTACCTCCTCTTTTATGTTCACAGCCATCCAAAAATTTAGGATCTTCAATTGCTTGACTAAGAAAAAAATGGTGACGGTGTAACATGTATTCCCATACTAGATTGTTTTCAAATTTTTTTGGACCAATAAATCTGGACCGTTTATTATTTAATTATTATATCTAAGGATTCAAAATTGTCTATGATGTAAAAAATTAGTGGTATATAGATATACCACTAAAACACCTACTTCATGCTAGAATCCACCATTTCTTCTTCTTTCCCCTCTTTATCATTCTTCCATTCCTGCTACCTCAATTCTTCCTCCAGTTATTGCTATTTTTGCTCATCTTTCTCATCTCGTTCATCCTCACTCATCAAAAAAAGCTTGGAGTGAAGCAACTTTCCTCTAATACCCACAGCTTCAAGAATCTTTCTAAGGCCAAATTTGGGTCTTTATTTGAACCCAAATCACCAAAATCATTCAAGTTGTTATGCCCCTCTAACCAAATCTCATATCATGCTTCGTTTATACCAAAATCTGGAAGCAATAATTGTTGAAAGAAAACCCAACTAATATTAATCATGCTAATAACCTCTCTTTTGATCATTCGTCGATGTCTCTCTACCTAATCAATATCCATTGTTAGTGTTTGAAGCTCTAAAAACAGAGTTGTCTGCGATAGCATGAGAATAGAAACACATCTAAAAGGCTATTGATCCTATGGAAGAAGGTCTTTCAGAAGGAAGCAGAGGAAGAAGTTTTTTGATGCAGAGGAATATTTACGGGTTTGTCAAAATTGGTTGAAAACAGAAAGATAAAAAAACTTTTAATTTTATAAACCAAACATGTTTTCAGATTTTCATTACAAATCAAAATCAGGAAATAAAAATGCATTTCAAGAAATAAAAACATGAAACGTTTCCTTAAAACAAACATGCCCTAAATATCTTCAATTCACGATGCTGTTAAGTTTAGCCAAATTGTCATCTAATCATTATATTACAATTCTCAAAAAGAGTGAATTGTATTATTTTTCCTCGGAGCTTTCAGAATTAATTAATAAGTTTTCACAATGGTTTAACTATTGATGGTCTCCGAACTATTTGAGAAATTTAAAGTGTAGGTCCCTAAACTAAATTTTTTTAATTGGGTCCCTGAATTTTTTTTTTTTTGATAGGCAAATATTAGTGTGTTAATGTTATGGAGTGATAAGGTGGTTTGAGGGGAGGGACATAGGGTTTAGAGTAATAAGGAGGTTGTGGGTTCAACCCCCCCCCCCCCCCCCCAAGTAACGTACAAATACTAATAATCTAACGTCTGCCTATAAAAAAAAAAGTATGTTAATGTTAGTATTTTTGTTAGTGGGTGGGGTTTGAACCCTCAAAGTCCTTATCATTCCACTCCTTAACTTCCCCACCCAAACCACCTTATGACTCATCGGTCTTAAACTCATAAAATTTTCAATTGAGTCTCTGAACCAAAAATAGTTTCTAATTAGGTCCCTTAACTTTTATAAAATTTCCAATTGGGTCCTTAAAGTAGAAAAACTGTTAGTGATATGACGAATTAGACGAACACTACAAGAATTTAAGCTATTTCCCAAGGCATATTACCCAGGACAAAAAATCCCTAGGAAATTTTGACGTTTCCCACGGTTAAAGCCTTGGGAAAGTTCTCGCTATGGTTCCCACGGGTTGGGCCTTGGGTAACAGAGGCGTCAACTGCTCCCGCTTGTTTTCCCACGGATTGGGCCGCGGGTATCTGATTTAGCTGTTTCCCACGGGTTAGACCCTGGGAAAAGATTTCAATTTCACACGGTTTGGGCCGCAAGAAAATAACGTGGCCGTGGGAAATATGTTGAGGCGCCGTTTCCCAGGGCTGTGGCCGTGGGAAATATGTTACATGAGGTGCCGTTTCCTAGGGTTGTGGCCGTGGGAAATATGTTACATGAGGCGCCGTTTCCCAGGGCTGTGGCCGTGGGAAATATGTTGAGGCGCTGTTTCCCAGGGCTGTGGCCGTGGGAAATATGGAATTAGAAACCCCCGCCTTCCTTCACTCCCTGTACGTGCGATCCTCCATCTCCTTCAGTCCCTGTATGCGAACGGCGCTGCCCCAACCTCCTTCGGTCCGTCATCCTCCTCCTGGTCCAGCGCCATCTCCGGCCATAGTGCAGAGCCACTGCCAGTGGCTGTAGCACCTATTCCCACCGGCCATGCACCTCAGGTTAGAACTTCTATTGAGTTTCCCTTTGAACCCTATGATACTGTCAGTGTCCCTTTGAACCCTATGCTAAAATTTTGATTCAAGGGAGTGAATTTGATTCTTCTAATGTGTTGAGTATTTTGCATTGATTCTGATAGTGTTGCTCCTCTGAAGTGTTAAACCCTATTTTGCATTGATTTTGATAGTGTTGAGTATTCTGCTATTCTGATAGTATTAAGCTATAAATTAAAGTTTTTTAATTAAAAAAAATACATAGGTTTCCCAAGGTTAAAACCCTGGGAAATGTTTCCCAGGTAAAATTCCGTGGGAAACGTTTCCCAGGGATTTTTCCGTGGGAAACTTTTCCCAAGGAGTAGTCCGTGAGAAATTTCCCAAGGGTGTGACCGCGGGGTATTTCTCGGGGCATACCCGTGGGAAATGTTTCCGACCAGCTGAAAACCGAGGGATCTGAATCCGTGGGTCATCCCTGGGAAATGTGTATTTTCCCACGGATTTTATGGATTTCCCAGGGCCATAGGCCGTGGGAAACAGCGAAAATTCTTGTAGTGGAAATATTATCGATACATCCAAGTTGGACACCCATATCAGTCATCTATGAGTGGTTTGGACTGAGGATGCACCTTGAGACATTGTCACAACAAGATCGAGTAATATAAAATGAGATGTAGTAAGTTACAAGTGAGGGAGTTATTTTAGACGAAGCTATTTCGAGGGAGGATGTGCAATCTTGAAACATAAATTGGGGAATGAAGGAGTTGTTTGTTCGGATGGGGGAGAAGCGGCCGCATGTCACGTTTTGGTCTTCTAGCTCTACATTTTGATCTCTTGCAACCATAAATAAAAATTCGGTTAAAAAAATTCTCAGTCATGTTCCATATCAGCAAGTTTAATGACCTTTTCATAAAACCCTATCCTAGGGACCCAATTAAATTTTTGGCTAAATTAGTGTTTCGGTCCCTTATCTTTATTTTAGGTTTTATTTTGGTCCCTCATCTTTTTTTTTAGTTCCGTTTTGGTCCCTTATCATTCAACCGTTAGCCTATTTTGGTCCCTTCCGTCAGTTTTTCACTGACGGCGTTAGATATTCGCAGTGAGCCGCCACCGCCAGTCGTCGGAACCGCCGGCGTTGCCGGAATATTGGTTTTGGAGAGAGAAAATCCCATTTTCTCTTTCTCTCTTCTTATTTCTCTTCATCCCTTCCTTCTTCCTCCTTCTTCCCCTACCTTCTTCCTCCTTCTTCCTTCTCCCTTTCAATGGGTATTGTCCCTGTCCCATAAATCAATGAAAGGCATTGTTGTGTTCTTTTTGAATCTTGATTTTCAAATCAAGAAGATTCATGGTAACTGCAAGAGGAACACTCTCAACGCCATGTGAAAATCTCCGTTGGGTGATTCCATATGTGTCCATTAAAAACTGACGAAGGCATGCAGTAGCGTTGCCACTAGCAATTTTTTCAACTCAAGATTCTATGGTTGTGAATTGACAAAAACATCATTTGCTTTTTGAAATTTATTGGAAGGGGAGGAAGAAGGAGGAAGGAGGAAGGGAGAGGAAGAACGAGGAAGGAGGAAGAAGAGAGAGAAAGAGAAAATGGGGTTTTCTCTCTCTAAAACCCAGATTCCGACGACGGAGGCGGTTCCGGCAACTGGCGGCGGCGGTTTCCGGCGGCTCACGACAGATACCTAACGCGGTCAGTGCAAAACTAACGGAATGGACCAAAATAGGCTAACGGTTTAAAGATAGGGGACAAAAACGGAACAAAAAAAAGATGAGGGACAAAAATGAAACCTAAAATAAAGATAAGGGACCAAAACACTAATTTAACCTAAAATATTTGTATAATTTCAAGGACCCAATTAGAAATTTTTTAGTTAGTGACCAAATTGAAAATTTTATACTAGAAAAATTGAATTTTCGGACGGAAATGTTTCCGTCCGAAATTTTCAGAAAATTTCGGACGGATCTCAGACGGATTGCGTTATTTTTTATATTTTCCATGATCCGTCCGAAATTTCGGACGGATTGTGTTATTTTTTATATTTTCCATGATCCGTCCGAAATGTGCTATTTCGGACGGAATGTGCTATTTTTTATATTTTCCTAGATCCGTCTGAATTCCGTCCGAAAATTTCGGACGATTTTCAGACGGATTTTTTTATTTTCTATATTTTCCTTGATTTATCTTACATCCGTCTGAAATCCGTCCGAAAATTTTGGACGGATTTCGGACGGATTGTGTTATTTTTTATATTTTTCTTGATTTATCTTACATCCGTCCGAAATTTTCGGACGGATTTCCGACGGATTGTGTTATTTTTTATATTTCCCTTGATCCGTCTGAAATCCGTCCGAAAATTCCAGACAGATTTCGGACGGATTGTGTTATTTTTTATATTTCCCTTGATCCATCCGAAATCCGTCCGAAAATTTCGGACGGATTTCGGACGGATTGTGTTATTTTTTTATATTTTCCTTGATCCGTCCGAAATCCGTATTTTCTGACGGATTGTGTTATTTTTTATATTTTCCTTGATCCGTCCGAAATCCGTCCGAAAATTTCGGACGGATTTCTAACGGATTGTGTTATTTTTTATATTTTCCTTGATCCGTCCGAAATCCGTCCGAAAATTTCGGACGGATTTCAGACGGATTGTGTTATTTTTTATATTTTCCTTGATCCGTCCGAAATCCGTCCGGAAATTTCGGACGGATTTCTGACGGATTGTGTTAGTTTCTATATTTTCCTTGATCTGTCCGAAATCTGTCCGAAAATTTCGGACGGATTTCGGACGGATTGTGTTATATTTTATATTTTCCTTGATCCGTCCGAAATCCGTCCGAAAATTTCGGACGAATTTCGGACGGATTGTGTTAGTTTCTATATATTCCTTGATCCGTCCGACCGAAAATTTCGGACGGATTTCGAACGGATTGTGTTATTTTTTATATTTCCCTTGATCCGTCTGAAATACGTCCGAAAATTTCGGACGGATTTCGGACGGATTGTGTTATTTTTTATATTTTCCTTGACCCGTCCGAAATCCGTCCGAAAATATATTTCCCTTGATCCGTCCGAAATCCGTCCGAAGATTTTGGACGGATTGTGTTATTTTTTATATTTTCCTTGATTTATCTTATATTATCCTTGAAAAAAATATTAAATAATTTATCTTATAAATATGATTAAAATATTTGATCTTAATAAATTTAAAAGTATACAAGATTTATGAAGTGAATTAAACAAGATTTATATTTCTTACAAGATTTATGAAGTGAAGTAAACAAGAAGTACAATTGTTTGATCCTAATAGAACCCAAATGGACTGGTTTGATCCTAATAGAGCCCAAATTGACTTGTTAGGACCTAATTGGGCCAATTGCCCCGATCGGCCCAATTGAACTTCTATGGTCCTAATGAAGCCTAAATGGACTTGTTTGATCGTAATAGAGCCCAAATCGACTTTTTAGGTCATATTCGACCTAACTGGGCCAATTTGTACTTCTTTGATCCTAATGGAGCCCAAATGGACTGGTTTGATCCTAATAGTGCCCAAATTGACTTGTTAGGACCTAATTGGGCCAATTGCCCCGATCGGCCCAATTGAACTTCTATGGTCCTAATGAAGCCTAAATGGACTTGTTTGATCTTAATAGAGCCCAAATTCACTTTTTAGGTCATATACGACCTAATTGGGCCAATTTGTACTTCTTTGATCCTAATGGAGCCCAAATGGACCGGTTTGATCCTAATAGAGCCCAATTTGACTTGTTAGGACCTAATTGGGCCAATTGCCCCGATCGGCCCAATTGAACTTCTATGGTCCTAATGAAGCCTAAATGGACTTGTTTGATCCTAATAGAGCCCAAATCGACTTTTTAGGTCATATACGACCTAACTGGGCCAATTTGTACTTCTTTGATCCTAATGGAGCCCAAATGGATTGGTTTGATCCTAATAGAGCCCAATTTGACTTGTTAGGACCTAATTGGGCCAATTGCCCCGATCGGCCTAATTGAACTTCTATGGTCCTAATGAAGCCTAAATGGACTTGTTTGATCGTAATAGAGCCCAAACCGACTTTTTAGGTCATATACGACCTAACTGGGTCAATTTGTACTTCTTTGATCCTAATGGAGCCCAAATCGACTGGTTTGATCCTAATAGAGCCCAATTTGACTTGTTAGGACCTAATTGGGCCAAATGCCCCGATCGGCCCAATTGAACTTCTATGGTCCTAATGAAGCCTAAATGGACTTGTTTGATCCTAATAGAGCCCAAATCGACTTTTTAGGTCATATACGACCTAACTGGGCCATTTTGTACTTCTTTGATCCTAATGGAGCCCAAATGGACTGGTTTGATCCTAATAGAGCCCAATTTGACTTGTTAGGACCTAATTGGGCCAAATGCCCCGATCGGCCCAATTGAACTTCTATGGTCCTAATGAAGCCTAAATGGACTTGTTTGATCCTAATAGAGCCCAAATCGACTTTTTAGGTCATATACGACCTAACTGGGCCATTTTGTACTTCTTTGATCCTAATGGAGCCCAAGTGGACTGGTTTGATCCTAATAGAGCCCAATTTGACTTGTTAGGACCTAATTGGGCCAATTGCCCCGATCGGCCCAATTGAACTTCTATGGTCCTAATGAAGCCGAAATGGACTTGTTTGATCCTAATAGAGCCCAAATCGACTTTTTAGGTCATATACGACCTAACTGGGCCAATTTGTACTTCTCAATTTTCATCTTGAGCCTAAAAATCTCAAATCTGTTTTGATTTTAAATGAATGAAGTTTTGATTTTAAATAAAGGAGTATATGGAATGTAAGTTTAGCAAAAGGCGAAACACCTCTAGCTTAGAGGTGAAAGTTGGAGACCACAACATACCACAAGTCACACGGTTTAAATATCTTGGGTCTATTATACAAATTGATGGAGAAATCGAGGGAGTTGTAAACCATCGGATTCAATCAGGGTGGTCGAAATGGAGGAAGGCTTCGGGTTTTTTATGTGATAAAAAGGTACCTCTTAAGCTAAAGGGAAAATTTTACTGTACAGCTATTAGACCGGCGATGTTGTATGGGACGGAGTGTTGGGCGGTAAAAAATCAACACGAGAGTAAAATCAATGTAGCAGAGATGAGAATGTTGCGCTGGATGAGCGGAAAAACTAGACGTGATAGGATTAGGAATGATAGAATTAGAGAGAGAGTTGGGGTAGCACCTATTGTAGAAAAGATGGTTGAATCTCGACTTAGGTGGTTTGGGCATGTATGGAGGAGACCTTTAAATTCTGTAGTAAGGAGAGTGGATCAAGTGGAGGGCAATCCAATAGCTAGAGGCAGAGGTAGGCCAAGAAAAACTATAGGAGAAACTATTAAGAAAGATTTGGAGGCCAATGATTTAACTGTTAACATGATTCATGATAGAACATTATGGCGCCGTATGATCCTTGTAGCCGACCCCACCTAGTGGGATAAGGCTTGGTTGTTGTTGTTGTTGTTGTTGAAGTTTTTGAGAAATTAAATATATTATTGAATTATATTTATATTGTGATTGTTGAGAAATTAATTTAGTATTTTGTCTGGTTGTTTCAATGGTTGGATCGTCTCTCTGGGATGTTTTTCATGTTCTTGCTTGCTTTGGAGAAGTATGAATTCCTTCTTGGGAATTCATTGGAGCTGATTGCATGGCTGGACTGAGTCGAACGACAGCCATTGTGAAAATCTCTAACACTAAACGCGCGCTTAAGGAGCTAATAATTGAGGTTTTAAACTCAATGTCACAAAGGGGCACAGCGGGGTGTCTCAATAGCCACCACCGTCTCATCCTTGTCATCTTGGGTAAGTATTCTACCCTTAATCTCTTCTAGTTCAAAACCTCTGTAACACCCTAGTTTTTACACCTATGATTAATTATTTTATTTAGATGTTTAAGTTTATTATGTTATGTGGTTTAGTTAGTTTGAGTAATTAAATTACTCTCTTCAAATTATTTTATTAGGTGCGTTAGCACTGACTTATTTCAGTGAATGCACGCTTACTAGACAATAATTTATGTTATTGTCACTATTATTACCAGTACAGAAAAATATTTTAAATAATGTGATTAAAAGAAAAGCATTTTCATATTCCTATTCTATTTAATTTTAGAGTTAAAAATATTTTGGTTTGACATTTATCGGAGATTAAATTTTGGACTGAGTATTTTCTTAGTTGATCAGTTCAACTATTAATCTTTACTCTAACTTGAATTTCGAAAACATATCTTTATCAATCTTTATTTTTAGATTCTAAAAAGTAAAAACATGTTTATTTTAGGCCTAATATTTATCACTCATTTTGTACCTATCACTAAGTAACTGGTTTAAAAACTCACTTTCTCACTTTTCTCTCTCTCTTTCTCGACGCTCTCTCCCTCTTTTTCTCTTTTCTTCTCTGCTTCTTCTTCTTTCTTTCTTTCTTCTTTCTCTTTTCTTCTTCTTCCTTCTCCCCAACTTCATCTTCTACCTCCTTCCTTCCTTCAAGTCGCGCCGCCCTCCTCAAACCGTCGTCGGCCGCCGCTCGAGATGGAAGGACGAAGATCGCGTCCCTACACGCGGTCCACCGCGGTAGGTGCTGTCCACCGCGTCCCTCCACGCGGTCCACCGCGCTCGAGATGGAAGGACGAAGACCGCCTCTCTCCACCGCGGTAGGTGCTGTCCGCCGCTGCCTCCATGGTGGTTTTCACTATGTGAGTTGTTTTAAGTTTTCTTCTTCCTTTCTATGAAGCTTAGCTTCACTTTATGGGTCATGGTTGTTGTAGGGGAGTGTTCCACCGCCACTTCCACCTCGCCGGAGTTGTGCGCCGCCGCCGCCGTACCCATGGCTGTCACTGCGTCCTCTGTCTTCAAGCTTGGGTGAGTCAAAACCCTCTCATCTCTTCTAGATTCAAAACCCCCTAATGGATTTTTGAAACCCTAACCCTAACCCTTTGATTTCAGATTTTAATCTTGAAATTTAAGGTTGTTTTATGAAATTGGGACTATGAATTTGTGTTTCCCTAAACCAATTTCATTATTCTGAGTTTTCCCCAAATTGTATTTAGGAGCCCTAAACCCCAATTTGATTTATTTGAATTTGGTTATGTTTTTGTGAAATTAATTATGATTTAGTGCAATTAGGACTCTTAATGGATGATTTCCAAAGTTCTTTTTCATGATCTTTTGATCAAAACAAAGTTTCCTTAAAGGGTATTGGGAAGCGTGAACTTCAAACATGATTTTCTTTGAAAATAACCTTATTTGGTAATTAGATTAAGTGTTTAGATAAAGTTAGAATGTGTGTTTGATCATGTGAAATTGATTTCTTGATTTCTGGTTGTTGCGCGTTGTTGGATTTCCTCTCTGAGACGTTTGACATGGCTATGCTTGCTTGATGAAGTAGATATGAGCTAACGTGAGCATTAGGACGAGGATCCTTTACTTGTCTTCAAAGGTAAGGGGAGTTTACCTAGGGATATTCAATAACTATATGCATGTGTGTGTGTGATTTATCTATATGATTAAACTATTGAGACTGGTTGAGGCATGACATACGTCATAGCTTATGTTTTGGAAAACTATTTTAATGAAAACATATGAACACAAAAAAGTGATTTTTAGCTTTCTTTGGAAAGTGGAAAGGAAACAGAAAAGGACTAGATTTATGTGCTGAGGTTTCAGACTAGATTCTGATTACGGTGAAGCCGGACTAGCCTTCCTCCTGTTAAGGACCTAGAGTTCCGAGACGTCGGACTAGTGCCTGTTGATAAAAGATTTTGAAAAATCTATAGTGAGAGTTTAAAACTCAATTGATATTGAAGGTTTAATCAATATCTGAAAAGATGATATGGCAGACGTGCTGTTGTTATAACTATTATTTTTATGTATTCTTTGCTGGATGTATTTGGTGTAATCGAAATCCTCGGAAATGAAAATGTAAGTATTTTAGTAGGTGTTCTTTTACCGGGATGTCCGAATTACAGAGGAGACTCATGTAAATTTTTGTAAAACTACTAGCTTGTATTTAAGTATATCCTTTAAATTAAATAGGCTTGCCAAGCTATGATAGTAAGTTGGTGTGTCGATAAAGGTTTAGGTGTGGAGTCGTGACAAAAATTTTATACCCAATTTCAGACACTTATGTACTTATATACATTATTTTCTGAAAGCACCAGCAAATTATTTTTCAAATATAAATTTCGCATGTGTTACGAAAGTAATGCCCAAGGGGGGGGGGGGGTGTTACAACCTCAAATCTGATTTTGAAACCCTAACCCTTTGATTTCAGATTTTAATCTTAAAATTAAATCTTGTTTTATGAAATTGGGACTGTGAATTAGTGTTTCCCTTCTTAACAGAGGCGGCAAGTCTTGGAAATTATTGTCTGGTATGTGTTTCTTTGTTATGTGCAGTAGGGGTTGTCTTCGTTTTCTGTGGTGTTGATCTTTTTCTACAGCCGATTTGCTCACCTCCTGGGAGATAAATCAACCGGTCTAGGAGCCTCCCGGCTCTCTAGCAGTTCTCTTTTATTTATTTTGCATTCACAAACCTTTCAATTGTTTATCCTTTCTGTGGCTGCTGTTCTGAATTAGTGATTTTCTCAATGTTTATCCTTTCAGATTGGTTTGGATGGAATTCGTATGTTAGATCCAAATACCAGTCGAACATTGAGAATATATCCTCTTGAGAACATATCAAGATGTGAAGTAAGTTTGTTAGCTTCCTTATTGACATTTTGACTATTTCTTCAAAATTAATTTTTGTAACTAGTCTTAATATAATATGTTTCTAATTTAATTATGCAGAAATTTGATTCATCTACCTTTGCATTCTGGTCAAGGAGCTCGGTGGATGTGGAGCCAGGACGAATCAGATTGCAATCCAATAGTTACCCTACTAACACACTTTTGGATACCGTGGTCTTTGCTACTATACAGGTATTCTGAGAATTTCATCCTCCTTTTGTGGAAATAGTTTTTGCTGATGAATTAGATTATAAGAATGTAAATTTTATAAATATCTGCTGGGAGATGCTGGGTGTACTTTATGTTATTGGGGGACATGATTTAGTTTTAGTTGCTTGCCTTGTATGAGTTGCAATGTGTAGTGTACATTCAAGGCCATGTTTTTACTCACGATATGTTTTGTACTATTTGAAGATTCATTATCATTGGATAATGTTTGTTATATTCAGTGCAACTTACCTGTTTCAACCTTTTCTCTCTTATTCACCGAATCTTCTGTTCTTTAATCTTTATCAAATTTAATGATTCCAATATTGATTGTTTGTGTGTCGTTTGTTTTGTGTGTGTAGTGGAAATAATGTTGGTTCTTTTGGCTATCCTAATACTCTTGTGCATTGCAGATTTTTTGTTTAGCCTCAACATTTGACTATCCTTTGAACTTAAGTGTAGTGTATGCTTAGGCCTAGGAATTATGAACGGACATGAGTTAGATAAAGATTCAAACAATTTGAGGGTTTGCTAGCAATAAAGATCCAAACAATTTGAGGGTTTGCTGGAAAAATCTCTTGATAATTTTTATTATTTGTACTTTCTGCTAGTCGCATCAATTTAAATGCCAATAATTAATAAATAGCCTTCTAATTATGCTTTTTGGCTGTTAACAATCCGCAGATAAAATATGTCCTAAGCATTTAGCACTTTTTAATTGATAAACAATTAGATTGCACTTTCCAACTATTGGAAGTACCATCGATCTTACTCGATCCAGTAGCATGAATATTTGCTCGTACGGCTATACTAAAAAAAGATAGATCACATGGGCTTCTTTCTCGCTCAGTTCTTTTGGGGTTCTAGAGTACAATTGAACACATGTGTGCACTTATTTCTGTTTGTTAATTAATTGACTTGCTTGGTTGATGGAAAGGTTCATTCTTTTACTTGAATTGTTGGATATAAATCTTTCGGGTGTATCGTGGGGCATCTCCATTGATGCAGGTCATTCTACTTCTAAAGGAAAAATGTCAGCAAATTTGGAGAGGCTGGATTCTCAGATTCCTCAACTTTTTGGTTCATTACATGACCTTCACAGTTCACAGTGGTTTGATCTTCTGATAGTTTTTAAGTCATGACTTTTGGATTGCATGCAGCAATTGGTATTTGATTTTTAGAAGTTGTATGGTACCAAGACTGTATTTTGTAACAATAGTCAAATTCATGATTTTGTGATTGAATGTGAAACTGTAAATGTTAGTGATCGGTGCCATATAATTCGCATAGACATGAAACTGTAATGTAAGTGAAGTGATCTGTCACGGCCGTGATGAGCATCACGGCCTGGCTGTGACAGCTTCTGCCTTGAATGTTGTTTCACTAAATTGTCTGTCACGGCCGTGATGGGTATCACGACCTGGCCGTGATGGGTATCACGACCTGGCCGTGACAGATTCTGCTTACAAGGGGTCTGGCTCAGTTAACATGTTACTGCCGTGACAGATTCTGACTTTTGATTCTTCCGTGGGAAATCCGTCCCAAATCCATCCGAAAACAAAAATAACTCCGTCCGAAATCCGTCCGAAAAATAACCAACAAAATCACAGCATCCGTCCCAAATCCGTCCGAAAACAAAAATAAATCCGTCCGAAAAATAACCAACAAAATCACAGCATCCGTCCCAAATCCGTCCGAAAACAAAAATAAATCCGTCCGAAAATAACCAAAATCCGGATTTCCACGTTGTCCGAAATCCGTCCGTAAATATTTTCGGACGGAATTTGGGACGGATTTTATAATTTCCCACGGGGCTTTTTCGGACGGGTGCCATTTCGTCCGAAATCCGTCCAAAATGAATTATCCGTCCGAAATCCATCCGAAATTTGTCCAATTTCCGTCTGAAAATCCGTCCGAAAAAGATGGATTTCTAGTAGTGATATAAGTTCAATGATCCAATTAAAAGTTTTTTTTTTAGTTTAAAGACCTATCTGAAAATTCCCAAATAGTTCAGAATAGTTACACCTTTCAAAATTTGTGTTATTTACCCATATTCTCTATGAAGAAGATCAGGTGTATGGTAAAAGTAAGAGGATTGCTAATTTGACACAGAAAAGCATACACCTACGAAAACACCGTATGAACAGTGCCGCACAGTGCGGCACTGTAGCACAGTTTTTTTTTTTTTAAATTTAAATTTTTTTTGTAAATAAATTTTTTGATTAAGTATGGGCATACACCACATATTTGAAGGCATTCACCAGATAATTGAACTACGTTCACCAGATAATCTAAGGCATCCACAAGCTAATTTAGTATAGGCATTCACCACATATTCGAAGGCATTCACCAGATAAGTGAACTACGTTCACCAGATAATCTAAGGCATCCAAAACTTGATTTTAGTATGGGCATTCACCACATATTCGAAGGCATTCACCAGATAATTGAACTACGTTCACCAGATACTCTAAGGCATCCAAAACTTGGTTTTAGTATGAGCATTCACCACATATTTGAAGGCATTCACCAGCTAATTAAATTTTAAAAAAAAATTAAATTTAAAAAAAAAAATGTGCTTAAAGTGTCAAGACAACAGTGCGACTACTGTGATCATGCAAGAAGATCATTCATACGATGTTTTCGTAGGTGTATACTTTTCTGTGTCAATTTAGCAATATTGTAAAAGTAAATATAAACCAAGAAGTATATAGGGTTTTTGTCACAAATTTCACGGGTATATATAATAGGTGTAAACTACTCATAAAAAAAGGTAGTGTGCTTTTGTTTTGGAAAAGAGTGAAGATTGTGGCGTTTGGTGAATGTTGAAATTGTAAAACCAACATGATAACACTTCCCTAAAGTGTGATTGTGGGTCGCCATTTATTAGGTGATGAGGCCAATGAGAACACTTCCCTAAAGTGTGAATATTTTATCATGCAGAAAGCAGCCATGCAACATAAACTATACAGTAACCTGGTTTTGCTTTTGACAAAAGCTGGGTGGGTTCTCGATAAAGGGGTTGAACTTGACATATATTATATAGTTTATTACGGAGACATCATTATGCTACATGTGACACTGGGATCACTCCTTGGAACTCCAGCATGCAGTTGGAATAATAAAACTTAAATAATGACACACCCTCATGCTTGTAACGATGATTTCACATTCCATTACTCAATTACATGTTCTTTTTTGTTGGGTTGAATTGCTCGGGTTTCCTGTTCTGATTCAATGAGTTGCTATTCTTTAAATTTTTTTTTCGGTAGGCCAAAGAATTGTATTGATTTGCCAAGCTAGCATGCAGATAAAGACTTTGTTACAAAAGGCGGTTCATATGGTAGAGTAACTTTGCTGCACACTGCAATCATATATCTTTACAGCAATTGATTTGTTTAACGCTTTTATAAGTAGGCATTATTATATAAGGGGTAAAACCGTAAAAGTATGAACCAAAAGTAAATGTATATAGGTAACTCTTACGCTGTGTTTGTTTCAACGGAGAATTAAAAAAGAGACGTAGAGAAAAAAGAAGTTTAAGGGAAAAAGTCATTTTCTACGGTTTGGGAAGCAAGAGAGGTTGGAGAGAGGGTTTAAATTTGAGTGGGTCCAATGTGATTTGAAATCTCTTCTACTTTTAACCTAAATTTTTTGTTTTACAAATATGTTTTTACAACTTTTTAGGGGGTAAATATATCTTTTAAAAATACGTAAATTTTCTTTCTCTTTTACTTTTTTCCTTCTTCTTTTAATCCAAACAATCTAAAAATCTACTCATTTTATACTGATTCCCTCTTCTCTCTTACTTCTTTCTTTCTTCCCTACTTCTTTCCTCGTCCAAACAAAGAATTATAGTCGGTTTTTTTTACCTTCCTAGTGTAATCTGTATAGCAAATTACCGATATGATGTAAGTTTTAAAAAAATTACCTGGTTGGGATAAGTCGTATATGACATATAAGACTTTGAAGTCGTATAGTTGTGTATGACTTCACTTTTTGATTTTTATAATAAAATAATGGAAGTCGTACTTATCATGTATGACTCCTGTTTTTTTTTTTTTGTATATACAAGAGAAGTACATGACAAATACTACTTTAATTATTTTATTATAAAAGCCAAAAAGTGAAGTCATATACGACATATACGACTTCAAAGTCGTATATGCCATGTACGACTTATCCAAATCAGGTAATTTCTTTTGAACTCACACAATTATGGTAATTTGCTATACAAATTACACCGTAAAGGCCAAAAATCACTACAACAGAAATGACTTATAATAGCAGTTATTTAATAACGTTTGTACTGCCATAAAAAATGGTTGTACCCTTTTAATAGTGTTTCCTAAAATAAGTGTTATTAAAGAGTGCACCGAAGATAGCGTTTTTATGTTGAACCGCTATTTTTTCTAATTTGAAATAAATAAATAAAATAAAATCAACTTTTAATAGCATTTGTTTAAAGAAATGCTATTAAAAGATAACCTTTAGATAGCGTCTAAAGGCGGAAACGCTATCTTAAGTGATTACCTTTGCTGATTTCATAACTTCCCGCACAATTATCACACTCGCGCGCACCACCAATTTCACTCCTCACAGCAGTACGTGCTTCCAAGATGGCGATCGCGCATCCTTCCCCACCACGCACAAGTTTACCCACATGGCGCACCACCAAGATGGCGACCGCATCTCCGCCGCGCTCCTTCCCCACTGTGATCGCTTCTCCAGCATCGGTGCTTCTTCTTCTCCGCCCTTCTCTGCTCCGTCGGCCGCCCTTCGTCGCCCTTCTCGGTCGGTCGTGAGCACTCCTATCCTGTCACGGTCGGTCGTTCTCTACCTTCATCAACAAAAGTTGTTGCTGCCGTGCTGCATCAGGTACTCACCTCACTTACCTCATTCACCACACTTCTTTGTTCTCTGGTCTAATGCGCCTAACGCCGCCACCGCCGCGCTGCATCAGGTACTCTCTCGGTGATTGGTTGACATGGGTATAATTTTTAAATTGTACTCACCTCATTTACCTCACTCAGAAAATGGCTTAGTGAATGCATTTGGTTTCATTTGGCTTATTTGTCTTTCTAAGTCATATTAAGTTCAATACTGGAAGAAGGTTTTGTTCATTTGGGGGATAGTGTGTTGTTTCAAATAAATGAATTCATCTATGAGGTTAAGTATGTTAAGTGGATTTTTGCTTTACAAAGTTGTCAAATGTCAACAATGGTTTGATGTTAAAAAGAAGTTTTCATTTGAGCTGTTAGGGGAGTATTTTTTGCTTGTTATGAACTTCAAATTCAGTAATGCCATTAAGTACCATGTTTAATCAATGAAATTTGTTTCACTGACATGAATTTATTATACATAAATTAATGTGAATGCAAAGTTGAATGTAGGTGTTATTGATTATATGATTGTTGCCAGTCTTACGAATACGATCCTGCTTGTTTTGCTAGTTTCATGGAATATGGGCACTTAATAAGTTAAAAGTTAAAACATCAAATGGAAATCATGTTATTAAGATTTTATTTCACTATTTGATATTAGATAATGCAGCATTTGGATGCTTATTAATTGGTTGATTGCTTTGTTAGATTAGTTCAAAACTTGTATGAGAATGGCATCTTCCGATAATGCTAGTGTTGCCAAAGTGAAGCTACGTGGGCTAACTGTTATGAAGGCGGTCATCCACGCTAAGGAGTAAAGGACTAAAAATTGATGTAATTTACTTATTAATCTAAGGATTTCATTATATTGTTTGATATCTAGATTTAATTACTTTATTATTTTTATTAGGTTGACTGGAATTATTTGGACCAACCAATTTGTGCCAATGGAAAAAGATTGAAGAGTTACATTGGGGTCGTTGTTCGGCAAATGATCTCAATTATCTGTTCTAAATGGAAGGTATTTGTATGAAGAATTTTTTCTTCCAAAGGAAAGAACAAGGAGGTTTCTGTTCTTGTCCCCACATCAAACAAATACATACGACTTCTTCGGGGGGGATTCACAGACAAAGTATATAGCTAACCGCTTTGCAATTACAGAGAGAGAATATCAGCCCTTGTTTCTAGCGTCGTGCAATGTAGGGTGAGTCACTTATCCTATAGGACTTAATTTACAATTAATAATGAATTATATAAAAATTGAGGTGTGATGAGTGTGATTTTACCTCATTTTTCATGTACATTTCTGCATGCATTTGCATATAGTTAGGCCAATTTAGTGTTGATTTTGTATAGTTTTTCCTTTAGAACGGATGAGGTGGTTTATGGTGTTGTTTTGCAGGATTTAATGGAAAAATGCCCAGAAATCAGCCTTGGTGGAGCTTGGATGAAAAAAGAGCTTAAAAGTGAAGATTATGAGCCAAGCAGAGAGTATCACGACTGGTCAGTGATGGCCCTCACTACCGTGAGGGAGCAAAGAGTGAAGAAAGATTGAGCCAAAAGTCAGAAGCTGTCACGGCCTGGCCGTGATGGCTATCACGGCCGTGACCTGCTAGTTGGAAAAGTCAGAAAGCGTCACGGCCTGGCCGTGATATCCATCACGGCCTGGCCGTGATATCCATCACGGCCGTGATGAATAAGTGAATGAAGAGGCGCCTAAGTCAGAAAGCGTCACGGCCTGGCCGTGATGGCCATCACGGCCGTGACGGGTGACGGACCTATAAATAACAGCACAGCAGACAGAAAAGGGGACTAACTTCTAACCTAAAATAATCTGCACTTGGAGGCAGGCCGGTTTGGCGGTCAGGAGAGAGGTTTCTACCCAATAGGGGGCGTTTTCTCTGCTCTTGGATGGGGAGAAGATTGGAGGAAGCTTGTCTATGAGTGTTCTCCATCCCTTTTCTCATTCTATTTTGTATTTCTTTATCATGAGTAGTTAATTCCCCATTGTTGGGGTTAGATGTAACTTTTCTAAACTTAGTTGTATTGTGATGTGGTTGTTTTAATACAAGTTTCTATTTCGTATGAGTATGTGATTCTGTGTTTAATGCTTTCCTTGGATTAGCTACCCATAGGAATGATATGTTGCTTTGATAGATGACTGGAAGGTTGGTATTAAGGCATGCTCATGAATCATATGCCAAGTAGGTCAAGAATCTAGACATAGGTGTTGGTCGCTTGCAATCTTATAAGTCTTAACTTAATGCAAAATCTCAGGTTATTCCACCTAAGACATTAGGGTTTAATTTGGGGTTTTAGGCTCAATGCACCTAAGACATTAGGCTTGAGTATTTTGGAAAAGGCTTGATTGGCATAATTGAATTAGGACTTGTGTTAGAAGCCATTTCATTGCAACTAAGGGAGGATTAGTGTAGTCTAACCCTGACAATTCTAGCCACATCCCTGTTTGCATACCAAGTGTTTGACATAATTCCAAAAAGACAAAAAATATCTTATTTCTTTATTTTCTGTTTTAATCCCTCACACTTTAGTTAAGTCTAAATAGTTGTCGAATTTGCGAATTGGTAATTGACATCCAATCCCTGTGGATACGATAACCGGTCTCACCACCGTATTACTTGATTGCGACGAGGTGCACTTGCCTTTAATTATATTTCTAAAAAAACACGCATCAAGTTTTTGGCGCCGTTGCCGGGGAGTGGTTTTGTCAATATCATTAGTAACAAATGAGACAACTAGTTTAGACATTTTTTATTTTATTCTTCTGTATATAATTGATCTCTTTCTTTTGTTAGTTTTGTATATATTTGTTTTTGTGTTTCTTTGATCTTGTGCTTAATTGTCTGTGAGGTGAAAAATTGATTAGATAGGATCATGGACTACAATTGGTATCAACCATCTGATGCAGAAAGTGAATTATCTGAGCTGCAGCTGCGGGTAGATATGCTGCAGTTGGCCGTAAAAAGCCAACAAGTGAGTGATGAGCTGTCAAGGGCAACTGTCCCTCCTCCACCAATGGTAGGTTATTCTGAATGGGGAAATCAATTTTCCAACACTTCTACTCCATGGTGGGGGAACCCTCCAAATAACACTTTGATGGATGAAGGGGAACATTGGGAATCTTCCACACCTTGGTATGATGAGCCATCCCCATTGGAAGTTGTTTGGGAGAACTTCAAATCTGCATTCCCAGTCGAGGTTGAGCAACCTATCCCGGATAGTCAACCTCACTTAGAGGCTGTTTTGGAGAACTTCATGGCAACAACAATGGAAGAATTAAAGAATCAAGAAGATGCCATTCGAAGTCTCGGGGTACGTATTGAGGAACTCTCTAACCTACTACCCAAAATGCCAAATGAGGACTTGATGGATGATGATGAAGATGATGCAATGATGGATGAGGAGGAAGAAGAAGAAGTGGGAGCAACCGAGTCAAGAAGTGAAGACCCCTGTTTTGGAGAACATAGGTGCACCACCCCCCATTGAACCCTTGACTAAAGAGCCTGAAAGGAAGAGGCATTTGGAGGATAGCTATGTCACCATGCTCGGGGATGATGAAGAACTTGTGAAATTAAATGATGCTATTGGCCCCTATGCATGTGTGGAATGTGATGGGAGAAACACTTGTGTGGTTTGTGCGGAGATTTCTGCATATTTGGAAGGTGATGGATTTGGCAATGCTGAGAGTGACGATTGTGCGCAGGCTTGAACAGCACCAATGATCCTCTCGAATTGTTTGCCACCTCACATTTTAAAGCAGTCAATAATGGAGTTCATGCCTCTGCCTGAGGTTGAACCCCATTTTTATTGGGAAGATTTTATGGATAAAGGGGTCATCTTTGACCCGAGTGGAATTGAAAAGCGCTTCCCATTTGAAGAAGTCGGCATGAATTTCGAGTGCTCACTTCCACATTTTTACTGCAAATCGTGGGATCCAGGTGAAGGATCTCACATGGTTAGCATTCCTTGGTCCTTATACCACAGGTTATGGGATCCAGGTGGATGCTTCTTGATGAGTCAAGCTAGTGACGTTAAAGAAGCGCTTATTGGGAGGCAACCCAACTTTTCTTAACCCTTCTCTTTAGTTAATTTTGTTTTTGCTTTAACCTCTTGAATAATTTGAGAAGCTCAAGAGGTTTGTTAATAATTTTGTTAAGTGTCTTCAGATTTTGAATAAAGGAAGGAGAAAAAGAGCAGGGAGAAACAAAGCCATAAAGCATGTGAGCCAACACCCACTACCGCCTCGGTAAGCCGTTCCAATTATTTGTTTTATTTTATTTTTTCTTTTCTCCCCTCTCCAACTTGATTGTTTACATTGGGGACAATGTAAATCTTTAAGCTTGGGGTAGGGGTAATCTTTTTGCTTGCATTGTAAATATTGCATTCATATAGGCTTAAGTTTGCATGATCACATGAATTGATTACCCTTGCTTAGATTGAGCTTATGATTGTGAGAGCTAAGTGCCAATTAAATTGTGATAGTGGATTTTTGAACCCAATTCTGTTTATTCTTGTGATATGGCTGCAAATTAAATATGCTTGAGATGATCTTGGATAGTTGATGATTAGCATACGTTTCTTTAGACTTGTGTTCTTCACTGGTTCTTGAACTGATAAATGTGAGCTTTTGAGCCATTAGGGGGTACTCACTAAATCTGCCCCCATTCTTTGTGTTGAGTGTTATTCCTCTTGGTTTGTTTTCTCTAGAACTTGACTTGAAACCATTTTAAAGCTTAAAATTTTTTGGAAACATTTTTGAAAATGATTGAGGCAATAGGTATTTTTCTGGCCTTCTGAGCTTTGAATGTGTAAATGCTACCCTTAGTTGCCCAATTTTGAGCCTGAATGAATAAAATGCTTTTCTTGGTACCCTGAAAAATTTTGATACATATACTTGATAAGGGACCTTCTAAAGTATCACAAAAAGGGTGAAAAAGGTAGTTGAGAGTTTGGGATAAGAATCAAAAAAAAAAAAAAAAAATCTCCCCTTCTCCAAATAAAAAAAATAAAATAAAAATATAAAAATAAAAATAAAAATAAATAGAGAAGGGGATGACAAAAAAGAAAGTGAGAAATAAAAGAAAAAGAGAAAGAAAAGAAAGGTGGAAAAATGTATTGAAAACCCAAGAAGGTATTTTAGAAGGTGTCTTGTGTTGAATTGTTGATACTTGGTTTAGCCTTTTGAAATATCCCTTTCTTGTTATCCCCACCTAAAGATTAATCCCATGGCCACGTTACAACCAAATAAAAGACCTCTTGATTCTTAAGTGTTTTTCATAAATAAAGTGGAGATTTGGTTGATAGTCAAGCATATGGTAGGAATCATTCCTTGAGGAAAATGGAGCGAATTGTTATATATACTTGAACACTTGAGTGAGTGAGGCAAGAAAGAGAGCCAAGCAAATAAACAAGCTTGGGGTGAGCTTCAAGTGAGCAAGAGTGCCCGAATCAGTGAGAATGTGAGTCTAGGAAACTTAAGCCCCTAATTGGACTTGAATTGATTGTCTCTTGCTGAATTGTTTGAATTGCCTGTTACTTGGATCATTTTACTCGGGTTCTTGGTTCACTATCCATGCTTTGACTGTTTATCTCTTCTGGCCTTAGTTTTTGCTTGAGGACAAGCAAAGTCTTAAGCTTGGGGTGATTTGATGAGTGTGATTTTACCTCATTTTTCATGTACATTTCTGCATGCATTTGCATATAGTTAGGCCAATTTAGTGTTGATTTTGTATAGTTTTTCCTTTAGAACGGATGAGGTGGTTTCTGGTGTTGTTTTGCAGGATTTAATGGAAAAATGCCCAGAAATCAGCCTTGGTGAGCTTGGATGAAAAAAGAGCTTAAAAGTGAAGATTATGAGCCAAGCAGAGAGTATCACGGCCTGGCAGTTATGGCCCTCACTGCCGTGAGGGAGCAGTAGCTGAAGAAAGATTGAGCCAAAAGTCGAAGGCTGTCACGGCACCGGCCGTGATGGCTATCACGGCCGTGACCTGCTAGTTGGAAAAGTCAGAAAGCGTCACGGCCTGGCCGTGATATCCATCACGGCCGTGATGAATAAGTGAATGAAGAGGCGCCTAAGTCAGAAAGCGTCACGGCCTGGCCGTGATGGCCATCACGGCCGTGACGGGCGACGGACCTATAAATAACAAAGCACAAAGACAGCAGAAAAGGGGACTAACTTCTAACCTAAAATAATCTGCACTTGGAGGCAGGCCGAGGTCAAGGCCGGAGAGGGTTTCTACCCAAAAAGGGGGGCATTTTCTCTGCTCTTGGATGGGGAGAAGATTGGAGGAAGCTTGTCTATGAGTGTTCTCCATCCCTTTTCTCATTCTATTTTGTATTTCTTTATCATGAGTAGTTAATTCCCCATTGTTGGGGTTAGATGTAACTTTTCTAAACTTAGTTGTATTGTGATGTGGTTGTTTTAATACAAGTTTCTATTTCGTATGAGTATGTGATTCTGTGTTTAATGCTTTCCTTGGATTAGCTACCCATAGGAATGATATGTTGCTTTGATAGATGACCTGGAAGGTTGGTATTAAGGCATGCTCATGAATCATATGCCAAGTAGGTCAAGAATCTAGACATAGGTGTTGGCTGCTTGCAATCTTATAAGTCTTAACTTAATGCAAAATCTCAGGTTATTCCACCTAAGACATTAGGGTTTAATTTGGGGTTTTAGGCTCAATGCACCTAAGACATTAGGCTTGAGTATTTTGGAAAAGGCTTGATTGGCATAATTGAATTAGGACTTGTGTTAGAAGCCATTTCATTGCAACTAAGGGAGGATTAGTGTAGTCTAACCCTGACAATTCTAGCCACATCCCTGTTTGCATACCAAGTGTTTGACATAATTCCAAAAAGACAAAAAATATCTTATTTCTTTATTTTCTGTTTTAATCCCTCACACTTTAGTTAAGTCTAAATAGTTGTCGAATTTGCGAATTGGTAATTGACATCCAATCCCTGTGGATACGATAACCGGTCTCACCACCGTATTACTTGATTGTGACGAGGTGCACTTGCCTTTAATTATATTTCTAAAAAAACACGCATCAAGGTGCTTAGGATTTGCTATCTCAACATTTTTGTAGGGATCACTGGGTGCTGTTAGCGATAAATACCGTTGAAGAGATTGTTTACTATCTAGATTCCTCGCATGCTGATCCTAGGAATCACCCAGAATTAAAGAATTTGTTCAATAAGTAAGCATGTTTTTATTTTTTCTGATTTTCTATGATTCTATCGAATGGCTTCCATGGTAGATACATGTTGCAAGTTGTCATGGTCCTAATGTGCTTTTGATTTTTGACATTAGAATAACTGTGTTGAATTGGCATATACTGGGTTATGGCTGTTGTGGTTCAAAATAAAAAAAAGGCAACCAGAACCTCCATTTTGTATTTAAATGTTACCATTGAGAATTTTTGTTGAAAAATCCATGCTTGTGTTTGTGATGATTGAAAGTATGTTTCTTAATGAAGTCTGTTTGATTTTGTGATTAGTGCTTTGCAAGTTTATCGCGCATGTAGCGAAGCTAAGGTGCCTCGTTTAAAAGCAACCAACATTAAATGGATCCGGATAGAAGTATATTTGCAAAAACTTAATGAGCAATTATTTTTAAAAAAAAATAAAACTATTGATTTACTATTTTCTTTTTTATAGTGCCCAAGACAGCCCAACGATACAGATTGTGGGTATTATGTCATGCGCTTCATGAAGGAAATTATCTTACAGAACCAAGTTAAAATACCAACGGCGGTATGTAGTTTCGGTGCTTGTTTTTACTTTTAAATGTGACTGTTCAAATGTTATAGCAATTGCAACTTAATTTATTTAATTTTGATGTCGCAGTACTTCCCTGACTACAAATGCTTCACATACTCCACTGCTTAACTATATGAAGTCAAGGAAGATTGGTCTCGCTATGTTGAAAAGTTTATTTGATTACACTTGTTATATATGGTCTAAACTTTGTATTGTGTTATGCATGGTTTGATTCAAGTAACTTAGGTATCTGGGTTTTGTTGCACATACTATTGAAGATTGCTACCTATAATTTGGATTGTGTTTCAGTTATTTGTGTAAACATTATGTTTTTGATGAACATGCAGGTGGAGGTAAAGTTAAGAAATAGGTAAACTTAAAAAAAAAATTAAGAGAAAATATAACGTTTGTTTCTGTAAACGCTATCTAAAGTCACATATGGCCTCCCGAAAATGGTGGTAAAAACACACTTTAGATAGCGTTTGTAAATACACATAAACGCTATCTAAAGTCATATTTTAATAGCGCTTCTTAAATGCTATCTTTACTAACTGCTTTTAATAACGGGGGCATAGATAACGTTTAAAAGCGCTATTAAAAGACACACGAAAATACTATCTAAAGCCTTTTCTATTGTAGTGAATCCCTTTCAGTCTTATGCAAGTAATAAAGACAAGGGAAAATACCAAATACAAAAAGGCAACACATATAGACAAAAGTCTACAAACTTGACATAAATTTAGAAGGGACCATAGATGATGGCAAAAAAAAAAAAATGAGGGAAGCGGGGATAAAAAGTTCTGACTCATCTTCTGCAGATGTATCATAACCATTGGCTATATATATCTAGTGTTTATATGATGAGCATTGCAAAATCATGGCTAATGAGCTATATGATATCTGTAGGGTTATAAATCCAGCTCTGAAATCGTGATTGAGACTCAGAACCCACGAAAGAATAAAAATAATTTTTTACTACTAGAACGTATTGCACATCTCACCCAGTGGGACTCAAACCAACAATCGCCTGATTAGAAGTCAGGCGCCTTATCCACAAGGCCATGGGCGCCATGTTTGTCATGCAGGGCTTCCAAATTGTATATATATAACATGAAGGATTTATTTTTTTTGGTATTTATTGCTTGCGTTAATAGTTTGCTTTTGGGGGTTTAGACTGTGCTCAATGATATAGAAAATTGCACAAAAAGTACTTTAAGCAAGTGTGATATTTCGAAACAACATCAGTATACAAAAATAAAATAAAATAAAATAATAATAACGTATTTCGAGCACAAAAAAAAAGAAGAAGAAGATGATAACGTATTTATTAAGTGGTTGTGTTCTATCATACATTATGTCCTCAAAGGTTGCTTTGGTTTATTTAAGATTGTGGTTGGGCTTGAGTTACAAAATATGGTGAGGGCTGGACATAGGATTAAGACAACTATGGGTTACAGAGGAATGGTTGTATTGTAGACAGGGTGTTTGGTGGTTTCTGGGTTAGAGATGTGGATGAATAAATCTCACATTGAAAAAAGTTAACAAGTTTTTTTTTCCCGATAAGTAATCATTTTATTCATAAGATCTAACTCTAGCATCACAATTAATAACTTTCTCTACATTTAAGGAAAGGTTGAATTAAAATGACCAAACAATCATTTGCTTGAAGCTAGATGAAGAGGTACATCACAAGTGGTGTAATGAAGCTTGAATAAGCTGTCTTGTTGGTCTCGCAATCGGACATTGATATTGAAGTAGTACACAGGAGCTGTTGGATCTCTTATATGAGTTATGATTTGTGTTTTGTTTTTGGATTCTATTTTGATGTAATTGTTGTTATTATGCTCTTCTTGTAGAAAGTTTAGTTATCTGAAGGATTGTAGGTGGTGGTTAGTGGAATAAGAGGCCTATGATGGTTAGCAGAGCTATTATGTGCAAGGTGCTTGGTTTATGTTGAAGGTTATATAAGTGGGGAATACCCATAGACTGATTGTCTTAAGGTTTAGGTCAATATATGGTGTCAAGTCCACTTATGTGATTATTCAGTTAACCTGTTTGATGTCTAAAGAGGGTCAAAGATGGTTATGGCATAAGAAACTAGGACATGCTAGTATAAAACTAATTTATAAACTGAAAAGGATAACCTTGTGAGAGGATTACCTGATATTAGTTTTAAGAAAGATGTCTTGTGTGATGCACGCCAGAAAGGTAAACAAATAAAATCAAGTTTCAAATCTAAAAACCAAGTATCAACCTCTATACCTCTTCAGTTGTTACACATGGATCTGTTTGGATCAATTAGTGTTGCCAGCCTGGCTGGAAGAAAATATGGATTTGTCATAGTTAATGACTACTCTAGATTTACATGGGTACTCTTCTTAACCCACAAGGATGAGTCTTTTAAGGCTTTCTCAGTATTCTGCAAAAGAGTACAAAATGAATAGGGTTTCTGTATCTCTACCCTTAGAAGTGATCATGGGGGAGAATTTGAAAGTGAACAGTTTAGACAGTTCCGTGAGGAGAATAAGATCTCTCACAATTTCTCTGTACTTAGAACTCCACAAAAAAAAGGAGTGGTTGAGATAAAGAACAGATCTCTACAAGAGATGGCTAGATCTATGCTCAATGAGAATAACCTCTCTAAGTACTTCTGGGCAAAAGCAGTAAACACTGCATGTTATGTACAAAACAGAATACTTATTAGGCTTTTTCTAAAGAAGACACCTTATGAATTGTGGAAAGGTAAAAGCCCTAACATATCTTATTTTCATGCATTTGGTTGTGAATGCTTCATTCTGAATACCAAGGATCAACTTGGAAAGTTTGACTCCAAAGTAGATAAAGGTATTTTTGTAGGAAATTCTGAAATGTCTAAAGCCTTTAGAATTTACAATTCCAGAACCTTTGTTATTGAAGAATCTGTTCATGTTAAGTTTAATGATGGTTTAAAGACTGATAAGAAATTGTCAGATCTAGAAGATGATCTTACAGGTCTTGATATAAACAAATCAGAAAACCAATAACCTGATCTGACCAAGACAGAACCTGTGATTGAGTCAGACAGATAAGTGAGCAGACAAGTCAGCAGACTAGTCAACAGACAAGTCAGCAGACAAGTCAAGATCTTCATGATGATCTCAAAAGAGACTGGAAGTTCAAAACTCATCATCCTAAGGATCTTATTATTGGAAATCCCTCAGAAGGAGTAAGAACCAGATTCACTTTAAAAGAGTCGAGCAATGTGGCCTTTATGTCAGAAATTGAGCCAAAACGCATTGAAGAAGCTCTTGAGGATGAAAGCTGGATTCTTGCTATGCAAGAAGAACTCAACCAGTTTACCAGAAATGATGTATGGACACTTGTCTCAAAACCCAAAAACAAATATGTCATTGGAACAAGATGGGTCTTCAAGAACAAATTGGATGAAGATGGCAAGGTTGTCAGAAATAAGGCAAGGTTAGTAGCTCAAGTCTATAACCAACAAAAAGGTATTGATTATACTGAAACCTTTGCACCTGTAGCTAGAATAGAAGCTATCCGCATACTAATGTCATATGCTGGACAATACCAAATCACTCTTTTTCAAATGGATGTAAAAAGTGTTTTTCTAAATGGTATAATTGAGGAAGAAATGTATATTAAACAACCCCCTGGTTTTGAAGATGCTGATAAACCAGATCATGTTTTCAAACTTAAAAAGGCATTATATGGTTTGAAACAAGCACCTAGAGCATGGTATAATAGACTTAGTTCTTTTCTCATGCATAATGGATTTACCATAGGACAAGTAGATACTACTATGTTTAAGAAAAGTTCTAAAGAGAATTTTATTATAGTCCAAATATATATTGATGATATTATTTTTGCAGCAACTAATGAAAAGCTGTGCAAGGAATTTTCCAAGCTAATGCAAGCAGAATTTGAGATGAGCATGATGGGAGAATTAAAGTTCTTCCTTGGA
This sequence comes from Sophora flavescens, assembly GCA_030762895.1. Taxonomy (NCBI): domain Eukaryota; kingdom Viridiplantae; phylum Streptophyta; class Magnoliopsida; order Fabales; family Fabaceae; genus Sophora; species Sophora flavescens. The sequence continues at coordinate 118,685,827 of CM061063.1, forward strand.
CTACAAATCAAGCAGACAAGTGATGGAATCTACATCCATCAACAAAAGTATACCAAGGAGATACTCAAAAAATTCAGAATGGAAAGTGCCAAACTAATGAAAACTCCCATACAACCTAATGCAAAACTAAGCAAAGATGATGAAGGCAAAAAGATAGACCAAACTGTTTATAGAGGTATGATTGACTCTCTACTATACTTAACATCAAGCAGACCAGATATTCAGTTTAGTGTCTCTATGTGTGCTAGATTCCAATATGACCCAAGAGAATCTCATCTAAAAGCTGTTAGAAGAATATTTAGATGTTTGTTTGGGACTACTAATCTTGGTTTGTTGTATCTATGATCAAAAGAATACAGATTAGTGGGATTCTGTGATACTGATTTTAATGGAGACAGAATAGAAAGAAAAAGCACCAGTGGAGGATGTTACTTCATTGGAGCAAGCTTAGTCTCCTGGTCAAGTAAGAGGCAGACAACTATTGCCTTGTCTACTGCTGAGGCAGAATACATCTCAGTTGCTAGTTGCCGCTCTCAACTCTTATGGGTAAAACATCAACTTGAGGATTAATCTATTTATGAGCAGCTCATATCTGTATGGTGTGACAATTCTAGTTCCATATGCTTAACCAAAAATCAAATTCAGCATTCTAAGGCAAAGCATATTGAAATTAAACATCACTTTATAAGGGATTATGTTCAGAAAGGTATCTTTGATATTAAGTTTGTTAAAACTGAAAATCAATGGGCTGATATTTTCACTAAACCATTAGCAGAAGAAAGGTTTTTATTTATTAGAGATAATCTAAACATGTATTGTATTGTTGAATGACATGCATAATAATTCACCTGTCTATAATACATGTCTGACCTTACTGAGTCACAATGCTAAAACCCAATAGTTTTTGATAAAATGGTTATTAATTATTTAATGCCATTTACTAATCTGAAGATAATCATGTGCACGACAGTTTTTATCTTGAAACCATGCTTTCATTGTGTCTAAAGTGGGCGCTGTAGTTCCCCACGTAAATCGTGCCGTTTTAAATTAAAAATATTTTTATTTCTCTCTCTTGCCTTAATGACTATAAAAGGCATAGAATCAGAAAGGTTTAACCTTTACGATTCCAAACTCTAAAACTCTCCCCGTCTTCGTCTTCTCTCTTCCAAAACCCTAGAAATTCCTTTTCTCTGAAATGGCGCCGTCAAAGCATCTTTCCTCAAACGAAATCGCTGAGAAGTATAATATGAGGATCTCTGATGTTGAGAAGATCTTGGTTGGGAAGACTGTTGACCTTCAACAGATGAAGAAATAGGGAATGGGTGCACAGAGGAGCTGGAATACTCCATGTGGACCTCCTTCTTTGTTCTAAAGGAGCTGGTTCATCCCAAGCTTGTCAGAGACTTTTGGACGATTGCTTTGGTTATCACCAGCAAGTTTGATGGAACCAAGAGCTTTCGTGCTCATGTGATGGATACCACTCTTCTCTTCCCCATAAGCTCTCTGGAGCTTGTCACCAAATGCCCTAGAATTGGTGCTGGCTTCAGACCCGAGTGGGAGAATGAGGTGGGAATAGAGAATGTCAACATTGCTCTGTATGGTGTTCCCAATCCTGTGAACATGAAGCCTGTAAGCATGGTGGTAAAGTGCAGATTCATGCACAAGCTGTTGCTGGAGTGTGTGATGCCAAGTAAAGGATTACAAGATAGTGTGACCAAGATGGACAGGTTTGCCCTGTACCACCCGATTCACAAAATCAAGGTGTACATCAATGACCTCAACTACATCTACCTTGAATCACTGATCAAGAGGACCAACATGCTGACCTATCCCTATGGAATGTTGTTGAAAAGACTCTTCAGGAACAAACTGTTTGTTCCCAGTGATGCTCACTTCATAGACATGTCCTTTCCTATTGACAGGAAGAATTTGTCTATGATGAACATAGAGGGTATCCCTCTAGAAGATGAGGAGGAGGACAAGAAGGACAAGAAGAAAAAGAAGAAGAACCCTACTGCTTAGTAGAAGCTGAATGAGGAACCAGTGGTCTCCACTGATGAGTCAGAGATGCCAATCTCTGAGAGAATCTGGAAGCCTGCTGGAAAGGTGGCCAGACAGGACCAGAGGCCTTCTTTGGAGAAGCCATTAGTCTCGCCGAGACGGCCAAACAGCGATTAAGCCTCTAAGGTTCAAATTGAAGAAGCCCTCTCCCAAGAGGTAGTATATGCTCAGGGGGAGCAGACAGCAAGACCCTTGGATAAGCCCAAGCAGAAGAAGACTCTTGATTTGGGACTCATTCCCAGAAAAAGAAGGTCTGGCTACCCAGTGACTACTGTGGCATCTGCTGAAAGGGTAGAAATTCCTGCAGAGAAGATCAAGCTGCAGAGGTTGAAGTTGAGCTGCTGCCGCGATCGCCGCAAACCCGTCTGCTGGGACACCGACAGCTTGTCCACCCCCGAGGTTGACACTTTGTCCCCTTCGATCCATATCAAGGAAGAAACTGAAGCTGTCTGAAGATCAGCTGATTCTGTCATCCATCCTTTCTATACCATCTTCTCCCTCTCATCAAGGTATCCAAAACCTTTATGTTTCTTCTCCACCTGCTCTATCTGTCCAACCCCTATCTATAGTGTCTCCCTTCTTTTCACCTGTCTCTTCTCATCAAACCCAAACATCATCCTATGATGTTGTGTTTGATATATGTTAGTACACAGTTGTTCACAGGGACTCAACTCCTAAAGAACAAGCTAGCATATCATCTAGTCTTTTTGTGTCTGACTTGCAATCTCTTATGACTGCAAGTGTCTCAAGTCTGTCTGTCATTCCCTCTCCTCCACCTCATATCCTTAATCAATGTAGGGAGATTTTATTTTATCCCCCTATTGTTTTGTTCATTAGAACATTGGCTAGGACTCATTATCCTGCCTCTGTTGTGATGTTACCTAATAGGTCTAGGTATTTCTTTCTTTTAGTAATATGATCAAACTCCTTCTTCTGTCATATTGATTGCTTGTTACCCCTACCTCCCTCTGTCTTAGCCCATCAACCTCTTCCCCTACCTATACAGATAAGTATCACCCGTCTGTCTCTGTCTGAAAGACTTTCTTGTGTCTTTTCTTCTCCTGATACTAACCTTGTTGTCAAAATCAGACATTTGTTTAAGTTAGATTTTCTTCCCTTCATTTATTTTAGAACCCTTCATCAACTCATCTTCCCTCGCATTTCATCACCCTTCTTTTTGCCCAAGGCACCCCCAGTCTTAGCTTTGCCCTGGTACTCAGACCAGCCTGCTGCTTCAACTAGTCTGACAATAGAAGCCTCCACTCCTTAGACAGTGGATTTTCATAGCTTCAATCTGCTTCAGGCTCAGCTAGCAGAAACCAGAAGACAACTGGATGAAGAAAGGCATGCTAGACTGCTGCTACAACAGAGAGTTGAAGTTCTGTTTTTATTGTTTAGTCAGCCTAGATAGTTTGTGTTTGTAAAATCTGCCTTGTACTTAAAAAGCTTATGATGAATGAAGCGAATTTTGTTGTTATATGTTCTTTACTTTCCTATGTCTTCTTTATTATTCCTTTTTGTTGTTGACAAAAGGGGGAGAAAGTAAAGATTAAGATGATTGAAGTAAGAAAGATTAAGATGATTAGATCTGTCTTAGTATAAAGTAAAAACAAGTTAAAATGGAACACTTGTCTAAAAACAAGTTAAAATGGAACACTTGTCTTTAAGTATCTTTCTGATCTCACTTGCATAACTCTGATACTGTGCTAAGTAAACTTAAGTGCACTTATATGCATAACCCTTCTGTCTAAGAAAACTTCAACTCGTCTGAATCTTAGTATTTCCTGTGTTGATATTTTCTAAGGTTCATTAAATCATCTAAATGTTTGTCATCATCAAAAATGGGGAGATTGTTAAGTCTCTAAAATGTCTGATGTGCATTTCCCAAAGTTTCGATGAAAACTAAACATTGGTTAATGATTTAATTAACCTTCGTATTGGTTGCTAACCTGTCTACCTAGTGTGCAGATCAAAATAGTAAGAAGTCACATCCTTGTAGACTTGATCTGTTTGCCTTTAGTACAGTTAGATGTAATCTTAGGCATGGATTGTTTATCTTTCAACCATATCCTAATAGATTGTACTCAGAAAACCTTAATCTTTATGGAGGAGATTTCTGGATTTTTATCTACTAGTCAGGTAAGAGCTTCTTTGAAAGAAGGAGCTCAAGGTTACATGCTGCTGTTTTCCTTGGATGTCGAGAGCGAGTTTGACTTGGAATCCGTACCTGTCGTTCGAGAGTTTTCGGAGGTTTTCCTTGACGATGTACCTGGATTTCCACCTGTTCGGGAGATTGAGTTCGCAATTGATCTGATTCCAGGCACTAGACCAATATCCATGGCACCATATCACATGTCGCCATCAGAGTTAGAAACCTTGAAGGACCAACTTGAGGAGCTGATGAGGAAAGAGTTTATACGACCTAGTGTGTCACCGTGAGGAGCTCTAGTCCTGCTAGTAAAGAAGAAAGATGGAACTGCTAGGCTGTGTGTGGACTTTTGTCAGTTAAACAAAGTCACAATTAAAAATAGATATCCTCTTCCAAGGATAGATGATCGTATGGATCAGTTGCGTGGCGCGACAGTGTTTTCAAAGATAGATCTGCGGCCAGGATACCACCAGATACGAGTAAAAGTAGAAGATGCTCCTAAGAGAGTGTTTCAAACATGCTTTGGGAATTATGAGTATTTGGTGACGCCGTTTGGAGTGACGAATGCACCTGCTATATTCATGGACTATATGAATAGGATCTTTCGTCCCTTTTTGGATCAGTTCGTAGTCGTCTTCATTGATGACATTCTGATCTATTCTCTGGACAAGGAGACTCATGCTAAACACCTTAGCATTGTTCTTCAGATCCTGAGAGAGAAGCAGCTCTATGCGAAACCAGAGAAGTGTGAGTTTTGGTTGGATCAAGTTCAATTCTTGGGTCACGTAATATCCCGCGAAGGAATCGATGTGGATCCGACGAAGATCGAGGCTGTTTTGGAATAGGAAAGACCGACAATGGCAACAGAAATCCGTAGTTTTGTGGGTTTGGCTGGCTATTATAGGAGGTTCATTGAGGGATTTTCCAAGATTGTAGGACCTCTCACCCAGTTGATTCATAAGGATCAAGCGTGCGTGTGGACAGAAGCTTGTGGGAGAAGCTTCCAAGAGCTGAAAAGGAGGTTGACAACCTCACCGGTATTGATCCTACCTGATCCCAAGGAATCTTTTGAGGTTTACTGTGATGCTTCACATCAAGAAAGGGAGCATTGAAACAAAGAAGAAGAAATAGAAACTGGTGGGAACTGATAGAAAGAACTGGAATTCTAGACTTATCAGAGTTGAGAAAAAGAGAGGGAAATGTAAAACTGAATTGTATTTCTCAGATGTGTGAGTACAGAGAGTTTCATATTTATAAACAATACATGAAAAAGAGATGAGAGCCTTTGAGAGAGATAAACGGAGTGACTTTGCCTTCGGATCGGGAAGATTCAACGGGACTAGACTTGATCGACAATTCCATGATAGGAATGTTTGGGATATAGCTAGGTGAAGGTGTCTTGATGTTAATGATAAGAGGGTGCAGCCAAACACTGGAAATGATGTATCCTTCTTCTTCACTAACTTCCCAGAACATCTAAAGGAACCAGAGTTGTGGAAGGTGTTTTCAGTTTGGGGTCAAGTGAGTGAGGTCTTTATCCCACCAAAACGAGACAAGCAGGGGAAGAAATTTGGATTCGTTAGATTTTCAGGTTCTGAGAATGTAACTATTTTGAAAGGAAACCTCAATACAATATGGTTTGGAAACCAGAGACTCAAAGCTAATATACCTAGGTTCGGCAGAGCTGAAAAGAGTGAAAGTTTACGTGGGGTTAATAGGAGGACATTTGTTAGCTCATACGTAAAAAAGGGGACAAGTTTTGCCAAGACAATGGTAGGTGGAAACCAACAGAAAAGGACAAACAAAACTAATGGCGACCCCCCTGGAGGGACCACTAGATCAGTTGGGAGTGGAATAAATGAATGGAGGGGACCATACTTTTCTGTCCACATCGAATACTTCAAGTGATTTCATGGAAGCTTTGTGGGAACAGTTCACTCGTATAAAGATGTGAAAAAATTACAAAGTTTTATGTTCCCACAGGGGCTGTTTTCTATCACAATAAGACCTTTGGGAGGTAAATTGGCACTGATTTCGTCAGACAATGGTGAAGACTTGTATCCCATCCTTGCTAGCTTCAGGGGGCGTCTAGATGATTTGCTCTCAAATCTGAAGCCTTGGGAGGAAGGCATGGTTCCGGGTGAAAGAACAATATGGCTAAGGATCTTGGGAGTATCGGTTCAGTCCTGGAGAGAGAATTTCTTTCGATTTGTGGCTGGCTTGGTGGGTCGGTTTGAGTGCCTAGGCGATGACACTAAGAATTTGAACAGACTTGATGTTGGGAGGATGCAGATCTCAATGGCTTCTCCAGAGCCGATATACAAAGTGGTGGGGATTAAAATCAATAATTAGTTGTTTTCTATAACCTTGGTGGAGGAGGTTTTTGCCAATGCTATGCAACCTTCGAGGGAGTCAGAGAGGGGTTTTTTTTTCCGGCTGGGTCTTCGGATGAGGGTAACTCTCAGGCTGGGAAAGGAATGGGTGTGGTGGTCGGAGCATCCGTGGAGTCCTCCGATGAGGAAGGGGATTTTCGTTGTGTGGTAGAAGATTCAAATTCAAAAGCCTCATGTCACGTCGCCGCTACTGGGAACCTCGATGCAGGAGATGCACCTAAGGCGGCGTCTTTGTTGGAACAAGTGACTCCGTACCTGGGAGTTGACCAGGCTTTGGAGAAAATCACGGTTAACAACAGGTTCGATGTTTTGGGCCGGGAGGTGGTTATTTCGGTCGACCCAGTTGTGAATCTGGGAGATCACCTGGCAAACTCTGGGCATTGGGAAGATGGGCTGGCAGATGGGCTGGGTGTTAACTTCGAACCGAGTATTGTTAGGGCTGGTAATAATTCGTTATCAGAAGTGGTTGCCTCAAGAAGTGGGCCGAATACGGTCAGTATGGTGTCCGATAGCATAGAAGTCACTTTGGGCCAAAATGAAGTGGGTCAGGGAATTCCTGATGGACGGTGTATGGAGACCCAAGGGACGGTAAGTGTACAAAGTGTTGAAAGGGCATTTGGTGTAAGGTTTTCAGATTTAAGTGAGGAGGGTTTAACGGGCCAATTCACTGAAGCCCAAAGGAAAAAAAAGGCTGGAGATAAGGAGGGGTAAAAGGGCTATGATTGCCAAAGAAGCTCTTATCGTTAGGGATTCTGAAACACAAGCTTTTCTGGCTAGATCAAATGAGTTGATTGGTGACTCGTTAGAGTTGTGGGCGTTCTCCGATGCTGGGGGGGCCAAGAGGATGCCGAAGCTTGTGTCTGTGTACAAGCTGTACTCAGACTTCAACCGATTCAATATCCTCTGGAGACAGTGTGATACTGGGAAGGAGGCGCCAGAGGAAGGTCAACGTCATGATGTTTTGGGGATTAGGATGGAAAACCATCTTGATGAGGGGAGGAATTTGGTGTTGGGAAAAGGTAGGAAGGGTAGGAAGAAGAAGAAAAAAGTGAAAAATCGCTGTATTTTAAAGGGATTTGGGGGTTTAGGCAAGGCAGGTACTGAGAGCAGAGGGCACAGGATTGAGATGCTACTAGGAGAAGGGAAATGTTTTCAGAAATCTATGGGCTTCTTTGACAGAGCTTCAAGCAAGCTCACTGAACTCCGAATCAAGCTGATTTCGGTCTTAGCATTGTAAGCAGGCACTTTTTTTTTGTCTGGGATTTCAATATTAGATTTGAATATTAGACACTACAACAAACAGATAATTATCCATGGGGGAAGGAGGCTAGCAGAGAAGATCTTACATCTGGGCAAGCAATTAAGGCTAACCATTGAAGGCAATGAGGAATTTATCATTGAGAAACTGGTGGAGCTTGAAAGGAGTGATAGGAAGGAAAAAGAAAATAAGGGGTCTGCAGAGGTTGATTGATGAGGATTGCAATCTTCAATGTGAGGGGTTTTGGGTGGGGGGGGGGGGGGGTGGGGGTGAAGAGAAAAAAAATTAGAAAATTAGTTGTAGAGGAAAGGTTGCACTTTATCACAATTCAAGAAACCAAAATGGAGGAGGTCTCCTTAGCTTTCTGCAAAACTCTGTGGGGGAATCAAGATTTTGGGTTCAGCTTCCTACCTTATGTAGGCAACAGTGGAGGGATTTTATCTATTTGGAATGCAGCTCTGGGGTCAACTAAATTCACCTTCAATGGTTGAGGCTTTATGGGAGTTTGTTTGGAATTGCACCAGGAGTCAAAGCCATGCTACATGGTTAATATATACTCGCAGGGGAATATCTCAGAAAAGAAGGAGCTTTGGGATTCGATCTCAATGTCGTTCAGGGGTTTTGGACTAGGGCTTTGGTGCATTGCAGGCGATTTCAACGCTGTTAGATGTTCTGAAGAGAGAAGAGGGAGTTCCTTAAGGTCAGGCAATGAGGATAGGGGTATTAAAGAAAGTTTCAACCATTTCATAGAGGAGCTGGAACTTAGAGATTTGCCACTTCTAGGATGAAAGTTCACATGGTATAGACCCAATGGCTCAGCAGTTAGCAGACTGGATCATTTCTTTTTGTCAGAGAGCTGGTTGGAAAATGGGGGGATGTATCTCAATGGGCACTCGACAGAGATATATCGGATCACTACCCGATTGTCTTGAGGTATGTTGAACTTAACTGGGGACCTAAACCCTTTAGATTTAAAAATTTCTGGCTGAAACATAGTGATTTTATTGATCTGATTATAAATTGCTGGTCTGTTATGTCAGTTAATGGTTGGAGAGGGTTTGTTATTCATCAAAAACTGAAACAGTTGAAAGTAGAGCTCAAGAAATGGAATTCTCGGGTTTTTGGGGACATGGATAACAGAATTCAGGTCTTAGTGACGAAAATTTTGAAGCTGGATTTGATTAATGATGATTTGGTCTTGGGGGAAGAGCGGGCAACCTTGAGAAAAAATATCTGGGTGCAGCTTTGGGAATTACTGAGAAACAAAACAAGCCTGGCACAACAGAGATCTAGGTTACGTTGGCTAACTGAGGGTGATGCTAATTCAAAATTCTATCATGCTAGTATTAAATCTAGATGCGTTGTAAATCATATCTCAGCTTTGAAAGGGGCAAACGGTTGGGTGTCAGATGTGGCTGGGGTGAAAAATGAAGCAGTGAGGTTTTTTGCAAATCATTTTGAAGAATCAGTCTGGTGCAGGCCGAAATTGGATGGGATTTCTTTCAGCTATGTTTCTGTGGAGGAAACTGATATGCTCACTGCAGGGTTCGCCTTAGAAGAAATTGAGGATGCACTTAACAACTGTGATGGGGATAAAAGCCCCGGTCCAGAAGGGTTCAATTTCTCCTTCGGGAAGCCAACTTGGGATGTTTTTAAAAATGATGTTTTGGTGATGTTCCAAGAGTTTGAGGCAAATGCTAGCTTGCCTAAGGCCTTATTCTCCTACTTTCTCACACTCATTCCTAAGATAAAGTGTCCTCAGGCTCTTAGTGATTATAGGCCAATCTCTTTGACTGGATGGCCGTATAATCTTGTGGCAAAGGTTCTAGCTTCTAGACTGGGGTTGGTGATGAACTCTTTAATTTCAAAGAATCAATCATCCTTCTTAAAAAAATAGACACATTGCGGATGGGGTAGTGGTGGTCAATGAGGTGATTGATTGGGTAAAAAAGAAAAAGAAGAGGTGTGTTATCTTCAAAGTAGACTTTGAAAAAGTGAACGATTCGGTGAGTTGGCCTTTTTTGGAATATATGCTTGGTAGATTCAGGTTTGCTCCCAAGTGGATTTCTTGGATACGTGCGTGTGTCTTTTCCAAGAATTTGTCTGTTTTGGTCAATGGGAGCCCGATGGTGGAGGTAAAGATCAAGATAGGGCTTAAGCAATGAGACCCGCTTGCTCCATTTATTTTTCTACTAGCTGCGGAAGGATTGAGTGGACTCATTAGAAGCTCAGTCTCTCTTGGTAAACTTCAAGGAATGTTAGTGGGAGATCCGTGTGTTGATGTATCTCATCTCCAATATGCTGATGATACACTTCTTATTTGAGAAGCCTCCTATGATAACCTCTGGGCAATGAAGACTATCTTGAGATGCTTCGAACTCACCTCGGGCTTAATGATCAATTTCTTCAAAAGTAGTTTATTGGGGGTTAATGTTAGTGAACAATTCCTTGAAGCCGGGGCTGTTTTCTTGAATTGTAAGGTGGGTAGAGTGCCATTTTGGTACCTTGGTTTACCCGTGTGAGCCAACCCAAGATTATCCTCCACTTGGCAGCATATGGTAGATTCTTTGATTGGGAGACTAGGCTCGTGAAAGAATAAATTTCTATCCTTCGGGGGTAGAATTGTGCTTCTTAATTCGGTGCTAAACAGCATACCGGTTTATTATCTGTCATATATGAAGCTGCCAACCAAGGTCAGGAAGAAAATGGTAGGAATTCAGAGGAAGTTACTTTAGGGAGGCACACTTGAAGGCCACAAAATTCCTTGGGTGAAATGGTCAAGGGTATGCAGTCCGAAACATAATGGAGGTCTAAGTGTGAAGAAATTGTTGTTTTTAATTCAAGCCTTCTTGGAAAATAGCATTGGCAGCTCTTGGTGGATAAGGAAGCTCTTTGGGTTAGGTTACTGAATTGGTGAGTCTGCAAGCTTGTTGGAGGCAGGAAGCTATAGGTGGAGCTCGGTCTGGTGGAATGATCTTTGTAGCATTGGTGGTGGTAGGGAAGGTGTTGATGATTGGATCTCAACAATGAAAAATGACATAGTGGCTTGCTTCGGAAAGTGGGATAATGGCCTTTGGGTTTGGAATTTCAAATGGAGGAAAAGCTTCTTAGCCTGGGAAGAGAACAAACTACTGGAATTCCAAAACCTTTTAGTGGTAACTACTTTGCAGCAGAGAAATGATGCTTGGAGATGGATCCTACATCCGACTAGGATTTATAATGTCAAACCAGCTTACCTCCTTATGCTATCAAGGTCGCTTCAGATTGCTTCACTGCAGGAAGAGCGAGCCTTTAATTTCATTTGGAAGAGCAAGGCACCCCTCAAAGTAACAGCTTTCTTTTGGCAGCTCTTATTGGGTAGACTTCCAACAAGAGCTAACCTTTTACAAAGGAAGGTCTTGCAGCCAGACAATGATCTTTCTTGCGTTTTTTTTTTTTTGTAATCTAGGGGTGGAAAATGAAGCACATATCTTCTTGCATTGTCCTTTCACCCATAATATTTGGTTGCAGGTTCAAATTTGGATGGGAATACCACTTGATTCAACTCTGTAGCTGCTGCCTTTTGTTGTTAATTTTGCGCAGATGGTTAGAAATAAATTAGCTAATAGATTCTGGATCATGATTTGGCATTTAATTGTGTGGTGCATTTGGGAGATGAGGAATGCTATTATTTTTGGGGAAGGAAAACTAGATCTATTGTACCTAGTAGATAGGATTAAGATGTGCTCCTAGAAATGGCTTAGTGCTAAATCACAGGTTTCATTGTGGAGCTTTGCTGAGTGGTGCATATATCCTAAAAAGTGCTTAGAACGGGTTTAGTTTTTGTCGGTTCTTTGTACTTTAAGGTTCTTTTTTGTAACTGTCTTTACAGTGGTAGTCCACTCTTATTAATACAATACTTTTGCCTTTTCAAAAAAAAATGAAAAAAGATACAGTAGTAACCGTCTCTAACACAATCCTATCTGACTTGGATAGTCATCACAATACACACTGACTACTGTGTACTCTATCTCACTCTAATATACCACTGAAACTCATGGTGGCTTGACTAGTGCAAACCGAATATGTGAAAGAGGCTTTGTAAGTAGGTCTGCAGATTGGTCTTGTCCAAGATTGTGTGAGGCCACTAATGTCTTGTTGAGCACCTTTTCCCTTAAGAAAAGGGCCAACTCCATATGTTTTGTTTGAGTGAAGAATGTGGTTGTGCTAGAGAGATACCATGCTGAGATTATCACAAAATATCTCTGGAACAGTAGTGGAGAATTCCAATTCGATTAGTAGAGATTGTATCCAAATCAGCTCGGATGCTGTATTTGCTAAACTTCTATACTCGACCTTTGTGCTTAACCGAGCAACAAACTGTTGTTTTTTAGACCACCATGAAATGATGTTTGGTGTGGCAAGATGGAAGCAATCTTGATACAACTGGGATGAAATGGCACAAAAAAAAAACTAGAAGGGGGGTTGAATAGTGTTTTCGCAAATCAGAGTTTTTCAAGCGCAAAACAAAATCCAGTGTAGATAAGACGCTTAGTCACAGACACCTGTTTCAGCAAACTGAATAGTAGCTATTAACATTCCCCAGTCAGTTACCAAGATTGTTTAAATAAACTGAATAATAAAGTAAAGAGATAAGGAAAGAAAGTACTTAAAGATTTATCCTTGTTCACCCACAACCTTTGAGCTACATCCATTCCTTGGCTTCACCAAGTTTTAAAACTATAACTGATCAAGGTTATGGACGAGTATTATTTGCACACCTAGACTCTCCAGGCTCAGCCACAAGTATTGTTTTAACACTCTTCTCGAGAGCTACATTCCGTGACATTTTAAGGCCGAAAAGTAGGTTAATTAAAATTTTCTTACAGGATGGGATACTTTTTATTTTTTGCACGTCGTAAATATAAATAATTGGAACAAGGTAAAAGTACAATAACATATTTCATAATCATAATTAAGGTTATAAGTTCAAAAGTCACTACATAAAAACCCAACCCGACCCATAAATAGAAGTCATAAAGGTATATAGACTCACCATAAAGATATGGAGACACAGCTCCTAAAATATAAGATACTTGGAGTCACAGCTCTATAAAGGGTAACATTAACTCCCAAACATACCCAGCTGGCCAAACTAAAACAGAAAAGACAATCCGCTCTGGTACATTGTGAGAAGGACAAATCCAACTGACGAGATATAATGGAGACTCTATTTGAGTCCACTACCGACGTCGTCACAAATGACACTACTAGACCCTTTCCTCTTCCAAGAGGAAAATCATAACCTACGAACCATCGACAATCATGCCTATCTCCAGAAAAGAAAGGCCAGGCATGAAAAAAAAAAACAAACACCATCGTCTTGAACCATCTGAAGTCTAGAAGACGTCCCCTAGAAACACCACCATTCAAATTTCTCAAAAGAACACAGAAAGCACATAGCCACCAACAAAGGCAATATAAAATAAGGAGGTGAGATTTCCATTCATCATACACTTACATGCAGTGGTACGACACATAGGTTCGTACAATTATCAATATACAATCATATCATCATTCACATCAGGAAATTTTGTGTTTCACAGAAACATAATCACAGGACAATGTTTTTCTAGATAGGAGACAACTAAGACTCAAGGAATGACCCATGATTCCTATACCATGGTTTTACGAGCAGTCGGAGAGAGTGGTTCAGAGGATTGTTCTGGATTATACCAGCCTTGGGTAACAAAATGCATCAACAGTAAGCAACGTACACAAAGTAATAACCCTAACATTTAAGGTTTCAAGACCACACAAACATAAAATAAACCACATACATATCTATATTAAGTTAGGATGGTGGTAATCTCCCCCATACCACTTGTAGATCACTCAAAAATCAAGCAAATGATGGATAATTGTCCACTAGAGGCCCACGATTTTGGAGAGGAAAAACCCTAACAAGACAAATCCATGAACAATGTGTGATGTACATGAATCAAACTACTAGGATTGAAGATGAAAATGGTAGAAAATCCTTACTTGAATCAAGTAGGAGGATGATTAAGAAGTTGGTGAGTTTAGGCTAGAGAAAACTCATTTCAAAGGAAAGCTCTAAATGAGATTGTGTGAGATGAGATAGGCTTAGAATGATTAGAGGATTATGAATCTACTCTTGGTTTATCAAACAAGTAATTGGATCAAGTAGATGTGATGATGACCGAATTTGGTGATGAAGAACAAGGAAGGATTATTTTGTGTTCTTGAACTTAGATGATAAGTTAAGATGAAATGAATAAAGTGAAGTTGTGTGGAGGGGTGAAGGTGGCTGTGTACTTCATGCCAATGAGGAAAAGAAGTTTGTTTTGATAACCTTAATGACAACCATAGTTGATGTTAACCAAATCTAGGTTAGGTTAGGTTAGGAAAAATACTATATTATAACCTATCTATTTTCATGAATCATAATGCTATGAAATCAATGTGTGGTGGAGGTGTGTCTAGGGGGGATGTGGCTGTGTATGTATCACATGGAGGAAGGAGAAGGCAATTTGGTTTTGTCTTGGTTATTAACCTTAAGTAGTAACCAAGACTGGTTAAGTGTAACTAGTCATAGGTTAGAAAATTATATAGTATATAACTTAGATATATATTTTTTTATGAATTATCATGATACGTTGGAGCAAAATGGATGGATGATCAAAGGTGAAGGTGGCTGGTCGAAATTATACATGATAGAATGGAGGCTAAAATTGTCAAAACACTTGTTGGATTTCAAAGGAATTCATAAAAAGATCAAAGTGTATTTTGGTCATTTCGCAAGGTTATTAAAATAATTTGTGTTTAAGTCATGATGATTAGGTGACTTATGTGTGGCTAGGATGACTTGGTCGAAATTTATGGACCATGGAGCAAGAGGAAGAGAATTTGAACATAACATGTGCAAGATAATGATTCGCTAATTTTCATTTATGACTTTGGTGGTTCACCATTTTTCATTTATGGTCATTTATGACTAGGGTGACTCACTAGGTGACTCATGTAGGTGAGTTGTCGAAGTTGAATCATCATTCCTATCCTCCGACATATTTCTGTAGATCCGAATCCGGCTCCATCGTTTACCCGAATAAGTTTTTCGCCCGTTTTCCACTAAAATTTCACCAGATAAAAAAAAATTATTTTAGAGTAGAAATTCTTGAAATTTATTTTGTCCCAAACAAGTCGCAACATTTTGAAAATTTCGTTTTCGGGCCGAAATTAGGGTATTCGGGCAGTACAAAATTGCACTGTCCGTAAAAATGCAGACCGGTTTCCGTTTGAGTTTTAAACCCAAAATTTAACTATAACTTCCTTCAATATAGAAGGTCTCAACTAAGATTTTGTTTTCCCCAAAGTCATTTTCTGGATCGTCGGTAAAAATATAGAATATAATTACTGGTTAAGACGTGAGAAAACGGGGTGTTACAATTGTTTGCACACCTAACCTCTTCAGGCTCAACAAATATTCTTGAAACAAGCCTCTTCAGGCTCAGAGAGTTTGAGGGTTGTTTAAAGCACAACTTCAATGTTACAATAGTAAATTAGCAATCTAACCAAATAACACTTCAAAGAGTGAATATGAATTTAAGATCTGGTAAGTTGCAGATGAGTTCTTCTCTAAATGATTTGAGTTCTTCTCTAAATGAATAATTTTCTTTCGCATGGAATTGCTTTGAGTGTTGTAGCTTTTCTGGTTGATCAAACTTTTTTCTATATTTTCATCTCTCTTTCTTCAGGTCTTCGACTTCTTCAATTTATACAAGATAACAAAAGATTCGTTGAGGCATAATCAGAAGTATTTGTTCTTTATCCTTTGGATAATAGCCGTTCTGACTTTGAAATAAATGTTAATGAACGTTTGAAATCCTTTGGTTAACCACATAGCATAGCAAATATGCTTTCTTTGCTTTGGTCAGTATTTCTTTCCTTATTTATGCAACACTTAGAAAAGCTTAGATAAAGTAGCTTTTCTCTTTATTGCATAAGAGACGTTTTGCAGCATTGCCCTTTGTCTTTTCTTATTTTTCTGATTTCGATAAAAGACAAGGAATAGATTAATATACTCCTTTTGAGTTAATTAATCCCTTTTAATGAAAACACTTTCATTCAGATTCCAAGCAATTTCTTCATAAAGTATTTTCTTCTTTTGAACGTTGCTTCAGTCATAAGAGATAAAACGTCGCTTCATACTTTGATGCTTCATGTCTTCCAAGCTAGAGATATGAACTCGAACATCCTTCAATTTTTTCGAGTAATTTTGACAAGAGTGAAGTTCTTGATTCTGACAGAAGTCCAGACACATCTTGTCATGATCAGACGCTTCTTGATGTGAGTCTTCAATGAAGATCTAGTCTGTAATCTTGATCCATCTTCTTTCAACTTTTTTCATAAGATTTATGTTTGTATTCTATGTTACTTCGAGGAGCATTTGATCAGTGTATAGCCATTAGATAACTTCCTGATCTTCCTTTGAAGAAGATATCTTGAGTAGATCATTCTTTGACATAGTCTTCTCACGAACAACTGATTGAGTTGATGATGCGCTATCTTCATCTTTCAATCTTGCAAATGCTAGATTAGGAGTGACACTTTGCCCTTTTGCTTCTAGCTGCTTATCACCTAGTCTTCTTGCTTCTGGATATTTAATACTTTATAGACAAGGAGTCTGAGATATGATATTGACCTTAGAGTTTTAGCTTGAATCTTTCTTCAGACGCATTGCTTTGAAATGAACAAATATAAAACACTAGAAGGGGGGTTGAATTATGTTTTAAATAATTTTTGGAAAACGTTGCAGTTTGACCTATAAGACACAAAGATGCGTCTGATAATAAAAAGGAGATTCACTTTCCAACACAGTTAGCACAGTTAAAGTAAAGCAAACTGAAAAGATTAAGCAAGAAGAGGAGACACAGATTTATACTGGTTCACCCCAAACCTTGGGCTACGTCCAGTCCTTGACTTCACCAAGTATTTGCACTATAACTGATCAGGTTACAGAAGGTATTATTTGTACACCTAGCCTCCGCAGGCTCAACTAACAAGTATTGTTTGCACACCTAGCCTCTCCAGTATCAAACAAGTATTCTTTCAGCAAGCCTCTTCAGGGTAAACAGTAAGAGTTTGAATGAAGCAGCAGCTTCACGGATTACAACTTTGCAGATCTACCGAGTAACACTCAGAGTGAATAAGTATTTAAGGTAGGTGAGATCGCAATAAAGACTTCTCAATAAATACAAATTATTTGAGCAGAGAAGTTTTCTATGAAGAACTTAAGAGAGCTTTGAATGGTTGAGAGTATTGAATGCGCGAGTTAATGTATTCAGGTGTGTGTCTTCAATTGTTTTCAAAGTCTTCTACTTATACTCAAGAGAGATAAGTCTGTTGAGGAGAGTTTTTTAGCTGAGTATTCTTTTGTTCTTCATCCATAAATGCCAATAGTGTCGTTCTGGTCTTGCATTTAATGTTTATGATCGTTGGTGAGCTTCAAGACAAATTGAATGTATAGGTTGGCATAGCTTTATCAGAGTGCAGTTTGATTCAGAGCAGCGTTTGTTGCTTTTCAGACTTGGGCAGTGCGACTTTCGATATTTGAGCTAGGCGGGTCTGCATTCAAGTTTACTTTGCTTTTTGCAACAAAAAGATTCTTCATGCGCAGAATGGTGCTTAGAGCTTTCTGATATCGAATTTCTTTATTCGAAATAATCAGAGAATATTCTTTGTGTTTGAATATTGTTGAAGTGAGGGACTTTCAGTCGCTTGATCAGAATTTGATAGAGACTGAGTCATTGTTCAGACGCATCATACTACAGACGCATCATTAAGACTTTGTTTAATTGTCATGAGACTCTTGTATAATGATCTGCACGCTTAATATATATATTATTAGATTTCACAAGGTTCACTTAAAATCATTATTTATTTGGATTCATCAAAATCAGAGTTGTCTAAAGATGTAGTCTTAATAATCTCCCCCTTTTTGATGATGATAAACATTATCTTATGATTTTAATGAACCAAGGATAAAAACAAATTTAAGCACAGAGAATCATATGAAGTATGACTATATTCAAGCTTATAAGAAAATTCAAGTTAATTAAGCTTCTCAAGCTCCCCGTGAACTAATGCTTCCATAAAGAAATCAGACATATGATTAAGGTAGTGTCTTATCTTTTGAGTTTCATTAGATAGTTATTTTAGTTCAGATATACGAATATAATCTCCCCCTTTGTCATCAGCAAAAAGATAAAGTAACAATAAATAAAATGCATCTGAAAACAACATTTATTGATTTAACCGTCATTGACTTATTACATTGATGACAAAGGTAACGAAAACTAAAGTTGTTGTTTCTCAACAATCTTGGTGAGAAGAGCCACAACAGTTTGCATGGTCTCACGAAGACCGCTGATTTCTACACGAGCTACTAGATCCATTCCAATGATGGTGGATATCGGTGCAGCAGTATCATCAGGTGGAGATGAAAAGTAGGGGCCATGGTCATAAGGGTTGGCAGTTGTGGGTGGTTCATATGGAACAATTTCCAGACAGTGCCAGGGAAGAGAATGACCAAAAGAGAAAATAAAAGTGAGATCAAAGACAATGGGGAACAAAGAGAGAGTTAGGGGAAAGACTGATTGCAACGAACCAAAGGGTTGCAAACAGGGAATTTTAAAAGAGGGGATTTCTAAATTAGAGAAAGAAATGAAAAGAGGGGAAAGAGAATTGAAAAACCAAGTCAAATTTTCATAAGAAATTGGTAAATTAAAAAAGTAAATCGAAAAAGGGTTTTCATAAAAAGACAAAGGTAAAATGAAAAGAAAAGGAATAAAAATAAGAGTTGACTGGAAGGGGTAGAGTTGCCTTGATTATGCTCTATCTTCATCTGGATATCCGATCCAGGGAATCTGATAAAAACTGAGGCGGACGCTATCTGTAAGTGTCTTGAGTTTGTCAATCAGAGACAGGCCACAGTGATGAGCTGGGTCTTGAAGAACATGAGTCTCAGGGTGACTCATGAATAAAGTAGACCATCTAGGGAACTTCAGTTTCTGATGCTTTCTTTTCAGCCAGACAAAAGGCTTCTTGGATTTTGGATTCAACTTTGGCTTTGGACAGCCAGATCCTCTGTCAGGACAGATCTTCAATATAGTATTGGCCTTCATGCAAGTAGTAGGATTGGGTCTGTGTTTCCAAGAGGCTTGATTCAACCTTACCGCAGTCTGTTCAGCAACAAGATTGCTGATTGCTTTTAAGTCATCCGGGCTAAGAAGGTCATGATTGATTTGATCTAAGGGTAATGGCTCAGAAGGGATGAAAGGAGTGGGTAAAGGTCTCTGTGGTGAGGTGTGAGGGGTAGGTGAAGGGTGAGAGAGAGGTGATAGAATGGAATAAAAAATTCTTGAAACAGGAACAAGAGTTTGAATTTCCTGAGTTGGTGAGGGAGAGAGCAATGAAGCATTGGATATGTGATTAGGTGAGTTATGAAGAATAGGTTGTGGTGAGGGAGATCTAGAGTGAGATTTAAATTAAAGTCTCGAATAGATAAAACAAGCAGATTTTCAGCAATTGAAATTTGATTGTGAAGAGGGGAGTTATGGGAGGAAGAGGGTGATAAATCAGAGGGTGAGGATAATACAATGGGTGAAGAGGGTGAAGGTGTAGATGACCTAAGAGGTGATGCAGCAGGTTGCAAAGAAACTTGCACAGGTTCAGCTATCTTCAGCCTTGTAGATCTTCTAACTGGTGTAGCTACAACAACAGCTTTCCTCTTGAGTTCCTTTCGAGGGGCAATAATAGGTTTTTCAACTATTTCCTTCTTCAGAACCTTGGAAATAGGTTGGTCATCATCATCATCAGATACTTCTGAGATGACCAGCTTCCTCTTTACTTGAAGCTTTGTTCTGACCTTTGGATCTAAAGGTGCAGGCACTTCTGTTGCTTCTGAGTCGTCAGACTCATCAGTTTCTTCTTCAGATTCTTCTGAAGATTTATTCTTCTCATCATCTTCATCAGAGTCAGGAATCCTTCCTGGTGGTCCCAGCTTCATCTGAGAGAGGGTTCTTTCATCAATGGCAGTAGCCATGTCAATCTTTCCAGTGAGGGGAATGCCCTTGATGTTTAGCAGTCTGGTAATCAACATCCCATATGTGTAGGAGGTCCTGATTTGGGGCTTTACCATCCTCAGCATATATTTGAAAATCAAGTCATTTATGTCAACTTTCATCATGTTCAGGAGATGGAATAGGGCAAATCTATCTATCTTGTTGACATTATCACGAGCACTTGTTCTTGGCATCACACAGTTGATTAACGACACATGCAAGAACCTTCCTTTTGGAGTTAGTTTGGAGGCGACTTTGCTTGTAGGGTTGGATATCCCATAGAGAACTTGATGAACAGTTTCTTCACCATACTCAGTTTCCCAATCATCTGTAAAAGCAGCACCTTGCCTAGGGCATCCGATTACTTTTTGAATACTGTTGAGAGTGAACGAATAGGGTTTTCCGTTACACTTTGTTCGAATGGAAATTGAAGTCTGAGGCATCTTTTCTTCACCACTTTCCCAGAATTCTTGAAGTAGCAGATGGTAAACATGTTCATGTAATGAGAAAAAGTTGACCCATTGTGAAGCTTCCAATTCTGCCACAACATTCATGGCTCCTTTAATGATTTTGTTCATCTGGACAAATCGTCCGGGAACTGGAACACCCTGTATTTCACTGTTTTAAATAATAGTAATACATATAAATATGTTTATAAATTTATTAGAGTTTTAGAAAATTATTTTAAAGAAACGGAGTTTACCACTCAATCCTACTTGAATGTAGGAAGCTACGATTAAAATTTAGGTTGGAAAGTCAGGCGAAACCCGACCCGCGAATTCCATTGACAGTATAATAATACTGCTCAAAAGACCTAATTTTAATTCGTGAATGAAAGACTTAAGTTTAGTATTTTATTTTCTACAATTATGTATTATGTATTTTTAGATTTATTTCAGAAAAAAATAAAATAATTTACGTTTTTCAGGCGAAACACGTAATCGGGTAGACGACGGAGGGGATTTTGGAGTTTCTAAGAGTAAATTGAGGGTTTATCTTAGGATTTTGAGATGATTCAAGGGGATGAATCATATTTTTAAGTCTAGAATGTTTTTCAGGGTTAAAGTGAAAATTTGGGAATTTTACACTTAAGCCCCTGAACTTTCTGTAAATTACCCTTTTGTCCCTCAATTAGTTTTTAAGTTTTTTTTCAAGTGGATTGGGATAGAATCCTTGTTTCCAATCTCAAATGGTCGTGGCTTAGAAGCCCAAAATTTTCTAGTTCATGGATTGATTCCATAAAGCCTATTTGGAATTATACAAGTTTCCTATCTTAAGTCTAATGCTTAAATTTTCAAGTGGGCCCCACAAGAATGAACCCAAGCCCAAACTAACCCAGCCCATGCGCAAGCCCATGAGGATTTATGGCTGCCTCATTTGTTGTTGAATCAATTTTCTAGAGTGTTCCACAATTTTCCACAAGTTTCCACATTTTTCTACATTATCCTACATTATCCTTGATTTTTCCACAATGTTCTTGATTCTTCTCAAACCTTCATGAATTGTCTTAACCTATCTTTGACTCATAAATTCAGCCAACAAAGTCAAGATAAGCTAGCATTTAATGTGTCAAAATCATCATCATGACACTTTCTTGACAATTTGCAAACTAGTCCTTCAACTTATGGAATCTTTGCAAAGTGGTCCTTAGAACTTAATTGCATTTGAATCCTTTAGCAAGACAACTCATCATCATCTAGATCCTTCCAAGAGTGGCGCAAGCAAGCTCTATAAATACCATACTCTCACTTTTCACTTAGTTTCTTTTGCCATTTGTTCCAAAATCCTAAAGTTCATAAGTTCCTTAGTGATAGATTTGTGAAGCAAGTTTCTTGGATTTCCTTTGTCATTGATCTTCAAGAGGTAAATCCTAATCTTCTTCCTTAATCATGCCTAGTTCTTTAGAAAGTTTCTTGATTTAAAGTTTATATCATAGTTGTTCATCACTTTAAAGTTTCTAACCCTAGAACTTTGAAAAGTCATAATAAATTCTAGAAAAATCTAATGATGATGAAACTACTTTCTATCTTCTTGATATCATGTATATTATCTAAATCCAAGAGCATGATGTAATCAAACATTTCTTTCCTAAAAACCTAGCCTTGGCCGAATCTAGTAAAGTAGGGTTGGTAGAGTTTTGTTCGTGTGTTGTCATGTATGATCATGTATTCTATATGACATGTATGTCTACACATTCTAATCTATGTTAGTTTCTTAAAATGAAAATCTTTACTCAAAAATCCTTATGTTGGCCGAAACCCTAGGTGGTTAGATTTGTTGAGTTTTTGTTCATAGTTTTCCTTAATGATCTTGTTAATCAAACTCTTAGTATGTATGCCTTATAAATCCAAGTTGGTTTATTAAACTAAGAACCCTAGCCCTATAAACATGTTAAGGCCGAATCCTTGTATAAAAGAGTTAGGAAGTTTTGAGTTTGAAACTTAGTTGTTTAGTCACTAATCTATGATTTAGGTTAATCAAGGATCATTAATCCATGACTTAATCATGATTAGGAATTTTAGTTAGTCAAAAACCCTAGAGGCCGTGACTATGTAGTAGGGTTTTAGGATGTTTTTAGTTTCTTGAATTGTGATTGTTTGATTGTAATGGTTGAAGGTTAAGTATAAAACGGTGTACGTGAGTTTCCGGCTTCCGACAAATTTAATTCAACTTGCTGTGGATCTTCGAGAGGTAAGAGGGGTTACCTGACGGATTATTCGGATGACCATATGTCCATGTTTGTGGTTTGTATACATTTGTTTATGTGGTTGTGGTGTATGGTTTGTTTTATTTGGCTATGTGTTTCTAGTTGTTTATCTGTGTTTTGGTTGTTTCTCTGCTTATAATTTGTTTAATTATTTGCAATAGTATATTATATTGTTATGATGCATGATCTGCCTGGTGATATAATTTTTGTTGATGTTGGATGTTGTTTGTGAGGCCTGACAGTGGTCAGTGTACAACCAATTAATCAGATAAAAGACTTAATAAGCTATGAAGAATTATATTCAATGTTTTATGGGAAATGTTGGAATATAATAGGGGAGGAAAATATTATTTTGGAAAAATAATGAGTTTTGAGAAACATTATTATTTTAATGATTTGTTAGTGTAAAAGTAATTTAGGAGTCACGGTGAGAGCGTAACCGTGAAATTTTTTTAGTACTGCTGATTTTTACGCAAGAAATTATGTAATATTATAAAAAGTTGTTTTGTGAAATTAATATTCGAAAATAATTTATAAAAATAAAAATAAAAATAAAATAATAATAATATTATAATATAATAAAATATTATAAAAGTCAAAATTTGACTTTAAGAACACTTTTTTGGAAAATGATAAACAACGACAAGTTTTAAAATTATTTACAGTGAAAGTTGAAAAACAGCAGTACTTATTTTAAGAAAAAATTTAATCTGAATTGATTTTAAAAGTTGAAGTTTCAGTAAAAGAGTTCTAAACGACTTGACGTTTTATAAATGAATTACAAGTAGAAAGAAATTAAGGTGAATGAGTTTTACTTAATGACTTAAAAGATGATATAGAACTTAGTAACCGAGATGTCGAGGTACTAAGGTTAGTGATGTTGTAGATTGGGTATCTACTTAAAGAGGTTAAAACATTTTAGATGTTTTCTACTACCACGAACCTAAGCCTGAGGCATCAGTCTAGGGTTTGTGATTGAGCACTCGGACTTAGAGGTCCTGTGTTTTAATGAAGTTTTAAAAAAGGTTTAAATTATGGTTGGTCAAAAACTTTAGAGAGCTTTGACAAAGAAAGATATAACACAAAGAAAAGTGTCGAGAACAAAATGTTTTCTTGCATGCATATGGTAGACGTGCCATGATTAGAAGAGGGATTACCTTGCGGCGTCAGGGTAGATCATACAAAGATGTTCCTCATTATGCCCGGGGTTTGGACAATGAGACCCCATCTCAGAGTGTTATCACTGTGCCACGATGTTGGACAGTGTGCGATGGGCGTGCCTGTGGCGGTGTGCCTGTGGCAACCGAGTCTGATCAACTCATCAAGAGGTTGGAGATATCTCATGAGATTAAGTATGAATATTTAGATGATGTATTGAAGTGTTCATGCATTCAAATTTTAAAAACGACGATGTTCAGGTGTGAGACCCTTTGATATATTGTGTTGTATGCCAATTTAAATATGAGAAATTAACTGATCTAGGTTTGTATGTGTTTTGTTGTGTCGTACATATGGTTCTCGCGTTATGATCAAATTGTCGGTTTCTCACTCTTGCATATTTTATTTGTGATTTCTCTTCTGGGTTCTACGTGGTGGAATTCAGAGGAACCTCTTAAGGACTATGGCGTCTGGAAGAAGAAGGAGGTGTAGTTCGGGAAATGTTGATGCTGCTTCTTTTGTCGTAGTGTTTTGACCAGCTTAGGTTTAAGTTCAGTTATGTTTTGGGAATAATCTTTTTATTACAAATGTTTAAGTGTGAAACTTATGAGGCAGTATAGCTGTATGATATGTATGTATATATATATATATATATATATATATATATATATATATATATATATATCTAAGTGTGGTTATGTGAACGTTGTTGTGATGATGTTGAAAAGAAAAATTTTTATCACCCATTTTGTTTAAGACAAACGTTCATAAAACATTATTTTCCGAAAGCAACCAGCAAATTAAGTTTTTATTTCCGCAAACGGGTAGCCATGTGATGACCCGAGTATGGGTGTCACAGGAACGATCATAGATAAGTCTTCCACACTCATCCCTAACCGAGCAGCAGCACAAGTAATTTTCTGATAGGGTGCTTTGGGTGCCATGGATTTGGGTTTGAAAGAGAGAGAAGTCGAAAGGGTTTTGAAAAGATTCGTTCACAAGAGAGAGGAAAAAAAATCTTTTTGAAACAGTAAAGTGTTTCAGAGAGAAGACTTTAGATTTTAAAGAAAGAGGTTTCAGAAAAGAGCAGTTGAGAAATAATAAAGACAAAACGTTTTGAATTCAAAAACATTTTAGATAACTGCTATGTAAAGTCTCAGTAAATAATCCACGTCAGCAGACGCTTCATCGAAGAGCAGACGCATTATTCATTTATGAAATGCATATTCAGATTATCTCTAATATAAGTGAATCTATCTTCAACTAAGGGTTTAGTTAATATATCAACCCACTAATTTTCAATTTTAACAAACTTAATATCAAAAACACCTTTTTGAACATAGTCTCTTATGAAATGATGTTTAATTTCTATGTGCTTAGCCTTAGAATGCTGAATGGGATTCTTAGATAAACAGATAGCACTAGAATTATCACACCAAACAGAAATATTATGTTCAAAGATAGAATAATATTCAAGTTGATGTTTTACTCGTAAGAACTTTGAACAGCAGCTTGGAGATGAAATGTATTCTACTTCTCCAGTGGATAGAGCAATTGTAGTTTGTCTTTTGCTTGTCCAAGAGACTAAGCTTGCTCCAATGAATTGACATTCTCCACTTGTGCTTTTTCTTTCTACTCTGTCTCCAGTATAATCAGCATCACAGAATCCTACTAATCTGTATTCTTGTGTTCTTAAATATATCAAACCAAGATTAGTGGTTCCAAGCAAATATCTAAATATTTTTTTGACATCCTTGAGATGTGATTCTCTATGATCATATTGGAATCTTGCACACATACAGACACTGAATTGAATATCAGGTCTACTTGAAGTTAAGTACAAGAGAGAACCAATCATACATGTGTAAGTAGTTTGATCTACCTTTTTACCTTCCTCATCTTTGCCTAATTTTGCATTTTCTTCCATGGGAGTTTTCATAGGTTTAGCTGTATCCAGCTTGTATTTCTTTAAGATCTCCTTGGTATATTTTTGTTGAAGAATGTAGATTCCATCATCTATTTGTTTGATTTGTAAACCAAGGAAGAACTTCAATTCTGCCGTCATGCTCATCTCAAATTCATTCTGCATAAGCTTGGATAACTCTTTGCAGAGCTTTTCATTAGTAGCACTGAATATAATATCATCAACATAGGTTTGTACTATAATGAAATCCTTTTTAGAACTTTTTCTAAAGAGAGTTGTATCTACTTTTCCTCTAATGAAATCATTTTTCATAAGAAAAGAACTTAGTCTGTCATACCAAGCTCTAGGTGCTTGTTTTAATCCATAGAGAGCATTCTTAAGCTTATAGACATGATTTGGTTTGTCACTATCCTCAAATCCAGGTGGTTGCTTAACATATACTTCTTCTTCAATAATTCCATTTAGAAATTCACCTTTAACATCCATTTGAAATAAGGTGATTTGATGATGTGCAGCATATGACATAAGTATACGAATTGCTTCTATTCTAGCTACTGGTGCAAAAGTTTCAATGTAGTCAATACCTTCTTGTGGATTATTGCCTTGAGCTACTAACCTTGCTTTGTTTATGACTACCTTTCCATCTTCATCAAGCTTGTTTCTGAATACCCATCTTGTTCCAATAATTGACTTTCCTTTTTCATTTGGAACTAAGAACCAAACATTATTCCTTTTGAACTGATTTAGCTCTTCTTGCATAGCTAAAATCCAGCTTTCATCTTCAAGAGCTTCTTTGATGTTCTTTGGTTCAATCTCAAATAGGAATGCCATGTGGTTTGCATCTTTGAATGTTGACCTGGTTCTAACTCCTTGAGAGGGATTACAGATGATCAACTTTTCAGGATGACGAGTTTTGAACTTCCAATCTCGTCTTGGTTCAGTCTCTGATGATTGTTGAGCAGGTGGATCAGACGCTTGTGTGACACCCTTCTACCCCGCACGTTAATATAAAACATTTACTTAAAATAGGTAATATAAAAACATGCATTTGTTTGATAAAAATAAAACTTGATAGAAAGATACCACATTACCACATTGATACAGAGCTGGTTTAACCGTTCTGAGATAAAATCCTCAAAATACAACTGAAACAACTAAACAAAACTAACAACTATAACTAAGCATCCTAACTAGAGTCGCGACTCCTCAGAGTCACTCCTTCACTGGCTGCTCACCGTCCTCTACATAAGAGATACATGCAACAACAGAAACAGGAAAAACAAGGAGTAAGAAATCATGTAAACACACCGGCATGGAAGCAGTTAAGCAAGATGAATGTAACACCCTAGTTTTTACACATATGATTAATTATTTTATTTGGATGTTCATGTTTATTTTGTTATGTGGTTTAATTTGAGTAATTAAATTACCCTATTCAAATTATTTTATTGGGTGCGTTAGCACTGACTTATTTCAGTGAATGCACACATACTAGACAATAATTTACGTTATTGTCACTATTATTACCAGTACAGAAAAATATTTTAAATAATATGATTAAGGGAAAAGCATTTTCATATTTTCACTCTATTTAATTTTAAAGTTGAAAATAAACTGGTTTGACATCAATCGGAGATTAAATTTTGGATCGAGTATTTTCTTAGTTGATCAGTTCAATTATTAATCTTTTCTCTAATTTGAATTTCGAAATCATATATTTATCAATCTTTATTTTTAGATTCCTAAAAATAAAAACATGTTTATTTTAGGCTTAACTTTTATCACTCAATTGTGTACCTATTACTAAATATTAAGTTAAAAACATGAAATTCTCTCTCCTAATTCTACTATCAGACCCGTAAAAACCACCCCCTCCCTTTTCTTTCTATATTTTCTTATTCATTCCCTTTCTTTCTCTCTTCTTCTTCTTCCTCCCTCTCAAACTCCATTTCTTCTCCTTCCCACTTACTGGACCAGATCGTGTCGCCGCCTGCACCGCTCAGAGTCGCTTTTTGCAGAGGGAGAAGCTTCGACCGCCGCACGAGGAGGAGAAGACGCACGTCTGTTTAGCGTCCGCAGTCGCCCCTGTCTCGCGCGAAACGCGCCTCCATAGCGCCTGGTCTCGTGCCACTGCGAGCTCCGTAGCGCCGTCGCCTCCTGGCCGCCGTTTAGTCGTCCGACCATCGCTAGAGGAAGGAGAGGCCTGCACATCCCTGTTCCCCTCATCTCACGCGTCTGGTTCGAAGCTCCGCCGCTCGGACCACCTCCAAACGCCGTTCGAACCACCATGGTGGCTATGTTCTCCTTTCCTCTTCATCTTGGGTAATTCTTTACCCCTATTCCCTTCTAGATTGAAAATCCCCAAATTGATTTTGAAACCCTAACCCTTTGATTTTAGATTTTAATCTTAAAATTAAACCTTGTTTTATGAAATTGGGACTGTGAATTAGTGTTTCCCTAAACCAATTTCATTATTCTTTAGTGAAAATGAGTTTTCCCCAAATTGTATTTAGGAGCCCTAAACCCCAATTTGATTTTATTTGAATTTGGTTCTGTTTTGTGAAATTAATTATGATTTAGTGCAATTAGGACTCTTAATTGATTATTCCCTCTCTGAGACGTTTGACACGGCTATGCTTGCTTGATGGAGTAGATATGAGCTAACGTGAGCATTAAGACGAGGATCCTTTACTTGTCTTCAAAGGTAAGGGGAGCTTGCCTAGGGATATTCAATGACCATGTGCATGTGTGTATGTATTTAATTGAGTGTTGTGAATATTATTGTGATATTGAGCAAAAACTTGAATGACTTGTTTACTTGAACTATTGTTATTATTACTTGAAGTTGAACATTTCTTGCTTTAAAGTGTTATGAATTATATATATGTGATGAACTGTAATTAACTGTGATATTATTATTATTGTGAATATATTACTGTTGATTGAAGTTTGAGAAGCCAGACTTGAGTCTGTGCCCAATGATTATAAGGATTAAAAGCCTTAA
This sequence comes from Sophora flavescens, assembly GCA_030762895.1. Classification (NCBI taxonomy): domain Eukaryota; kingdom Viridiplantae; phylum Streptophyta; class Magnoliopsida; order Fabales; family Fabaceae; genus Sophora; species Sophora flavescens. The sequence continues at coordinate 118,714,606 of CM061063.1, forward strand.
TAAGCCTTGAATAGAACTTTGAAAGTTTTGGGTTCACTTATAAAAGTTCCTTATTTAAAGTGCTTACATCAGGAGAATAAGATCTTTGTTTTTAGAAAAATGTTGAAGTGATTTTAAGTTGAAGGAAATCACCTTTTTATAATCAAAAGTTTTGTACAAGAGAAAAAATCCTTTTGGAACTATGTGTCTTCAAGTAAAAACTTTCAAGATTATTCGGCAATATCCTATTGGGGATTTTCAAAGACAAAAGTATTTCAAAGATGCTTTATAAAAGATTTTCAAAAAAAAGGTTTTCTCCTAAATGTTTTAGAAACTTTCCGGTAGCCTGGATAGGTTATCGAGGATTCGATTTTGAATTTGATTTTCACTGAACGAAAAATAAGTACTTAAGAAAGAGAATCTAGTACGCAAGACGTCGCCTCTAGTATTCAGTTATACGCACGTGATCTTGGATCAGTGTTAATTCGGGGTCATGGGTCCTATTCATCATATTCTGGACTGAGGGTCCAATTCTCAAAATCGAGGACAGTGCGTTCTGATTTCATTGTTGTGGACTGTGTGTCCTAATCACGTTGTGGACCGTGTGTCCTAATCACGTTGTTGTGGACTGTGTGTCCTAACCACGTTGTGATGAACATCGTTAAAGGTGAATATTGTTTTCTACGACCACAAGCCTAGGACTGGTGCATCGGTCTCGGGCGTTGTGATTGAGCATTCAGACTGTGTGTCCTATGTTCCTAAGTTTTCAAGTGATGGGGAAATGATGATTAAGTCGTTAGCTTTGAGCTGCGACAGCGAAAAGAATGAACACAAAGAAAAGCTCGATAATGAAAAGACTTTTATTCATATGCATTTCCCCTTGGCAGACGTGCTTGAGTAATCCGAATACCCGCTTAAGTTGAGGTATTCGATGAGGTGTTTATCCGAATGGCCTGCGTAATGAGGCATTCGAGATGATGTTGATTCGGGTACCTTGGTGCACGAGGTGACGGAGATAACTTGCCAATGTGGCATTTGAGCCTGATCTACTCTTTATTCCCTTATGATAAAACGGTGACAGTATCTCATGAGATTAAGTTAGAGCCTGATATTGAAATGTCATGCATATTTTCAAAGGCTGACTGTGCGGGTTTGAGACCCTTTGATATAACACTGTTATGTTATGCATATGTACGATTTAACTGCTTATATGATTATGTGATGTATGTATCATGTATATGGTTGTTGTGTGATATATCCATTTGTCGGTACCTCACCCTTACAGATATACCAGGTTTCTTCTGGTTCGCTATTGTACCCTGGGTACTATAGTACAAATGGTGCAGAGGAGTCTTCCTAAGTCCCTCAGAGACTTGGATCTGGTTGTTTGATGAAGTATTTGATTGTGGAATGATCACGTGAGTTTTCCTCAGGAATAACTTTTAGGACGACCAGCTTAGGGTTTGAGACTTAGATTATTTTTGATAGTATGTATGAGTATGGCTCAGAGAGCCTTTATTTTAAAATGGGATGTTTTTGGCTCGGAGAGCATATATTTTGAATGAAAACCTAAACTGTTCCTTTTGGCCTTGTAAAGCTTATTGTTATAACTATTTTTTTAGCATATTACTGCCTGGTTGTATTTGGTGTAATTGGAATTCTGGAATGAAAATGTAATTATTTTAGCAGGTGTTCTTTTACCTGGGATGTCCAAATTATAGAGGAGACTCTGTCGAAATTTTCGTAAAAATACTAGCTTTTATTCAAGTATATTCTTTAAATTAAATAGGCTTGCCAGGCTATGATAGTAAGTCTGTATGCCGATCAAGGCTCAGGTGTAGAGTCGTGACAAAATTTTTATACCCAATTTCAGACACTTATGTACTTATATGAATTATTTTTCGAAAGCACCAGCAAATTATCCTTTTAATTTTATTTCCGCACGTGTTTACAAAGTAATGCCCAAGGGGGGTGTTACAAAGTGGTATCAGAGATGGTCGAGTCTTTCGGGATCTTTGGGGAATAGGTCTGTTAAGTTTTTGTTGTGTGATCCCTGGTTTGCTCTTGCTTGAATTGTTTCTTGTTGAAGCAATGTGTGTTGACGCACAAGTATATGTTTTCTTGATGGTTTTCCAAGGGCTTTATGTCTTGGGAGACCTTAGATCTTGAATGTTACTTGGGTTCGAATATGACATTCGATTATCCTTGCGAATCATGTCAGACATTCGAAACAAGGTGCTCGTGTAAAGGGTTTTTCCGGGAGTGTTCCCTGGAAATATTCTAGGTTTATGGTTAGCAAAGGATATTGATTATAGATTGATCTAGTTTCTGGATTCGGTTAGATCTCTGTCGCTTTGTGTAGGGTGTTACCTACAAAACTAAAACGGGCTGGACGACTCGATTCAACTGGAAGATCGTTGGCCTGAACCGTTTGTTAGACCGGGTGTTTTCCTTATGAAGCACCAATGTTGTGTGAAGGCTCGTGTCACCGTGTGGATTTCTGACAACTAAGTAAAAGGACGAATTATGAACAAGTATTCTCTGACTTGCGTAGTTGATTTGGTAAATCTATTTCGAGGAGTTGTCGACTACTCAAAGATCGACTTGAAGACGAGTTATTACCAGATTGGAGTGATGACCTATCTAAGATTGTGTGTCGTCAACTCAGTTTATGAGGAAAGATCAACCCTTCGTATGTTTGATCGACTGATTAAGTTGTTCGGGATCGTACCCAATTCAAGGTGGTCATACTAAGCATGTCTAGAAAGACTTGTATGTTGGTTGGAACCAAGACGAATCGAGTGGATTTTCGATCTTGGGTGAGTGTCTCGTGATTAAGGAACCCTCAACTGTACCCTTTGATTCTCTTGTGTTTGTCAGTCGACATTTATTTCTCAAATCCTATGATTGTATTAGATAATCACAACGGTGAAGTTGGTATGTGTCAGACATATTTTCTGATTTTAATTTGCAGTCTGTCAGGACTTATGAATTAGTTATGCTATTCCATAAATTTCCAGTTATTCATTTCTTTGGTTGCGAGAAGTCGTACTCACACTTCTAAATAATCCTCGATGTATTAGACATTTGAGTGAATTGATTTAACGGAATCCATTGGTCTGGATACTTTCACATTTTGTTGAGAGAAGTGGTTATGACTATTTCTTGAGTTATAACACATATAATTTCGTGATAGCAGAAGTTTCTTGGTGAAACTTAGTTTCGTCACTTCTATTTTTGGTAGAGGTGAAAGTCGTCATTTTGTAAATTCCTTGTACTAAGAATAAGAATTAATCCTCTTTGGATTAGAAGTTATTCACCCTTTGATTCCTTAAATCCGCTGGAAGATTCTTGTGGAAGAATGAACTTTATTAGATTCATGTTTGTAAATATGTATTGATCATGCATTTTTACACCCAAGAACCTAATGGAATGATCTTTTTCCATACTGGATGTTCTGGTATCCTTCAAATTAATGAAATTCTTTTCTATGCTTATGTGAAAGTGAAATCAAGAAAAATTTCTTTTCTTGAGAAATTATTTTATGATCACCAAGGTCATGTCTTATTGCGGTTCGAGCGTACTTGCCGTCGTTGATCATCTTGGTTCTACGTATTCTCCAAATGTCGTCGATGTGTGACCTATCTCATCGTCATGAGTTGGATATCTTCACATCAAGATGTCAAAGTTAGTCGAGTACAGTGAAAAAGGGATAGTTTAACAATTGAGACCTTCCTTGTTAAGATATTGGCATCGCCATGAATCCTTGTTATGAGTTTGCTGAAGGCCTACATGAGCCTTGTTTGAATTTAAGTGATCGTGGATCGAGTGGTGAAGTCTACACCCTTCTTACAAGTTAAGATCCACTATGCAGTGTTAGTGAACCGAATAATGTATCAGAGGATTGTTCAGACTTCATGGAGTATCTTCAAGTGTTGTTTCAGATGAAAAACAGAAGTTTATCAACGTGTGTCGGTTAAGTTTGCTTTAAATGTGGAGGACTAAGTTGAGTCTAAGTCCAACCGACCATCCTCAGCGAGATGGATAAGTAATGAGATGACCTATCCTTAGCGGGTTAGTTGGGAGATAGTGTGGTACTTAATTTTTGTCATCTCTATGGTAGGACAAACCAGAGTTGATAGGAGCTACGCTAATGTATAGATGTGAATGGTACTGTGAGAACCCTTAAGTTCAACATCATCGAGTAAGATGATTAACTGGACCTTATCATAGGAATTTAGAGTAGTGATCAACGTTTATGGTTAATGTTGACTTCGTGAGTCCGAGGATTAACAGAAAAATATCTATAATAGTTTTCCTTAAGCTGAACGGAAATAGTAAAGAGAAGTTTTGAGAAACTAAATTGTGAGAAGAGTTTGAGAACTCTGTTATAAAGTTTGAAAGGTCTGACCGTGATGAAATTTGGAGTGGTGGAATAAGTCCAAAGGAAACTAAGACTACAATTGTTTGCTTTGGGTTGAAAGTTGATATATGTGGTAGAGTTAATGTTGAACTTGATGTTCATCGTGAGGATAAGGTGTTGAAGAAGTTTTGCTAGCGGACTAATTTTGAGGCAAGAAGTGATTAGGTTTTGACTGTGTCTTTCGAGTGTAATAAACTATGGCGAAATGTTTATAATCTTTGAGGTCTTATTCTGGTAAATATGTGGTTGATGATCCATAGTGGAAACTGGACAGTTTAAATCCAAGATTGCCATTGGGGAGTGTCCACCTGGATTTCTTGGCTTTGCTTTGGTGCAACTCCTAGGGGTAATCTCTTAATCTCTTTTCTCGGCTGCGAATATATAAGATAAGGGCAGATATGATACACACACTTCCTTGCATAAGTGATAGAGCCCTGTCTTTAGATGGAGGAATTGTTAGGATTTGTGTATTTTCCTTGGGCAATAGGGTAGATGTGTATGGGAAATTTCTTAAACTAGGGATACTAACGGGGCTTGAGAACCAAATTGAAAATGAGAGGCAAATGAAGGATATGAAATCGAAGTAGGAAAAAGATTCGAGAGGAATTAAGAAAAGAACAGACTATGTTGGATGTGGTAAGATTCAATTTCAATAAGAAGATTGGATTTCTTGGGTTCTTGGCGCGAGGTTTATCATGTGCAACTCAGGCTCAGATGTAGTTAAAGGATAAAAAGGATGACATAAGAATCGATCCTGTTATAGAGTTATAGATGAAAGGAATGAAGCGACGAGAATACAAAGTAAGATTTTAGGGTCAAGGTGTGATTACAAAACCCTGTTTAGTTTTGAGCTACGAAATTTCGAGGACGAAATTTTTTAAGAGGGGTAGTAATGTAACACCCTAGTTTTTACACATATGATTAATTATTGTATTTGGATGTTCATGTTTATTTTGTTATGTGGTTTAGTTTGAGTAATTAAATTACCCTCTTCAAATTATTTTATTGTGTGCATTAGCACTGACTTATTTCAGTGAATGCACGCATACTAGACAATAATTTACGTTATTGTCACTATTATTATCAGTACAGCAAAATGTTTTAAATAATATGATTAAGAGAAAATCATTTTCATATTTTCATTCTATTTAATTTTAGAGTTGAAAATAAACTGGTTTGACATCAATCGGAGATTAAATTTTGGATCGAGTATTTTCTTAGTTGATCAGTTCAATTATTAATCTATGCACTAATTTGAATTTCGAAATCATATATTTATCAATCATCATTTCCCCTCATCTCACACGTCTGGTTCGAAGCTCCGCCGCTCTGACCACCTCCAAACGCCGTTCGAACCACCATGGTGGCTATGTTCTCCTTTCCTCTTCATCTTGGGTAAATCTTTACCCCTATTCTCTTCTAGATTGAAAATCCCCAAATTGATTTTGAAACCCTAACCCTAACCCTTTGATTTCAGATTTTAATCTTAAAATTAAACCTTGTTTTATGAAATTGGGATCGTGAATTAGTGTTTCCCTAAACCAATTTCATTATTCTTTAGTTAAAATGAGTATTCCCCAAATTGTATTTAGGAGCCCTAAACCCCAATTTGATTTTATTTGAATTTGGTTCTGTTTTGTGAAATTAATTATGATTTAGTGCAATTAGGACTCTTAATTGATGATTCCCTCTCTGAGACGTTTGACACGGCTATACTTGCTTGATGGAGTAGATATGAGCTAACGTGAGCATTAAGACGAGGATCCTTTACTTGTCTTCAAAGGTAAGGGGAGCTTGCCTAGGGATATTCAATGACCATGTGCATGTGTGTATGTGTTTAATTGAGTGTTGTGAATATTATTGTGATATTGAGCAAAAACTTGAATGACTTGTTTACTTGAACTATTGTGATTATTACTTGAAGTTGAACATTTCTTGCTTTAAAGTGTTATGAATTATATATATCTGATGAACCGTCATTAACTGTGACATTATTATTATTGTGAATATATTACTGTTGATTGAAGTTTGAGAAGCCAGACTTGAGTCTGTGCCCAATGATTATAAGGATTAAAAGCCTTAATAAGCCTTGAATAGAACTTTGAAAGTTTTGGGTTCACTTATAAAAGTTCCTTATTTAAAGTGCTTACTTCAGGAGAATAAGATCTTTGTTTTTAGAAAAATGTTTAAGTGATTTTAAGTTGAAGGAAACCACCTTTTTATAATCAAAAGTTTTGTACAAGAGAAAAAATCCTTTTCAAACTATGTGTCTTCAAGTGAAAACTTTCAAGATTATTTGGCAATGTCCTATTGGGGATTTTCAAAGACAAAAGTATTTCAAATATGCTTTATAAAAGATTTTCAAAAAAAAAGGTTTTCTCCTAAATGTTTTAGAAACTTTCCGGTAGCCTGGATAGGTTATCGAGGATTCGGTTTTGAATTTGATTTTCACTGAACTAAAAATAAGTACTTAAGAAAGAGAATCTAGTACGCGAGACGTAGCCTCTAGTATTCAGTTATACGCACGTGATCTTGGATCAGTGTTAATTTGGGGCCATGGGTCCTATTCATCATGTTCTGGACTGAGGGTCCAATTCTCAAAATCGAGGACAGTGCGTTCTGATTTCGTTGTTGTGGACTGTGTGTCCTAATCACGTTGTTGAGGACTGTGTGTCCTAACCACGTTGTGATGAACATCGTTAAAGGTGAATATTGTTTTCTACGACCACAAGCCTAGGACTGGTGCATCGGTCTCGGGCGTTGTGATTGAGCATTCAGACTGTGTGTCCTATGTTCCTAAGTTTTCAAGTGATGGGGAAATGATGATTAAGTCGTTAGCTTTGAGCTGCGACAGCGAAAAGAATGAACACAAAGAAAAGCTCGATAATGAAAAGACTTTTATTCATATGCATTTCTCCTTGGCATACGTACTTGAGTAATCCGAATACCCGCTTAAGTTGAGGTATTCGATGAGGTGTTTATCCGAATGGCCTGCGTAATGAGGCATTCGAGATGATGTTGATCCGGGTACCTTGGTGCACGAGGTGACGGAGACAACTTGCCAATGTGGCATTTGAGCCTGATCAACTCTTTATTCCCTTATGATAAAATGGTGATAGTATCTCATGAGATTAAGTTAGAGCCTGATATTGAAGTGCCATGCATATTTTCAAAGGCTGACTGTGCGGGTTTGAGACCCTTTGATATAACACTGTTATGTTATGCATATGTACGATTTAACTGCTTATATGATTATGTGATGTATGAATCATGTATATGGTTGTTGTGTGATATATCCATTTGTCGGTATCTCACCCTTACAGATATACCAGGTTTCTTCTGGTTCGCTATTGTACCCTGGGTACTCTAGTACAGATGGTGCAGAGGAGTCTTCCTAAGTCCCTTAGAGACTTGGATCTGGTTGTTTGATGAAGTATTTGATTGTGGAATGATCACGTGAGTTTTCCTCAGGAATAACTTTTAGGACGACCAGCTTAGGGTTTGAGACTTAGATTATTTTTTATAGTATGTATGAGTATGGCTCAGAGAGCCTTTATTTTAAAATGGGATGTTTATGGCTCGGAGAGCATATCTTTTGAATGAAAACCTAAGTTGTTCCTTTTGGCCTTGTAAAGCTTACTGTTATAACTATTTTTTTAGCATATTACTTCCTGGTTGTATTTGGTGTAACTGGAATTCTGGAATGAAAATGTAATTATTTTAGCAGGTGTTCTTTTACCTGGGATGTCCGAATTACAGAGGAGACTCTGTCAAAATTTTCGTAAAAATACTAGCTTTTATTCAAGTATATTCTTTAAATTAAATAGGCTTGTCAGGCTATGATAGTAAGTTCGTGTGTCGATCAAGGCTCAGGTGTAGAGTCGTGACAAAATTTTTATACCCAATTTCAGACACTTATGTACTTATATAAATTATTTTCCGAAAGCACCAGCAAATTATCCTTTTAATTTTATTTCCGCACGTGTTTACAAAGTAATGCCCAAGGGGGGTGTTACAATGAACATACATCATAGCATGGAATAGCAATACGACATAACATCAATATTAAATAACATAAAAACATATCTCAATCAACATATGCTATGCGGTGCGACACTACTCCTCTACTCCGTTATGCATGTGGATCCAACTATCTCAGGAAGTCAACTTCGGAGTTACATATCCACATTGACCATAAAAGCACCAACGTCGGCAGTTCACCAAACCATGGGTGAACCCCTTGGATAGCCGACGTATCATAACTGGATAGGCAACCTCAGGGGTGCACGGTTCACCAAACCTTGGGTGAACCATCCGAGACTTTGACCAGATCATCATAACTTGGACAACCTCCACAATGTTGAACATCCCCCACTAATCAACTTCAACGTATGAATGCATGAGCAACGACATACAAAGCAACCACCTTCTTTGCTCGGGTTGATAAGCACCCAAGACCTATCCCCATCATCAATAACATCAACATCAATGCCTTGGCCAAAAAGCACCAAGGTTCAACTCATCAACGCCTAGACCAAAAAGCATCGAGGGCACTTTGGCCAAAAAGAACCAAAGTGTATCAACGTGCGGTAACCCAATGGTACCGACTTAACCAACTTATTATTCTTCGTTTTCTTAATTAATCATTTAATTAAGTTATCTAACTCTTCTTCATTCGATTGATGTATTATTGCATTATTCGGGACAACTGGGGTGAAACACCCCTTTATTCCTTTTGTCTCAGAATCTGACCAGCAAAGGGAGCATAGGCGTGCTCACCCCAGCACGGTCGTGCTGCCACTTAAGTGGAGCATGGTCATGCTCACTGTCCTGCACGACTGTGCTTAAAGCGCGATCTGCCTTCCAGAATGCAACTGGGAGCACGACCGTGCTCCGTGTTCAGCATGATCGTGATCCTGGGCCAGCCGTACTGTTCTGGGCAGATTCATACGTATTCTTAGAGTCAAAACTCCCTAATTCTCTCAAATCAGATCCTAGGGTCCTTTAACTAATCCAGTTGGCATAAAACCTCACCTCTCACTAGCAGTTCATGTCTTATGAAGCATTGGGGAATTAACCCCTTAAATCCTATGTTAACTAAGAGTCCTATTTAAAACTGATTAGGGTCTTATTAACGTGTTCATCATAACAACAACACAGCCTCATCCAATCAACAATCATCTAGTCAATGCATAGCAACAACAAGATAACGTTCATAATCAGATCAGGAACAGATTCAACTATTATACATCATTGACGAACAACTTGATAATTATAAACATTGAGCATACCATCAATCAATTAGCAATTATAACAATTAACTCATACAACCAGGCTGATCATGGGATCAACAACAGTGTAGGCATAGTCATACTAAATGTAGCAATATCAATAACAATTAATAACAACATATAACGAATAGGAATTCATAGAAATCACCAACAATAACGGGGTTATGGGGATCCCTCATCTTACGCTACTCCCTTCCCTAATGTATACACTATCCTTCTCCCCATACCTGGAATGAAGATTTCCAAAACGATAACGTTGGCAAACTAGACACGTTCCCTTGAGCGACTCGACGAGTTCCTCAAGCCTTGGTGAAACAAGAAGGGAAGAGAATAACCAATTAATCCTCAATTCAAAAGAAAGGGAAAAGGAGATTAATGAGGGATAACTACGTTACCTTAAACGATGCTAACACGCATAACTTCTCTCCCAAACGAACACAAACTCCAAGAACTTCAAGGGGTTCAAGGTAAAACTAAGAAATATGAAGAGAGGCAACTATTATGAGTTTAACAATGTGAGAAATAGGGTTTAGGTCGAGTTTTATGGTATAAATACAAGTTGGGGCATAACGGGCTCCTATTTCAGCCCAAACTATATACAGATCGGTATCTTGACCATAACTTGAGCTACAAGTTTCCGATTGAGGCGTTATTGGTGTCGTTAGAAAGATCAAATAAATATATACAAATTATTGTCTAATCACCGAATCCTTAATCGTACTCTAGGATGGTTAAAATTTCAATGGAAGTTTATCGACAGATTTGGTAGTTATTCCTAGATATGATCCTTAGGAGATTATGATAAGATCTTAAGAGGTAACCCAAAAGAGGATTATCCTTTATTAATAAGGACTTAAATCTGATTGGTTGAGGGGCTAAAATCTTAGAATTACACTATCTCTATTTAAATACTAAATCACACGATATCTCATCATATCATTCTTAATCACTTATTATTAATAAAATCACATATCATATATTAACATATAAAATCACAAACAAAATCATATATTCATATAAGATCACACATTAAGAGACACAATCTCATATTAATGCAAATAATCATATATTGATATATATATTATCATATGTAATAAAATATACATACATATATATATATATATATATATATATATATATATATATATATATATATATATATATATATGTATGTATGTATAAGCATAAAAATACTACAACACTAATCACAATTACATTATCAATTATATAAATAACAATACTAACTTCATTAATAATAATAATAATAACAAAAACAACAAAAACAACAACTAGGCATCCATAGTAACATAATCCCTTATACGAAAATCGGGGTGTTACAATTCCAACCCCCTTATAAAAATTTCGTCCTCGAAATTTCTACTCATCTTGATTGAAAAGATGCGGGTACAACTCCATCATCTTGCTTTCCACCTCCCATATAGCACTTTCCTCAGTAGCCCCACTCCAAACGACTTTGACCAAAGGGATCTCTTTACCTCTTAGCTACTCCACCCTCCTATCCTCGACTTGAAGGGGTAACACATCAAAAGTCAAGTTCTCTTTTAACTGTATGGCATCGGGGACTATCACGTGACTAGGGTCATGAATGTACTTTCTGAGTTGAGACACATGAAAAACACTATGAAGATTGGACAAAAATGGTGGCAAGGCTATTTGGTAGGCGACTTCGCCGACTCTTTTCAAAATTTGATAAAAGCCAAGGAATCTCGGAGTAAGTTTCTTTGCCTTCATTACTCTACCAACCCCAATTGTCGGGGTAAATCTCAAGAACATGTGGTCACCTTCCTGAAATTCGAGCGCCTTTCTCCTTTTGTCATGGTAGCTCTTCTGCCTACTTTGTGCCACTTTCATCTTTTCCTAATCATCCTTACTTTCTCTGTGGTTTCTTGCACCACTTCAGGTCCTAGTACAATACTATCACCAGGTTCGCTCCAACACAAGGGTGTCCTACATCTCCTCCCGTAAAGATCTTCATAAGGCGCCATCCCAATGCTGGAATGGAAACTATTGTTATAGGTAAACTCTATCAGGGGCAAAAACTTGTCCCAACTACCCGACTGCTCTAGTACACAAGCTCTAAGCAAGTCCTCTAAGGACTGGATGGTTCTCTCAGACTGACCATCGGTCTGTGGGTGATAAACAAAAGTAAGCCTAAGCTTTATTCTTAAAGCCTCTTGCAAGCTATTCTAAAACCTAGAGGGAAACCTCGGGTCTTTATATGAAAATATGCTAGAAGGTACACCATGTAGTCTAACTATTTCCTTGATGTACAACTGGGTCAACTTTTCCAAAGAGTACTCCATGTTCATCAGGATGAAATGGGATGACTTAGTCAGTCTATCCACAACAACCTATATAGCCTCAAGTCCTAGGGAGTCCAGACACAAAATCCATGGAAATACTATCCTATTTCCATTCTGGGATACTCAAAGGTTGCATCTTTCCTGATGGCTTCTGGTGTTCTATCTTAGCCTTTTGGCACACTAAACAGGCATACACAAACTCAGCCACATCTTTCTTCATCCTAGGCCACCAAAATATGCGCTTTAAGTCATGATACATCTTAGTGTCACTTGGGTGCACACTCAGTCCACTCCTATGTCTTTCTTCAAGGATCAACTTTCTAAGCTCTGGGATGTCTGGTATACAGACTCTATCCTTGAACCTCACATCGCTTCCTTCCTTAAAACTAAAGTCTCTATCCTGCGCAAGCAACTCACACTGGTCTAAATGATATCGGTCTAACTTCTGACCCTCTCTAACCTAATCCATCAAATTGTTGGTAACCTTCAAGGTTCCAAGCCTAATGCTCTTAAGGGGTAACATCCCAAGCTAAACTCAGGTCTCTAAACTCCTCAATCAGATCCATCTCCCTAACCATCAAAGCGGAGACGTGCAAGGTTTTTCTACTTAAGGCATCGGCCACTATGTTGGCTTTTCCTGGGTGGTAGATTAGATCAAACTCATAATCCTTTAAAAACTCCATCCACCTACACTGCCTCATATTCAACTCCTTTTGATCAAAGAGACACTTCAGACTGTTGTGATCACTAAAGACCTCAAACTTCGCTCCAAATAGGTAATGCCTCTAGATCTTTAAGGCAAATACCGCAGCTCCTAACTCTAGGTCATGGGTAGGGTAGTTCTTCTCATGGGTTTTCAACTGCCTAGAAGCATAAGCTGCTACCTTACTATCTTGCATCAACACTCCACCTAAACCTTGCTGCGATGCCTCTTAGTATACTACGAAAGGTTTACTAGGATCAAGCAACACTAAAACTGGTGCTGATGTTAATCTATTCTTAAGGATTTGGAAACTCTCTTCACACTTAGAGTCCCACACAAACAACTGTCCCATTTTAATGAGACTGGTTAAGGGTAAGGCTAACTTAGATAAACCCTCTATAAACCTCCTATAGTACCCTGCTAAACCCAAGAAGCTCCTAGTCTCAGTCACTGACTTCGGCGGCTCCCACTGGAGCACCGTCTCAACCTTAGCTGGATCAATGGCTATCCCACCTTTTGAGATCACGTGACCTAAGAAACTAACCTCTTCTAACCAAAACTCGTACTTAGACATCTTGGCATACAACTGCCTCTCCTTAAGAGTGTGCAAGACAACCCTCAAGTGCTCCTCATGTTCCTCCTTAGTCTTGGAGTACAGTAAGATGTCATCTATAAAGACCACTACAAACTTATCCAAGTAAGGGTGAAACGTCTTGTTCATGTAGTCCATGAACATAGCAGCGGCATTGGTTACACCAAAGGGCATAACCAAGTACTCATAGTGACTATAACACGTCCTAAACACTGTCTTCGGGATGTCCTCAGACTTAACCCGAATCTGATGGTATCCTGACCTCAAATCTATCTTCGAAAAGACACAGGCTTTGATCAATTGATCTATAAGATCATAAATCCTAGGGAGGGGATACTGATTCTTAATGGTCACCTTGTTGAGCTGTCGATAGTCGACACACAACCTCATACTACCATCTTTCTTCTTGCAACACTGGCGCTCCTCAAGGGGATACGCTAGGCCTAATAAACTGCTTCTGGTTAAGATCCTCTAACTGTTCCTTCAACTTAGCTAGCTCTAGAGGAGACATTCTATAGGGCGCTATGGAAATAGGTTCGGGGCTCGGTACTAAATCTATAGTGAGCTCCACATCTCTCTCTGGGGGCAGCTCATAAACATCCCCCGGGAACACTTCAGGAAACTCCCGCACAACAGGCACACTTCCAACATCAGGAGGGCTCTCAACTTCCAGGGAAGACAACATCATGAACACTTGGGTTTCGTCTTTCATTGAAGCTTTCACTTGGTTGGCAAGGAGAAAGGTCGGATTCTTAGACTCCTCAGGAGTTCCAAAAATCAAGGTCTTATTGATAACTCTTTGAATGAAGAGTTATTTAGATCCATTTTTCTATGGCTTTTTGCTATCTTTGAGGTTTTGTGTCTTGCTTTTGTTAGAAAATGTTAGTTTGTAAATATTTGTGTTAATTTTTATGAATAGCAGCCATTTGCTTTTGATTTGCTCTATCAATGTCTGAAAATTTTGTGTCTGCATATGTAGTACCTTTGTTGGAGCATGGTTGAAGCTCTAGGGAATAAGCTAATGGACGATGCAGCATGAACCATCTCCGGTAGCTCTGTACTAAAGGAAAAAGCTGACAAGGACACCTTTCTCTTTCCTCCAGGTGCTGATACTGTCCCTTTTTAGTAATCCCACGCGCCTAGGATCTGATGACCCACTTTTAAAGGAATTGGGCTAGGGTTATTTTATTATTACTTTTAAAATTTCCCCAAAAGAGGATGAAAGAGATTAGAGTAATATAAAGGCATTTAGGGAAACCCTAGTTGGACACACTTGAATTTTATTACACAATTAATCTGTCCTTGGAGGCTGCGCTCATCTCTTCCAGTTGTTGTTGCTGCGTTTCTTTTCGTTTTTCAACCATTGTAATGGTTTCTTGCTCATTTCTTATTTTTTTTCTTTGTAAGCTCATTATGTGCTAAACACTTTAAGCTTTATGTATGCTAATATAAGGAATGTTTAGATGAGTTATGTAATGACTATGTTTTGCATTTTTTTTATCATGCATTTAATGTTGTTTAATTAAAAGTGATCAACTTGATTGAATATTTAGCTTGCTTGATTTGTAAAAATTAAGTAAGTGGAACTTGATAAAAGATAGGGGTTAAGTCATTAATTGGAAGATTAATTGATGTTGGATAGGCTAGGAATATCTATTTAAGTCCCTAAGCTTGTTGGAATGTGCTTGATTAAGAGGGTGGTGTAATTAATCTGAATATAGGAATAGAACAAAGTTAATGAACCTGACCCTGTATCATTGGAAAACAAACTTCAATTTCCTGGAGCTAGATGCTAGAGCAAAGTCAGAGCATGGTATAGGCTAAACAGGATTTATGCTACAACATACCTTGAGCTATTTCTATAATATGATTTAACAAGCCCTCCTTATCTATTAACTTTTTTATCTCTCAGTTTTCAAATCTTAGTTTATTTACTTTTACTTGCACACACATTACAGTTTTTGGTTACTAATCCTAACTTCTGGAACATATAATCTGAATTGGAGTTTATTGCATCATTATAATCCCTGTGGGAACGATATCTGAACTAAAGTTCTATATTACTTGAGGCATTTGTGTATACTTGCACAAGCTTAAGAACATGTGTTTTTAAGGAAACAAGTTTTTGACGCCGTTGCCAGGGATTGTTAATGGTGTTATAATTCTGTTTTAGATTATTAGTTCTATAGTTAGAGGTTCTAACACTCTGAGTGATTTGCTGTAGCACAGGGTACTGAAATTGTATGCACAGGTTCTTGTCACCTAATTACATATTTGATTCAAAGATAGAAAGAACATTCAGAAGGCTTAGAAGAGGTCAAGCATCTCAGTCTTTACCTGAGTTGGTGCTGAACACTCCAACTAACTCCACACCAGATTCTGCTAAAGAATTGTCCCCTGTTGTGTCAGAAATGATTGAAAAAGTACCACAAGACAACATGGCTATGGTCAATGATAGAAACTGTGCTATCAGGTGGTATGTTGTGTTTGACCCTGAAACTATGAACACTGGGATAGTGAGGACTCCCATCACTTCACCGCAGTTTGAGTTCAAGACAGTGATGTTCCAAATGTTTCAAACAATTGGACAATTTAGTGGAGCTGCAAAAGAGAACCCTCATTTGCATTTGAAGCAGTTTCTGGATGTAGCAAGCAATTTCAAGATCCCAAGAGTCACTGATGATGCATTCAGACTGAGACTATTTCCATTCTCTTTGGGAGGAAAGGCTAAGAACTGGTTGAATTCTTTGGATGCAAACTCAATTGATACTTGGAACAAACTTGCTGAAAAGTTCTTAACCAAGTTCTTTCCACCAACTATGAATGCAAAAATGAGAACTGACATCACTTCTTTTAGGCAGTATGATGATGAACCACTGTTTGAAGCATGGGAGAGATTTAAACAACTTATTAAGAAGTGCCCCCACCATGGCATTCCATTCTGTATTCAGATGGAGCACTTCTATAATGGTGTTTCACCCAGCTCAAGAATGATGCTGGATGCCTCAGCTGGAGGCAGTCTTCTCACCAAATCCTACAATGAAGCTCATGCTCTGATAGAAGGGATAGCAGCTAATAGTTATCAGTGGCCAATAGCAAGACAAGTTTCTTGGAAAACCAATGCTGCAGCAGGAGCTTATGAAGTGAGTGAAGTGTCTGCACTATCAGCTCAAATGACTTCCTTAACTAATATGGTTAGGGGATTGACCATGGTAAATCAAGGAAATTCATCTGCACCACCAATAATGATTGAAGAAATGGTTAATGAACAAATCTACAAGGCAGATGCTATATCATGTTTGTATTGTGGAGGAGATCATTTGTTTTAGAATTACTCTGCAAACCCTGCTGCAGTCAACTATGTGGGAAACAATAATTACAGAGGCAACAGTTCATTTGGCAACACAGGTTGGCAGCAATCTCAACATCCAAACCTGAGGTATTCCAATTACAGTAACACATTGAATCCACCTCCTAGTTATAATCAGCAACAACAGACTAGGAAGCAGCAACCCCAAGTGCAGCAGAAAATTCCAGATTCATCCCTAGAAGCTGTACAGAAAGCATTCATGACAAAAACTAAGGCTGGAATGAGAAACTTAGAGACTCAAGTGGGACAGCTGGCAAATGCAATCAACTCAAGGCAAGTTGGCACATTACCTGCTTCTACTGAAGATCCTAAAGCCTCAAATTCTGGAGGAGGAAAGGAGCAGTGCAAGGTGATCCATTTGAGAAGTGGTAAAGATGTAGAAGTTGCAGAACCAAAGAAGAATTAGAAGGTGAATAATTCAGAATCTGAGAAGGGAAACTCTAAAGAAGATGCAGCAATAGAACAACCTGCAGTAGTTGAGAAGGTGCCTGATGCTGCAGCACACCACCCTGCTGTGCCCAAACTAATTCCAGAAAGGCCTCCCCCACATTTTCCTTAGAGATTGAAGAAAGCTCATCAAGAAAAATAGCTCAACAAGTTCCTGGATGTATTGAAGCAGCTTGATCAGCCGTTGACTCATCTAGTTTTATGGCTAGTATGATCGTGGTTTTGTGCTAATTATATATCGTTTTCGCCCAAATTAGACTTGATTGTCTTTAAGAAACATTTTTAGTCTCTAAAGTATTTTTAGGTTAATTTAGCTGACTTAGAGTTGAATAAAGTACTTACCACTATTTCTTGTTTTCAGGTAATAAAAAGAAGCAGTTCTGGAGTTTTTTCGCCCTGCGAGAAGGCATTCGCCCTGCGAACTTGAAGGCTGACTGGTCCAGAAATTGCAAACCTCTCTGTCTCGCCCCGCGAAACATTACTCGCCTCGCGAGTAATCCACCCCTGGAAGACCAGAAGCCATCACGGTTTATCCGTGTTGAAGATCAAAGGTTGTGATAGTTTGGAATCTGAAGAGTCTCGCCTTGCGAAGATAAGCTCGCCTCGCGAGATCGCCAAATACTGAAGACTGTTCGCATTATTCGCCTCGCGAAGGTGTGCTCGCCTCGCGAGCCCGCGGAATCCAGAAGCTGTATATAAGTATGTTTCAAGGAAGAACTGAGTAGTTTTAGCTTTTTAATCTTTTGTTTTCTCTTTAGTTTAGATGGCTGTAGAATTAGGTTTAATGCTTTGTTTTTCCTTTGTAATGGAGAACTAGTCTCCTTGGATTAATCTACTGTGATTGGGTTCCATCCACACTTGAGGTTCTGTAATTCCTGTTTTATTTGCTTTTCTCTTTTCAATTCTATGCTATATATTTCTGTTTGTTTAATTCAGGAGTGTATAGTGTTGTGTTGATTTATTTCGGTGATGTTATGTTCCTATATTTAATAGTGTTTGTTTAATTCGCGTGTGTTCATTCATGTTCGCTTAGTTCATGAGGGCTTAACCCCATTTGCTTAATTCGGGAATAGGAACATATATCTGTAGTAGTGATTTCGCTTGTTAATTGTTGCTACAATCGAAAGGGGATTAGAATCTGCTTAGGGCTTGGATTTATATGAAACGATGATAGTGGGAAATCGAGAACAGTAGGTTAATCGTATTTAGCTTATTTGTTAATCTCTTAACTGCTTTGTTTTTATTGCTCTGTTTTTGCATTGTTTTCTATTTTGTTTCTTTATTTTATTTCAAATCCAAAACCCCCCAATTCTGACTTTTTCTGTTAACAACAACCCAAGAGTCCTTGTGAGACGATACTCGAGTTGTCGCTCCCTAAACTACATATTTTTGTAAACCGCTCGCTTTTTGGCGCGTACGCGACAGTGCGTTCAAAAATTGGCGCCGTTGCCGGGGACTCTTGTTGTTATTAACAGAAAATAAAATAAAAAATAAAAAAAATATTTGCATTACTGAATTAGTTACGGCTGCTTTGTCTGGTTGTAATCTACCCATGGATGAGTATATGCAAGGTTATATGCCTAATGTTAATTATGAACCACCATGCATATATTATCCTGACTTTCCTGGTTTAATGCACTGGTTGCCAAGGTTTAGTGGTCTTGCAGGTGAGAATCCGCAGGAGCATCTGAAGGAATTCCGGATTGTTTGTTCTACAATGTTGAGACCTGAAGGAATAACAGAATACCACATCAAGATGGGAGCTTTCCATCTCTCACTTGAAGGCGCTGCAAAGGAGTGGTTGTATAATCTTGAGCCGAATTCCATCTTCAGCTGGTTTGATTTGAAGAAAGTCTTCCTATTGAGATACTTTCCTGCCTTCAGAGCTGCATCAATGAGGCGAGAGATAATGGGTATTGGACAAGTAAATGAGTCACCTCAAGCATACACAGCCAATATTTATAACCAAGGCAACAATCAGAACAGGCACAACATTCTTGACCCTTCCACTGATGAGTACCACCCCAGATGGGGAAACCATCCAAACCCATGGTATGGGGACTCACAACTGATGTTACCACTGGCACCACCACAGAATCCTCCCCAAGTGACCACTTCTGCACCTTCTGGACCTTCACTAGAGGACCTATTCAAGCAAATGACTGCACAAATGACTACATTTTTTTAAAGAACAAATTGGACGATTTCAGGCCTTACAGACCACGGTTTCAAAGACAAGAAAGATGCTAGCATTAATACTTTTCAGCAAGTCACCTCTGCTACACTGCAAACTCCACGTCCCCTTGAAGAATATCCAGATTCACAAGCAGTTATTTTTTACAATACCTCTGAGGATAATTTTGATAATAATGTCAAGAATACTTCTGTTGATGAACTGTGTGTTGAATTTCCAGATATTCATACCTTTCCTGATTCTATCTATTATACTTCATGTGCTGATTGTACTGACACTACTTTGTGTATAGCATGTTTTGAAAGGTATGAAGAGCAAAACGTCCATATGGAACAGGAGACATATGAGGTTGAGGGCCCTGTTCGGCCAGGAAACATAGAAAATGAGGATCAGGAGGACATCTGCTGCACCATGCTTGAGGATAATGAAGAAACTTTGGAAGTAGATGATTCAATTAATTCATATGCATGTGTTGAAAGTAATGGGATGGATGAACTGAGTGCTGAATTTCCAGACATTCAGACCTTTTTCGATTGATTTATTGTACCATATCTACTAACTGTACTAACTCTAACCTTTGTGTGGTGTGTGCTGAGAATTCTGCAGGTTTAGCAGGTGATGGATTTGTCAGTACAGTGAATGAAGATCGTGCAGAAGTTGAAGCAGCACCAGTAACACTCACTACCTGTTTGTCACCTCCCATTGTGGAACAACCGGTGATGGAGTTCAAGCCTCGGGATTTTGCACCATGGCCAGTCCAAGAGGTTGGACCCCGATTTTATTGGGAGGACTTTATTGAGAAAGAGGTCATCTCTGACCCAAGAGGGAGTGAGAAGTCCGCCGCACTTGGCGGAGTCACCACGATTGTCAAGCACTCACCTCCATATCAAGGCTGCAAGTTAGGGGACCATGGAACAAGCTTCCGTCCCTTGTCTATCACGTGGGCATTATGCTGCATGCCATGGGATCCGGGAGGATCATACTGCAATTCGGGCATTCCGTGGCCCCTGTATCACAGACAGTGGGATCCCGGTGGAACCACCCCCAATGAGTTTTCTTAAACCCTTTCTCTTTAGTTTATTTTCATTTTCTTATTAATTACTTTGCGTTGCTTTATTTTTGTTTTGTTTTTCTTTTAGCTCCTGAATAATTTGAGAAGATCAGGAGTATGTGTGTTGAGTCTTGTGTCGGCAAGTTTGCTGGATTTTGATTAATTTTGCATAGATGATTGCATGATTTATGTGATGATTCCCCCTAGGTTGAAAAAATTTTTGAAAAGTGATCCCCATAAAAAAATTGAAAACTGAACTTTGAGATATTTTGTTGTGATGGCATGATTTATGATAAGTTTGGGGTGATAGGAAGAACACACTAGGGATAGAATCTCTGTCAAACAATTTGAAAAAATGTCCAGGTGAGGATTTGAGCCTCCAACATGTTTTTAACTGTGTGAATCACTTTTGAGTTGCACTTTCCCGAATTTGCTTGAGTCTCTACTTGGTTTGCATGTTTATGTGTTTGCTTCAAATGATTTAGGCATATTCTTTGTAAATAACTACTTAGCCTAAAATAACCATCCCTAATGCATGTTCCTAGTTAGCCCCTTTGAGCCTAATTAGCCTGTTAATTCTTGATGACCTTATGTTATGAGCCTAAAATCTGAAGAAAAAAAAAACCATGTTAACCCGATCTTAGGATTAGGAGAGCATGGAACCTTAGCAAGAGAATGGTTGCAAGAAACTAAGTTTGGGGTGGCTACAAGGATGTGACATGTCATTCTGGATTGAGAAAAAGAAAAAAATATAATAAAAAGGTTGGAGCCAAAGCAAAGAAAAAAAAGGGAAAAAAAGAAGAAAAAGAAAAAAGAGGAAAAAAGAAAAGTGTAAAAATGTTAAAAAAAAAGTATTAGAAGAAAAGGCTGTAGTCACCCAAAGCATAAAGAAAAATGGAAAAAGGAACTTGAGTGGAAATTCAATGTATTATATGCTCATGCTCTCTTAGTTCCTAGGGACTTAAGCCTAGTACCTTTGTATATCCTACCCTTAGCCAGGCCCCATTACAACCTTAAAAGACCTTTTGATGTTGCATGCATGTTTTCTGTGGGAATCATTTTGAGATGAAAATCAAATTTATGGGAAGTGTTCTTGAAAAGTGAAATTGAGAGAAATGTTGATAGCCTAGACACAAACTGAGCAGATTGAGTGAAACACTAAACTCCTTTGTGAGGAAGGCGATTGTTTGAATTTGGTGATCTCCCTCTTGTGTGTAACTTGGTTCCCTTGCTTAGATGAATGATTGCTTGAATGATGAAATTCTCAAATGTTTAGAGTGAATGCATGTGG
Organism: Sophora flavescens; assembly: GCA_030762895.1. Lineage (NCBI taxonomy): Eukaryota > Viridiplantae > Streptophyta > Magnoliopsida > Fabales > Fabaceae > Sophora > Sophora flavescens. The sequence continues at coordinate 118,736,271 of CM061063.1, forward strand.
GGATTGCTTTGTTTGAAAAGGGGGGACATTGAAGGAAAATTATTTTGATGAATTGCTTGAATTTGTGCAAAGTTGATTAAATCTTTTAAGCTTGCCATGTCTTGAGTCTTTTTAAGTTTTTGAGTTTTAGTTTGCTTGGGGACAAGCAAAGTTTAAGTTTGGGGTACAACTTCATATCAACATACCCTTGGTAGAAGCCTTGCAACAGATGCCGAATTACACAAAGTTCATGAAAGATGTGCTCACTACGAAGAGAAGATTCGGAGAATTTGAAACTGTAGCTCTAACTGAAGAATGCAGCATGATGTTGCAGAATAAAGTGCCTAGGAAAATGAAAGATCCCGGAAGCTTCGCCATACCCTGTTCCATTGGAGATACTTACTGTGGTAAAGCTTTATGTGATTTAGGAGCATGCATCAACCTCATGCCCATGTCCATTTTCAAGAAGCTTGGAATTGGGGAAGCTAGGCCTACTTCTGTTACACTACAGCTGGTTGACAGATCCATTGCCTATCCAGAAGGGAAGATTGAAGATGTATTGATCAAAGTTGACAAATTTGTATTCCTTGTGGACTTCATCATCTTGGACTTTGAAGTAGATAGAGAGGTTCCCATCATCCTAGGGAGACCATTCTTGGCAACAGGGAAGACCTTGATTGATGTGCAAAAGGGAGAAATTACAATGATGGTCAATAATCAGCAGGTTACATTTAATGTTTTTAATGCCCTAAAGTACCCTCAGGAAGGCATGGAAGAATGCTCTCCCATTGAGACATTTGATGAACTAGTGCAACAGCAGTTCCTGAAGAGCCATACAGACTATGCTGCAGCATCAGTGGAAGATGAAAATTTCCCTGATGAAGACTCTGAAAAGTCCCTGGACAGCAAAGTTGTTCAACATTTGTGGACCAGAAAATATGAATCATTGGAGGTAACTAATGATACTTTCAAGGACTATATTCTTTCCATTGTTAAACATCCATCTCTTGAACTAAAAAATTTACCAAGTCATTTGAAATAAGCTTACCTTGGTGATAATGATACTTTACCTGTAATTATCTATGCTTCTCTAAACTGTCTACAAGAAGAACAATTACTAACAGCTCTGAAAAGACATTAAAAGCAATAGGTTGGCAAATAACAGATATCAAGGGGATTAGTCCATCATTGTGTATGCACATGATTCTTTTGGAAGAAGGTTCAAAGAATAGCATTGAAAGTCAGAGGAGGTTGAATCCAATCATGAAGGGGGTAGTCAAAAAGGAGATCATTAAGTGGCTGGATGCATGGATTATCTATCATATTTCTGACAGTGTGTAGGTGAGTCCAATCCAATGTGTGCCTAAGAAGGGAGGTGTGACTGTCATCACCAATGAAAAGAATGAAATCATTCCCACAAGGACTGTTACTGGTTGGAAGATTTGTATGGATTACAGGAAGCTTAATAAAGCTACAAGAAAATATCATTTCCCTTTGCCTTTCATTGATCAAATGTTGGACAGACTTGCTGGAAAGGATTGTTACTGTTTTCTGGATGGATACTCAGGGTATAACCAGATTGCTATAGCACCAGAGGATCAGGAGAAGACAACTTTCACTTGTCCCTATGGCACCTTTGCTTTCAGAAGAATGCCATTCGGCCTGTGCAATGCTCCAGCAACCTTCCAGAGATGTATGATGGCTATATTTTCTGATATGATTGAGAAATCAATGGAAGTGTTTATGGATGACTTCTCAGTGTTTGGAGAAACTTTCCAAACTTGTTTGATGAATCTGGAGTAAATTCTGGACAGATGTGAAAAAACAAATCTGGTGCTGAATTGGCAGAAGTGTCACTTCATGGTGACTGAAAGTATTGTCCTGGGACATAGAATCTCCAGGAATGGCATTGAAGTGGACAAGGCAAAGATTGAAGTTATTGAAAAAATGCCCCCTCCCACATCCGTAAAAGGAATTAGAAGCTTCCTAGGCCATGCTGGTTTTTACAGAAGGTTCATTAAGGACTTCTCTAAGATCTCTAAGCCATTGTGTCAGTTGTTGGAGCATGATAGGGCTTTTGAATTTACTGCTGAATGTATGAAGGCTTTTGAACTCTAAAAGACTGCTCCCATCATTGTTCCACCTGACTGGGAGAAACCTTTTGAGCTTATGTGCGATGCTAGTGACTATGCAGTAGGAGCGGTTTTGGGACAGAGGTACAACAAGGTGCTGCATCCTGTCTATTATGCAAGCAAGTCCTTAATTGATGCTCAGATCAATTATACCACTACTGAAAAGGAGCTGCTGGCTGTGGTATTTTCCTTTGAGAAGTTTAGATTCTATCTTGTTGGAACAAAAGTGGTAGTCAACACTGACCACTAAGCAATCAAATACTTAATTGACAAGAAGGATGCTAAACCAAGACTGATAAGGTGGGTCATGCTGCTACAAGAATTTGATCTTGAAATCAGAGATAAGAAGGGAGTGGAGAATCAAGTAGCTGATCACCTCTCAAGATTGCTAGAGGATGTTGCAGCATCCAGGGGAATAGCCATTGATGAATCTTTCCCTGATGAACAACTGCTAGCAATGAAAGATGCTACAGCACCCTGGTATGCTGATCTGGTCAACTTCCTGGCCAGTGGTTTGGTTCCTCTAGACATGAATTCTCAACAAAAGAGGATATTTTTTCATCAAGCCAATAAATATGTCTGGTATGAACCATACCTCTACAATATGTGCTCAGATAATCTGAACAGAAGATGTGCTGCAGATGAAGAATTCCATCATATACTGACTCAGTGCCATGCTACAGCATATGGTGGACATTTTGGTGGCATGAGAACTGCTGCCAAAGTTCTCCAGTCAGGTTTATTCTGGCCTACCCTCTTTAAAGATGCACAAGAATTTGTTAAACACTATGATAGATGCCAAAGGGTAGGGAGTTTGTCTAATAAAAATGAAATGCCCCTCAATACTATTTTAGAAATTGAGCATTTTGATGTATGGGGTATTGACTTTATGGGACCATTTCCCCCGTCCTTTGGCTACCTTTACATCTTGGTGGCTGTAGATTATGTGGCTAAATGGGTGGAGACTGTGGCAATAATAAAAAATGATGCTAGGGTGGTGACAAAGTTTTTACAGAAAAACATTTTTTTCTAGATTTAGAACCTCTAGAGCTATCATTAGTGATTAAGGAACCCATTTTTGCAACCAAGTTTTCTCCAAACTACTTGCAAAATATGGAGTTAAGCATAAAGTAGCCATAACCTACCATCCCCAAACTAATGGTCAAGCTGAGTTGTCCAACAGGGAGATCAAAAGAATCTTGGAAAAAATGGTCAACCTAAGTAGGAAGGATTGGTCCTCACATCTGGATGAGGCTCTGTGGGCTTATAGAACTGCATTCAAGACTCCTTTGGGGATGTCCCCATATAGATTAGTGTATGGAAAAGATTTCCACTTGCCCCTGGAGTTGCAGCACAAAGTTTTTTAGGCAATTAAGAAGCTGAATTTTGATCTTCAGTCTGCTGGAGCAGCACCCATGCTGCAACTTAATGAACTAGAAGAACACTGACTATTTTCCTATGAAAATGTAGAATACAAGGCAAAAACAAAAGCTTGGCATGATAAGAGGATCCATCACAGATCCTTTCATGAAGGAGAACAAGTGCCATTATTCAACTCAAGGCTGAAGCTTTTTCCAGGTAAGTTAAAGTCAAGGTGGTCTGGCCCATTCAAAATTGTAAAGGTCTATCCACATGGAGCTGTTGATCTGTTGGATGCTGAGAGTGGCAGAGAATTCAAAGTTAATGGCCAGAGAATCAAGCATTATTTTGGTGAACCTTTGGACAGAATAAAGGTCACCACCACCCTTGATGACACTGAATGATGATGCAATATGGTCTGGCTGAGGACCTTATAAACCAAGCGCTCATGGGAGGCAGCCCATCAATAAAAAGTATTTAACTTCTTGAATAATGAAGCAGTAGTGGAGGCAGAAGTGAGTTCAGGCTATAGCGCAAGCCAAAACACAGGGTTGCTCTAGAGCAATGCTGCATCATGCTCTCAGTTGCTAAGGTCTGGAAAGGGACAAATTTTATGGGACTGTTGGCAAAAGTGCAAGGTGGCGGCTAGCTGATATTTTGTCTGTTATGATTAGGTGGACAGTTTTAAAACTTTTTGAATTTCAATTAATGTCAAAAGGATGTGGAGATAAAAACTACATTCCCCCTTAAATAACCCCCAACCACATGATCTCCATACCTCTCTCTTCTTTATTCTTCTCTCTCCCATGTTCTAACCTCCCATGACACCCAATCCACCCCTCTCCTGACACATTAAATAGACCACTCTCTACCTTCATTCCCCCACTTACACTCTACACACTCATCTGCTTTCTTCATCTTCAACCCGTACAACCTACACATCCAAACCCTTCCTCTCCTTCACCAACCAAACCCTAAAAACCCACCATGACAGCAAAGAAGGGAAGCCGTGTCAAACACAGCATTTAAAAACGTCGCGCCCGCCTCTGCTAATCCAAACGAAACCCTAACCATCTAGGTTAGTGAGGAAGCGCAAGAGACGTATGAAAAAGAAACCCTCAACCGCAACCTTCACCAAGAAAGGGTTTCAAATACGGAATGGGGATAAACTTGGGTCTGCTACCATAGCTGGTGGATGTGATTGAAGCACATAAATGGAGAACCTTTGCTGAGCACAGAGATGGTTTCTGTACCCAGATGGTTAGGGAGTTCTATGCAAATATTGCTTTTGATGCCCAAACCTTTGTGGTAATTAGAGGAGGAAAGGTATCTTTTTCTGCCAAAACCATTAACCAACATCTTGGGTTGGAGGAAGTGGAGAACGAGTACCAACAGATCTTGAAAGCTGCAACAACTGTCAAGCTACAGCAGATGAAGAAGGACTTGGCCCACCCTGGCGCAGACTTCATTCAACAACTAGAGGGCCAACTCAAGCTGCCTCAGTCCATACTGCAGCCTCTTGCCAAAGTCTGGTACCACTTCCTTAGATACTCTTTCTCCTCTACTGCTCATTTGGAGACAGTGGACAAAGAACGCCTAGTTCTACTCCACTGCATCTTGAACAAAAAGAAGATCAATGTGGGGGAGATACTCAAGAGTCAGATCTCCATCTGTGCAATGAAGCAGCAAGGTAACCTGATTTTCCCGTCTTATTACTGAACTCTGTTTAGAGCAAGGAATAGTGTACAACCCTGGAGAATGGCTAGAACAGAACAAAAGCCTCATTGATATGAACTGCGTGATGAGGATGTACTCTAATTCTGAAAAAGCAAGTGCAAGTGCAAGCAAGCCTCCCAGATCTGGCACCCCAGAATAGTAAGATCATTCTGGGATGCTGGAGCAGAAAGTAGAGCAGCTGACCACCATGCTGTAGCAACAATGCAGCATGAGAAGACATTTTGGCAATATTGCTTCTGCAAGGATCAGTGGGAGAAGCAAACAATGAAGCTCAATGGTTGGAAGCTTAAGATTCCAATCCCCCAGTTCCCCCAAGAAATCCTGCCCCCTTTTGAAGAAGTTCCAGCAACACCGTAAGACAATGTTCCTGACCCCACATATGTGAATCTTTAAAAGCACAACAGAAACATCAACCCTACCCATAACTCTGCCTCGGATGAAGAATGGATGGGTATTGCCCCATCCAAGTAGCAGAAAGATACTGAGGCCTCTGTGCCCAAAAAGAAGAAATCTGCTTCTAAAGTCTCCCAGCAAGATCAGGGGAGCACTAAAAGGCCTCGTGCTGCAGCACAAGAGAAAGCACCCTCCTCCACCCCTGATGTAGCATCAACTCCCCCTCCAGCATCAAAACCAACAAAAGGCACAAAATCAGCTGTTGAGAAGGAAAGCCCAGTGACAAAGATAGCCGCTACCTATGTTGCAGCAAAAAATGAAGATGAGGATGACACACTTCCTCTCTAAAAGAAGCTAAAGATGGCTGCACCCAATGCTGCAGCTAAGGTCAAGAAGGAGAAGGTTGTTGTAGGACTGCGGGAAGAGGAAGCTAAATCTGCTGAAGCAAAAGAAACTGATAATGAACAAGAGGCTGAGGTAGAGGAGGAGAAAGAAAAGGAAGCTGAGGAAGATGCTGAGGAGGAAAATGAAGATGAGGCAGGAGATGAAGAAGAAGAAAAAGACGAAGAAGAAAAGGAAGAGGAAGAAGTCCAGGTCACCGGAGCAACACAAGGCAAGGTGCCCTCAACCAAAAGTGGAGGCACCAGGAAGAGTTTGCGCACCAAAGCACCATAGGCTTGAAACAGAGCCATAGTGGATGATGCAGCTTGCTGCAGCATCCCATATCAGGATGCCCTAAACCTTCCACCCCATTCTCAAAATTATGTTTTTTTTTTTAGTTTTCTGCAAGTAGTGGTCATTAGGACCTGTTATGTTTGTTTGTTTGTAGGGCCACTAGGGTCATAGCTGTTTTAATTCTGATTAATGAATGGTTGTGCATGAGCCCCACCCCCTGTTTTAACTCCAAATGATTAATGATTAATTGGAGACGGTAAGCCCCTTTGAGCTTTAGCCATTTATTGAAACGGCTAGCACATTACAAGCCTTAGAACTGGAAAAACAAAGTTCACCTGAAAGGTAGATCTTAAGGATGCTTTTGTAGCTAGTTCTGACATAAGTTTGGGGGGGAAGCTTGAGGACAAGCATTTGCTTAAGTTTAGGGGTGGTGTGCTGCAACACATGTGCATGCTGCAGTAAGGCTATCAATAAAACAGTACAGGGATAGGCAGCAAAGGAATTAAGAAGTCATAAGTGTATAATGTGAAGTTGCCATTCCTTCTGTGAAGCTGTTATGATGTAAAAAAAAATTAAATTATTGAGCAGAGAACAGGGCAAAGCCTGAAAATTCTCTGTTCACAGCAAAAATTTAATAAAATGTGGACTTGGTGATGGAAAGAAAGGATCCAAGAAAACAGAAAAATGAGGATTATGGGATCAATTGGAAAGTTGAGCTAGATAGAAAAGCATCCTTTTGTTCTCCCCCTTTGTCATCAGCAAAAAGATAAAGTAACAGAATAAATAAAATGCATCAGAAAACAACACTATTGATTTAACCATCATTGACTTATTACATTGCTGACAAAGGTAATGAAAACTAAAGTTGTTGTTTCTCAACAATCTTGGTGAGAAGAGCCACAACATTTTGCATGGTCTCACGAAGACCGCTGATTTCTGCACGAGCTACTGGATCTATTCCAATGATGGTGGATGCCAGTGCAGCAGTATCATCAGGTGGAGATGAAAAGCAGAGGTCATGGTCAGAAGGGTTGGCAGTCGTGGGTGGTTCATCTATCTATAAACAATACATTTTTGTCCCCTATGCAATGTCATGTTGCCATGTGTCATCTTCCCTATGCAGCCATGTGTCATATGCCAAGTGTCAACACTACAATTTTTTTATTTAATATTGTGTTAATAAATTTAACAAAATAAAAATAATAAAATGAGGGAAAATTAATTCAATTAATTAAATTGAAAACATATTTTTGAATTTCAATTTTGATTTTAAATCAAATATCAAATTTGAAATCAAATCTTAAACCAATAATATATATATATATATATATATATATATATATATATATAATTATTATATAAACAATACATTTCTATCCCCTATGCAATGTCATGTTGTCATGTGCTATCTTCCCTGTGTAGCCATGTGTCATATGGCAGGTGTCAACACTACAATTTTTTGATTTATTATTGTGTTTATAAATTTAACAAAAAATAACAAAATAAAAAAATAGGGAAAATTAATTAAATTGAAAATAAATTTTTGAATTTTCAATTTTGAATTTAAATTGAATATCGAATTTGAAATCTTCAACATTTGGGTTAATTTCGAAAATTTAAATTTAAAATATAATTAATCTTATCTAATTATTTAATTTATTTTAATTTTAATTTCAAATTTAAGGTCATACAAAATGTATTTACGTAAATCTTATCAAAAATAAAAATAAATTGAAATTAAAAAATTTAAATTTAAATTTAAACTTAAATTTTAAATGTAATTAAATTTATCTAATTATTTAATTTATTTCAATTTTAAGGTCATACAAAATGTATTTACGTAAATCTTATCAAAAATGATTTTAAATTGAAATTATATAATTTGAAATTTAAATTTTAAATATAATTTATCTTATCTAATTATTTAATTTATTTCAATTTTAAGGTCATACAAAATGTATTTACGTAAATCTTATAAAAAAATGAAATAAATTTGAAATTATGTAATTCAGAAATGTATTTAATCTTATTTGAATGACTAACTTTAAATACATTTTGGGTTATTTATGTAATTCTTATCTTTAATTTTTTTCAATTTTAATTTCCAATATAGTAAATATGTTGTAAAAAATAACTTATCCTGATTACCTTTTTTTTTTTAAAAAACACAAGGGAGGCATGCAAAAGCATCACAGTAAAACCACACATCCCAACTATGTTGGTACCTCTGATTTTACCAATCATCTACAACACACCCCATATTGATTAAAAAAATAAAAATAAAAGAATACTTATTCTGATTACTTACCTTATCTCTTTTTATCTTCTTTTTTTTGTAAAACGAGTAACACTGTAACAACTTATTTACAATAATTATTTGTTTATAGATTTAATTTCAAGTTTAATATTTGATTTAGATTCAAAATTGAAATTCAAAAATTAGTCTTTAATTTAGATTATTTACAATTAATATTGTATGCTTTCTCTTACTCACCATATATAAGTTGGTTGTTCATACTTCATACTATCGTATTCACTACTTACGTGGTCTCTTCATTAACCTATTGACTTATGATGGCCTCTGAATATACTTATCTTGATGACATAATGCCTGAAAAGGAGGATTCTAATATAAAAGCAGAGGTTATGCGGCTATGGTATGTACTTATCTAGTTATCTTGATGACATAACGCCTGAAAAGGGAGAGAGTGATGAAGGGTTGGATATATGATCAGGTGAGTTATGAAGAATAGGTTGTGGTGAGGGGTTATCTGGAATGAGATTTAAATTAAAGTCTCGAACAGATAAAGCAAGCAGATTTTCAGTAATTGAAATTTGATTGTGAAGAGGGGAGTTATGGGAGGAAGAGGATGATGAATCAGAGGGTGAGGATAATACAATGGGTGAAGAGGGTGAAGGTGCAGATGACCTAGGAGGTGATGCAGCAGGTTGCAAAGAAACTTGCACAGGTTCAGCTATCTTCAGCCTTATGGATCTTCTAACTGGTGTAGCTGCAACAACAACTTTCCTCTTGAGTACCTTTCGAGGGGCAGCAGCATGTTTTTCAACTATTTCCTTCTTCAGAACCATGGAAATAGGTTGGTCATCATCATCATTATATGCTTTTGAGATGAACAACTTCCTTTTTACTTGAAGCTTTGTTCTGACCTTGGGATCCAAAGGTGCAGACACTTCTGTTGCTTCTGAGTCATTAGACTCATCAGTTTCTTCTGAAGATTTATTCTTCTCATCATCTTCATCAGAGTCAGGAATCCTTCCTGGTGGTCTCAGCTTCATCTGAGAGAGGGTTCTTTCATCAATGGCAGTAGCCATATCAATCTTTCCAGTGAGGGGAATGCCCTTGATGTTTAGCAGTCTGGTAATCAACATCCCATATGTGCAGGAGGTCCTGATTTGGGACTTACCATCCTCAGCATATATTTTAAAATCAAGTCATTTATGTCAACTTTCATCATGTTCAGGAGATGGAATAGGGCAAATCTATCCATCTTGTTGACATTATCACGAGCACTTGTTCTTGGCATCACACAGTTGATTAACAACACAAGCAAGAACCTTCCTTTTGGAGTCAGTTTGGAGGCAACTTTGCTTGTAGGGTTGGATATCCCATAGAGAACTTGATGACCAGTTTCTTCACCATACTCAATTTCCCAATCATCTGTAAAAGCAGCACCTTGCCTAGGGCAGCCGGTTGCTTTTTGAATACTGTTGAGAGTGAACGAATAGGGTTTTCCGTTACACTTGGTTCGAATGGAAATTTGAGTCTGAGACATCTTTTCTTCAAAAAATTTCCAGAATTCTTGAAGTAGTAGAGGGTTAACATGTTCATGTAATGAGAAAACGTTGAACCCTTGTGAAGCTTCCAATTCTGCCATAACATTCATGCCTCATTTGATGATTTTTTTCATCTTGACAAATCATTCGGGAACGTTCATAGATAAGTCTTCCACACTCATCACTAACCGAGCAGCAACACGGGTAATTTCCTGGGAGGGTGCTTTGGTTGCCATGGATTTGGGTTTGAGAGAGAGAGAGAAGACGAAAGGGTTTTGAAAAGATTCGTTCACAAGAGAGAGAAAAAAAAAGCTTTTTGAAACAGTAAAGTGTTTTGGAGAGAAGACTTTAGGTTTTAAAGAAAGAGGTTTCAGAAAAAAAGCAGTTGAGAAATAATAAATACAAAATGTTTTGAATTCAAAAACATTTTAGATAACTGCTATATAAAGTCTGAGTAAATAATCCACGTCAGTAGATGCTTCATCGAAGAGCAGACGCATTATTCATTTATGAAATGCATATTCATATTATCTCTAATATAAGTGAATCTATCTTCAACTAAGGGTTTAGTTAATATATCAGCCCACTGATTTTTAGTTTTAACAGACTTAATATTAAGAACACCTTTTTGAACATAGTCTCTTATGAAATGATGTTTAATTTCTATGTGCTTAGCCTTAGAATGCTGAATGGGATTCTTAGATAAACAGATAGCACTAGAATTATCACACCAAACATAAATATTATGTTCAAAGATAAAATAATATTCAAGTTGATGTTTTACCCATAAGAGCTGTGAATAGCAGCTTGCAACTGAAATGTATTCTACTTCTGCAGTGGATAGAGCAATTGTAGTTTGTCTTTTGCTTGTCCAAGAGACTAAGCTTGCTCCAATGAATTGACATCCTCCACTTGTGTTTTTTCTTTCTACTCCGTCTCCAGCATAATCAGCATCACAGAATCCTACTAATCTGTATTCTTGTGTTCTTAAATACATCAAACCAAGATTAGTGGTTCCAAGCAAATATCTAAATATTCTTTTGACAACCTTGAGATGTGATTCTCTATGATCATATTGGAATCTCGCACACATACAGACACTGATTTGAATAACTGGTCTACTTGAAGTTAAGTACAAGAGAGAACCAATGATACTTGTGTAAGTAGTTTGATCTACCATTTTACCTTCCTCATCTTTGCCTAATTTTGTATTTGCTTCCATGGGAGTTTTCATAGGTTTAGCTGTATCCAGCTTGTATTTCTTTAAGATCTCCTTGGTATATTTTTGTTGAAGAATGTAGATTCCATCATCTATTTGTTTGATTTGTAAACCAAGGAAGAACTTCAATTCTGCCGTCATGCTCATCTCAAATTCATTCTGCATAAGCTTGGATAACTCTTTGCAGAGCTTTTCATTAGTAGCACTGAATATAATATCATCAACATAGGTTTGTACTATAATGAAATCAATTTTAGAACTTTTTCTAAAGAGAGTTGTATCTACTTTTCCTCTAATGAAATCATTTTTCATAAGAAAAGAACTTAGTCGGTCATACCAAGCTCTAGGTGCTTGTTTTAATCCATAGAGAGCTTTCTTAAGCTTATAGACATGATTTGGTTTGTCACTATCCTCAAATCCAGGTGATTGCTTAACATATACTTCTTCTTCAATAATTCCATTTAGAAATGCACTTTTAACATCCATTTGAAATAAGGTGATTTGATGCTGTGCAACATATGACATAAGTATACGAATTGCTTCTATTCTAGCTACTGGTGCAAAAGTTTCAGTGTAGTTAATACCTTCTTGTTGATTATAGCCTTGAGCTACTAACTTTGCTTTGTTTCTGACTACCTTTCCATCTTCATCAAGCCTGTTTCTGAATACCCACCCCGTTCCAATAATTGACTTTCCTTTTTCATTTGGAACTAAGAACCAAACATTGTTCCCTTTGAACTGATTTATCTCTTCTTGCATAGCTAAAATCCAGCTTTCATCTTCAAGAGCTTCTTTGATGGTCTTTGGTTCAATCTCAGATAGGAATGCCATGTTGTTTGAATCTTTGAATGTTGACATGGTTCTAACTCCTTGAGAGGGATTACCGATGATCAACTTTTCAGGGTGATGAGTTTTGAACTTCCAATCTCGTCTTGGTTCAGTCTCTGATGATTCTTGAGCAGGTGGATCAGATGCTTGTGTGACACCCTTCTACCCTGCACGTTAATATAAAATATTTACTTAAAAGAGGTAATATAAAAACATGCATTTGTTTGATAAAAATAAAACTTGATAGAATGATACCACATTGTAACACTTAACGTGGAAAGAACATATTTTTAAAACAATAAATTATAAACAATGTATAGAAGAAACATAACCCAACCCCGATGTCACATACAGAGCTGGTATAATTGTTACGAGATAAAATCCTCGAAATACAATTGAAACAACTAAACAAAACTAACAACTATAACTAAGCATCCTAACTAGATTCGCTGCTCCTCAGAGTCACTCCTCCACTGGCTGCTCACCATCCTCTGCATAAGCGATACATGCAACAACAAAAACAGGGAGTAAGAAATCATGTAAACACATCGGCATGGAAGTAGTTAAGCAAGATGAACATACATCATAGCATGGCATAACAATACGACATAACATCGATATTAAATAACATAACAATGTATCATCTCAATCAACATATGCTATGCGGTGCAACACTACTCTGCTACTCCGTTATGCATGTGGATCCAACTATCTCAAGAAGTCAACTTCGGAGTTACATATCCACATTGGCCATAAAAAGCACCAATGCCGGCAGTTCACCAAACCATGGGTGAACCCCTGGGATAGCTGACGTATCATAACTGGATATGTCACCTCGAGGGCGCACGGTTCACCAAACCTTGGGTGAACCACCCGAGATTTAGGCCAGATCATCATAACTTGGACGACCTCCCCTATGTTGAACATCCCCCACTAATCAACTTCAACATATGAATGCATGAGCAACGACATACAAAGCAATCACCTCCTTTACTCGAGCCGATAAGCACCCAAGACTTATCACCATCATCAACAACATCAACACCTTGGCCAAAAAATGCCTAGGTTCAACTCATCAACGCCTCGACCAAAAAGCATCGAGGGCACTTTGGCCAAAAAGAACCAAAGTGTATCAACGTGCGGTAACCCAATGGTATCGTCTTAACCAACTTATTATTCTTCGTTATCTTAATTAATCCTTTAATTAAGTTATCTAACTCTTCTTCATTCGATTGATGTATTATTGCATTATTGGGGACAACTGGGGTGAAACGCCCTTTTATTCCTTTAGTCTCAGATTCTGACCAGTGATAAGTGTCATTACACCTCATATTTCTTTATCATATTGCATGCATTTTCATGTAGTTTAGGCATTTTTAATTTGAATTTTGTTAGTTTTTACCTTGGAACGGGTAAGGCGGTTTTGTGGTGTTTTTATACAGGAATTGAGGATTAAAATGCTCAGGATCAACCATGATGGAGCTTTCATGAAGACGGAGCTTGAAAAGCAAGAAAACTAAGCCAAACAGAGCCCATCACGGCCTAGCCGTGACAGCCATCACGGCCATGATCGAGCAAGACTGAAAATAAAAGTACACAAAAGTCAGAACCTGTCACGACCACGCTATGATGGCCATTACGGCCGTGACAAGCCATCAGTGCCAAGTTTTCCAAGACAGAATCTGTCACGGCCTGGCCGTGACAGGCATCACGGCCGTGACGCGCAATATCTGGAATTTTAAAATCTGATTTGATCTGATTTTGTAATTGCTTGGGATGCAAGTTACCCTACATTATAAATAGGACCTAGGGACTCAAAAATAGGATCACCTTTTGGGCTGATACCTTAGGCAAAAACTAGGATTTCTCTTCTTCTCAATTTCTTCTCTTCTCTTAGGTTTTCTTTTATGCTTTTGTTAATCAAGCTTGCTATGAACATGACAATGCTTGAGTAGTTGTTTTTATTTCTAGGAATTGGGGCTATGCCCAAGATTCGTTTTATGTTATGAATTGATGTTTTCCCTTTATTAATTCCAATTTGCTTTCGATTTGATTCCTATTGCATGAAATACTTGTGAATCTGGTGCGCACTTATTTGCATGTCATAAATACTCTAGGGAGGAACCTAGCGGTGAACTTAAGTGTTGGATCTATAAGAATCAAACTTAGGACTTAAATCACGAGAGTTAGAAGCGGTCCTTCGAGGGTTCACTGAGTTGTCACAAAGCTTAATGGGTTCGATTTAAATTCAATTACCACGAGAGTAGGGGTTGGTTTAATCGGGCACGGTTCTTGTATCTCGAGAGGGAACATTAACTTATTTAGGATAAATTCACATTCAAAGCAAATTTCGATAATTAACAAGAGGGGTAGTCAATTTAGTAGCATGAGCGATCTTGTTGGTAACCCAATTCCTGGGAATCCCATTTGATATTTTGAAATCTCAGATTTGATCTACTTTCCCATTTTGTTCTTGATTTCGTTTTAATTGCAACTGTAAATTTGATTTGCTACTTGATTCAAAAATCAAATCTTTTCCAAATCTTTTTTTTATAGTCTAGTTTAATTGATTTAATAATTAATTGTTATTTGAGATCACGGTCTCTGTGGGATCGATCTTTTTATTACTTGACGATGAAGTCGTACAGTTGCGGATTCGAGCCCATCAAGTTTTTGGCGCCGTTGCCGGGGACTGTGCTTTCTTGAATCTCAATTTAATTTGTAAATTGATTTTTCTGGACCTTATATATATATATATATATATATTAAAATTTTCTCTCTTTTTTTCATTTATCTCGTTTTCTTTTTCTAGTGTATCTACCCTCTCTTTGCAGGAATCTTTCTCTCTTATGCAAAGATCCCAAAGTCTCGGAAATCTTATTGAAGTTGACCCCGAGATCGAAAGGACCTTTCATAGACGTGGGAGACTAAAAAGACAAAGATCGAGAGAAAGGTTGATTCCCATTCCACTCATGGCGAATATTCCGAATACCAAACCACTGAAGGATTACGCAGCCCCAAATGCAAAGGGTTTGCGAACTGGGAATGCTATGCCAGAAATTGAGACGGAGAACTACACTATACCGCCTCTATTAATTGGCATGATTAGGCAAAATCAATTTGGAGGATTACCCTCGGAGGACCCGACTGATCATGTGGAGACATTCTTGGAGTTCACCGATGCAATAATTATTCATGGTGCCCCGATTGGTGCTATTCGCTTGAGGTTGTTCCCCTCCTCTCTGACTGGAAAGGAAAAATCTTGGTTGAAGCAAGTACCCGCTAATACTTTGTCAACTTGGGACCAACTGGAGCAGGCATTCTTGGAGAAATTCTTCCCTCCATCCAAGACTTCCTACCTACGAACTCAGATCACCGGCTTCTTCCAAAAGGATGGAGAATGCTTATCCGAAGCTTGGGATCGTTACAAAGGATTACTAGAGTCTTGCCCACATCATGGGCTCGATAGGTGGTTGTTAGTGCATACCTTCTACAACGGATTGGATTACTCTTCGAAGGTGTCGCTTGACTCCGCAGCTGGTGAAGCCTTTATGAATAGACCTCTGACTGAAGCGTTCAATATCATTGAAAACGTAGCCACCAACTATCACCAATGGGGTTCGGAAAGAGGTAATAACCCGAAAAATCTTTCGGGGGGTAAGTTTGAAATGAATAGCACTGATCTAATTATGTCTAAATTTGACTCATTGAATAAATGTTTTGATAAGCTTGAAAAGGCTAATGTGAGTTCAATAGGTGCTACTAATGTTGTTTGTGAGATTTGTGGGATGCAGGGACATGACATAATGGAGCACCCACATGGTATTGCTCCTGGATCTGGTGCTTCGGGGGAACAAGTGAACTCTTGTCACAACTTCTATGACACGAACCCAAAGTTGCCAAATTATGCTCCTCCAAGTCCTTACAACCAAGGAAGAAAGAATAGCCTTTATCTCTCCTATGGGAACTACAACAACACGCTGAACCACGAATTCCAGGAAGGCCAAGGTAATAGGAAACCCACATCGGGGTATCCTCAGGTACAAAAGTCTAAACTTGAGTCTCTTTTGGAAAACTTTGTTGAAACTCAAACAAAGCAAAATGAAGAGTTTAGGCAACAAGGTAGGGCAATCAATGAGGCAATAAAAGAGTTAACATCTAAGGTAGATAACTTAGCCATCCATAATAAGATGTTAGAAACTCAGATTGCCCAACAAGCTAGTACATATTCTAGAACTAAGGGTACGTTTCCGGGACATCCCGAAGTTAATCCCAATGAGCATTGTAATGCTATATACTTGAGGGATGATAAGCTTGGGGCAGTTGAAAAGGATGTGGAATGTGAGGAGGACATGAGTGAACATGAAGAGATAGAGCCAAAGTATGTCCCTCCACCACCTTACCAACCCCTAATACCTTTCCCACAAAGGTTGGTCAAGAAAAATCAAGTAGAAAATGAAACTAAAAGCTTAACTGAGGAGCATGATGCCATGATAAAAACTAATATGCCTCCTAAACTAAAAGATCCAGGAAGTTTCTCTATTGCTTGCTCAATTGGAGAAGTGAAAATTGACCAAGCCTTATGTGACTTAGGGGCTAGTGCGAGTTTGATGCCACATACCATCTTTGAGAGGTTAGGAACCAAGGATTTGAGTCCGTCCAAGTCCTCTTTACAATTTGCGGATGGATCAACTAAAACCCCTCTAGGCATACTAGAGAATGTCCCTATAAAGGTAGGGAAATTTTTCATTCCTACCGATTTCATGGTGTTGGACATGAACGGGAATTCTAAATTCCCTATCATTCTAGGAAGGCCATTCTTGGCCACAGCTGGAGCAATAATAGATATAAAAAATGGTAAGCTCTCTTTGAATGTAGAGGAAGGTAAGGTGGATTTTGATTTGACTAACTCATATAACAACCCTCCTTTTGAGAGTCATGTGTGCAGGATTGAGATAATGCCTCCAAAGGTGAAGGAAGAGCTTGATATGGAAGCAACTCCCAAACTTTGCATGACAAATGATGCACCAAACAATGATGAAATTGGAGTTTCTCAAAATGTGGAGTTAAAACTTCCGCCAGGAGGAAGTAAGGCCATGAAACTCAGAGTGAAAAGAGCAAAGTGAAAGCGCAATTGGCCATATGAACAAAATAGGCTTTTGAAGGACTTCCATGGAAGAGAGGTGTTCTTGCACTTTCTAGCCCAGCTGATCCCGGTTGATCCAAGGGAGTATGTTCAAGCTTAACACCATAAATAAGCGCTTCTTGGGAGGCAACCCAAGTTTTCTTTCCCTTTTTAATTTGTATTTGAATTTTGTTTTTGAATAAATTGAGAAGATTAAGAGAAGAAAGATCACTAATTAATGATTTTGCCAAGTATTTTCAGGTTATGAAGGCAGAAGATCAAAAAGGCATGAAAAATAAAGTCAGAGGAGATCACGCCCAGCCCGTGACGGTGGTCACCGCCGTGATTAGCCAATAGCTGAAGATCAGAAAAGAACACGACCCAGCCGTGATAGTCCTCGTGGGCTGATGAGAAGGACCCAGAAGATCAGAATGTATCACGGCCTAGCCATGATGGAAGTCACGGCCGTAAGAGGCTAGCTCCTATAAACCCGAATTGATCACGACCCAGCCGTGATGTATATCATGCCCGTGATGGGGACTCGCTTGACACAGAATTGATCACGTCCTAGCCGTGATGAACGTCACGATCGTGACACGTCTTCCAGCAGCTCTATGACTGGCATTTGAGCCAGCACCCTCCACCACCTCGGTGAGTTGTTCCATTTTTTCTCCTCTCTCCGACTTGAATATTTACATTGGGGACAATGTAAGTTTTCAAGCTTGGGGTAGGGGTATTTTTGCATTTTTTTTTTTTTTGCATTTTTCATGTTGCATTCATATAGGCATAGTTTTGCATAATCACATGATTAGATTGCCCCTTTCTTAGAGCATGCATCCAATTGTGAGAACTTTGTGTCAAATGAATTGAGACGGTGAATTTTTGAACCCAATTTTTGTATTCTTGTGATAGGCTAAAAATAAAAATGTTCAAGATGATCTTCTGATAAATGATAATTAGCATGTGGTTCCTTAGATTTGTGTTTCTCATTGATTTTAAACTACTAAATGTGAGATTTTTTGAGCCTAAAAGGGGTACTCACTAAATCTACCCCATTCTTTGTGATTGAGTGTTTTATTCCTCTTGGATTGTGTTCTCTAGAACTTGATTTGAAACCGTTTTGAAACTTAAAAATTTTTTAAAACATATTTGAAAATGATTGAGGCACTAGGTATTTTTTCTGGTCTTCTGAGCTTTGACTGATTAAATGCTACCCCTTAGTTGCCCAATTTTGAGCCTAAAAGAATAAAATGCTTTTCTTGGTACCTTGATTTATTTTGATGAATGATGCTTGGTATGACACCTTTTAAAGTATTGCAAAAAGGGCAAAAAGGTGGTTTGAAAAATAAATTGTGGGATGAAAAAGTTAGAAAAATATTTCTCTTAAGTTGGAAATATCCCCTTCTCCAAATTGAAAAAATAAAATAAAATAAACAAAAAAAAATGGAGAAGGGGATGTGAAAAAGAAAGTGAGAAATAAATATAAAAAAAAGGAAGAAAGAAAGAAAGGTGGAAAAGTGAACTAAAGCCCAAAAAGGTATTTTAGAAGGCTGTCATGCTTTGCATTGTTTGATATTTTGTTTAGCCTTCTTGAATTTTCCTTTTCTTGATTTCCCCACCTAACGATTAATCCCATGGCCCCATTACAACCAAAATAAAAGACCTCTTGATTATTATGTGTTTTCATTAATAAAGTAGAGATTTGGTTAATAGTCAAGCTTATGGTAGAATACCTTCCTTGAGGAAATTGAGTGAATTGTCAAATGTCCTTAAACACTTGAGTGAGGTGAGAAGAGTGCCCGAATTAGTGAGAGGTATGAATTTAGGGAACCTAAGCTCCTAATTGGACTTGAAATTGATTGTCTCTTGGTTACTTATTTGGATGTTCCTGTCACTTGGATTTGTTACTCGGGTTCTTGGTTTACTACCCATGCTCTGATTGTTTATCTTGTCTGGCCTTGGTTATTGCTTGAGGACAAGCAAAATATTAAGCTTGGGGTAGTTTGATGAGTGTGATTATATCTCATATTTCTTTATCATATTGCATGCATTTTCATGTAGTTTAGGCATTTTTAATTTGAATTTTGTTAGTTTTTACCTTGGAACGGGTAAGGCGGTTTTGTGGTGTTTGTGTGCAGGAATTGAGGATTAAAATGCTCAGGATCAATCATGATGGATCTTGCATGAAGACGGAGCTTGAAAAGCAAGAAAACAGAGCCAAACACAGCCCATCACGGCCTAGCCGTGACAGCCATCACGGTCATGATCGCGCAAGGCTGAAAAGAAAAGTACACAAAAGTCAGACCCTGTCACGGCCAGGCCGTGATGGCCATCACAACCGTGACAGGCCTTAGTGCCAAGTTTTCCAAGGCAGAATCTGTCACGGCCTGGCCGTGACAGGCATCACGGCCGTGACGCGCAATATCTGGAATTTTAAAAGCTGATTCGATATGATTTTGTAATTGCTTGGGATGTAAGTTACCTACATTATAAATAGGACCTAGGGGCTCGAAAATAGGAACACTTTTTGGGCTGCTACCTTAAGCAAAAACTAGGATTTCTCTTCTTCTCAATTTCTTCTCTTCTCTTAGGTTTTCTTTTATGCTTTTGTTAATCAAGCTCACTATGAACATGGCAATGCTTGAGTAGTTGTTTTTATTTCTAGGAATTGGGGCTATGCCCAAGATTCGTTTTATGTTATGAATTGATGTTTTCCCTTTGTTAATTCCAATTTGTTTTCGATTTGATTCCTATTGCATGAATTACTTGTGAATCTGGTGCACACTTATTTGCATGTCATAGATACTCTAAGGAGGAATCTAGCACTGAACTTAGGCGTTGGATCTATAGGAATCAAACTTAGGACTTAAATCACGAGAGTTAGAAGCCGTCCTTCGAGGGTTCACTGAGTTGTCACAAAGCTTAATGGGTTCGATTTAAATTCAATTACCACGAGAGTAGGGGTTGGTTTAATCGGGCACGGTTCTTGTATCCCGAGAGGGAACATCAACTTATTTAAGATAAATTGACCTTCAAAGAAAATTTTGATAATTAACAAGAGGGGTAGTCAATTTAGTATCATGAGCGATCTTGTTGGTAACCCAATTCCTGGGAATCCCTTTTCATATTTTGAAATCTCAGATTTGATCTACTTTCCTATTTTGTTCTTGATTTCGTTTTAATTGCAACTTTAAATTTGATTTGCTAGTTGATTCAAAAATCAAATCTTTTCCAAATCTTTTTTTTATAGTCTAGTTTAATTGATTTAATAACTAATTGTTATTTGAGATCACGGTCTCTGTGGGATCGATCTTTTTATTACTTGACGACGAAGCCATACACTTGCGAATTCGAGCCCATCAACCAGCAAGGGGAGCACGGGAGTGCTCACCCCAGCACGGTCGTGCTGCCACTTAAGTGGAGCACGGTCGTGCTACCACTTAAGTGGAGCACGGTCGTGCTGCCACTTAAGTGGAGCATGGTCGTGCTCACTGTCCTGTACGACCGTGCTCAATGCGCAGCTTGCCTTCTAGAATGCAACTGGGAGCACGGGCGTGCTCCTGGGCCAGCCGTACTATTCTGGGCAGATTCATACTTATTCTTAGATTCCAAACTCCCTAACACTCTCAAATCAGGTCCTAAGGTCCTTTGACTAAACCAGTTGGCATAAAACCTCACCGCTCACTAACAGTTCATGTCTTATGAAGCATTGGGGAATTAACCCCTTAAATCCTATGTTAACTAAGAGTCCTATATAAAACTGATTAGGTTCTTATTAACGTGTTCATCATAACAACAACACAGCCTCATCCAATCAACATTCAGCTAGTCAATGCATAGCAACAACAACAACATAACCATCATAATCAGATCAGGAACAGATTCAACTATTATACATCATTGACGAACAACATGATAATCATAAACATTGAGCATACCATCAACCAATTAGCAATTATAACAATTAACTCATACCACCAGGAAGATCATGGCATCAACAACAGTTTAGGCATAGTCATACTAAATGTAGCAATATCAATAACAATTAATAACAACATATAACAAATATACATTCATAGCAATTAACAACAATAACGGGGTTATGGAGATCCCTCATCTTATGCTACCCCCTTGCCTAATGTATACACTATCCTTCTCCCCATACCTGGAAAGAAGATTCCCAAAACGATAATGTTGGCAAACTAGACACGTTCCCTCATGCGGCTCGACGATTTCCTCAAGCCTTGTTCAAACAAGAATGGAAGAGAATAACCAATTAATCGACAATTCAAAAGAAAGGGAAAATGAGATTAAGGAGGGATAACTACGTTACTTTATACGATGCTAACACGCGTAACTTCTCTCCCAAACGGACTCACAAACTCCAAGAACTTCAAGGGGTTCAAGGGAAAACTAAGAAAGATGAAGAGAGGTAGCTATTCTGTGTTTAACAATGTGATAAATAGGGTTTAGGTCGAGTTTTATGGTATAAATACAAGTTGGGGCATAACGGACTCCTATTTCAGCCCAAACTGTATACAGATCGGTATATTGACCATAACTTGAGCTACAAGTTTCCGATTGAGGCGTTCTTGGTGTCGTTAGAAATCTCAGAGATATATCTACAAATTAATATCTAATCACAAAATCCTAAATGGTAATCTAAGATGGTGATAAGTTCAATGGAAATTTATCGATAGATTTGGTAGTGATTCCTAGATAGGATCCTTAGGAAATTATCCTTTATTAATAAAGACTCAAATCTGATTGGTTGAGTTGCTAAAATCTAAGAATAGCACTATCTCTATTTAAATACTAAATCACACGATATCTCATCATATCATTCTTAATAACTTATTATTATTAAAATCACATATCATATATTAACATATAAAATCACAAACAAAATCATATATTCATATAATATCACACATCAAGAGACACAATCTCATATTAATGCAAATAATCATATATTAATATACATATTATCATATGTAATAATATATACATACATACATAAATATATATATATATATGTGTGTGTGTGTGTGTGTGTATGTATGTATGTATAAGCATAAAAATACTACAATACTAATCACAATTACATTATCAATTCACTACAAAAAAAAAGTTATTTAGCGACCGAAAATAGTGACCGAATTTGTTGGTTGTTGTTTGTGACCGAAATAGCGACCGATTGTAGGATCTAAATCAAACACTGATTAGAGTTGATACTGCGACTGAAATAGCGACCGAAATAAAGCGTAGTAGAGTTATCGGTCTCTATTTCGGTCGCAAAATAAAGGAAAGTAAAAGTAAAAAATTTATGACTTTTTAGCGACCGAAATGGCGACCGATTTAAATGCAACGGTTAAATTTTATCTATATTTGCGACCAATGTTAAATCGGTCGCTAAACGGCGCATAAAAAGTTAAAATAGAGCGTGTTAGCGACCGAATTATAAATCGGTCACTAAATTTATGAATTCAAATTTCAAATTAACCCATTTAGAGACCGATTTAGCGACTGAATAATTCGATCGCTAAAAATAAAATCCCTAAAACCAGTGCAGCACCCTTTCTTCCTCACTCGCCCGAATCTCTCCTTCTCTCTCACCGTTTCTCTCTTCGTCTCGTGAGCTCCGGCCACCACAGGACGCCTCGAGCCACCACCGTCATCCCCTCTCCTCCGGTAAGCTCTCATCTTCTCCGTCTCTCTCCATTGATAGTGTGATTTTACATGATATTTTCTATATACTTTTGCATGCAATTTTCATATTGATTAGGCATTCTTTGTTTGATTTTTATTAGATTTTTCCTTGGAACGGGTGAAGCGGTTTCTGTGTGTTGTTTTGCAGAAATTGAAGAAAAACTGTGCATATTTGGCTATAATGAAGCTTCGATGATTTTGGAGATTGAAAAGAGAAGAATATGAGCCAAACAGAGCCCATCACGGCCTGGCCGTGATTACCATCACGGCCATGATCAAGCAGAGAAGAAGGCAAAAGTCAGAAGCTATCACGGCCTGCCCATGATATGCATCACGGCCGTGATATACCAGAAAATTAAGTTTTGCATCGCGAATCTAGGGCTCGCCTCGCGAGAACCCATTTTGAGCCCAGCGCCGTGGCTGGCGCCAGATGCCGAGGCGAGCATCGACAGAGAGCAAGCGATGTTTTGGCGCCCAGCGCAGGCCGGGGCGCCAGTCTTGTGACGAGCAGATCCGGTATAAATTGGTATAAATTCACGTTCTGAGGGGAAACCGGGGAGACATTGGAGGCTACGAGTTTGGAAACCAAAAAGGCTCTTGGAACCAGAGGCAGCTTCTGGAGGATTGCCCCCATGGAATCCCTTCTCTCCTTCATCTATGTTTCTTTGGTTGTGGATATTATTATGAGTAGCTAAACCTCCATGGTTGGGGTTAGGGTAACTATGTCTGAATTCTCATGTATTTGATTTAATATTGCAATACAGTTTCTGCTTTGTTATTGAGTGGTTGATTTCTGTTCTTAATGCTTGTTGTGGCTAGCACCCCCATGACTCGATTTGTGTTTTAATATGCAATTGGAAAATTCGTGTTGAAACCGGAATTGAGATTAATCACCTAGTAAGCCTTGTATCTAGGAATGGAACTGGGTTTATTAGCAATCGCATGATCCCTAATATTAATGCAAATTCATTAATCTAGGCTACCTAAGGAATTAGGGTTTATTAGTGGATTTAGGCTCTTGTCATCCGAGGAATCGGGACTTGAGTAATTTAGTGGATTGATTGTCATAACTGAAGTAGAAACTGTTTGTGAGTTGTTTCATTGCATGAGGATGAAGTTTAGTGAACCTAACCCCAGCTACTTTTATCATATTTGAAAACCTTCTTTTATTGCCTTCCAAGTGTTTGAGAAAATTACAAAAAGAGTTTGTCTTTCTTATTTTGTTAATTTTAACTTTTGTTAGCATAGAACTCTCTTCAATCCAAGAATCGCTTAGATAGTAATTGAATTGGTACGTGCTAGTACTTGTTGCAGTCCCCGTGGATACGATAACCGGTCTTACCACCGTATTACTTGCACGACTGGGTATACTTGCCCAGAACCGTCAACAAGTTTTTGGTGCCGTTGTCGGGGAATTGTATTTCAATATTAGCATATCCATTTTGGTTACTAATTTAAGCACAAAATTTTTCTGTTTAAAATTTTTCGTTTCTGTTTTAAACTTTTTGCTGTCATTTTTTTTTCCTATTTTGTTTTTGCTGTCATTTTTCTGGTGTGTTTGCTGGTGTGTGCTAACCTTTACTACTAACAATCTTGTTTGCTAGACTGTTGTGTATGCGAGGTACTATTCCAGCTTACCAACTCCTATACGATCCAGAAATTGAAAGAACAGCTAGGAAGAATAGGAAGCAAGCAAGACAGCAAAATTTGTTGAGACAACAAGGAGAAGAACAAGAGACTTCCACCTCTCAGGTTACTCAAGAAGAACTCAAGATGGCAGGGAATGGTGAAGATACTCCACCACCACGGAGGACACTTGGTGATTATGCCAATACAAATTTCAACCAGCATGTCACTAGTATAGTGAGACCTCCGGTGAACTCCAACAATTTTGAACTCAAGCCAAATCTCATCAACATGGTTTCACAAAATCAGTTTGCTGGGTTGGAGAAGGAAGATCCTAACAGTCATATTTCCACTTTCCTGGAGTTGTGCGATACAGTGAAGATAAATGGTGCCTCTGATGATGCAATTCGATTGAGATTGTTCCCTTTTTCTCTAAGAGATAGAGCCAAGTCTTGGTTCCAATCACAACCAAGGGGGAGTTTCACTACATGGGACAACTTAGAAGCAAAGTTTCTGGCAAGGTTCTTCCTCACATCAAGATTTGTAAAGGCAAGGGGTGACATCATGAGCTTTGCCCAACAAGAAGGTGAGACGCTGCATGACGCCTGGGAAAGGTTCAAGGAATTACTTAGGAGATGCCCAAATCATGGTTTTGATGATCTTACTCTGATGCAAACATTCTGTAATGGATTGAGGCCATCAACCAGGTACATGTTGGATGCCTCAGCTGGAGGTTCAATGAATACAAAGACAGCAGAGGAAGCCCTGACTTTGATAGAAGCAATGGCCTCTAATGATTACTTGATGCATCATGATCGGGGTCCCACACAAAGAAGGGGAGTGTTGGAGTTAGATTCACAAACAGCATTGTTGACTCAGAACAAGATCATGACACAACAATTGGAGTCTCTTACCAAACAACTAGCTCAACTCCCACAACAACTCCAAACTGTTCAAGGGACGACCATGTCACACCAACAGGTACTGAGATGTGATTTTTGTGGAGGTGATCATGAGAATGGAAGATGTGAGGCACCACCTAGTTCCCATGAAGAAGCCAATTATATGGGGAACTATGGGCGACAAGGCAACAACCAAGGGTGGAGGAATCAACCAAATTTTGGTTGGAATCAAGATGCCGGGAAAACAAGCAAGCCTCCTCCTACACAACCGCTTCAAGATCGGGTTTCTATTCTGGAGAACACATTCAATCAGTTCATGCAGTTGTCCATGACGAACCAGAAAAATACTGATGCTTCTATAAAGAATCTGGAGGTTCAAGTTGGCCAAATTGCAAAGCACCTAGCGGAGCAAACTAGCAGCGGTTTTTCTGGTAACACTCAAACTAATCCGAAGGAGCATTGCAATGCTATTGTTTTGAGGAATGGAAAAAGTCTTGAGAATGTGGGCGGTGAACCTTTGGTGAAGAATCAGAAATTTGATGGGAAAACAAAATTGAGTGCTGAGGAAAAAGAAGAAAAAGGTAAAGATGTTATAGTTGAGGAAGAAGAAAAGGTCAGTGAAAAAGACAAGAGGGAGAAACTAGTAGATGAGAATTCCATTTTGAGGAGAACTAAGAGTCAGATTTTGAAGGATGGAGACAAACCTCAAGTGATCCCCTATTATGTGAAGTTGCCTTATCCCCACTTGAGCAAGAAAAAAGAGAAAGACGAACAATTTGCCAAGTTCCTTGATATTTTCAAGAGGTTGCAGATCAATATCCCTTTTGCTGAAGCACTTGAGCAGATGCCCAATTATGCAAAATTCATGAAGGAACTGCTCACAAAGAAAAGAAAGATTAAAGAAGGCAAAACTGTTGCCTTAACTGAGGAGTGCAGTGCGATACTGCAAAGGAAGCTACCTCCGAAGCTGAAATATCCCGGGAGTTTTACAATCCCTTGCACTATTGGGAGTGTTGCTATCAAAAAAGCCTTATGTGATTTGGGAGCGAGTATCAATTTGATGCCGCTTTCCATTTTAAACAAGCTTGGAGGTGGAGAGGTGAAACCAACCAGGATGGCATTACAGTTAGCTGACAGATCAATCAAGCATCCTTATGGTATCTTGGAAGATGTTCTGGTAAAGGTGGATAAGTTTATCTTCCTAGCAGACTTTGTGGTTTTAGACATGGAGGAGGATGGAGAAGTTCCGCTCATACTGGGGAGACCTTTTCTGGCAACTGGGCGAGCTTTGATAGATGTGGAAAAAGGCCAGCTGCAATTCAGAGTGCAAGATGAAACAATCACTTTCAATGTATTGGAAGCTATACATAGTACGAGCGATGAAGAGGAGTGTTTCCGCATGGACATGGTGGACACAGTAGATAAGGAAGTCATTGCACATCAACACCACCCCTCTACTCCAGAGAAGAAGGAAAAGCACAACACGAAAGCAACTCTGAAGCTCTGCAAGACAAATGATGTATCAGTTGGTGAGGAAGTTGGCTCTGCTCATGTTGTGAAAACAGAACCTCCGCCGGGAAGGAGTAAGAAAAAGGGAAAGAGGCCCAGAGTGAAAGGGACAAAAGGGAAGCACAAAGGTTGGCCCTATAAGCAAAATCAGCTCTTTACAGGAGTTCCATGGAAGAAAAGTGCTCTTGAACTTATATGCCCAGTAGACCCCGGTTAATTGAAAGAAGCCCGTCAAGCTAGTGACGTTAAAGAAGCGCTTATTGGGAGGCAACCCAACTTTTCTTAACCCTTCTCTTTAGTTGTTTTCATTTTCTTAATAATTTTGTTTTTGATTTTAACCTCTTGAAAAATTTGAGAAGCTCAAGAAGAAAAATAATAAATTGAGAATTTCAAAGTGTTTGCAGGGTAATAAGGAAGGAGGGAAGAGCAAGGAGACCAAGAAGAAAAGCCAGCACCCATCAAGGCCGGGACCCAATTTTCATGCAGTTCATTCTGACTAGGCATGTGAACCAACACCCGCTACCGCCTCGGTAAGCCGTTCCAATTTTTTGTTTTATTTTATTTTTCTTCTCCTCTCTCCAACTTGATTGTTTACATTGGGGACAATGTAAATTTTTAAGCTTGGGGTGGGGTATTTTTGCATGTTCATATTTTGATTCTGGCCTTAGTGATTGCTTGAGGACAAGAAATTGAATAAGCTTGGGGTGATTTGATAGTGTGATTTTACATGATATTTTATATATACTTTTGCATGCAATTTTCATATTGATTAGGCATTCTTAGTTTGATTTTTATTAGATTTTTCCTTGGAACGGGTGAAGCGGTTTCTGTGTGTTGTTTTGCAGAAATTGAAGAAAAACTGTGTATATTTGGCTATAATGAAGCTTGGATGATTTTGGAGCTTGAAAAGAGAAGAATATGAGCCAAACAGAGCCCATCACGGCCTGGCCGTGATTACCATCACGGCCATGATCAAGCAGAGCAGAAGGCAAAAGTCAGAAGCTGTCACGGCCTGCCCATGATATGCATCACGGCCGTGATATACCAGAAAATTAAGTTTCGCATCGCGAATCTAGGGCTCGCCTCGCGAGAACCCATTTTGCGCCCAGCGCCAGAAGCCAGAGCATCAGACAGAGAGCAGTGTTTTGGGCGCCCAGCGCAGGCCAGGGGCGCCCAGCGCTGGCAGACGAGCAGATCCAGTATAAATTGGTATAAATTCACGTTCTGAGGGGGAACCGGGGAGACATTGGAGGCTACTGAGTTTGGAAACCAAAAAGGCTCTTGGAACCAGAGGCAGCTTCTGGAGGATTGCCCCCATGGAATCCCTTCTCTCCTTCATCTATGTTTCTTTGGTTGTGGATATTATTATGAGTAGCTAAACCTCCATGGTTGGGGTTAGGGTAACTATGTCTGAATTCTCATGTATTTGATTTAATCTTGCAATACAGTTTCTGCTTTGTTATTGAGTGGTTGATTTCTGTTCTTAATGCTTGTTGTGGCTAGCACCCCCATGACTCGATTTGTGTTTTAATATGCAATTGGAAAATTCGTGTTGAAACCGGAATTGAGATTAATCACCTAGTAAGCCTTGTATCTAGGAATGGAACTGGGTTTATTAGCAATCGCATGATCCCTAATATTAATGCAAATTCATTAATCTAGGCTACCTAAGGAATTAGGGTTTATTAGTGGATTTAGGCTCTTGTCATCCGAGGAATCGGGACTTGAGTAATTTAGTGGATTGATTGTCATAACTGAAGTAGAAACTGTTTGTGAGTTGTTTCATTGCATGAGGATGAAGTTTAGTGAACCTAACCCCAGCTACTTTTATCATATTTGAAAACCTTCTTTTATTGCCTTCCAAGTGTTTGAGAAAATTACAAAAAGAGTTTGTCTTTCTTATTTTGTTAATTTTAACTTTTGTTAGCATAGAACTCTCTTCAATCCAAGAATCGCTTAGATAGTAATTGAATTGGTACGTGCTAGTACTTGTTGCTGTCCCCGTGGATACGATAACCGGTCTTACCACCGTATTACTTGCACGACTGGGTATACTTGCCCAGAACCGTCAACATCCATCCCCCTCTCTCTGTCTCATTCTGATTGTCTCTCTCTCCATTTCTCAGGTTCTCTTTCCTTCTCTCCTCCAACCACCACCACCGCCACCATCCTCCTTTTCCATAGGTAAGCTCTCTTCTTCTCTCCTCTATCTCACGCGCACTCTCTTGCTCGGTTCTCTCTCTCTGTCTAAGTTTCTCTCTCTATGTCTCTCTCAGGTGCTGCCACCTCCTCCTCCGACCACCACCACCATCTCAAGGGGCTCTGTTCACGCAGCCACCACCCCCACAGTCTCCTCTTATCAGTATGAAACATAATTATTGATTGATTTATTGATTGTATGACACTTCATAGTTTTTCTAGACTATATTGGGGGTATTTTACTGCTATTCTAAACCCTCTTTGAATGTATTTTTTATTTCATTTTGACTGAAACTCGGTACTGTGAATATAGCTGCTTGAAAATGTATTTGACTGAATACTTGACTGAAAATGTACACTTTTGATGACTGAAGCTGTTAAGCATTGAAAATTAGATTTTCTGTTCTCTGTTACTTGCTAAACTATTTGGTATTGATCAAATAGGTAAAGTTTCTGGGGATTACTGTCTTGTTTAAACAGTATGATAGGTGTTGAGGGTAATGATAGTATGGTGTGTGATGAAAAGCCTGAATTACCATGATTTGTAAAAGTATATATTTTTGCTAGGTGGTGCAGGTGCTGATTGGTTTTTAATTGTACTTTAAAATTGCTTGCTTTATGACTACTTGAGTTATGGTATTTTAGTGTTTATAGGATCATTATACTTCTGCCACCTTTTGGCATATATCCAATTGGTTCTAATCTAGTTTTGTTTCTACTTTTTAAATCCCTCTTTTGGTGCAGCTAAAGGTAAATAATATTTTTGTGATGTTAAAAATGAAAATAACTTAACTGAATGATCATTGTTTTAATTTGATTGACCTTTTATGATATTTATGCTATGGTTATTGCCTAAGAGGATTTTTGATTTCGCAAGTCATCTTGGTGAACGTGCTACGCTGGTTTGTCTCATGTGCATTGCTCCATTTTACCACTTTTCTTTTTATTACTTCTTTTTTTTTACCTCTCTGTTTAGGGTTCTTGCACTATCAGTTCCCCACACTCTCTTCCCTTCCATTCATGCCACCTGCACACAGCACACTTTGGGCACACTTATATAAGTTGATGAGGTACATAACATGCCTTTTTTTTTTATTGCTTTGCCACTAAAACAATGCCTGGCTTAAACAAGCTATGGTACTGATATGTAATGAAAATGTTTTGTTTATACTTTCATGAGTGGCAAGTGTCGAAGTAGGTTAATGATTTCCAATTTTATACTTTTATCACAAGAGCCTTTGTTGATGTTATTATTTTTTCTTACAGTTTTCTTTGTCTATTGACAACCGCTCTAGTCGTCACCTGTTTTCACTATTTGCTTGGAGTTGAGGTAGGTCAAATACTCTATCTTTTTCTTTGTTGCTAGTGGTTTTTGAAGACTTTGAATTGATTTGTTGATTGTTAGTGAAGAGCTGAGCTCAATAGGATTCTGGTTGTGTGCTGGTAGATTAGAAATGATGCATGTGGTTGCAATTGAATATGTTGTTTGTTAGTGGAGAGCCAAGCTCAATAGGATGTTGGTTGTGTGCTAGTAGATTAAAATTGATGCATGTGGTTGTAAACTTTATATGTTGTTTGTTAGTGGAGAGCAGAGCTCAATAGGATGGATGTGTCAATTCTATGCCTTGATTGCCATTTTTATGTCCTTATTAACGTTTTTGTCGCTAAAATTGTGCTCTGTATATAGAGTTAAATTTGTATCTTCTATATATTATGGTTAATGAGTTAGAATAGCCTTAGTGGAGAGCAGAGATCAATAGGATGTGATCCTGTCAAAAAGGCGGGATGCTTGTTGTGTGTTGCTAATTTAGAAGTTATGCATGTGTTTGACAATTATGTGTTACTTGTTAGTGGAGAGCGGAGCTCAATAGGATGTTTGCTACTATATTTTATCTAAGTTTGTATTGAAATATGCTTCAATATATATTTGTTGAAGTATGATGCAATCCTTATAAGTCAATGGTTTTATTTTCTGCTAGAGTTAATTATTAAGTTACGAAAGCCTTAGTTTCCTATTTGAGATTCAATATTAATGAGCATGCATACCTTCTCAGGGCACACATTCTCATTGTATTGAATCTTGAATTGTCTAAGTGGGACAGTTTGGGAAAAAACCTTTTTCACACTCGTACAATAGTCATTTCAATGTTCAAATGCCTTATATACTTGTTGAAATCTCGGTCTGATGCATTTCCTTTTGTTCTCCTGGTGCATACTTGATCGCGGTGATTCTCACCGTGCTCGAGTCGTGTACTTGGAGACCGATGGGAAATGCTACCCAAATTTTGTCAAGTATAAGGTATTTGAATATGGGAATAACTATTAT
The DNA here is from genome assembly GCA_030762895.1 of Sophora flavescens. NCBI lineage: Eukaryota > Viridiplantae > Streptophyta > Magnoliopsida > Fabales > Fabaceae > Sophora > Sophora flavescens. The sequence goes on from CM061063.1 coordinate 118,767,784, forward strand.
TAGCCGAGTGTGGTAAATGTATCTTCTCGAATGGGATAGGTTCATACCTTATCATAAGAACGAGATTGATGGAGTTATTGGAATGCACCTTAATATATAAGTGTTATTGTAGGATTGGTCAGACTATTTAATTTCCAGCAATGGATATTCCGGAGAATCAGAAATGGATGTATCATAGGTTGGATCGGAATAAACGTCTTAGGGAAGAGTATAGAGTTGGAGTGGGTGAGTTTATAGAGTTTGTTGTTAGCCAGGAGAGATTTATACGGCTTGGCGGTGATCATTTGAGGTGTCCTTACAAAAGATGCAAGTGTCAATCTTTCAAAAGCGTGGATGAAGTTGTAGCCGATCTTTATGAGAAGGGCTTCATGACTGATTACTATTGGTGGAGTAACCATGGTGAGACGTTGCCTGATTTAAACCCGATTGTGTTTAAAGGTTCGTACTATGGAAGTGGTGACCGGAGGGAAGAATTGAATCCGTACGAGCAGATGATAATGGATCATACTGGACCATCGGTTGGTGTTGTACTAGAAGAAGATGGGGGAGAAGATGGTGGAATGGGTTCCCAATACATAGAGGAGAATCCGAATCCCGAAGCTCAAAGATTCTATGATATGCTGAGTTCTGCACGATCTCCATTATGGGAAGGATGTCGGGAGTACACGGAGTTGTCGATGTGCATGGAATGGTTGAGTATCAAATCTGACTACAATATGCAAGAAGGTTGTTTTAATCGCCTCACCAGGTCAGTGTCCAAGGCGTTGCCAGAAGACAATCGGATGCCTACTAGTTTTTATCATGCTAAGAAGTCTGTGGAAAATTTGGGTCTGGGGTGTTTGAAAATTGATTGTTGCCCGAATGGATGTCTGTTGTACTATAAGGATGATTCAGCGGAAAGCATAACATGTTGTCGATTTTGTGGTGCGGATCGGTATAAGACAACCACTAGGATGGGCATTGAGAAGAAGAGGTCACTAAAAAAGATGTGGTACTTTCCACTCGTGCCAAGACTTACAAGATTGTACTCTTCGATGGCCACTGCAGCTCACATGAGGTGGCATAGTGAGCATGAGAGGAAGCAAGATGTCTTGTGTCATCCATCTGATGGAGAAGCTTGGAAGCATTTTGATAGGGTTCATATGGCATTTTCGCAGGACCCTTGGAACGTCCGATTGGGGTTATCTACTGATGGATTTAATCCTTTTGGGCAGTCTGGAAAAGCATACTCTTGTTGGCTGGTTATCCTGACTCCGTACAATCTTCCCCTGGGGATGTGCATGAAGCGGGAGTTTATGTTCCTAACAGTCATAATTCCGGGTCCGTCTAATCCAAAAGGTAAGATTGATGTGTACTTGCAGTCACTGATAGATGAGTTGACGATGCTGTGGAATGATGGTATGTTGACATATGACGTATCTTTGATGCAGAATTTCATCATGAAAGCAGCTTTGATGTGGACGATCAACGACTTTCCCGCCTATGGGATGATGTCGGGTTGGACGATTGCGGGGAAGCTTGGATGCCCAATATGTATGGAGCGATCGAAGGCATTCATGCTTAAAAACAGTCGAAAGATATCATATTTTGATTGTCATCGTCAATTCCTTCCAGAAGATCATCCTTATAGGCGGAACAAGAATGCATTCAAGAAGCGTAGTGCGGAGACAACACCGCATCCACCATGTTTGACTGGTCCTAATGTATGGCGCAGAGTACAGTACTTACCGCTCATCCATGAATCCCAAGGAGAACATATTCCTAATTATGGCATCAACCATAATTGGACAAAACAAAGTATATTTTGGAGGTTGCCGTATTGGAGGACGCAGCTACTCCGTCACAACATTGATGTCATGCATACTGAGAAGAATGTGTTTTTGAATGTGTTTGACACTGTGATGGACATCAAGGGGAGAACAAAGGATACAAATAAAGCCTGATTGGATCTGACTGAAATTTTTAATCGGAAGGAGCTTGAGTTGCAGGACGGTGATCGTGGCAGACTTATCAAACCGAAGGCAAGTTATACACTAAGCAAAACACAGAAAGTAACGTCTGTAAGTGGGTTAAAGAACTAAAGTTACCAGATGGGTATGCTTCCAATCTGGGTAGATGTGTTGACATTAAGGAAGCAAAGTTACATGGAATGAAGAGTCATGATTGCCACGTGTTCATACAATGTTTGCTTCCAATTACGTTCGACGCACTACCGAAGCAAATTTGGAACCCACTTGTTGAGCTTAGCCACTTTTTCAGGGAGCTTACATCGACAACACTAAATGTGAATCAATTAAAGGATATGGAAGTCAAGATACCCGTTTTGTTATGTAAGCTAGAGCAAATCTTCCCGCCGAGTTTCTTTGATTCCATGGAACACCTGCCAGTTCATCTACCTTACGAAGCAAGAGTTGGTGGCCCAGTCCAATACCGCTGGATGTATCCATTTGAGAGGTAAACAACATCAACTATTTTACTTAATACATATGAAATTCACGAACACGAAGTCGTAGTTTAGCTTTCCCTAAAACTAGTAATTATTTGTATGTATCCCTCTTTAATAGGTTCCTGCACTCCCTTAACCACAAAGTCAAGAACAAGGCACAAGTGGAGGGTTCCATTTGTGGAGCATACTTAGTAGAGGAGACTTCCACTTTTGCCTCTTATTACTATCCGTAAGAAGTTAACACGAGAAGGACAAGGATGCCTAGAAACGTTGATTCGGGTGAAGGAAGTTCAACTAGTCCTCCTATATCAATATTCAACTATCCGGGCAGATTTAGTGGCAAATCAAAAGGATATTTCTTGGAGAAGCGTGACATTAATGCTGCTCATCTGTATATCCTTCAAAATTGTGAAGAGGTGGCGCCATATTTAGAGTAAGTTTCTACAATGTCTTTTATAAGTTCAATTGACATTTATGATTATTATTCGTCCTGCTGTTAATCTCCCATATGTAGGATGTATGACAATTTTCTAAGGGATCTCCAACCTGACATTTCAAACGATCAGGTTGATCGAGAAATTACTTCTCATTTTGCTACGTGGTTTAGTAAATATGTAGGTTAAGCATCTTCATTTGTTGCAATACATTTTATCTCCTTAAATATATAGCATGTATAAGAATAATATAATATTTGATTTTTTAGGTACTAGATCCAAAAAACAATGTTCAAAATCCATTGTTGACAAATTTGGCATGGGGGCCTAACAGATGGGTTACATCATGGAATACTTACATTGTAAATGGATATAAATTTAACACAAAAACATGAAATGAATGAATGCAGTCGTGTAACTATGGTGTTTGTGTGCGAGCCACTGATGTCAATGTATAGGATGATTTCTATGGGGTTCTAACTGACATCCTTGAACTCGATTATACCGGTTTCCCTGTGATGAAGTTAGTTATCTGCAAGTGTGATTGGTTTGATCCTACTCTTGACGTAGGGACAAAAATCGATAAAAAATATGGTATTGTTCAAGTTAGGTTGTCTCGTAGGTATAATAAGGCATACGACCTATTCATTTTTTCACAACAGGAAGATCAGGTTTATTACTCACCATATCCCGAAGGACATCAAGGCTGGTTGGGTGTTATTAAGATAAAGGCTCGCAGTTTTCAAGACCCCACGTACCGTTGCAAATTACGCCGGACATTATTGTTAATTGTCTGGCGGACATTTCCGGAAATAGGGAAGAAGTTGAAATAGAGTTAATGGATCAATCCGAGTTGGACGCATCTAGCGAAGGCACATTCCGATCAAGTGAGACTGATGAGAGTGAGGGTGAATTTAGTGACGAAGATTCTACTTAGGTAATTTATTTATGTCATAATTCATTGTGTAAATGTCATTCTACTTAGGTAATTTATTTTTGTATTATTTACACTGTTGTGTAATCATCTTTTCATTTTTTACACAGATGGCAGATTCCTCTAGAGGTAGGGGTCGTCGTGGAGGTCGTGGCAGAGGTCGTGCTGCGAGAGTCCCTTCGTCGGCCGACCCACAGCCTTCAGATCGAGACCACCCTACCAGCACCTCTGTGGACGGGACACGTCAGGGTGATGGAGTTGCACCCCCTACCCAGCCTCATATGGCCGGGACACAGGCTGCACCCTCATCATCTACACCTATGACAGGACCATCATCATCATCGGGACAGGAGAGTCGTGGTCCATCCGATAGGAGGATTCTTCTTATCCCTAGGGGGGATAACGAGTAAGCTAATTTAATTTTTTAATATATATAAAGTCTCGTTAATTTCTATTTACTTGTTTTTTCTACTAATTTATAACATTTATTAATGCTCTAATTTTGCTGCAGCTTTCTGCTCGCGAAGGGCCCTTCTGATTCGATATCGAAGATCCTGCGACGCAAGTTTGATGGTCCATGGCCTACATGGAAGGCCATCCCATGGGTCCATAGGGTTCAGTTGTTTCAAGAGTTTAAGGTAACAATTTATTAAGTTATTTAAATTAAATTTACATTATATAAATATAAATATATATATACACACACACACACACACACATGAATTTCCTAACAACTGTAAGTTGTAGAAAGAGTATAGGTGGGACGTAGCTTTAGAGGGTCTCGTCAGGGACATATTTGAGCATAAAGGCTCACTGGTCATGAAGAATCTGATGAACAAGCTGAGGAAGGGTAACAATAAGGGGAAGTGGGTGGATCCTGAGATCGGGAGGCAGCTGGACCAATACTGGGCTACTGAGAAGTTCCAGGAGATCCAGGCCACAGCTCGGCATAATTGAGCTTCTGATGGTGGCGCATGTGCTTGGACCGGCGGGTCTAAATCAGCCGCCGCCCACTACGACGAGCTGGTAATATATTAAACTTTTGACTTATTATACTATTTAATTAGTTTTCATTTTTAATTATTCTTATGAATTTAAGATTATATTTTTCTGTGCAGAAAGCACTGAAACAGCGGGCCCCCACTGCTATGGAGTTGGTGGAGAGGACGAAGAAGTTGAAGTCAGGGACATGGGTCAACGACAAGGCCCGTAACTATGCTGTAAGCAAAAAAGCAATTTAGTGTTTACTTGTAATTTATTATAAATGATTTGTTAATATTGATTATAATTTTAACTATATCTCTTCAACTATACTTTGTAGGTGGGCTTCAACGAGAAGAAGGACGATGCCATATCACGTGCCTCACAGTCACAAGATGAGGCCTTGACTGGTGATGGGCCCAGCTCTCCTATCTCCGTCGATGATAATGCCATTTATTTGGAGGTTGTCGGGGGCAGGAACAAGAAGGGACACGTGTATGGCCTCGGACACCTGGGAGGCGAGTTTATCGCTTCATCATCCGGCACACCTGCTCCTTCCTACGCCGATACCGTCCCTCAGGAGCATTTCAACCAAATGCAGGACATCATCACGCAGCTGAACGCGGAGCTTCGAGAGAAGAGCGAGAGAGAGAGCAACAGATGGCGAACCAGATTGCACGATTGACTCAGGCACACCAGCAGCTGATGCAGACGAGCATCGAGCAGGGCCAGACACTGCGGCTGGTGTTGGAGCAGATGAGGATCCAGACTCCAGTTGCTAAGGGTGATGCTCTGACGGTTGTGCCGCCTGCTGCCGCTCCTCCAGTTCTGCCGCCAGCTACAGATGCTGCTATTGTACAGGACGATCAGACAGCAGACGTCGGTGGTACGGACGCTGAGGATGATTGGATTCCTCCACCTCCCCCTCATCATGACTGATTTTTTCCCCATGTTTTTGACTTTAAACGATTCTTGTACGACACTTTGAATTATTTTTTTATATATATATTCATTATTTCTTATGATTGTATATTTCATTAGTAATTTGGTGTGTTTTATTAGTTTTTTTGCTAAACTTTAAAGAAAAACAGAAAAAATTTATTATTTTAAAAATTAAATTTTAAATTTTTTTAATAAAAACCAGTTTAGCGACCGAATTAGAAACCAATAATTCGGTCGCTAAACTTTAGTTAACATTAACAGACTGTGGTCTAGTGACCGAAAATCCATCGCTAATATAGGTTAACAGTAACCAACATTGGCGACCGAACTAGAAACCGATTATCGGTCGCTAAAAATGGTTACCCAAACAATGCGAGCAAACCGTGTAGTGACCGTTTTTTATTAATTAGCGACCGAATTTACGGTCGCCATTTAGCGACCGAATTTACGGTCGCCATTTAGCGACCGAATTATTATTTCGGTCTCTAAAAGCTTAGTGACCAGGTTATCAGCCACCACCGTTAATCGGTCGCTAATTCGGTCGCTACATTAAATAGCGACCGAATTAGAAAGTTTAGCGATCGAATATGCTGGTCGCTAAACAATTGTTTTTTTGTAGTGATTATATAAATAACAATACTAACTTCATTAATAATAATAACAACAACAACAACAACAACAACAACAACAACAACTTGGCATCCATAGTAACATAATCCCTTATACGAAAATCGGGGTGTTACAGCTTGAATATGAGTTTCTAGATCCTCATTTTTCAACCTATCATCAGTCTGATTGCTTTGTCTTCCAAGATCTAATCCTGCAAGATCATCTTCTAGATCTGATAGTTTCCTATCAGTCTTTAAACCATAATTAAATTCAACATGAATAGATTCCTCAACAACTTATGTTCTAGAGTTATAAACTCTAAAAGCTTTAGAAGTGTCTGAATATCCGAGAAATATAGCCTTAACTACTTTTGAATCAAACTTTCCAAGTTGATCTCTAGTATTCAAGATAAAGAATTCACATCCAAAAGCATGGAAATAAGAAATGTTGGGTTTTCTACCTTTCCACAATTCATAGGGATTTTTCACTACAACAGATTAGACTTTAGATAGCGTTTCCGTATGCCTTTTAATAGCGTTTGTAACCGCTATCTATGCTACCGCTATTAAAACTCGTTAGCAAAGATAGCATTTAGGAAGTGCTATTAATAGGTGACTTTAGATAGCGTTTGTTAATAATAAACGCTATCTATTCCCCTTTTTTTTTTTTAATTTTACATATTTCTAAAATTTTACATCCATTCCTGCATATTGAACTACACTAAAAAAACCACAATTGTTGCAGTCAATACAAATGTTCCCTTGCTTCCACTATACTTCTGAAGTAAATATGTATTTGCAAAAAGATTCATAAAATTAGGGAGAAAAAATTAAGGAACCAAGTATATAAGGGAATCCGCAAACTTCATATATTTCAGCCATGCACACTGATCATATACAGATTATAGAAGCAACTGATTCATAATATTAAAGCTTCCCAGTTTTAACATCATCCAAAACCTCAAGTCAACAATGAAACTTCATTAAATTTGTTTCAGAAACTGCTAACTAACAATGCTTAATTACAAGACAGCAAGTGCTTCCATGAGACCGATCATAGACGGAATATGCCCAGAGAGTTTATTGCCTTGCAATGACCTACAAAAATCAAACAAATCCATCAAGAAATTCCCATAGAAGGGAAGTGGAAGACCAAATATCCTTCTTATTAAAAATTGAAATAGGTTATAAAGGATCATGCAACACATACAAGGTTGCTACTTGCAAAAATCCAATATTGTATGGTATCTCTCCCGATTAGTGGTTGTAGGATAAATCCTGAAATCAAGGGAGGACATTAAAAAGGTTACAAATAATACAAGACAAGGTATAGAAAAGTCCGACATTCGGTTGGATTACATACAGGACCTGGAAGGCAGTACAGTTGCCTATGTTTTCAGGAATACTTCCAATCAAGCTATTGTTTTTCACATCACTTGCAACCACAAAAAAAAACAGCAGGGGGCAATAATCAAATACCCTTAGGAAATACACTTGTAACATGCATTACTTTGTTGATGAAGAAGAATAACAGAAATAATAAGTAAGATTTGAACTTTTATCAATCTGAGGATATAGATAAAGAGAAACTACTGTTGATGTGGATCTCTAGTTAGAAATCTAAAGCATTATTCACATACCAATGAGTATTGCTGCAACTACTGTGATCAATTTGACATAATCAAACGAACTTTTCAACAATATAGCGACACCAATCTTCCTTGACTTCAGATAGTTGAGCAGTGAAGTATGTGGAGCATTTGAAGTCGGGGAAGTACTGCGACATAAAAATTAAATAAATTAAGTTACAATTGCTAAAACATTTGAACAGTCACAGTTAAAAGCTAAGTAAACAACATACCGCCATTGGTATTTTAACTTGGTTCTGCAAGATAGTTTCCTTCATGAAACGCATGACATAGTACCCACAATCTATACTGTTGGGTTGTCTTGGGCACTATAAAAAATAAAATAGTAAATCAATATAGTTTTTTTTATCTAATTGTGCATTAAGTTTTTGCAAATATACCTCTATCTGAATCCATTTAATGTTGGTTGCCTTTAAACGCGGCACCTTAGCTCCGACATTTGCGCGATAAACTTGCAAAGCACTAATCACAAAATCAAACAAACTTCATTAAGAAACATATTTTCAATCATCACAAACACACGCATGCTTTTTTTTTATTTTGAACCACAACAGCCACAACCCAGTATATGTCAATTCAACACAGTTATTCTAATGTCAAAAATCAAAAGCACATTAGGACCATGACAACTTGCAACATGTATCTACCATGGAAGCCATTCGACAGAATCATAGAGAATCAGAAATATAAAAGCATGCTTACTTATCGAACAGATTCTTTAATTCTGGGCGATTCCTAGGATCAACATTCAAGGGATCCAGATAGTAAATAATCTCTTCAACAATATTTATCGTGCACAGCACCCAATGATTCCTACAAAAATGTTGAGATAACAAATCCTAAGCACCTCAACTTTTATGTAATTCATTATTGTGAATTAAGTCTTATAGGATAAGCGACTCACCCAACATTGCACGGCGCTAAAAACAAGGGCTGATATTCTCTTTCTTTAGTTGCAAACCGGTTAGCTATATACGTTGTCTGTGGATCCCTCCCGAAGTAGCCGTATGTATTTGTCTGGTGTGGGGACAAGAACAGAAACCTCCTCGTTCTTTCCTTTGGAAGCAACAATTCTTCATACAAATACCTTCAATTAAAATATAAAAATGGATTACACCAATGACATCAATACTTAAATGGAAAGACTAAAAAAATATTGTACACTTTAAGCCTGATTTAGTACCTGATATATACGGAAATAATGGAGGCAGATACCCATTCATGATTTACAATTTCTCTGATATTTTCAGTATTGATCATCTCAATGATATGCTGGCCAAAAATATTTTGTTCCATCTCTATGTCCAATTGGTCATCATTTTTCATATTCTTTCGTTCATGTATTTTAAGAAAATTCAAATATTCCAGAGAAATTGTAGTTGAACCAGCTGTAGGAGGGTTGGCCTCAGAGTTGCCTCCTTTATTTTCTGGGGTTGTAATTGACTCCTTTGTATATCCAGACACTCTGCCCTTGCCTTTAGATTTTGCAGGTTCCTGGAAATTTTGCATTTCAATATGCCAGTTAGTGATCAACTAATGTAATAAATATATGCCGTATATGAAAAGGTGGAAAAATGTAATTACATACCATATTAATTACAACCATGAGATCAATTGGCCATGCCACATAAGTACCTATTTCATCTCTTACTGTCATTACATCTGCACCATCGATAGGTACCGACAATGGCGCATCCCCCTCAGTTGCAACATCAACTCCAACTTTCACATGATTAAGGGGTACTGGTCCAGTGTGCAGTGTAACACCCGGCTCATTGTATACTTTACCCATACCAACCATACGATAGTTTGGGGTTGATAAATATAGATGACATGAGTTGACGCCCTAATCCAATGATAGATGAATAAGCTGTGAATTAAGGCATCCAATTGAATGTATTTAACTGCGAATGCAATACTAGTAAAAAAAATGCATGCATTACCTCCGGAAGCCTGATGGCAGATGGTAGAGTGCAACTATCTTTGACGCTTGCTGGGGCTGTGAAATTAGCCTGCCTCTCCTCATCCTCCTTTTTTTTCAGCTTTTCTTCCAAAATGTTCAATCTTTCTGAGAGTTGAGACACCAATGTCTCCCACCTTTTCGTTTCAGGTTTATGTTTGCACGACCTTCAGGTGGGAAGTAGTCTTTTTGAGAGACGCCAAAACCCACACCCCTAACACGACCAGGGTTCTCTGGCACACCTAGGGCTTTAGCAAGAATATCCTGGCGACCAAAATCTTGTATCTCTCCCTCTATCGCAGATCGTGATGAGTTCCTCCTGACACATAGTTATTGGTGAAATGTAAATGTTAAAATTATTATATATTATCATAAGAAAATAACAAATGAAAATGTAAACGTTAGTCTACTAACACATTTATTCCACACGATCTGCGTATTTTTGTTGTCAATTACACCCGCATTGTTCTCGCGGGCTTTCCTCCACACAATATGGAGTTTAATTTTTTTAACTTCTGGCCCCGCCTCCTGCATCTGTATATTGATATAATATATATTAACCAAACAGTTTAAAAGTCATATTTACCACACATGCAGTTAAATATATATATACATACCAATTCATCCTCAATGTCAGCATACCCCTTATGTGATGCTTTGAAAGGGCATGCAGGATCTAACGCTCTGTTGCGATTTTCATTGCTTAATTTCTATTCTGACATATATAAGTAATATTAATACATGGTTAATGTCATATGTACGTATACATATAATTATAAGGACTATCGTGATATTAAACATACCAGGAATCGAGCATCTCCTGTGCGTATTGCTATAAAATCTATCCACTCATCCCTTGATATGTGTGGATATTGTGATGGAGGTTCCTCTATGATACTCCCGTTGGAATCTCTTAGAAATTTTTTGGTCAATCTAGTTCTGAATGCCCTATGTAGGTTACTAGCTTCCTGAAGTACAAATTTTTTCCGAGATTCATCAACATTAAAAGACATCTGCAAAACAATATAAACAACGTGTCAAAGTAAGTATGTTTACATAGTTTACAATATAATTCATAAATTTTAACAATTACCTGTACATCAGCCCATATGCTCTCTTTGAAAGCATCCAAAGCTTCATCCTTCCAATTAGAACAAATAATTGGGACCGTTTGCCGAACAACGGCCCCAATGTAACTCTTCAATATTTTACCATTAGCACGAATTGGTTGGTCCAAATAATTCCATTCAACCTAATAAAAATAATAAAGTAATTAAATCTAGATATCAAACAACATTATGAAATCCTTAGATTAGTAAGTAAATTACCTCAAATTTTTGTCCTTTACTCCTAGCGCGGATGACCGCCTTCATAACTGTTGGCCCACGTCTCGTCGCTTTGGCAGCACTAGAATTACTTGAAGATGCCATTTACCTACAAAAATATTAGACACAAGTAAAACATCAATGGACATTAATATAATATTAATTGATGCAAAATATAAAACAACAATTGATAACAAAATCAACACTAGAATTACCGGAAGATGCTAACTATAATATAAAAGGATCAGAAAGTTCATGCTTTCCCGATCTACAAAAATATTTATTAAACATATTTACTTTGAGTTTAGAGTGGTTGATGTCTACATGCAATGTATACATATTAAAAGAATGAAAGGAATGAAAACTATTACCGTTTTTCCGCATGGCAAATTGAGTGTGGACAGAGGCTGTGTATTAGTGGGGAAGCATCAAAAGGGAAAGATGGAGAGAGGGGGGGTATTCAGTTGGGTAAAGGAAAGGATCAGTGTAGCAGTTTCAGGTCCCTTGAAGAACCTATTGTATCTTTTATGTTCAAGGAGAGGATGAGGAGCATTGAAAGAAAGTTAATAAAACTGTACTTATCTTCAGTTTTCTATCATATCATTACAGAGTACAGCATTCCATTAACTATTGCATAAGATAGAATACTAAGTGTGTTTAAAAGATTAATCAGATTTGTTAGATTCCCATGACACCGTCCTAATACCAAGGACACCTTACAGCAACATCATAATATTTCTGTATCAACTTCAACTCAGCATAAGGAGCATAAAAGAAACTTCCATAAACTCACCTCACCTGGATGAAAGAACTACTTGTGGAACAAAAGGAGTGTAAGTTGTTTCCCTCTCAGCTGCAAGACGCTGTGCCTTCTTGAATTCCTTCAATACTGCCTGAAAATCTTTTGCAAGCTTAGCATATGCTATCTTCTTGTTTGCCTGCAAACACAAGAAAGGCCTTCAATATATCCTTTTTTTCAAGGTAAAAGTCCCCCCATCACTTTTAATAGCATTTATGCCATATGATGCCTCTTAGTGTCCAAACCAAACCTCAACATTAAATCAATTCAACTTCTAACTCAATGTTCGATAACATTGAAAAGAAGTTTCATCAACAAAACAACCAATTTTGCAACTGACGAAATAAAGAAAAACAACATTAAACTGATCATAAAAACTACACTATCTATTAAAAGCTTGTTAAAGAATGTTGATATTCCAAAACACAAGTCTTTGACATAAGTTGCAACGGTAAAAACTCTCATAGTCTCATTACAGAAATAGGTACAAATTGCAGTCTCTTGAGGGAAAAGGTAGCAGTTAAGGCTCCTAAGGAAATAGACTATGCATGCAGAATGATTACATATTAAAGGTTGTCATTCGATACACCATACCAGCTTATCGTCAAATATGCTTACTTAAAAATAGCAGCAGTAGATTTTATTCTAAAAGATCAATTTACAATCCAATCAATTAACTTAAAGCAAAATACCATTCAAGAAGACTAGAAGAGTAAAAGCAATTATGTCTATTTGTCTGACTGCACTATGATCAATTTACAAATCACAACATATGTATTGTCCAACAACTACTGAACAACAAGGACTGTGAGCAAACAAAAGATGACAACCACTTGCCAAGAAATTCATATTCTAATTTTAGCATTATTACATTTATCACCCAATCCAACTGAAACTCCACATTTGTAACTTCAAACTACCAAAAACAAATCTCTCGCATTATATAGTTAAAGTAAAGAACCCCAAACAACCTCAAAATACTTCTTTTTAAAAAATATAGAATATCTCAATCTCAATCTATCAAAAAGGAAATTGAAAAACATTGGGGCAAACAAATTCAACCCCCCGCCCCACCCCCCTCAGCATAAGTACCCATCACCATGAGTTAAAACCCACAAGAAGCTAGGAAAAAAATTGCCAATCCCAAAGAACTGTGCACGTAAGGATCTATAGCTTAAGACTCTAACATTACACTCTAGCTTAGAATCTTGTGCCGAGAGCTCTACATAACTTCTAAGAGCTTACCTAGAGTTAGGATGAACTCACCAAGAGATGTGTCAAGGACTCAAGGGTGAAACCAAGAATCCTTAAAGCAGTAAATCCATTGGAAGGAGAAAATACAAAGCATCATTTTAGCAGGGAGAGGAATCAACATAACTTTATCACCACTGCTTATGTTTGAACAGGCAAGCTGTTGTAATAAGGTGCACAAACAAAGAACAGGGGCAAAATATATAAACACAGAATTTCAAGTGGTTCAACCAACAGTGTACTACAGGCCTTCCTCCACAAGCAAATCAGAGAGAAGAAACACTAAGATCAACAAAGATTACAATGAGTAGCTGCTCAAGCCCAAAATTTAATACAAGCTTGCTATTTATAACATAATCAGTCAGTAACTCTCACCTCTTACAAATAACCTATCTCACTATCTATCAACAAATAATGTAGAACTTCTAATTACCTGTATATCACGAAATTTAGCTTCTTCAACAGTCAATTTGGATGCTATTTCAACTACTTGTTTGAATTTCTCTTCATATTTCTTGCCCAATGTCTCTGCCTGTAACATTCCACCAAATGAGAGCTAATTATTTTCACATCTTAAACTTATATCACATTTTCATTAAAAAGGATCATACCTCACGCTTATCTGCAGATGCCCTTTCTGTAATCTCATTTAGTCGATTATCACATCTGCTTTTATATAGAACCTGACATACAAGTAAACAAAAAGAAGTGGGACACTAAGTTAGTGCATCACACTAGTTCAAGCCCATCGCATAAGTATCAATCTAAGCAAACAAAGTGACCAATACTGTTGCATCCAAACTCCAATTAAAGCCAGCATAGCAAACATAGGATTGAAATTGAAGCATTTTGAAGTTTTTGAAAAATCTTCCCCTGTTTCCGACTCTCAGAGGATTGAAATTGAACAATTGTCCACCATGCTCTCATTCACACTATTGTTTTCAAAGAGAACAAATGAAATACTACTATAATTTTTCAAAAAATAATAACATTATCCTCTGTTTCTGTCTCTATCCGTCCATTTTCTCAGCAACCAAACAAAGTATTTATATAATGTATCACACTTACATGATGCGTATGATTAGAATGCAAGCAAAGGTTCAGTAAGACAGATAAAAAAACCAAGAGTAATGTCATAATAAGCATCCTTTCCAACAAGGGAGAAAAAAGAGAAACAAGGGGACTTACCAAACAGCGAAGAGGAAAAGGCGATGGAAGAGGGAAGGGCTTGAACAGGCGGTGACGGCTGCAGGATGGTCAACAACAGCAGCGGCGGCGGTGGGATGGTCAACAACACCAGTGGTGACAGTGGCAAATAAGGGTTCCCGCGATGGCAACGACAGTAGGGTTGGGGCTGTGTGTGTCGAGTGGAATGAAGAGAGCAAGAAAAAATAGGGAAGAAACAAAGGTCCCGCGTTTAATTCCGCATGAAAATGCTATTAAAGGTGTGAACCTAAGATAGCGTTTCCTTTAGGAAACGCTATCTTAGGTATCACCTAAGATAGCGTTTCCGTGTGGAACCGCTATCTTTTCCTAAGTGGCACTTTTAATAGCGGTTCCACACGGAAACGCTATCTTAGATGATACCTAAGATAGCGTTTTCTAAAGGAAACACTATTAAAAGTCCCCCCATCACTTTTAATAGCATTTCCACACGGAAATGCTATAAAAGGTGCGTTATTAAAAGTCTAATCTGTTGTAGTGTTTATTCAAGAAGGGTCTTATCAATATTCTGTTATGTACAAAACAAGCAGTGTTTACTGCCTCAGCCCAAAAGTACTTTGGGAGTTTGCTTTCATTGAGCATTGTTCTAGCCATCTCTTGTAGAGATCTGTTCTTTCTTTCTACTACTCCATTCTGTTGAGGAGTTCTAGGAGCAGAAAAGTTGTGAGAGATACCATTCTCTTCACAGAATGTATTAAAGTGCTCATTTTCAAGCTCTCCCCTATGGTCACTTCTGATAGCTGAGATACATAATCCCTGCTCATTTTGAACTTTCTTACAGAATATAGAGAACATCTTGAATGACTCATCCTCGTGGGTTAAGAAGAGTATCCATGTATATCTAGAATAATCATCGACTAAGACAAAACCATATTTATTTCCTGCCTTACTAGCAACACTAACTGGACCAAACAAATCCATATGCAACAACTGTAAAGGTCTAGAAGAAGATACCAGGTTCTTGGGTTTAAAGGTAGTTTTAACTTGCTTTCCACATTGGCAAGAATCGCATAAGACATCCTTTTTGAAACTTATATCAGGTAGACCTTTCACAAGTCTATACTTCTGAAGCTTAGTTATATGTTTCATACTTGTATGTCGTAGCTTCTTATGCCATACCCATCTTTCATCTTCTCTTGACACAAAACAACTCACATTTTGATTAGTCAATTCATTTAGATCAATATTATAAAGATTTTGTTGCATGTTTGTTGAAAAGAGAACTTTGCCATTAGTGTCTTTGACTATGCATGCATTCTTAGTAAAGGAAACATTATATCCATTATCACATAATTAACTTATGCTTAGCAGATTATGTCTTAATCCTTCAACTAAAAGAATGTTAGAGATAGATGGTAGAGGTGATTTCCCACCAATTTTACCTATCCCGATGACTTTTCCTCTTCGATTTCCACCAAAGGTAACATGTCCACCTTCTTTAGGTTGGAGGTCTAGGAATATAGACTTTTCTCCTGTCATGTGTCGTGAGCAGCCACTGTCCAGGTACCATGATAGGTGTCCTTTTTGTCCTATTAAGGATATCTGCAACATGAATAATCAAAGCTTTAGGTACCCATATTCTTTTGGGTCCTTTTTTGTTAGTTCTTGAAGTTTGTGACAACTTATTTCTTGTGTGAATACACTTAGACGTGATATGTCCAGTTTTTCCACAGTTTTTACAACTACTTTTGTAAGTAATGACCTTATCATAAAGAGTTTTAGGTTTTTGTCCTAAGACTTTGTTAGATACTTTATGATGTGTCTGGTCAATGAATCCTATACCAGTTTTATCAAGAGAGGGTCTCTAACTTTCTAACAACTTAGTCATGTTATCTCTTCCACCGACAAAACGGGAAAAATCAGAGGTGAGCTCTTCAACCTTCTGTTGAAGTTTGACAACTTCTTCAGATTGTGGCATCTCAGCTGTGATCTTAGCCTTAAGCTTTTCAGCTTTAAACTTACTGTTTTCCTAAGACAGTTTGTCACACTCTTGAGTCATATGTTCATGCTCTTTTATGAGTTTCACATATTGCCTCTTAAGTGTTCTAAAAGCCTTAGTTAAACAGTTAGATTCCTCAATCAATTCATCATAAACATCTTGCAAATCCTTAAAATCAGAAATTACCTCAGAGTCTGAGTCAGCATCTGTCATGAGACATAGATTTGCCTCTTCTCCTTCTGCATCTTCATCAGATGAGCTGCCATCAAGATCTTCACAAGTTGCCATCATCTCTTTATTTTTCTTTTTATAGAACTTTTTGAAGGGTTGCTTTAAAACTGAGGACATTCAGATTTGAAGTGTCCTGGCTTCTTACATTCGTAGCATACAATAGAACTTTTGTCATAACTATTGTTCTCTTTGAAGAATTTTTCTTTATTGAACTTCTTGAAAGGTTTATCCTTTCTGAAATTCTTCTTTTTCCATAACTTCCTCATTTTTCTAGTAAGTAATGACATTTCATCATCACTGTCTGAGTCTTCTTCACAGGCGTCTGACTCTTGATCTGATTCTTCAAACTTTAGAGCTTTTGGAGATCCTTTCTCTGCCTTGAGAGCAATGGTCTTTCCTTTCTTATTTGAGTTGTCTTCATTCAGTTATTGCTCATGAACTTGTAAAGTTCCAAGAAGATAAATCATTTGAAGAGTAGTGAGATCTTTGGCTTGAGTTATTGCTGTAACCAGAGGTCTCCACTGTTTGGGTAGACTTCTTAGAATTTTTCCAACTTTCTCAGCATTGGTGTAGATTTTTCCCAGTGACTTCAGATTATTTGTGAATAGTCTGAAATCATCCTATCATCTGAGCAATGCTTTCTCCTTCTTCCATAGTAAATAACTCATACTTTCGTACAAGCATGTTTATCTTTGTTTCTTTCACTTTTGTTGTTCCTTCATGAGTAACTTCTAGAGTATCCCAGATTTCCTTAGCAGATCCACATGAATGGACCTTTTCAAATTCTTCCTGACTGTGAGCACACATCAAGGAATAACTTGTTTTATGATTTATCTCCCACTTAGTCTTTTCTATAACAGTCCACTGAGCTTTAGGTTTATCAATGTTATCATCATTCCTTGGAATGTAGGGACCATCAGTGATAATATCCCATAAATCAGAATTTGTTGACATGATGAACCATTGAAATCTTTCTTTCCAATAGATGTAGTTTTCACCATCAAAGTAGGGAGGTCTAGCCATAGATGCTCCTTCTCCAGTGTTTCTTCCGCTTTTGCTAGCTCCAGCCGTCATAATATCTGTTCAACAGGATCCTTCCTCAACACTGTTAAGTGCTCAACCTAGAGGTTAAGCTCTGGTACCAACTAAAATGAACAAATATCAAACACTAGAAGGGGGGTTGAATTATGTTTTAAATACTTTTTGGAAAACGTTGTGGTTTGACCCATAAGACACAAAGATGCGTCTGATAATAAAAAGGAGATTTACTTTCCAACCCTGTTAGCATAGTTAAAGTAAAGCAAACTGAAAATACTAAGCTAAGAAAAGGAGACACAAAGATTTATATTGGTTCACCCCAAACCTTGGGCTACGTCCAGTCCTTGGCTTCACCAAGTATTTGCACTATAATTGATCAGGTTACAGAAGGTATTATTTGCACACCTAGCCTCTGCAGGCTCAACTAACAAGTACTGCTTGCACACCTAGCCTCTCCAGGCTCAAACAAGTATTCTTTCAGCAAGCCTCTTCAGGCTAAACAATAAGAGTTTGAATGAAGCAGCAGCTTCACGGATTACAACTTTGCAGATCTACCGATTAACACTCACAGAGTGAATAAGTATTTAAGGTAGGTGAGATCGAATAAAGGCTTCTCAATAAATACAAATGATTTGAGAAGAGAAGTTTTCTATGAAGAGCTTAAGAGAGATTTGAATGCTTGAGAGTATTGAATGCGTGAGTTAATGTATTCAAGTGTGTATCTTCAATGGTATTCAAAGTCTTCTACTTATTCTCAAGAGAGATAAGTCCGTTGAGGAGAGTTCTTTAGCTGAGTATTCTTTTGTTCTTCATCCATAAATGCCAATAGAGTCGTTCTGGTCTTGCATTTAATGTTTATGATCGTTGGTGAGATTTAAGACAAATTGAACGTATAGGTTGGCATAGCTTTATCAGAGTACAGTTTGATTCAAAGCAGTGTTTGTTGCTTTTCAAACTTGGGCAGCGCGGCTTTCCTTATTTGTTCTAGGCGGGTCTGCGTTCAAGTTTACTTTGCTTTTTGCAACAAAAAGATTCTTCATGCACAGAATGGTGCATATAGCTTTCTGATATCGAATTTATTTATTCGAAATAATCAGAGAATATTCTTTGTGTTTGAATATTATTAAAGAGAGGGACTTTCAGTCGCTTGATCAGAATTTGATAGAGACCGAGTCATTGTTCAGACGCATCATACTACAGACGCATCATTAAGACTTTGTTTTTTTGTCATGAGACTCTTGTATACTGATCTGCACACTTAATACACATATTAGTAGATTTCACAAGGTTCACTTAAAATCATTCTTTGTTTGGATTCATCAAAATCAGAGATGTCTAAGGATGTAGTCTTAACACGCTCTTTGTCATGCCTTGAGATCAGACACATAGACTTTGTTCCTTTAGTATCCTTTAGTTGAATTGGCCTGCTAAGACAATGTTCTCTTTTTGCACAACTCAAGTAGATGATTAGAAATACTCACACAGTTCAATTAAAATCATTTGCTTAATGTTTGGGTTCATCAAAACACACACAGTCTAACATGAGTATAAGTCAGACACATGACAGAGTCAAACGCTTTGTGACTTAACATGGGATGTACAGATTCTATGAAGGGTGAGGTGAAAATGTCCTCCACTCTTTATCAAAAGGAGAAGGAAGATATGATAGACAAGGCAAGAAGTGCTATCATATTGTCTCTTGGTGATAAGGCACTACCGGAGGTTGCAAGGGAGAAGGCTGCTGCGACAATGTGGGTCAAATTGGAGTCCTTGTACATGACTAAGTCTCTATCAAATAGGCTATTGTTGAATCAACAACTATACTCTTTCAAGATGGTTGAATCAAGAACGATATCGGAGCAACTCGCGGAGCTCAACAAGATTCTTGATGATTTGGAGAACATTGAGGTGAAACTTGATGATGAGGACAAGGCTTTGCTCTTAATAAGTTCTCTACCAAAGTCTTTTGAGAATTTCAAAGATTCTATACTTTATGGCAAGGACCAAACCATTACTTTAGATGATGTTCAAACTTTGGTTAGAACCAAGGAGCTTCAAAAACAGCAGGAGCTTTGATCCGACGATAATGGTTAGGGTTTGAATGTCTCAAAGGGCAGAAATTAGAAGAATGGATCGAAGGGGAAGAAGTCCAAATGTCACAACTGTGGCAAGACCAATCATTGGAAGAAGGATTGTCCTGACAATAACGGCAAGGAGTCACAAAAGTTTAGCGGTTGTTTCAGATGGCTATAAGAGTGGGGGATAGTTGGTGGCATCTACCTCGGAAACGTAAAGGAATTGGGTTATGGATTCCAGATGTACATATCACATGTGTCCCTTTAAAAACTACTTCGAGACTTTGGAGCTCAAAAAAGGTGGAGTGGTGCTTCTCAGCAACAACAAATAGTGCAAAGTGCAAGGTATGGATACTATCTAGCTGAAAAAGTATGATAACCGTGAAATCCTTTTGCAAGACGTGAGGTATGTTCCTGAACTTAAGAGAAATCTTTTGTCTATAAGCAAGTTTGATGTTTTAGGATATTCTACTAAAATTGAACATGACATGATAAATGTTTCTAATGGTTCATTAATAGTTGCTAAGGGAACTAAGAGGACTGTATTGTATATTATTGATGGTTTTACTGTTATTGCTCATGCATCTATTGCTAGTCAAATCCTATATGATAAAAATATGTTATGTCACTTGAGACTAGGGCATGTTAGTGAAAAAGGTTTAGTTGAGCTAAGTAAACAAAGTTTACTAAATGTTGATAGATTGGATAAGCTGGAATTTTGTGATCATGCATACTAGGTAAATCACATAGAGCTAAATTTGGTTCGGGTATGCATGTTTCTAGTAGACCTTTTGAGTATGTTCACTCGGATCTTTGGGGTCCTTCAAGAGTGAAAACTCATGGAGGTGGTTCCTATTTTCTTACCATTATTGATGACTTTTCTAGAAGAATGTGGACTTATATTTTGAAAAATAAATTTGAAACATTTGAAAAGTATAAGGAATGACACGCTCTTGTAGAAAATCAATTGGGAACTAAATTGAAAATTTTAAGGATTGACAATGGCCTGGAGTTTGCTTCAGATCAATTTAATGAGTTTTGCAGGAAACAGGGAATTAAAAGGCATAAAAATGCAGCACGAACACCTCAGCAGAATGGCCTAGCCGAGAGGATGAATAGGACTATTCTGGAGCGTGTGAGATGCATGCTTTTGGGAGCTGGGCTGCCCAAGAGCTTCTGGGGAGAGGCTGCAAGTACAAAAGTTTATTTGATTAACAGATGTCCATTTTCAGTCATAGACATCAAGACACCTATGGAAGTGTGGAGTGGTAAACCGGTTGACTACTCTAACTTAAGGATATTCGAGGCTCTAGTGTTTTCTCATGTTCGACAAGACAAACTTGAAGCTCGGGCAGTGAAATGTGTTTTCATTGGTTATCCAGAGGGTGTGATGGGCTACAAGCTGTGGAAGTTGGAACCTGGGGAATCAAGATGCTTCGTTAGCAGGGATGTCTCATTTGATGAGACTAGAATGGCTATGATGTACAGAAACCTAGAAGAAAGCAACTCAAATATGGCAAATAAGAATACTCAGTTTGAGGTGGAGTCTCCTACATGTGCTACTAGATATGAGAGTCCTCAACTAGCAGAGGTTGTGGATCAATAACCACTGGCGGAATCTGATTATCAGTTGACCAGAGATAGGACTAGGAAGAATATTGTACCTCCTAGGAGATTCGAGTATGCAGACTTTATATGTTATGCTCTTAATGCGGCTGAAGAGATTCAAGACTCAAAACCAAGGAACTTCAAAGAGGCTACGGAATCTTTAAACAAAAATCAGACCTGGACACTTGTGGATCTACCCAAGAATAAGAGGGTAGTTGGATGAAAGTGGATCTTCAAGAAAAAAGAAGGTATTCCAGGAGTTGAGAAGACAAGGTACAAGGCAAGGCTCGTGGCGAAGGGTTTTACACTAGTTGAGGGGATTGACTACAATGAGATGTTCTCACCTGTCATAAATTGTTCTATAAGAATTTTGATGTCAATTGTGAATCAATATGATCTTGAGTTGGAACAATTGGATGTCAAGACAACTTTTCTAACTGGGAATCTATAGGAAACTATCTACATGCAACAACCAGAAGGGTTCGCAGAGGATGAGTCAAAGGTATGTCTCTTGAGAAAATCACTCTATGGCTTGAAACAAAGTCCTAGATAGTGGTATAAACAATTCGATGATTTTACCTTGAGATTTAGATTTCTAAGGAGTAGTTATGATAGCTGTGTTTACATATTGAGAAGAGGAGAAAATTGTGTTCTTTTATGGATTCTATATGTGGATGATATTTGTTGCGAATCCGGCAAGTGTACCGGTCCGTTGCAAGTAATAAAAACATGGTAAGAAATACCGAGGTCGAACACAAGGATTGGGAAACCAATTTAACCAAATCTTTTAAGGAAATCCAAAATGTTTGACCAATTCAATAGCAGTTGGTTGAGAAGAGAGAGAAAGGTTAAGTAACAAAAGTTATCAAAAACAATTATCTAAAAACGTTAATGGATAACAAGAGATAAAATTAATGATTAAAGCTTCTAAGGTCACGAATCCGCCTACCCAATCATGCAAGCTACCCAAGTGATGATCTTATATTTCATATATTCAATTTCATTGTCAACCGAGACCCCCAATTTCTCCTAAAGACACTACCAATACTCTAAAGGATGTATCTAAACTACAAATTAATTACCTCCCAAGTCTCATAACCTATAGTTAGACTCTATTCAGTTCTTGTTCCCTATATGGTTGCACCAATCTCCTACCCACTACCAATGCGATAGTCAACTGGTGTTCCTAATTTAAGTCATAAGCGCAAAACACCTACCAAGTCTCATCACACTTGACAAGTTAACCAAGGGTCCATTTGATTAACACAATAAATGAAGAATTAAGAAACAAGAATTGGGTTAATGAAAAGAATACATCACATTGAAATTCGCTATGCCTTAAAAGGTGGCTTCATCGTTCCCCTAGAATACACCATATGTTTATGCATCAGAGTACAAAACACTGTCTAAGATATCCCAGTAGTAGGATCCCTTGCAGGTACCTATTTAAACAAACTAATATTTGCGGAAATATAAAACGACTTAAGACACACTGGCCATTAGGGGTGTTCATCAACCGATCCAAACCGATTAAAACCACAAAAACTGAACCGAAAAACCGAAAACCGAATAAATCGAAAATCGAAAAAATCGAAAAGCGAAAAAAACTGCAATTTTTTATTGGATTGGATCGGATTTTGGATCCTCTAATGAAATCCAATCCAATCCAATCCAAACCGATCTATTACATATATATACTATTATTTTTTAAATTATAGTATTACTCTTACTTAAACATTGTTTTTCATACTTTTATGTCCCTCATTCTCTTTAATATTTTTTTTGGAATGGCATATATGAGACTATTTAAAATAAATATTAATGTGTTGAAGTTATATTTTGCTAAAAGCTTTGATGCATAACATATATATACTTGATTGAGTAAACATGAAAAATATGAAATCAATTAAGTAAGTTTGAAAAATAATTAGTTACAATTTATCTGTAGTCGATTCAAGGAAAAAAATATGATAAGTGAGGGTAGATATAGAGAATTAACATAAAAGAACGTGTTAAAAAATATCAATAATTATTTTTTCTAAAACTCCCAAATTAAAATGAAGATTATCCTTTGTCCATTATTAAATAAGTAGCAAGGACACTTGACATAAGAAAAAAAAGTAAAGTATGACAAAAACCAAATTATCCAATCCAATCCAAACCGCATTTAATTGGATTGGATCGGATCGGATTTGATATTTTTAAGGAAGCAAACCCATCCAATCCAAACCGCACGTTATTTTTATCATTGGATCGGGTTACTTTTTAGCTCAAAACAGATCCAATCCAATCCGCGAACACCCCTACTGGCCATAACTTCTTAAACTCTACCACCCGAATTCACAGCTCGTCCTCCCGCATCTGGTTCATACGGAGTCCCATCCAGTTCCTCGGTAGCTAGTCTCCCACTGGATCTTCTCATACGATCACATGATAAAATATATACCAAATATAGAAAATAGGGGATAAGAAACAGTTCTATCATCAAAAACGGAAAATAATCATAGCATATCATATAACAACAGTCACAAATACACATCACTCAAAATCAACAATCATCCTTACTTTAAGATATCATCCTCTACCCTCAAACTCATGCAATCTAACCTTTATGCTGACGTGGCCACTACCACTCTTTTCACACATTCCTCGTTGGGAATGTCAGTCAATCGTCCAAGTGACGTGTTTCTAAATCCCGATGCACAATCTCTTCCATGGTGAGAATGCTCAAGCAAAGCAATGACATTGTAGCTGCCCATTTTACCCGGTGCACACCCTGTCCACTCCCGAGGGTGCTCATGCAAAGCATTGACACTATAGCTGCACAAGCTAATATCTAAGTTGGAACGGTCAAGCGAGAACTTCGAACCTCGTGTATTCCAAACACACGATTGTGAACAACAATGCAAACATATGAATCTCACTGACTCGCATCAATAACAACGTTGTGCCTCAAGCTTCCATCATAGCCTCAACTCGCATTCTATGTCACATCTCATCTATAAAGTAATAACTTTAGGTTAGGCACCTCTAAGTCACATTCAATCTCTTACCCAAACAAAATATCTCCGAACAACACATATCTTTACTTAAAAACCAACTAAGCATATTATCAAACCAGGCAGATTATGCATAATACAATACTCATAAAATATTCAAACAACAAAATAAAACGTCACATGCAGTAGAATACCTCAACCAACGTATCACAAACAATTTAATAATAAATAAGTCAGACATCCTCAAATATTATAAAATTAACCTAATGGCGATAAACCAACAATCCCCAAATCATCATTGGTATTAAGGAAAAGTTTCCAATGTGATTTTGGTATTGTCAATTACTCAACCACTAGTAGGGTTTAGGTCGCCCTATACCATTATTATAAAATATACTACTTATCCATTCCTACGACAGGATGATTCTTTCCCCCACCTGAACTTATCACCGGATTCACGAACTATCCGATCCTCGTTACTACACCACGATTATCAATTAACCTTCAACCAAATCAACATAAAAATGAATTAATCAAACAAAATTCATACTTGACCACAAAAGGCTATGATCGGCCATGACTCAAAAATAGGGCTAGGGTTATTTTCTCAATTCCATCTTTTGGATCCTAGTTACTAGGGTATTAACTAACATAGATCAAGTGTTACTAGTTAAAAATTTGAAACAAAATCCTTTAACCTCTAAGGTTAGGGTTTCGGCCAAAGGGAGTAAAATAGGATAGAAATTCATTTTTCTCACATACTCTTGGATCTAGAATCTAAACACCTTAGATAGTTCATACAATTCATTATACAAGTAAAAATTGAACAAAACTCATTTTGCCCACATCTATAGAAATTCGGCCAAGGCTAAAAGAATTAGTTAGAAACTTCTTTTGTTTTCAAACTCTTGGATTTAGTTTAGATAAATCCTAGATAGCTTATAACTAACCTCATCCAAGTTAAAAATTGAACAAAATCTCATTTGCCCCCTGGTCGCGCTGTCGCGCACGCGCCAAAAAGTGAGCGGTTTGTAAAAATGTAGTTTAGGGAGCGACAACTCGAGTATCGTCTCACAAGGACTCTTGGGTTGTTGTTATTAACACAAAATCAGTTTTTGGGGGGTTTGTGTATTGAAATTAAATAAAGGTAACAAAACAGAAAACTGAGCAGTAAAAACAAAGCAGTTAAATGATTATCAAATAAGCTAAAGATGATTAACCTACTGCTCTCTGTTTCCCACTATCATTGGTTCATGTAACCTCCAAGCCCTAAGCAGATTCTAATCCCCCTTCGGTTGTAGCAACAATTAACAAACGAAATCGCTACTACAGATATATGTTCCTATTCCCGAATTAAACAAACGGGGTTAAGCCCTCATGCTCTAAACGAACATGAACGAACACACGCGAATTAAACAAACGCGATTCAATATAGGAACATAACATCACCGAAATAGATCAACACAACACTATACACTCCTGAATTAAACAAACAGAAATATATATCATAGCATTGAAAAGAGAAAAGCAAACAAAACAGGAATTACATAACCTCAAGTGTGGATGGAACCCAATCACAGTAGATTAATCAAGGAGACTAGTTCTCCATTACAAAAGAAAAACAAAGTTGTAAACCTAAAAGAAAAGAAGATAAACTACTACTGACTAACTGCTGCAATCTGCCATAGAACAACAATTTATATCTGTGAGTTCTGCGCGATCTCGCGAGGCGAGCGTTGTCTCACGACGTGAATATTATGAACTGTCTGCAACGTTTGGTCTTCTCGCGAGGCGAAGTACGGTTCGCGTGGCGAGGAATGGAAAAGTCATGGCTTCTGGTCTTCAGTCTCGCGAGGCGAGGAATGTATTTGTGGGGCGAGACAGAAAGGTTTGCAATTTCTGGCACAGTCACGCTTCAGGTTCGCGAGGCGAATGGACTTTCGCGGGGCGCAGAACTCCAGAATTATTTCTTTTTATTACCTGCAAACACGGATTAACAGTAAGTACTTTATTCGACTCTAAATCAGCTAAATTAACCTAAAAATACTCTAGAGACTCAAAATGCTGCTTAAAGACAATCTAGTCTAATTTGGGCGAAAACGATATATAATTAGCACAAAACCACGGTCATACTAGCCATAAAACTAGATGAGCCAGCGGCTGATCAAAATACCCCAAACTTAAACTTTGCTTGTCCCCAAGCAAACTAAAACTTAAAAACTTAAAAAGACTCAAGACATGGCAAGCTTAAAAGATTTAATCAACTTTGTACAAATTTCAAGTAATTTAACAAAACAATTTTCTTCAATGTTCCCCCCTTTCAAACAAAGTAATCCCCACAATCCTTTATTCTGAACATTTGAGACTTTCATCATTCAAACAATCATTAATCTAAGCAAGGGATCCAAGTTACACACAAGAGGGAGATCACCAAATTCAAACAATTACCTTCCTCACAAGGGCATTTAGTGTTTCACTCAATCGCTCAGTTTTTGTCTAGGCTATCGACAATTCACTCTATTTCACTTTTAAGAGCACTTCCCATAAATTTGATTTTCATCTCCAAATGATTCCCACAGAAAACATGCATGCAACATCAAAAGGTCTTTTAAGGTTGTAATGGGGCCTGGCTAAGGGTAGGATATACAAAGGTACTAGGCTGAAGTCCCTAGGAACTAAGAGAGCATGAGACAGTTTTATACATTGAAATTCCACTCAAGTTCCTTTTTCCATTTTTCTTTATGCTTTGGGTGACTATAGCCTTTTCTTCTAATACTTTTTTTTAACATTTTTACACTTTTCTTTCTTTTTTCTTTTTTCTTTTTCTTCTCTTTTTTTTTTCTTTTTTTTCTTTTTCTTCTTTTTCTTTGCTTTTGGCTCCAACCTTTTTATTATAATTTTTTCTTTTTTTATCAATCCCAAACAACACATTACACCTTGTAGCCACCCCAAACTTAGTTTCTTGCAACCATTCTCTTGCTAAGGATCCATGCTCTCCTAATCCTAAGATCGGGTTAACATGGTTTTCTAGATTTTGGGCTCATAATATAAGGTTATCAAGAATTAACAGGCTAATTAGGCTCAATGGGGCTAACTAGGAAACATGCATTAGGAACTGGTTCAATTTAGGCCAAGTGGTTATTTACAAAGAAAATGCCTAAATCATTTGAAGCAAACACATAAACATGCAAACCAAGAAGAGATTCAAGCAAATTCGGGAAAGTGCAACTTAAAAAGTGATTCACACAGTTAAAAACATGTTGGAGGCTCAAATCCTCACCTGGACATTTTTGCAAATTGTTTGACCGAGATTCTGGCCCTAGTGTGTGCTTCCCATCACCCCAAACTTATCATAAATCATGCCATCACAACAAAATATCTCAAAGTTTAGTTTTCAATCACATGGGGATCACTTTTCAAAAAACAATTTCAAAACTAGAGGGAATCATCAACATAACATGCAATCCATCTATGCAAAATTCAATCAAAACCCAATCAAGCTTGCCAACACAAGACTCAACACACATACTCCTGATCTTCTCAAATTATTCAGGAGCTAAAAGAAAAACAAAACAAAATAAAGCAAAGCAGAAACTAACAAGAAAATGAAAGTAAACTAAAGAGAAAGGGTTTAAGAAAACTCATTGGGGGTGGTTCCACCAGGATCCCACTGTCTGTGATACAGTGGCCACGGAATGCCTAAATTGCAGTATGATCCTCCCGGATCCCATGGCATGAAGCATAATGCCCACGTGATAGACAAGGGACGGAAGCTTGTTCCATGGTCCCCTAACTTGCAGCCTTGATATGGAGGTGAGTGCTTGACAGTTATGGTGACCTCGCCAAGTGCGGCGGACTTCTCACTCCCTCTTGGGTCAAAGTTGACCTCTTTCTCAATAAAGTCCTCCCAATAAAAATGGGGCTCAACCTCTTGGATTGGACATGGTGTAAAATCCAGAGGCTTGAACTCCATCACTGGTTGTTCCACAGTGGGAGGTGGCAAACAGGTAGAGAGTGTTACTGGTGCTGCTTCAACTTCTGCATGTTCTTCATTCACTGTGCTGACAAATCCATCACCTGTTAAACCTGCAGAAATCTCAGCACACACCACAGAAAGGTTAGAGTTAGTATAGTCATTAGATATAGTACAATAAACTGAATCAGTAAAGGTCTGAATGTCTGGAGATTCAGCACACATTTCATCCACCCCATCACTTTCAACACATGCATCTAATTCCAAAGGTTCTTCATTATCCTCAAGCTTGGTGAAGCAGATGTCCTCCTAATCCTCAATTTCTATGTTTCCTGGCTGAACATGGCCCTCAACCTCATATGTCTCATGTTCCATATGGATGTTTTGCTCTTCATACCTTTCAAAACATGCTACACACGAAGCAAATTCATTACAATCAGAACATAAAGTATAATAGATAGAATCAGGGGAGGTATGAATATCTGGAGATTCAACACACAGTTCATCAACAGAAGTGTTCTTGACATCAATGTCAAAATTGTCCTCAGAAGTATTGTCAAGAATAACTGCTTGTGAATTTGTATGTTCTTCAAGGAGATGTGGAGTTTGCAGTGTAGCCGAGGTGGAGACATTGTGATCAATTTGAATGGCCAACTTCTGTTGGAATTCAAGATTTTGTTCTGCCATCCGTTTATTGTTCTCTGCCATCCGTTGATTGTTCTCTGCCATCCATTGCACCAATTCTTCCAGACTGAGCTGGGCTAGTGTAGGGTCAGGCTGATATTCTTCGGCTTATTGCCATTTGATGCACCAAAGAGGCAATCTCATCCAAGCTGATGCGTTCTCCTCCATGCTGGCTATGATAAAAAGGTTGCTCTTCATTCACTCCAATCATGTCAAAACCACTGCTAAACTCATAACTTCCAGCAAAGTCAGGATAATATATGCATGGTGGTGGCCTATCAAAGTTAGGATAATATATGCATGGTTCATAATCAACATTAGGCATAAAATCTTGCATATAATTATCCATGGGAAGCACTAAGATTCACAACCAGACAAAGCAGACAAAACTAATTCAGCAAAGAGATTTTTTTTTTAATTTAATTTTCTGTTAATAACAACAAGAGTCCCCGGCAACGGCGTCAATTTTTGGTCACGTTGTCGCGCACGCGCCAAAAAGCGAGCGGTTTGTAAAAATGTAGTTTAGGGAGCGACAACTCGAGTATCGTCTCACAAGGACTCTTGGGTTGTTGTTATTAACACAAAATCAGTTTTTGGGGGGTTTGGGTATTGAAATTAAATAAAGGAAACAAAACAGAAAACAGAGCAGTAAAAACAAAGCAGTTAAATGATTATCAAATAAGCTAAAGATGATTAACCTACTTCTCTCGGTTTCTCACTATCATTGGTTCATGTAACTTCCAAGCCCTAAGCAGATTCTAATCCCCCTTCGGTTGTAGCAACAATTAACAAACGAAATCGCTACTACAGATATATGTTCCTCTTCCCGAATTAAACAAACGGGGTTAAGCCCTCATGAACTAAATGAACATGAACGAACACACGCGAATTAAACAAACGCGATTCAATATAGGAACATAACATCACCGAAATAAATCAACACAACACTATACACTCCTGAATTAAACAAACAGAAATATATAGCATAGCATTGAAAAGAGAAAAGCAAACAAAACAGGAATTACATAACCTCAAGTGTGGATGGAACCCAATCACAGTAGATTAATCAAGGAGACTAGTTCTCCATTACAAAAGAAAAACAAAGTTGTAAACCTAAAAGAAAAGAAGATAAACAGCTACTGACTAACTGCTGCAATCTGCCATAGAACAGCAATTTATATCTGTGAGTTCTGCGCGATCTCGCGAGGCGGGCTCTGTCTCGCGACGCGAATATTATGAACTGTCTGCAACGTTTGGTCTTCTCGCGAGGCGAAGTACGGCTCGCGTGGCGAGGAATGGAAAAGTCATGGCTTCTGGTCTTCAGTCTCGTGAGGCGAGGAATGTATTCGCGGGGCGAGACAGAAAGGTTTGCAATTTCTGGCACAGTCACGCTTCAGGTTCGCGAGGCGAATGGACTTTCGCGGGGCGCAGAACTCCAGAATTATTTCTTTTTATTACCTGCAAACACGGATTAACAGTAAGTACTTTATTCGACTCTAAATCAGCTAAATTAACCTAAAAATACTCTAGAGACTCAAAATGCTGCTTAAAGACAATCTAGTCTAATTTGGGCGAAAACGATATATAATTAACACAAAACCACGGTCATACTAGCCATAAAACTAGATGAGCCAGCGACTGATCACCCCCACATACATAGGTTCGATCCTCAATATAAAATAGGGAGGAAATTTCTTTTGCTTCCATGCTCTTAGATAATCAAAGTAGAAGTCATATAGAATTCATAGAAAGTGATCTCACATTAAAATGATTTTTCTACCATTTTCTAGAATTTTTTGAAGATCTAGATCTAAGAATTCCAACATGATGATCATGTCATGAAACAAGTGAAATCAATACAGAAGATGAGTTTGATGATCAAGGGGAGAAAGATATACCCCTTGTATGGTGAAAAATTGAAGTGAAATAGCCAAGTTCTTCACAAATCAACTATGGTGTTTCTTTAGAATTTTGAGATAAAAGTGAGGAAGATGAAGAAAAATGGTTAAGTGTGGGAGGAGGGAGGGGCTGCGCACACTTTGCTGAAGCGAGGAGGGTATTTTGGTCAAAATTCACTTAGGGACACTCTTGGAATTACATAAAAGGCTAGGGGCATTTTAGTCTTTTCACACTTGAACTCATCATTACATGGTGAGTCACACCATGACTCACCATGGTGACTCACCTCCATGAGTCATCATGGATGACTCGTTGTCTTCATCCATTAGCGGGTCCCGGTAGTTTCGTATTCAGCTCCGTCGTTTACCCGATTTAGGTTTAACACCCCAAAAAAATATAATACTTTGTTTCCAATCAAAAATTTTTAAAATAACCAAAGTCATTGGAAACGCGATATAAAATTTAACCATTTCATTCATGAGTCAAAATTAGGTTTTCTGATAATTAAAATCTTACTGTCAGTGAAAACGTAGAGTGGTAAAATCATTTTCTTGGTCTCAGATAAAAAAATAAATAATTATATCTTAACCGGTAATATCACGCATATTAAAAAGCAGGGTGTTACAATAGAGGATTAGTTCCTCATGGAGACGAGATCAACAATCAAAGAAGTAAAATAATTCATCCTAAGAGAAGAAAACTACAGAAAAACAAAGGGAGACGCAACTCCAAGGAAACTAGGTTTAGCAATTATCAAAAAGCTCTCAAATCTGCCCTAAAACAAGCTATATATAGAGGGTTGGGCTGCTCGCGCTGGCGAGGCGAGCAAGGATTCGCGAGGCGAATCCTAGTTTTGGCTCCAGTTTGAATTTGAATGCTTGCGAGGCGGACCTTAGTGGCCTTCAATTCTCCAGCTTTTGACCCGCGAGGCGAGTACTTCCTTCGCGTCGCGAGGCTGAATGATGCCTGCTCTTGCTCAGGGACAAAAGAAGCCAAATTTGGGTGTTTAGTGAGTTTAAATCGCTCAATTGGCATAAAAACCTTAGCCTTTGTAGCTATAAAACTAGATAAGCTAGAGGGTTATCAATATTCTTATAGCTAGCTCTAGTAAGGATGAGATTGACATGCTCAAAGAGAGGTTGAATTCTGAATTTGAGATGAAGGATCTAGGAATTGCAAAGAGGATACTTGGGATGGATATTGTAAGAAACTGAAAAGAGGGGGAATTATTCTTATCTCAACATGGCTACTTGAGGAAGGTGGTGGAACCATTTAGGATGCATCAATCCAAACCGATTAGCACACCTTTGGGTCATCACACAAAGTTTTCAATTACCCAAACTCTTAGCACCGAAGAGGAAAGGAGCAAGATGAATTCTATTCCATATGCAAGTGGAGTAGGTAGCATCATGTACAGTATGGTTTGTAGTAGACCAGATTTGGATCATGAGGTTAACATTGTTAGTCGGTTTATGGCAAATCCGGGTCAAGCTCATTGGGAGGCTTTGAAGTGGGTATTGAAATATTTGAATGGTTCACAGAAATATGGTTTAAGGTACAACAAGACAGCTCAAGGGGATGATGCTCTTGTTGGGCATGTTGATGCGGACTATGCAGGGAATGTGGATACTAGGAAGTCATTATATGGTTATGTGTTTACTTTTTTTGGGATTGCTATTAGTTGGAAATCGACGTTGCAACCGGTGGTAGCATTATCAATCACACAAGCTGAGTACATTGTGCTTGCAGAAGGAGTAAAGGAAGCCGTTTGGCTAAAAGGGAATATTGGTGAATTGGGGATTACGCAAGATTGTGTCACGGTCCATTGTGATAGCCAAAGTGCTATACATTTGGCAAATCATCAAGTTTATCATGATAGGACCGAACATATAGATATCATACTTCACTTCATTAGAGATGTGGCAGAATCTAAAGAGGTTAAGATTGAGAAAATTGCTTCGGAAGATAATCCAGCGGATATGTTCACTAAGTCACTACCTAGATCAAAGTTCAAGACATGCTTGGACTTGATCAACTTCTATGAAGCGTAAATCCCATAAGTGGTGACTACAAGAATTCTGGTAATTTGCGACGGGCACAACGCCGTGGGTAAATCACAACTTTACGACGGCCATAGCCGTCGCTAATAACGCAGGTGGTTGGGTTATCCAAATTTTATGACGGCTTTTCGTTTTACCGTCAGAAAAGTCGTCGCTAAATTTTGCTGGTTTTTCTGCCAAAATATTGGCACCAAAACGGTGATGGGTTTATTAAAATTTCTGACGGCTTGGACCGTCAGAAACATGATTTCCAGTTTACGACAGATAGGTCATCGCTAATAAATACAAGATTTTAAATGCTGCAGCATTTGCAACGGAAAGACCCTCGCTAACTAATGCACGAATTTCCATAAGCTTCATTTGCGATGGCACGAGCCTTCACTTTTTTTTTGTAATGGCATAGGTCGTTGCTTTGCTCCCCTTTTTGTTCCTTTACAGAACCCCCCTACTTTCACTACACAGCTCCGCCTCCCCTGTTTTGTTTCAGGCCCAGCTCCCCCTCCCCCCGTTTTGTGTGTGGCTCACCCCTTCACCACATTTTCGTCGCAATAAGTCCCCCGTTTTCCACTCTCACTTTCTTTTCCTCCCTTATCTTGTTCTGTCTCCCATTTTTCAATTTTTTTTTCTATTTCCAGAATTACCACCAGACTACCACGCAATGCCGGACCACACTGTACCTCTTTATCCTTCTCTTTCTCTCTGTCTTTCTCTCTATCATTTATTTTAATTTTATTAAAAAAATTCAGCAACCCCACCACCACTAGCACACCACCACCAGAGCACCACACACCACCACGTTCCAGTTCTTCTTCCCTTTTGCTCCCAAGTTTGTTTTAATTTATTGCCTCTGTTTTGTCTTAATTGAAATTGTGTTGAAATTGTTATTTATATGTTGTTAGGAGATGCCATGTATATGAAAATGCTTATAAAATGTGATGAAAATGGTTGTGAAACTTGTGTGATTTTTGGGTTTATTTATGAATCTAGTTGTGCAATGACATATTTTATATGCCTATGTGTGAAAATGCCATTGATATGAAAATGCTTTATGCCTTGTTATATTGATTTTGGTACTGAAAATGGTTGTGATCATATTTGGTTTTGTTTATGAATTTGGTTGTGAAAATGCACATGTTATATGATCTATGTGAAAATATAATTGAATATACAATTATTCTAATTTAACAGTTAAGTACAATAAATAATTCAAATTGATTCCTCTTAGCACATAAAACAAGTGTTAAGCCACATGATACTTGAAAAAAAATACAATACATTTTAGTTGATAACTTGATTAATGTAAGAAATAATTTATTTAATTTAATTTTTTAAGGTAATTACATAAGTGTATGTTCATCAATTTAATCCAAAAAACTCTATCCACTTTAAGTTATTACTAAAGTGAGGGGATTACTTTGAGCAATTACATTTTTCTTATGTACTTGATATTCAAGTATGTACGTAATGATATTATTAATTGTCTACATGCATTAAAGTTTTATTTTCTAGATGAGTTTATCATCGAGAAAAACCTTAGTTACCCATTTGAGGTGCAATATCTTAGAGCACGTGTACTCCTACAAGTCACCGAGCTCTTGATATTGAACCTCGAATTGTCCAAGTGGGACAGTTTGTGAAAAAACTTCTTTTACTAGTATAACAGTTATTCATTAATTCTTATGTTACATATCTGATGAAAATTCGGTCTGTTACCATTTGTTATCCGGGTACATACTTGATTGTTGTATCTCACCTCGATCAAGTCATGTACTTGGCGACCAATGGGAGATGCTGCCGAATTTTCATCAGATATGAGACATGAGAAGTGATGAACAACTATTATACGAGTGTCGAAAAAGTTTTTTCTCGAATGGGATAGGGCCATACCAATGAAAGAAAGGGAGCAGTTCTGCGAGGTGAAGCATTCATGT
The DNA here is from genome assembly GCA_030762895.1 of Sophora flavescens. Lineage (NCBI taxonomy): Eukaryota > Viridiplantae > Streptophyta > Magnoliopsida > Fabales > Fabaceae > Sophora > Sophora flavescens. Next base: position 118,802,774 of record CM061063.1, read on the forward strand.
GTTGTTATTTTGGATGTATCCGAGTTTGCACAAAATAGGTTTTCAATATTTTTTTTGGAACATACAGAGGATGGAATTTGTTCCTTCGAATTGTACTTGGATGTATGATAGGGTATATCCGCGCAGAGGGGGATTGAAACAATCTTTTTTAGATGGTGTTGAAGAATTTATTACCAAGGCAAGTCGCAAGATACCTATAATAAGGGGGAGGGGGTGTCCTTGTGTGAAGTGTGGTTGTACACGGATTAAGAGTGCAGACGATGTGAGTCTTGACTTGTATAAAGTTGGGTTTAGGGCTAATTACTGGATTTTGACAAAACATAGAGAAGAATTGCCACAATTTGATTTTGGCATTGACGATAATTGTGTTCAAGTAGTGGTGTAGAAGTGGGATATGGAGATCATTTTGTTTTGCAGGAGATGGTGTGCGACGCTCTCATGATGTATGGGTCGTTTGAGTCAAATATTACAGAAGATCCTCCTGATGTAGAAGCACGGAAATTTTATAATCTCCCAACAGAGACAAATAAGCCTTTGTGGGAAGGGACCCCCGACTAGAGGTTATCGATGTGTGTTCATCTGTTGTCGGTCAAGTCCAATTGGAACATACCCAAGTTGGGCTTGGATTTCATTGCCAAAATGGTTTTGGCTGGGACGCCTTTCAAAGGCGGATTACCCAACAATTATTATGATACGAAGAGGTTAGTGTCCAAGTTGGGATTAGAGTCCAAGCGGATTGACTATTGTCAGAATGGGTGCATGATATTTTACGATAATACGGTTATTATCCACAGATGTTGTCACATATGCGGTTACATCTTAGTTTGATCGGGCCTGGAAAAATGAGAGTGAGCTTGAGGATCAGCATCGGGATTGATTCTTTACGTCTTTTAAGGTATTTTGTACATTTGAATTTAGTTCCATTTTTTAGTTAGTTTTAATGTTTCTATAATTTATTATTATCCTAAAAAATATTATATTCTCCTAATTTACAGGAGAAGGCTGCTTGGAGAGTAGAGCATCATGATGCAGTGGAGAAAATTTTTCATCATAAAGCGGGAAAACGCCTCTCCCAGTTGTTGACAAGATACCGGGCAAAGGGAACACGTCCAAAATGGTGTTTCCCACCCATTTGGGAGGAGCTATGGGCTTATTGGGCTACACCTGCTGTTGGAACCAAAGTAGTTTTGAATTTAATAATCTCTAAGTTTTGATGCTAACAAAAGGATTAAATTTGCTTGGCAAAGTGTTAGTTGAGATCTAACATGTGCTTTCAGTTATGCAGGAATACTTTAATATAAGTAAACATAGGATAAGTTTTCATTGAAAAATATGCGTCCACCCTTGTAGACGGGCTGCTTACTTTGGTAAAGTTACTTAGTTATTTAATTAAGTAGACTGGTTTTCTTAAGTGAACGAGGGTCTAAATATTTGCTAGATGAATACCAAAATAACTTGTTAGATACAGCAAGTCCAAAGACTTGATAATAAGAGCGTCCATCTTGCCATGTAAGCAAACGGAAGTAATTAATTAGTAGAAGTAAATGAACTGAAAAGTAAAGTAATCTAGTAGACGAGCTCTAACCGCCACGTCACCAGACGAAGATCTTTATAACTCATTGAGGAATAGCAAGTCCGAAGACTTGATAGACAAGAGGATATGCCACATCATCAGACGAGCAAAATAAAATATTGCACAGACTTAGTCTCTCATATAACTAAGTAGACAATTTCTTTTTAGACGAGCTCCATCTTTGAAATGAATTAAATGCAATACAAATCTCTTGAATTTATTTCAAATGATTGATATTTATTTCAATAAAATATTTGTTCTTCACATTTGTTTTATCTGCTTCAATGTTTCACCTTGTTGTAAAAGAAACATAGTACCATCAAGAAATGCAAAAAGCAGAATCGTACAATAAGATACTGCAAAATGATCTGTACGATGACAACTTTATGGCTGAAAAAACTGAATTATACACAAAGGAGGAACAAGAAGTTCTCAAGCTACAATACTCAGAGCAGTAAGCCTTCAATTTCATGCTACCTCGATAACTAAGTGTACTATTCAGCATTGCCACAATCAAGCTATTAGTCACAACGGATATCATGCATTAAATGCTATCTCTAAACGGGATTATTCAAAGTAACCGTTGAAGAAATACAAGTGAAGAAGAAGGTCACTATAAATAGGAGACCTGAGATACTGAAACAAATAAATCTTGACTACACAACCTTACGAGCTCAACTTTTACTCATACTCATATTTTGTTAGAGAACAAGAGTCAGTATTTCTTAGTGTAAATATTGTGAAAATATTCATTTTATCTTAAACTGTCATATTCTCACACATAGTGAGTTAAGAAGATCAAACATTACATCTCTTTGTTAGGGTTAGAGCGTGAAGAGGCTTGGTAAGAAAGAAATACTTGTAGCTTGGAGAGGTGTTGAATACTTGGCAGTAAACTATTTTTATAATAGTGGAGAAAATCCTTAGAGTAGAAGGGACTGGACGTATCTCTTGGTTGGAAGAGAGTGAACCAGGATAAAACATCTTGCATGATTCTTCTATCTCTTATCTCTTACAGCTTTATCTATTTCTTACTAACCGAGGGGTTCTGATATTGCTTTTGTTAAAGTCTTTTTGAAAAAGGATCTTTTTCTTTGTGCTTCCTTCTGTTTCTAATCTCCTTGAGTGCAAAAATTGTTTTAAAGATTGTTTTCGAAAATTGTTAACAAAAACAATTCAACCCCCCCCCCCCCCCCTCCCCTCTTGTGTTTGCCTGTGTCAACTTCAGTTAGTATCAAAGCTCAGCCTCGAAAGGGTTGAGCATCGAACAAGTGTTGAGGGAGTACGATCCAACAACCATGGATGCAGAAGGACAAGCTATCAATAGACCTCCTCTATTTGATGGAACAGATTATGACTACTGAAAGAAGAGAATGATGGCCTTCTTAGATGCACAGAATGTAGATATTTCGGAGCTGATTGAAACCGGCTACCTGAACCAAGAGATGAAGTTGGAGCCATTGTTCCTAGAGCCCAATGGACTCAAGAGCAGAAAAACCAACATCAGCTGAATCTGATGGCTAAGCACTATCTCATGTGTGCTATAACCAGATTTGAACATGACAAAGTTCACAGCTGCAATAATGCTAAAGAAATCTGGGATACTCTTGCCCTAGCTCATAAGGGTTCCTCACAAGTTAAGGAATCAAAGATGGGCATGCTGGTTCATCAGTATGCGCTATTCAAGATGGGTGAACATGAAACAATAGACCAAATGTTTGGAAGATTCCAAACCATCACCAACAGTCTCAGATCTCTTGGAAAAGTTTTTGAAAATAGAGATCATGTCAGAAAAATTTTGAGAAGTCTATCCAAGCAATGGAGACCCAAAGTAACTGCTATTCAGGAAGCCAAAAACCTGAATACACTCTCTCTGGAAGAGCTTCTTGGATCTCTCAAGGTTCATGAACTTGAACTTAATGAAGAAGAAAACTTCAGAAAAGGAAAATCTATTGCCCTAAAGGCAAAGAAAGCAAGTTCATCAAAAGTTCTCAAAGCTGTTGACTCATCTGATAAATCTGAATCTTCTGATAATGATGAAGGATCAGGTGAGGATGAATTGTCCTTTATCTCCAGGAAGATTCAACATATGTGGATAAAGAAAGGTGGTTTCATAAGGAAACAACTCAATAAAAAGTTTTCCAAGGAGAAGTCAGACTCCAAGGAAAAAGGTCCACCCTTGTGCTTTGAATGTAAGAAACCTGGTCACTTCAAAGCTGACTGCCCTGAGTTAAAAGATAAAAAAGAAATTCTTCAAAAAGAAGAAAGGCTTAATAGCTACATGGGAGGATCTTAATCTGTCTTCTTCAGATGAAGAAAATGAAGCAGAGGAAGAAGCAAATATCTGTCTCATGGCAGACACTGCATTAGAAAGTGAATACACTGATGCTGAGGTAATGGACTCTGACCCGTCCACTCTTCAAAATGCTTTTGATGAATTGTTGCATGAGTCGTCTATACTATCACGAGAATATAAGAGTCTCAAAAAGAAGTTTTCTAAACTGACTAGAGAATATGATAGGGCCTGCACTGAGAAACAAAACCTCAAAAATGAAAACGACATACTAAAATCAGTGAATGTCAGTCTAGCTGACAAAATGATGTGTGAACCTGATGTTTCTTGTGAAGTTGCAAAACTGAAACAAGATGTAACATATCTAACTGATTCTCTATCAAAGCTTGTGGGTGGCTCAGATAAGCTTAGTCTCATTTTAAGATACTCTAGGTCACCTTATGATAAATCTGGTCTTGGTTATGACAAAGAGAAGCAAGACACATCTCACAAAAAGTCAAAACCACTTAAACAGCATAGAGCTTCAAAAGTTCCAAATAAATATACCAAATCTAAGTCTAGCTCGTCCAACACCTTTTTTAAAGTGTGTGGAAAAAGTGGGCATATTACATCTAGATGCATACATAATAAACATGCTAAGCATACTCGTCTAGTGACAACTAACAAGAAAGGACCCAAGTCAGTTTGGGTACCTAAAGAGAAGATAATACATGTTACATATTTGCTTAACAACAGGAAGAAAACAGATGTCTTGGTACTTGGACAGTGGCTGCTCACGACACATGACGGGAGAAAGGTCTATGTTCCAAACCCTTAAGCCCAAATATGGTGGTTGGGTCTCATTTGGAGGAAATCAGAAAGGGAAAATCATTGGTATAGGTAAAATTGGTAAACAACCTTTTCCCTACATTGATAATGTTCTTTTAGTAAATGGCTTGAAGCACAATCTACTCAGCATAAATCAATTATGACAGTGGATATGCAGTGTCTTTTGATAAGAACATGTGTACTGTCAAGAAAGATGATGGATCACTTTTATTCACTGCAAAAAGGCAAAACAATATCTATAAGATTGACTTGGAGGACCTCTCAAAGCAAATTGTCTTATGTCTAGTGTCTATTGAAGATGAGTGATGGATTTGGCACAAAAGGCTAGGTCATGCAAGCTTGAAATTAATTTCAAAGCTAAACAAGTATAACCTCGTGAGAGGACTACCAAACCTTAAGTTCAAATCTGATGCTCTTTGTGATGCATGTCAAAAGGGAAAATAAGTCAAATGTTCTTTTGAATCTAAGAATGTTGTTAGTACCAATAGACCACTAGAGTTGCTACATCTTGATCTTTTCGATCCAACAAGGACTGCCTCTGTCAGTGGTAAGAAATATGGTCTTGTCATAGTAGACGATTACACTAGATGGACATGGGTTATGTTCCTAACTCACAAGGAAGAGTCTTTTAAGGTCTTTTATGTATTCTGCAAGCGTGTACAGAATGAAAAGGCATGTGTATCACTTCAATCAGAAGTGACCATAGGGGAGAGTTTGAAAATGAGCTATTTCATAAATTCTGTGAAGAAAGTGGTATCCTTCACAACTTCTCAATACCTAGAACACCACAGCAAAATGGTGTGGTAGAGAGAAAGAACAGATCTCTTCAAGAGATGGCTAGGACTATGCTCAATGACAATTCTGTCCCTACACACTTCTGGGCTGAAGGCATTATCTCGCCTACTACATTCAGAACAGAATATACATTAGACCTATCCTGAATAAGACTCCTTATGAACTGTGGAAAGGACGAAAACCCAACATATCTTATTTTCACCCTTTTGGTCGTAAATGCTTTATACTGAATACTAAAGATCAACTTGGTAAGTTTGATGCTAAAACAGATAGTGGAATACTATTAGGATATTCTGAAACATCTAAAGGCTTTAGAGTTTATAATTCTAGGACTCTGATAATAGAGGAAAGTATTCATGTCAGGTTTGATGAAAAATAGTCTGATAAGAAATTATCAGAGCTAGATGAAGCTTTTGCAGATCTTGATCTAAGCATTCCAGGAGACTCACCTGAGATAAAAGTTGATGATCAAGAAGATGACACCACTCAACAACCAGAAACTTCCACTTCTCAACATGGTACAATTCAAAAATCATGGTACTTCAAGAATTATCATCCACAAGATCAGATCATTGGAAAGCCCAATGACAAGATAAGAACCAGATCAACCTTCAGAGAACAAGACAATCCTGCACTAGTCTCTGAGTTGGAACCAAAAATAGTAGATGAGGCTCTGCTAGATGATGGTTGGATTCTAGCTATGCAAGAAGAACTCAATCAGTTTGAAAGAAGTGATGTTTGGACTCTGGTTCCACTGCCCAAAGACAAATCAGTGATTGGAACAAAGTGGGTTTACAGAAACAAACTTGATGAAAATGGTAAGGTAATAAAAAACAAAGCTTGTTGCTCAAGGCTTCTCTCAAGAAGAAGGTATCGATTATACTGAAACTTTTGCACCTGTTGCTAGATTAGAAGCTATTAGAATTCTACTTTCATTCGCTGCACATCACAGTATTATGCTTTTTTAGATGGATGTTAAAAGTGCTTTTCTAAATGGCTTTATTAATGAAGAAGTCTATGTTATGAAACCTTCGGGTTTTGAGTGTGAAACCCAACCTGAACACGTATATAAGCTTAAGAAAGCTTTGTACGGTCTTAAGCAAGCTCCTAGAGCTTGGTATGACAGACTAAGTTCATTTCTTATGGAAAATGGATTCAATAGAGGAAAGGTTGACACAACCTTATTTAGAAAATCCATTAAGTCTAATTTCATAGTCATACAGATATATGTTGATGATATTATTTTTGGTGGTACTAATGAGTCTTTATGCAAAGAATTCTTTAAGTTAATGCAGAAAGAGTTTGAAATGAGCATGATGGGAGAACTCAAATTCTTCCTTGGACTTCAAGTAAAACAAACCATGGACAAGGTGCTCATCCACCAAACCAAGTATACAAAAGAGCTTCTGAAGAAGTTTAAGATGGATGATTGTAAGCCAATGAATACTCGTATGCACCCCACTTCCATACTGAACAAAGATGATAAAGAGAAAAAGGTAGACCAAAAGGTATACAGAGGTATGATAGGACCGCTCTTATATCTTACTGCGTCTAGGCCTGATATTATGTTCATTGTATGTTTATGTGCTCGATTTCGATCTGATCCTAGTGAATCTCACTTATCGGCAGTTAAGAGAAATTTTAGATATTTAAAAGGTACTACTAATCTTGGTTTGTGCTTTAAGAAAAATGAAGATTAGTGATTAGTTGGTTTCTGTGATGCTGACTATGCTGGAGATAGAATTGAAAGAAAAAGCACTAGTGGAGGATGTCACTTCATTGGAGCTAATCTTGTCTCATGGTTAAGCAAAAGACAAAGTATCATTGCTTTATCAACTGCTGAAGCTGAGTATATATCACCTGTAGGTTGCTGCTCACAACTTCTCTGGATCAAACATCAATTGGAGGACTATAATGTATTTGTAAGTAGTATTCCGCTTATGTGTGATAATACTGATGCAATAAATCTATCTAAGAATCCAATTTTGCATACTAGAGCTAAGCACATAGAGGCTAAACATCATTTTATTAGGGATTACGTGCAAAAAGGTGTGATTGATATTCAATTTGTAGATAGTGACCATCAATGGGCAGATATCTTTACTAAACCTCTTTGCAGAGGACAGATTTATCTTTATTAGGAAGCATCTTAATATGATATATGTGGATTAATTTAGGCATCTAGCCTCGAGAGAAAAAATGTTTTGTTAATCCTTCATATATTACCTATGCTCGTCTAATACCTATTAAAATTTGTGTGTCTGTTGCATACTGTATTGCACGTCCATATGACGCGTCCACTAATACCGGTTACCGCATCCATTGTATAGTTTCAGACGAGTTCACATCTGTCTGTGTTTAAGCATATTTGTTAGTGTTAATAAATGCATTTATTTTGTCTCAAGACAAATTTATCCTTTATTCTCTTTGCTGAGTCAGTACTTCCATTAATCCCATCAAGACCTTTTTATAGTTCCAAGTTACCAACGCCATTTTATCATAATGTCATGTCATGTCAAAAGTTTTTTTTAACCTTTGAGATTCAAAATTCCTTTAAAAGTAATCTTTTCCCTATGAGAAAAACATTACACTTCAATAACCTCTCGAGCTATCTCTCTCTCTACCTCTCTCTGCTTTCAAACCCTAAGCTCTCTGATCACCTAAAATGGCTTCTTCTTCAACCTTTAACGTGGACAAGCTCAACTTGGCAATAGAGCATCATTTCAACCTTGGAGTGCTGCAAGTCTAAGCAAGTATGTTAATGCAGCCGGGTGGGGAGGACTTTTCACAGAGAAGGTCTCTGTCTTTCCCAACCAGATCAGGGATTTCTGGAGAAACGTCCAAGTGACTGATACTGACTTTTTCTCAACGGTGTTAAGAAAGAAGATTGTAGTCTCGGAGAAGACTATTGCTTATTCAACTTTCTGTGCTCCGGAGGGTTTAGTTTTTACTGAGTCATGGGAAGAGGACTTGGGTGGCTCTGAGACTATTGAAGTCTGTCTCATGAAAGAAGACATAGTTAGAACTCACACTTGGAAGGTTGTTGAAATGAAGGACATTGTTCGTATCCTTCATCAGCTTCTCAACAAGGTGGTTCTTCATAAGGTTGGATCCAAAGACAACCTCTCCTCTCTGCACAAATTCTGCCTCTGCCATCTTCTCACCGAAACAAAGATCAATCTTCCAAGAATTCTGTACAGAAGTTTCAGAGACGCTATGATGAATAAGAAAAGACTCTCAGCATTTCCTTTTTGCCATCTTCTTTCCAAGATTTTCAAGGCTCAAGGAATTCATGAGAGTCTTGCTGCAAGGACTCCTGAGGAGCAAGGTAGGATATTAATTGAAAAACCAATGCCGGCTGCAGACTTTGGTAAAATGAATATGGCCAACATGAACCTAAGTACCTATGCTGCTACTGTAATGGCCAAGACTGAGGAGTTGATGAAAACTAAAGAAGAGATGGTGAAACAAAACAATGCTGAAGTCCTAGGAGTAAAAAGATTAACTAGGCAAAAGGCCACTGCAACAAGGAAGCCTGCCCCCAAGAGACCAGCTGGTGGCATTATTATCAGGGAACCTTCTAATGCCCCTGTTGCAAAAAAGCAAATAAGAGTTATCTTCTCTGACAACGAAGATGAGGAAGCTGATGAGGAAAGCATTCCTATCAGTACAATTCTGAAGAAGCAGAAGACCTTTGTTGCTGCTGCTGAGGCCGTTGTGCCTGTTCCAACAAAATCTAGAAGGCAACCAGCAAGAAAAGCCAGATCAACTAAGACTTCTAAGGTAACCATCTCTGCTAGTGATCCTGTTCAAATAGCAGTAGATGCCCTAGTGTCTAGTTTAGAAACTAGGATTGATGATGTGACTGTCTCCACTCCAAATGATGTGTACGTTCCCACACCCCTTTCACCCCAACCAACACAAATAGCCACTCCACAATTTCAATCTATTATCCCTGCCGATGATCCCTGGTTCAATCAACAAGATGATGGCATTCCCCTGGTGCTCCTTTCCCAAAACCCTTGAGAACCTTATTTCCCTTCACCC